>OY997271.1:102683545-103315048 GCA_963921465.1 Triticum timopheevii
ATCTTGCGTGTGCGTAGGAATTTTTTTGAAATTACTACATTCCCCAACACTGGTATCAGAGCCTAGGTTTTATGTGTTGATGTTATATGCACGAGTAGAACACAAGTGAGTTGTGGGCAATATAAGTCATACTGCTTACCAGCATGTCATACTTTGGTTCGGCGGTATTGTTGGATGAAGCGGCCCAGACCGACATTACACGTACGCTTACACGAGACTGGTTTTACCGCCGTGCTTTGCACATAGGGGACTAGCGGGTGTCAGTTTCTCCAACTTTAGTTGAACCGAGTGTGGCTACGCCCGGTCCTTGCGAAGGTTAAAACAGCACCAACTTGATGAACTATCGTTGTGGTTTTGATGCGTAGGTAAGAACGGTTCTTGCTCAGCCCATAGCAGCCACGTAAAACTTGCAACAACAAAGTAGAGGACGTCTAACTTGTTTTTGCAGGGCATGTTGTGATGTGATATGGTCAAGACGTGGTGCTATATTTTATTGTATGAGATGATCATGTTTTGTAACCAAAGTTATCGGCAACTGGCAGGAGCAATATGGTTGTCGCTTTATTGTATGAAATGCAAACGCCCTGTAATCGCTTTACTTTATCACTAAGCGGTAGTGATAGTCGTAGAAGCAATAGATGGCGTAAACGACAATGATGCTACGATGGAGATCAAGGTGTCGCGCCGGTGACGATGGTGATCACGACGGTGCTTCGGAGATGGAGATCACAAGCACAAGATGATGATGGCCATATCATATCACTTATATTGATTGCATGTGATGTTTATCCTTTATGCATCTTATTTTGCTTTGATTGACGGTTGCATTTTAAGATGATCTCTCACTAATTGTCAAGAAGTGTTCTCCCTGAGTATGCACCGTTGCCAAAGTTCGTCGTGCCCAGACACCACGTGATGATCGGGTGTGATAAGCTCTACGTCCATCTACAATGGGTGCAAGCCAGTTTTGCACACGCGGAATACTCAGGTTATACTTGACGAGCCTAGCATATGCAGATATGGCCTCGGAGCACGGAGACCGAAAGGTCGAGCGTGAATCATATAGTAGATATGATCAACATAGTGATGTTCACCATTGAAAACTACTCCATCTCACGTGATGATCGGTTATGGTTTAGTTGATTTGGATCATGTGATCACTTAGATGACTAGAGAGATGTCTGTCTAAGTGGGAGTTCTTAAGTAATATGATTAATTGAACTTAAATTTATCATGAACTTAGTCTTGGTAGTATTTTGCAAATTATGTTGTAAGATCAATAGCTTGCGTTGTTGCTTTCATATGTTTATTTTGATATGTTCCTAGAGAAAATTGTGTTGAAAAATGTTAGTAGCAATGATGCGGATTGGATCCGCGATCTGAGGTTTATCCTCATTGCTGCACAGAAGAATTATGTCCTTAATGCACTTCTAGGTGACAGACCTATTGCAGGAGCAGATGCAGACGTTATGAACGTTTGGCTAGCTCAATATGATGACTACTTGATAGTTTTGTGCACCATGCTTTATGGCTTAGAATCGGGACTTCAAAGATGTTTTGAACATCATGGACCATATGAGATGTTCCAGGAGTTGAAGTTAATATTTCAAGCAAATACTCGAGTTGAGAGATATGAAGTCTCCAACAAGTTCTATAGCTAAAAGATGGAGGAGAATCGCTCAACTAGTGAGCATGTGCTCAGATTGTCTGGGTACTACAATCGCTTGAATCAAGTGGGAGTTAATCTTCTAGATAAAATAGTGATTGACAGAATTCTCTAGTCACCATCACCAAGTTAGTAGAACTTCGTGATGAACTATAATATGCAAGGGATAACAGAAACGATTCCCAAGCTCTTCGTGATGCTAAAATCGATGAAGGTAGAAATCAAGAAAGAACATCAAGTGTTGATGGTTAACAAGACCACTAGTTTCAAGAAAAGGGCAAAGGGATAGAAGGGAACTTCAAGAAGAACGGCAAGCAAGTTGCTGCTCAAGTGAAGAAGCCCAAGTCTGGACCTAAACCTGAGACTAAGTGCTTCTACTGCAAAGGGACTGGTCACTGGAAGCAGAACTACCCCAAGTATTTGGCGGATAAGAAGGATGGAAAAGTGAACATAAGTATATTTGATATACATGTTATTGATGTGTACTTTACTAGTGTTTATATCAACCCCTCGGTATTTGGTACTGGTTCAGTTGCTAAGAGTAGTAACTCGAAACGGGAGTTGCAGAATAAACAGAAACTAGTTAAGGGTGATGTGACGATGTGTGTTGAAAGTAGTTTCAAGATTGATATGATCATCATCGCACACTCCCTATACTTTCGGGATTAGTGTTGAACCTAAATAAATGTTATTTGGTGTTTGCGTTGAGCATGAATATGATTTGATCGTGTTTATTGCAATACGGTTATTCATTTAAATAAGAGAATAAACTGTTGTTCTGTTTACATGAAAAAAACCTTGTATGGTTACACACCCAATGAAAATGGTTCGTTGGATCTCGATCATAATGATACACATATTCATAATATTGAAACCAAAAGATGCAAAGTTAATAATGATAGTGCAACTTATTTGTGGCACTACCATTTAGGTCATATTGGTGTAAAGCGCATGAAGAAACTCCATGCTGATGGACTTTTGGAATCACTTGATTATGAATCACTTGATGCTTGCGAACCATGCTTCATGGGCAAGATGACTAAGACTCCGTTCTCCGGAACAATGGAGCGAGCAACTGACTTATTGGAAATAATACATACTGATGTATGCAATCCGATGAGTGTTAAGGCTCGCGGCGGGTATCGTTATTTTCTGACCTTCACAGATGATTTGAGCAGATATGGGTATATCTACTTGATGAAACATAAGTCTGAAACATTTGAAAAGTTCAAAGAATTTCAGACTGAAGTGGAAAATCATCGTGACAAGAAAATAAGGTTTCTACGATCTGATCGCGGAGACAAATATTTGAGTTACGAGTTTGGTCTTCAGTTAAAACAACGTGAAATAGTTTCACAAATTTGTGCCACCTGGAACACCACAGCATAATGGTGTGTCCGAACGTCATAACCGTACTTTATTGGATATCGTACAATCTATGATGTTTCTTACCGATTTACCACTATCGTTTTGGGGTCATGCATTAAAGACAGCTGCATTCACGTTAAAAAGGGCACCATCTAAATCCGTTGAGACGTCACAATCTGAACCGTGGTTTGGCAAGAAACCAAAGTTGTCGTTTCTTAAAGTTTGAGGTTGTGATGCTTATATGAAAAATTTTCATCCTGATAAGCTCAAACCCAAATCGGAGAAATATGTCTTCATAGGATACCCAAAGGAGACTGTTGGGTACACCTTCTATCACAGATCCGAAGGCAAGACATTCGTTGCTAAGAATGGATCCTTTCTAGAGAAGGAGTTTCTCTCGAAAGAAGTGAGTGGGAGGAAAGTTGAAACTTGATAAGGTAATTGTACCTTCTCCCTTATTGGAAAGTAGTTCATCACAGAAATCTGTTCCTATGACTACTACACCAATTAGTGAGGAAGCTAATGATGATGATCATGTAACTTCAGATCAAGTTACTACCGAATCTCGTAGGTAAACCAGAGTGAGGTCCGCACCAGAGTGGTACGGTAATCCTGTTCTAGAAGTCATGTTACTAGACCATGACGAACTTGCGAACTATGAGGAAGTGATGATGAGCCCAGATTCCGCGAAATGGTTTGAGGCCATGAAATCTGAGATAGGATCCATGTATGAGAACAAAGTGTGGACTTTGGTGGAGTTGCCCGATGATCGGCAAGCCATATTGTATAAATGGATCTTCAAGAGGAAGACGGACGTTGATAGTAGTGTTACTATCTACAAAGCTCGACTTGTCGCAAAAAGGTTTTTGAGAAGTTCAAGGTGTTGACTACAATGAGATTTTCTCAACTGTAGCGATGCTTAAGTCTGTCCGAATCATGTTAGCAATTGCCGCATTTTATGAAATCTGGCAAATGGATAAACAAAACTGCATTCCTTAATGGATTTATTAAAGAAGAGTTGTATACGATGCAACCAGAAGGTTTTGTCAATCATAAAGGTGCTAACAAAATATGCAAGCTCCAGCGATCCATCTATGGACTGGTGCAACCATCTCGGAGTTGGAATATACGCTTTGATAAGTTGATCAAAGCATATAGTTTTATACGACTTGCGGTGAAGCCTGTATTTACAAGAAAGTGAGTGGGAGCACTACAGCATTTCTGATAAGTATATGTGAATGACATATTGTTGATCAGAAATAATGTAGAATTATTCTGCAAAGCATAAAGGAGTGTTTGAAAGGAGTTTTTCAAAGAAAAACCTCGATGAAGCTGCTTACATATTGAGCATCAACATCTATAGAGATAGATCAAGACACTTGATAAGTTTTTTTTTCAATGATACATACCTTGACAAGATTTTGAAGTAGTTCAAAATGGAACAGTCAAAGAAAGAGTTCTTACCTGTGTTACAAGGTGTGAAATTGAGTAAGACTCAAAACTCGACGACGGCAGAAGATAGAAAGAGAATGAAAGTCATTCCCTATGCCTTGGCCATAGGTCCTATAAAGTATGTCATGCTGTGTACCAGATCTATTGTATACCCTACACTGATTTTGGCAAGGGAGTACAATAGTGATCTAGGAGTAGATCATTGGACAGCGGTCAAAATTATCCTTAGTGGAATAAGGATATGTTTCTCGATTATGGAGGTGACAAAAGGTTCGTCGTAAAGGGTTACGTCGATGCAAGTTTTGACACTGATCTAGATGACTCTAAGTCTCAATATGGATACATATTGAAAGTGGGAGCAATTAGCTAGAGTAGCTCCGTGCAGAGCATTGTTGACATAGAAATTTGCAAAATACATACGGATCTGAATGTGGCAGACCCGTTGACTAAACTTCTCTCACAAGCAAATCATGATCACACCTTAGTACTCTTTGGGTGTTAATCACATAGCGATGTGAACTAGATTACTGAATCTAGTAAACCCTTTGGGTGTTGGTCACATGGCGATGTGAACTATGGGTGTTAATCACATGATGATGAGAACTATCGATGTTTATCACATGGTGATGTGATCTAGATTATTGACTCTAGTGCAAGTGGGAGACTGAAGGAAATATGCCCTAGAGGCAATAATAAAGTTATTATTTATTTCCTTATATCATGATAAATGTTTATTATTCATGCTAGAATTGTATTAACCGGAAACATAATACATGTGTGAATACATAGACAAACATAGTGTCACTAGTATGCCTCTACTTGACTAGCTCGTTGAATCAAAGATGGTTAAGTTTCCTAGCCATAGACATGAGTTTTCATTTGATTAACGGGATCACATCATTAGGAGAATGATGTGATTGACTTGACCCATTCTGTTAGCTTAGCACTTGATCGTTTAGTATGTTGCTATTGCTTTCTTCATGACTTATACATGTTCCTGTAACTATGAGATTATGCAACTCCTGTTTACCGAAGGAACACTTTGGGTGCTACCAAACGTCACAACGTAACTGGGTGATTATAAAGGAGTACTACAGGTGTCTCCAAAGGTACATGTTGGGTTGGCGTATTTCGAGATTAGGTTTTGTCACTCCGATTGTCGGAGAGGTATCTCTGGGCCCTCTCGGTAATGCACATCACTATAAGCCTTGCAAGCAATGTAGCTAATGAGTTAGTTACAGAATGATGCATTACGGAACGAGTAAAGAGACTTGCCGATAACGAGATTGAACTAGGTATTGGATACTGATGATCGAATCTCGGGCAAGTAACATACCGATGACAAAGGGAACAACGTATGTTGTTATGCAGTTTGACCGATAAAGACCTTCATAGAATATGTGGGAACCAATATGAACATCCAGGTTCCGCTATTGGTTATTGACCGAGAATAGTTCTAGGTCATGTCTACATAGTTCTCGAACCCGTAGGGTCCGCACGCTTAACGTTACGATGACAGTTTTATTATGAGTTTATAAGTTTTGATGTACCGAAGGTTGTCCGGAGTCCCGGATGTGATCACGGACATGACGAGGAGTCTCGAAATGGTCGAGACATAAAGATTGATATATTGGATGACTATATTCGGACACCGGAAGTGTTCCGGGTGTTTTCGGAGAAAAATCGGAGTACCGGAGGGTTACCGGAACCCCCCCGGGAAGTAATGGGCCTTGATGGGCCCTAGTGGAGAGAGAGAGGGGCCGGCCAGGGCAAGAGGCGCGCCCCCTCCCCTTGAGTCTGAATAGGACAAGGAAGGGGGGGGGGGGCGGTGCCCCCCTTGCCTTCCCCCTCTCCCACTCCTTCCTTCCCCCTCCTTCTTGGAATAGGAAAGGGAGGGGGCAAACCTACTTGGAGTAGGTTTCCCCCTCCTAGGGCGCGCCTCCCCTTAGGCCGGCCCCCTCCTCCTCTCCCCCTTTATATACGGGGGAGGGGGGCACCTCATAGACAACACAAGTTGATCTACGGATCGTTCCTTAGCCGTGTGCGGCGCCCCCCTCCACCATATTCCACCTCGGTCATATCGTCGCGGAGTTTAGGCGAAGCCCTGCGCCGGTAGAACATCATCACCGTCACCACGCCGTCGTGCTGACAGAACTCATCCCCGACGCTATGCTGGATTGGAGCCCGGAGATCGTCATCGAGCTGAACGTGTGCTGCACATGGAGGTGCCGTACGTTCGGTGCTTGGATCGGTCGATTCGTGAAGACGCACGACTACATCAACCGCGTTGTTATAACGCTTCCGCTTAACGGTCTATGAGGGTACGTAGACAACACTCTCCCCTCTCGTTGCTATGCCATCACCATGATCTTGCGTGTGCGTAGGAATTTTTTTGAAATTACTACGTTCCCCAATAATTACAACTCGTCGATCTGAGTGATTTTAGGTATAGAAAGGGCGAAGTAGCTCTACGTTCCACGCGTGTGGCTCGTTCATATTCTTGGCTACATTGTAGATGTGGTATGCTTTGTTGTGAAGCACCCTGGTGATGCTGAAGGGACCTTCCTAGGCTGGACCAAGCTTGTGAGGCCGTTTCTGATTCACTCGGAGCACAAGGTCTCCTTCCCGGAATGCTCGACCCCCGACATTATGGGCATGGAATCGACGCAGATCTTGCTGACAGATGGTCGACCGAATCAGAGCCATTTCACGTTCCTCTTCCAGGAGATCAACTGTGTCTTGGCGTGCCTGTTCTGCTTCAGCTTCTGAGAAGAGCTCCACCCGGGAGCGTTGTGTAGCAAGTCACTCGGAAGCATAGCCTCAGCGCCATACACCAAGAAGAAAGGGGTTCGGTCCATCGACCGGTTTGGCGTCGTTCTCAGCCCCCATAGGACGGATGGTAACTCAGTCACCCAAGCTCCGATAGCGTGCTTGAGGTCGCGCCCGACAAGGTTTTGCCACCTCACCACCACTCCAGTGCGACGACCAGCTTGCCAACTAGGTAGACGCCTGCGTGGCGGCATGCAGATCTTTGTGGAGGCTCTACCACCACGCCAACACAACAGCTAGCCAGCCAGCGTGGCACTGCATGCCTCGTGAGCCTGGCCGCATGTCAAGGCAAGGAGGAGCGGCGATGTACGAGACGACTTCTGTTGTCATCCCCGATAAAGTGAAGGGGCACATAGGTAGCGCATTAAATGCATTTGCCCTATGATGCCAGAGATAAACTTGTACACTATAGATGCTTTCCACCTTCTTTGTGCCGATGTGGCAACCCTTTGACATATAAAAGGAGGCACGAGGCGTACTGAGAGAGGATTCAGACTTTTTGGGCTGGGCATGCACCGCATCTAGTTCGAAAGCTCAAGAACACTAAATATACACACAAGCAGGACTAGGGTATTACGCACCAGTGCGGCCCGGACCTGGGTAAAAATCCCTCGCGCTGATAGCTAGACCCGCTCTTCGTGCAGCTCTCTCCTTGCCAACCATAGAAGGGATCGCCCCTGATCCCATAGGTGTTCGTTTCCCCGACATCTTTGGCGCGCCAGGTAGGGGAAAGAAGTTGTGAGAATCTGGTCTAGCAGTTAGTGTAGGAGTTTCTTCATCGCCATGGCTCCGAAGAAGAAGGCGATTGCAGCAATCGGTTCGTCTGGAGGTGCTCCGCCCGTGCCAACACGGACAGGCGACATGGCGGACACCGGTGGCGGAGGAGATCAAGATCATCTGCGCCACCCTGGTACAAGAGGTCAGGCGAGCGGCGTCGTTTGCAGCTGCAACGGCGACCCGCGCAGCAACAAAATGCTAAGTCACACCAAACTTAGAGTGATTTCCTTTTTGTAAGGTTATTCCCCCCGAATGGTTTTGGTTTTTGTATGGAAAACCTGCCTGCGAAGGAACCATGCCACTATTGGCAGCGCCCTTGTTCTGTTTCGAGTCTGCTCTACAGCTCAAGTGGCCGCGCCGAGAACGGCAAGGTGGCTTGCCCGACAGCGACACCCCCAAGCAGGCTGCTAAGGATCCGTCCTTCGAAGCGCCCATGGCAAGGGTTAATGCACCGGCAAGCCTATCCAACTAAGCATAGGGTGTAGTACATAAAAAGAGAAATCAAACAGGGGAAATAACATGCATTCAGTTCAAAGCATAACAAAGTTATATTACATTAGTGGTTGCCACAGTTCTAACTTAAGATAAAAATTGTCTTGGGTGCGAACTTGCAGTGGCAACAAGAAATGGAGTAGCTATTCCCAGCACTGACCCTCCAGCCTCTTGACTCCGCCGACGCAGCTAATGATGGGTCGATGCGCTCCTTGAGCGCCTGGAGGTCCACGTCCTTCGACAAGCTCTCAAGCGCATTGGCGAAGTCGATCCTGGGGTTCCAGTACGCCACCTTGGTGAGCACCTTGGTCAAGGCACCCCGGCAAAGCTTTCGGGCCTCCTCGGCCAGATAAGTTGCCCTGTTGGAGTGGATCAGCTTCAGGGCGTCAAGGACACGCTCGAAGAACAGGGTCAGCCTGGCACTGTCGGTCATGTTCACTTCATGGGAGAACCTGAAGCTTGCCATGCCCATGGCAGACAGCTGCGTGGTGAGCCTCTCCGCAACATCCACAAGGCGGCTGGTCCAGAGCTTTGTGCCGGCTACAAGTTTGTTATGGGAGGCTGCGGCATTCTGCAGCAGCTGCCTCTCATTCGCGAGGTCCTTGACCAGGGTCTTTTCGCGGGCCATGGTCTCCGAAAGCGTCCTCTCCAAGGTCTCTAGCTTCAGCTTCAGATCGGCAATGGAGTTGTTGGCATCGGAGAGCAACTTGGTTTTGTTGGAGATGGTGACCTGCAGGTCCGCCAAGGTGCGGACAATCTTGTCCATGTTGTCCTTCAGTGTCGCGATCTCCTTCTTCAGCTCCTCTAGCTCCAGCTCCAACTTCTCCACCTTGCCGGCCAGCTCATTCTTGGCGGCCTCTGCGACTTCAGTACCGTCGACGGCCTCCTTCAGCTTGCCGGCATGATCCAGGGCCAGAGCATAGAGTGTTTTTCGGTGCTTTTGCTTCAGCTCCTGGGTCTGCTACACGATGATCCCTTCGACTTCCTCATCCTTGGCGTGAAGCGTGGCGGCGAGTGCCGCTTCACAGGCAACCAAGTCCTCTTCTTGGGCGCAAGTAGGATGCGGCGCTGCATCTGGTCAAATTTGTCGTTGGCGGCCTTTGCCTTCGCCACCTCTTGGGCCTTGTCGAAGTCATCCTGCTTCAGGAGGAGCTCTCACTGGCACTCGTCCAGCTGGACCTAGGTGGCTTTTAGATCCTCCCGGGCCTCGGCGAACCAGACTTGCATCTAAGCAACGCGCTCCTGTAAGTCTGCTTTGGCCTTGTCCACGACTGCCATCCTGGAGCCCACCTTGTCCTGGCGGGCGCGGTAGAGCGCCTGGAGCTTCTAGAAGTTGGCACTCATGGCCTGGAGGAGCTAATCTTCCTTGGTGTCGCTGCTGCTGGTGCTCGGTTCATCAACAACCTGGAGCCCGACAGCGGTGAGGACCTCGTTGTCGAACACCTCCCCTTCGGCTGGTGCTCCGGTGCTTGCCGTCCCTAGGAGGCTGACGAACAGGTCATCGGCCACCTTCAAATACCTGCTTGGGGCAGTGGTTGAGGAGGAAGAGGGTTGGTCATCGACCACCTCCTCCCCGGTAGGCTCCTTGGTGGCCTTCCTAGTGGTGGCCTTGTCGGCCTCCCCAGCAGGCCCCGTGGTGGCCTCCTCGGCAGTGGCCTTGCCGGCAGGCCCCATGGTGGCCTCCCCGTCAGGCCCCTTGGTGTCCTACTCAGTAGCGGCCTTGCCGGCCTCTCGAGCAGATCCCTTTGTGGCCTCCTCGGCGGCAACTTTGGTGACCTCGGCCTCGGTGTCCTTGGCAGTTTCCTTGATGACAGCATCGACATCCGCTTGGTCCATCAGGGGAGGATCTAGGGACCGAAAAGGAGAGCAAGGCAGAGCCAAAACCAAAGTTCAGAATGAAGAAAAGAAAGAAAATCATGGCAAAGATGGCAAAGGACGAGAGGCAAGCAGCTACCTGTGACGAGCGGGGAGGAAGTGTCTTCCTCCCGGCAACATCCGTTACCGGGACGGAGTCGCCAGCGCCTGTGCCCACCACCTCTTCCTCCATGCGCATGGGCTCGCGGTGGATGCCCTTGCCGGGGACACCCCTCTGGTTGGCGTGGTTGACGGGGGCGGCATGTCAGGGGTGGCCCTTAGTGGCTCCTCCTACTGCTGCTCTCCTCCTACAAACTCGGCAAAGTCAGCACTAAGGATACGCACTCCAATTCCCGCCAGCAAGAAATAAGTAACATGCTTACGCTAGGGGCTAGGGTGGGGGCTGGTCTCTGAGTTGATGAAGATCATCCCCGGCGCACGTGAAGTGCTTGCCGGGGGCTCGTCGCCCGTCGAGGCCCTAGCTCTCTTTGCCACCCTCTGAGCCAGCGCCTCCGTATCCCTACGAAGACAAGATCAAGTCAAGACAAGATAATCTAGATAAAGAATCAGCGAATGTGTGTTGTGCGATGGGATTGCATACAGAACAACAACATATATATATATATATATATACACACACACTTAAAAGGACATGGTTGCATAACCAAATTAAACATCCAATTACATAATGGCTACTACAACCATGGCATTTGCACACACCAATGTAAACTATTACATGCATAATTTCATAGGTGGCCACTACACACATGACACTTCCACACACCAATAAAGTAAACTATATATTACATGCATGATTAACTAGCATAAATGATCATCTGATCATCATCTACTTCTTGTGACGCTTGCTCTGCTTGTGGCTCGATCCGGGCTCGTCGACTTGGGTAACGACGCACTTCCTCATGTCAATGATCCGCATGTGAATCTCGTAGCATGTGTACACGCTCTTGGCCGCGAACCTGAGGTGAGGTTCATCCAGTCGCCGCATCTAGGCCCTGTGCCAGGATATGGCATTAGTTATCTAGGCATGCTGCTTCATCTTTTCGTAGTAGGGTGATACGTCTCCAATGTATCTACTTTTCCAAACACTTTTGCCCTTGTTTTGGACTCTAACTTGCATGATTTGAATGAAACTAACCCGGACTGACGCTGTTTTCAGCAGAACTGCCATGATGTTGTTTTATGTGTAGAAAAGAAAAGTTCTTGGAATGTCCTGAAAATCCACGGAGGCACCTTTTGGAAAATATAAAAAATACTGACGAAAGAATCAAGACCAGGGGCCCCACACCCTGTCCACGAGGGTGGGGGGCGCGCCCCCTCCCCCTAGGCACGCCCCCTGTCTCATGGGCCCCCTGGACCTCCACCGACTTCAACTCCAACTCCATATATTCACGTTCGGGGAGAAAAAATCAGAGAGAAAGTTTCATCGCGTTTTACGATACGGAGCCGCCGCCAAGCCCTAATCTCTCCCGGGAGGGCTGATCTGGAGTCCGTTCGGGGCTCCGAAGAGGGGGATTCGTCGTCGTCATCGTCATCATCATCAACCATCCTCCATCACCAATTTCATGATGCTCACCGCCGTGCGTGAGTAATTCCATCATAGGCTTGCTCGACGGTGATGGGTTGGATGAGATTTACCATGTAATCAAGTTAGTTTTGTTAGGGTTTGATCCCTAGTATCCACTATGTTCTGAGATTGATGTTGCTATGACTTTGCTATGCTTAATGCTTGTCACTAGGTCCCGAGTGCCATGATTTCAGATCTGAACCTATTACGTTTTCTTGAATATATGTGTGTTCTTGATCCTATCTTGCAAGTCTATAGTCACGTATTATGTGTTATGATCCAACAACCCCAAAGTGACAATAATCGGGATTCTTCTCGGTGATGACCGTAGTTTGAGGAGTTCATGTATTCACTATGTGTTAATGCTTTGTTCCGGTTCTCTATTAAAAGGAGGCCTTAATATCCCTTAGTTTCCACTAGGACCCCGCTGCCATGGGTGGGTAGGACAAAAGATGTCATGCAAGTTCTTTTCCATAAGCACGTATGGCTATTTACGGAATACATGCCTATATTACATTGATGAACTAGAGCTAGTTATGTGTCACCCTATGTTATAGCTATTACATGAGGAATCGCATCCGGCATAATTATCCATCACTGATCCATTGCCTACGAGCTTTTCACATATTGTTCTTCGCTTATTTACTTTTTCGTTGCTATTGTTACAATCACTACAAAACCCAAAAACATTACTTTTGCTATTGTTACCTTTATTATCATACTACTTTGCTACTAAATACTTTGTTGCAGATATTAAGTTATCAAGGTGTGGTTGAATTGACAACTCAACTGCTAATACTTAAGAATATTCTTTGGATCCCCTTCTGTCGAATCAATAAATTTGGGTTGAATACTTTACCCTCGAAAGCTGTTGTGATCCCCTACACTTGTGGGTTATCATAGGGGTCGATGATGGCCAAGGTGAGTTCGACGAGGGAGTCCTTCTTCGTGCTGCCCCAGACCCTGTAGTGGTCACGGATTTCAACAAGGTTCTGGCAGGCCAAGCCCTTAACACTGAGCGCTTTTACATCTTCAGTGGTTTCCACCATGGCGAACTTGTAGTCGGTGATGTTGACAAACCTATTGAAATGGTCGCAAGGCTCTCTGTACATGCAGTAGTGGTAGATGAGGACATGATGGCGCACACACAACAGGGCAATGGCAACCTTCTGATCTATGTTGGGACGATCGGCGGTGTGCTGGAGGTCGATGACGGCCACCTTGTACTTATCTCTAGCAAGAAACTGCTCAATGGTTGATGTAGTCATCCACCACGGCCGGCTCAATGGTGTACACCACTGAGAGATCCGTCTCCCTCGCGTCGGTCTCCACTTTATGCTCGCCGAACTCCATTGGAGCGCCGCTAGACATCCCCTCTCTATGTGTCGTCGTGGGTGTGCTTGTTGTGTTGTGGGGCGCGATCGAAAGGTTGAAGAGACTAAGGTTATAATGGCCGCGGGAATTAAAGGGGAGGCTAGACGGCACGTCCTGATGGCAGTTCTAATTCGCAATGCGTAACTCCATCGTGCCGCACATAACTGCATCATGTGGCAACGCGCGCGGCGCAACCGCATGCATATGGGGCCCCCGATGTGATCGTGCGCAGGCCCAACCGCTGTGTGACGCCCCTGATTCAATCGTACACTAATCATGCATGCAAACGTGTACGGTCAAGATCAGGGACTCACGGGAAGATATCACAACACAACTCTAAAAGTAAAATAAGTCATACAAGCATCATATTACAAGCTAGGAGCCTCGAAGGCTCGAATACAAGTGCTCGACATAAACAAGTCAGCGGAAGCAACAATATCTGAGTACAAACATAAGTTAAACAAGTTGTCATAAGATGGCTAGCACAAACTAGGATACAGATCAAAAGAGACGCAGGCCTCCTGCCTGGGATCCTCCTAAACTACTCCTGGTCGTTGTCAGTGGCCTACACATAGTAGTGGCACCTCCAGTGTAGTAGGAGTCATCATTGACGGTGGCGTGTGGCTCCTGGGCTCCAACGTCTGGTTGCGGCATCTCGAGAAGAAAAGGAAAGAGGGGGAAAAGAGGGAGCAAAGCAACCGTGAGTACTCATCCAAAGTACTCGCAAGCAAGGATCTACACTACATGTGCATGGGTATATGTGTAAAGAGCCAATATCGGTGGACTGAACTGCAGAATGCCAGAATAAGAGGGGGATAGTTAGTCCTATCGAAGACTACGCTTCTGGCAGCCTCCGTCTTGCAGCATGTAGAAGAGAGTAGATTGAAGTCCTCCAAGTAGCATCGCATACCATAATCCTACCCTGCGATCCTCCCATCGTCGCCCTGTGGAAAAGTGATCACCGAGTTGTCTATGGAACTTGTCTGGGTGTGTTTTATTAAGTATCTGGTTCTAGTTGTTATAAGGTCAAGGTACAACTCCGGGTCGTCCTTTTACCGAGGGACGTGACTATTCGAATAGATAAACTTCCCTGCAGGGGTGCACCACATAACCCAACACGCTCGATCCCCTTTGGCCAGACACACTTTCCTGGGTCATGCCCGGCCTTGGAAGATCAACACGTCGCAGCCCCGCCTAGGCACAACAGAGAGGTCAGCACGCCGGTCTAAATCCTATGCGTGCAGGGGTCTGGGCCCATCGCCCATTGCACACCTGCATGTTGCGTGGGCGGCCGGAGAGCAGACCTAACAACCTCCATTACAAAGGAAGTTGCGTTACGCGATCCAACCCGGCGCACGCCGCTCAGTCGCTGACGTCAAGAAGGCTTCGGCTGATACCACGACATCGAGTGCCCATACTGTTCCCGCATAATTGGTTAGTGCGTATAGGCCAGTGGCCAGACTCAGATCAAATACCAAGATCTCATTAAGCGTGTTATTATGAAGTAACCGCAAACGCCGACCAGGGCCAGGCCCACCTCTCGCCTAGGTGGTCTCAACCTTCCCTGTCGCTCGGCCACAAAGATCCACACAGAGGGCCGTCGGGACAAATGTCCTTTCAGCCCCCAATCCGTGAATCACTCGCGAGTACTCAATGAGCCGACCCGACTTTAGTCACCATCTGTATAGTATGTATATATGTATAGTATATACCCGTGATCACCTCCCGAGTGATCACGGCCCGATAGTATAGCAAGGCAGACTGACAAGAATGTAGGGCCAATGATGATAAACTAGCATCCTATGCTAAGCATTTAGGATTGCGGGTAAGGTATCAATGACTGTAGCAACAATGATAGGCTATGTAATAGAATAGGAGTAACCGAACAGTAACATGCTACACTACTCTAATGCAAGCAGTAGAGAGAAGAATAGGCGATATCTGGTGATCAAGGGGGGCTTGCCTGGTTGCTCTGGCAAGGAGGAGGGGTCGTCAACTTAGTAGTCAAACGGGGCAGCAGCAGCGTCGGTTTTGTAGTCTACCGGAGAGAAGAGGGGGAAGAAACAATAAATACAATGCAAACATAAGCATGACGATGCATGCCATGACAATGAGCGGTGCTGGATGTGCCCTAACACGGTAGTAGGTGGTACCGACGAAAGGGGGAAACATTCGGGAAAGTATCCCTGGTGTTTCGTGTTTTCGGACAGATGAACCGAAGGTGAAATGTTGCAGGTTCGCTATGCTAGGGACGTGTGGCGGACGAACGGGCTGCGTACTCAAATTTGTCTCGTCGTTCTGAGCAACCTTCATGTACAAAGTATTTTCATCCGAGCTACGAATTATTCTATATTAATTTTCAAAGTTTTAATCAATTTCTAAACTATTATCATTGAATTAATTCGAAAACAGCATTATTGCATCACCATGACGTCAGTATGACATCAGCAGTCAATAGAGGTGTTGACTGGGTCAAACTGACGTTTGGGACTGCATGTTATTGACTAAGACCAACTAATCAGGTTTAGTTAGTTTAACTAAATGATTAGGTTTATTAATTACAATTAATTAGGTTAACTAAACACAATTAATTAGGTTAATTATTTTAGTTAATTAATTAATTAATATATTTCTATTCTTTTTATCCTTCTTTTTAAACCGTTCTAGGGGTGGGGCCCCTTTGTCATAGGCCCAGCGGGGCCTAACTGGCGTCGCCCGAATGGGCGTGCGGGCAGCGGGTGCAGCGCACATTGGGACGAACCCCAGGCAACACGGCGGGCACTCGGCAGCGAGTGATGAGGCTGCGCGGGGCGGAGTGGAGCACGGTCGCGGGCGGCGACGAGCGCCGACGCGGGGCCGTAGTAGGGAGGCAGCAACGCGAGCAGAGCGGCGGGTGCGCGCGCACGTGCCCGCGGCCAGGGGCGGAGGAGGGCGGCAAACCAAGGCAGGGGCGCGCCCTGGGCACGCGCGGGCACGGCGTCGGGCGCACGCACGGGTGAGGGGCGATGACGCATGAGCCGGAGGAGCAGCGAACCGGGCTTGGCCCGTGCAACGGCGCGGTCGGGCGCGATGGACGGCGTCTGACAGGGGAAGAGGGGAGAGGGGAGAGGCCGGGGCCTCACCGCGGGAGCGTAGGGGTATGGGCAGCGGGTGTCGAGGAGGAGGACGGGGACGGCGTTCCGGCGAGGGAACGGATGAGGAGGCGAGGAGGCAGGCCGGCGTCGTGGCTCCGGCGACGGGCGTTGAGGGCGACGTGGTCGAGCGGCTGTCGTCGAGGCGATGGGGGAGTCCGACGCCGGGGTTGGGGCACTGGCGTCGCGAGAGGGGGAAGCGGTTTGTCCCCGATCCAGATTGGATCTTGAGGGGGAGAGGAGAGACGTGGGGAGTAGGGGGAAATGTGCGGTTGGGGGTGGTTAGGGTTTCGGTGGGAGGGGGAGGGGGTTAGTAGGCAGGGGGTGGGCTGACCTGGTGGAAGGCCAGCTGGGCTGTCTGGCCCAGTTGGCCAGGGTGGCTTTCCCCATTTTTTTAGTTTTGTTTTTCTGTTTTTATTCTTTTCCCATTTTCTATTTTATTTATTTTAGTTTCTCTTTTATTTTAGTTCTATAATTTATAAAGGTAGTCCCTAATTTAGGCTAAATAAATATATTACTGATGCATAAGTTTGGGGCAACTAAATACATTAGTTTAATATTCTGTAGAAGGCATTTTTACTAATTGTTTTACTGCTATTTTATTCATCTTAAAGTATTTAAACATTTTATAAAGGTGTGGTTTCTCCACCATAATTACCTATGTAATATATGGATCACTCTGAACATTTTAGTTTTAATACTTGAAAATTTTTATTGCTTGCTTGATTTTGGATTTGGATTTGAATCGGTTTCGAACTAACGCGAGATTAGCAACAGTAATCAAAGTGACGTGGCATCGTTAGCATAGAATTACTGAAGCTTAATTATCCGGGCATCACACGCTGGCAGAGCGCGCGCAGAGGGACGTGAGCAGAGCGCTCCGCGGTCGCCTCAACGGCAAGCAACCATATATATGCATATAGCAGTTGAACAAGCAAGGAAAAGCTGTCCACAACCCAAGCACGCTGACGGACACAAACAGAGCGTGCCGTGATGCCTAACAGTTGTTGTTTGTATAGATTAAGCATGACTGCTTAATCTATGAATGAAATATATGCTTAATTACTGAATTTTAGTTGCAAAAATTAGATAGTGCTAGTGATTTTTAGCTGCATATTTTGACAAATCGCCATTGGAACCGTTGGATGTCCTCTCTGTATGCGTCGTCATGGGTGTGCTTATTGTGTCGAGCGCCGGCCCGAAACACTGGTAGCACAACTTATAAATTAACAGATGGATTACTAGTTACAGTGATGCATATAATTAAGCAAAGGGATCACACATGTCTGTATTGACTGGAATGAGAATGCAATAGAACAACAAGAGTTAAGGAGGCAAGAAAAAAGATGCATCCATCAACGTACGACCTCCTCCTCCTCAACTTAGTGTGCTGGGCCACCGACCGGCGGCTAAGGACCTGCGGCTTCTGTGGCGAGGTCAAGGTGCTTCTCAGCAAAGGCATCCAAGGCTTCCAGCCGGTTGAAGAAGGCCAACATCATAGCATCCTCACTGGCCTTGTAGATACCTATGTACACAATTTGCTTATACACGTGGATGTGTAGGTCGACGAATTCTTACAGGGCGAGGCACCTCCGGCGAGCGCGACCTCAAGGTGGACATTCTTCGTGACGTCGGCAGGTAGTCGCAGGGCCACCAGTGCTTGAAAGAGGTTCTGACCATGGAGGCCGATTAGGGTGGCAGGCAATGAGGAGCCCGGGCGCGTGGGTTGGAGGAGTACGGCAATGTCGTCTGCGAGCTTCTTGACAACGGTGAACTTGTTGGTGGTGGCAACGATCATCTGGTCCACCTGAGAGTCGTAGCTAGTGTCGACAGCGGCCATCCACCAGCCGGTCACCAACACCATCTGGAGACGATCCTCGGTGCCATGCCGCAGGCCGGCGTCATGGACCGTCTGGCACAAGCGCTGGCCGCTCGCGTGCATTGCCGCCATGGGTCTGGAGTGAGCACTTTTGCACTTAGTGTAGGTGCTTAGGCAAATTCTTAGGTGCGTACGATGTGGTAGATGCATTGGAATGGAGGGGCTCCTTTATATGAGTGCAAACTGCGTTGCGTTCACTTCGTGTTGCCTTTTTTCCCGGTCCTCCTCCCATGACTTCCCTCATGCATTCATGATGCTAATTGAAGGAGGATGCATCATTGGCCGTTCAACATTTTGGGAACCGCTACCCTCTCCCGCGTCTGCATTAAAGCCATACCGAAAACTGTGCCGCCCGCTGTCAAATCAAATAGTACTGCACCGCCCGCCTGGCTGAACACACCACCTCGCCTCCATCTATGCTTAATTACTGAATTTTAGTTGCAAAAATTAGATACTGCTAGTGATTTTTAGCTTCATATTTTGACAAATTGCAGTGTTATAAGGTTGACAAATGGCAATGTTACTAGATAAAAAAATGTCAAACTTTCCAGTTTGACAAATGGCAACATACCCAATATAACATATGCAAATCTTACCAAATTGTTTGTAAGTGTTGCACACGGGTCATCCAAAACAACTGTTTGCATTGAAGAGATGCACAAATCCTGCTCTCACTTTGCATACGTGTGTTCTTTCTAAAATGTTTGCGATCAAGAGACATTAAAACCAAGACACATGGCGTCACGTGAATGGTTAAAATTTGAATTATGCACATAAATGCATTGAAAACTCAATTAATGCATAAAAATGTCCAAACGAACCCCAAAAATCCCAAAAATTGACACAACACTCCTGTTGTTCTATGTTGACACGAGAATTTTTTTGAAAGCAATAAGTGGCAATGGATATTGTTTCGTCCCCAAAGGTGGGACGTTCCCTACCGAAACCATCATGCTTGTTGTGAAAAGTTCCTCCGTGGATTTTTAGGTCATTCGAAGAACTTTTATTTCTGCACAAAAATAACACGACGGCAGTTCTGCTGAAAATAGCGTCAGTCCGGGTTAGTTTCAGTCAAATCATGCAAATTAGAGTCCAAAACAAGGGCAAAAGTGTTTGGAAAAGTAGATACGACAGAGACGTATCAACTCCCCCAAGCTTAAACCTTTGCTTGTCCTCAAGCAATTCAGTTGACAAATTGAAAGTGATAAAGAAAAGCTTTTACAAACTCTATTTGCTCTTGTTGTTGTAAATATGTAAAACCAGCATTCAAGTTTTCAGCAAAGATTATGAACCAACCATATTCACAATAACACTTAGGTCTCATGTTTACTCATATCAATGGCATAATCAACTAGCGAGCAATAATAATAAAACTCTGATGACAACACTTTCTCAAAACAATCATGATATGATATAACAAGATGGTATCTCGCTAGCCCTATCTGAGACCGCAAAACATAAATGTAGAGCACCTTTAAAGATCAAGGACTGACTAAACATTGTAATTCATGGTAAAAGAGATCCAGTCAAGTCATACCCAATATAAACTAATAGTAATGCATGCAAATGACAACGGTGCTCTCCAGCGGGTTCTTTTTAATAAGAGGGTGATGACTCAACATAAAAGTAAATAGATAGGCTCTTCGCAGAGGGAAGCAGGGATTTGTAGAGGTGCCAGAGCTCGATTTTAAACTAGAGATGAATAATATTTTGAGCGGTATACTTTCACTGTCAATGCAACAACTATGAGATCTCGATATCTTCCATGCTACACACATTATAGGCAGTTCCCAAACAGAAGGGTAAAGTTTATACTCCCCCACCACCAACAAGCATCAATCCATGGCTTGCCCGAAACAACGGGTGCCTCAAGCAACAATCCTGGGGGAGTTTTGTTTAATTATTTTGATTTGATTTGATCTTTTTGATCATGGGACGGGGCATCCCAGTTATCAACCATTTTCTCGTGAATGAGGAGCGGAGTCCACTCCTCTTGAGAATAACCCACCTAGAATGGAAGATACAGACAACCCTAGTTGAAACATGAGCTGCTCGAGCATACAAAACAGAATTTCATTTGAAGGTTTGGAGTTTGGCACATACAAATTTACTTGGAACGACAGGTAAATACCGCATATAGGAAGGTATGGTGGACTCATATGGAATAACTTTGGGGTTTATGGAGTTTGGATGCACAAGCAGTATTCCCGCTTAGTACAGATGAAGGCTAGCAAAAGACTGGGAAGCGACCAACTGAGAGAGCGACAACAGTCATGAACATGCATTAAAATTAACCAACACCGAGTGCAAGCATGAGTAGGATATAATCCACCATGAACTTAAATATCGTGAAGGCCATGTTGATTTTGTTTCAACTACATGCGTGAACACGTGCCAAGTCAAGTCACTCGAATCATTCAAAGGAGGATACCACCCTATCATACCACATCACAACCATTTTAATAGCATGTTGGCACACAAGGTAAACCATTATAAGCTCCTAGCTAATTAAGCATGATAAGAAACTATAATATATAATTGTCATTGCAAACATTTTTATTCATAATAGGCTGAATCAGGAATGATGAACTAATCATATTTACAAAAACAAGAGAGGTCGAGTTCATACCAGCTTCTCTCATCTCAATCAGCCCATCATATATCGTCATTATTGCCTTTCACTTGCACGACCAAACGGTGTGTATAATAATAATAGTGCACGTGCATTGGACTAAGCTGGAATCTGCAAGCATTCAATTCAAGGGATAAGACAAGGTAATATGGGCTCTTGGTTAAATAAACAATCATGCATATAAGAGTCACTAAACATTTTCATTATGGTCTTCTCCTCTCGACCCCCAAAGGAAAGAAAATAAAACTATTTACACGGGAAAGCTCCCAACAAGCAAAAGAATAACGAGAAATGTTTTTGGGTTTTCTTTTAATTGCTACTACAAGCATGGAATTAAACTAACTAATTTTTTGGTTTTTCTTAAGGTTTATCGAACACACAAGAAGAAGGCTAGAGAAAGAAATTAAACTAACATGGATAGTACAATGAAAAAGTATGAGCACCGACAACTAGAATGAGTGTGTGAACATGAATGTAATGTCGGTGAGAAATACGTACTCCCCCAAGCTTAGGCTTTTGGCCTAAGTTGGTCTATGGCCATGGATACCGGCTACTCTCCCCGGTGTACTGGGGAGTGTCATCATACTGCCACTGACTGGCGATCTGCTCCGGGTCCCACTGATAAGATGATGGATGATAAGGGTCCAGTGGTGGTTCCGACTCAGGCTCTGGAGCTGATGTCTGGCCTCGGTGCGCGTACATGGCCGACGGCAAGACGAGGTAATGGCCTGCAGTTAAATCAAACAACGAAGGCGCAGACAAGATAATAGTCTCATTGTGTTTCTTATTAAATCTCAAGTTATACAGAAGCATATTATCATCTTTGTTAACAATAAACTCATGTGCTACCATGCTCTTATAATCTAGAAAAGTAGGGGGCAGCAGTTTTTCCTGTTTCTCATAATGCCTGATAGGTATCTCAAAATATCTAGCAAGGCGTGCAACATAGATACCTCCAAAGATGGGGCCCTTTGTACGGTTTAGGCTTAATCGATTAGAAATAACGGCACCCATACTAAAAGAGTTATCGCGAAATAAGGCATGGAACAAAATAATAATATCAGGAACAC
This sequence comes from Triticum timopheevii, assembly GCA_963921465.1. Taxonomy (NCBI): domain Eukaryota; kingdom Viridiplantae; phylum Streptophyta; class Magnoliopsida; order Poales; family Poaceae; genus Triticum; species Triticum timopheevii. The sequence goes on from OY997271.1 coordinate 102,705,655, forward strand.
AGAGGTTTCTACAGTTTCTGCGACCAATTAAACATCGACTAGCAAATATGGCAAAGTAGCGTAAAACCAGAAAATGTATGCTAGTGATTCTTGCATCGGAAACCTTCCTCAATTCCCCTACAGTAATAGTATCAATAAAACCATCCACATATTTATGATGTGGTTCCTCTAAGCCACCCTCAAAGGGTATTCTACAAACCGCGTAAAAATTACGTAATGACATCTCCCTAGCCTCATCATATAAATGAAAAGCTACTGAAGGAGGTTAATTCTTAGGATAATAGTAGAAGTTTGGCACGAAACTATTAGTGAGTAAGAGATACTGTTCGGTCCGGTCGTGGAGGAAGTCGGTGAGGCCCGCATTATCAGCCAAAGAATAAAAGTCTTCATAAATCGCGGCTGCTCTCAAGAAATCATCACAAGGCCTTTCACACGGCCGCACTTCTGCCACACGAGGGCGATTATACTTGTGCTTTTCATTCTCCTTAGCTTGTTTATACTTAGAGCCTTGGCTAGAAGAGCCCCTCAAGAAAAATCTGTTCATCTTTTTCTGAAATTTTCAGAAATTTTTAGTGACTCAAAATAAAAGTGAATCAAACTCAACAAAATTGATAGCAACTACTCCCACAAGTTCCTAGAGCCTATATCATGCATTAGAATTACTTGGGACCATATAAATTTGACATGCAAGCTCAAGAACAGGGTCACCTAGACAACAAAAATTTGCAATGAATAAAGCACTAGAACAAAAACTAATAGGACCATTGGAGGAGTCACATACCAAGGAACAATCTCCCAAAGCAGTTCTGTGAATGGAGCTTTGAGCAAGGAGATCGAAAATCGTAGCAAAATGAGCTAGAACTCGTGCTTGAGCTGGATGGGGATTTTATTGGGAGGAAGATGGAGTGTGTGGGTGCAGGAATAAGTGGAGGGGGGCCACCATCGGCCCATGAGGCAGGGGGTGCACCTTGTAGGGTTGGGCGCGCCCTGGACCCTCGTGGCTAGGTGCTTGCCCCTGCTATGTTCTCAGTGCCTAAAATCCTCAAATATTCCATAAAAAATCTTACTAAATTGGCAGGCCATTTGGAGAACTTTTATTTTTGAGATTTTTTATATTACATGGATAATTCAGAAAACAGACATATAATACTATTTTTGCTTTATTTATTCTAAATCACAGAAAGTAAAAAGAGGGTATAGAAGGTTGTGCCTTCTAGTTTCATCCATCTCATGATCATCAAAAGGAATCCACTAACAAGGTTGATCAAGTCTTGTTAACAAACTCATTCCGAATAATATGGATCCGCAGAAATTTCGAATAACACTAGGTTACCTCAACGGGGATATGAACATCCCCAATAATAAGAATATCATATTTCTTCTTGACAGTAGGAAGAGGAAATTCAAAACCTCCAATAATGATAGTTGGAATTTTCCAATAGAGTAGATACTATGAACTTGAGGTTGTTTCCTCGGAAAGTGTATCGTATGCTTATTACCATTAACATGAAAAGTGACATTGCTTTTGTGCAATCAATAACAGCCCCTGCAGTATTTAAAAAGGGTCTACCAAGGTTAATCGACATACTATCGTCCTCGGGAATATCAAAATAACAAAGTCCGTTAAGATAGTGACATTTGCAACCACAACAGGCACATCCTCACAAATACCGACAGGTATAGCAGTTGATTTATCGGCCATTTGCAAAGATATTTCAATAGGTGTCAACTTATTCAATTCAAGTCTACGATATAAAGATAGAGGCATAACACTAACACCGGCTCCAAGATCACATAAAGCAGTTTTAACATAGTTTCTTTTGATGGAGCATGGTATAGTTGGTACTCCTGGATCTCCAAGTTTCTTAGGTATTCCACCCTTAAAAGTATAATTAGCGAGCATGGTGGAAATTTCAGCTTCCGGTATCTTTCTTTTATTTGTAATAATAACCTTCATGTATTTAGCATAAGGATTTACTTTAAGCATATCAGATAAGCACATACGTAAGAAGATAGGTCTAATCATTTCAGCAAAGCACTCAAAATCCTCCTCATCCTTTTTCTTGGATGTCTTAGGAGGGAAAGGCATGGGTTTCTGAACCCATGGTTCTCTTTCTTTACCGTGCTTCCTAGCAACAAAATCACTCTTATCATAACGTTGATTCTTTGATTGTGGGTTATCAAGATCAACAACAGGTTCAATCTCTACATCATTATTATTGCTAGGTTGAGCATCATCAACATGAACATTATCATTAACATTATCACTAGGTTCATGTTCATTACCAGATTGTGTTTCAGCATCAGAAATAGAAGTATCATTGGGATTCTCAGGTGCGTCTACAACAGGTTCACTAGAAGCATGCAAAGTCCTATCATTTTTCTTTTTCTTCTTTTTAGAAGGACTAGGTGTATCTACATTATTTCTCTGAGAATCCTGCTCAATTCTCTTAGGGTGGCCTTCAGGATACAAAGGTTCCTGAGTCATTTTACCAGTTCTAGTAGCCACTCTAACAGCAAAGTCATGTTTATTATTTAATTCATTGAGTAAATCACTTTGAGCTTTAAGTACTTGTTCTGCTTGAGTGGTAACCACAGAAGCATATTTACTAATGAGTTTAAGTTCACCTTTAACTCTAGCTGTATAATCACTCAAGCATCCAATCATGTAAGCATTACTCTTTAATTCTCTACCAACATAAGCATGAAAACTTTCTTGTCTAGCCATAAAGTCATCAAATTCATCCAAACATTGGCTAGGAAACTTAGTAGACGAGATTTCAACTTTATCATATCTATAGAGAGCATTTACCTTTACTACCTGTGTTGGGTTATCAAGACCATGTATTTCTTCAATAGGTGGTATATTAAGACCGTGTATTTCTTCAACAGGAGGTAAATTCTTAACATCTTCTGCTTTAATACCTTTTTCTTTCATAGATTTCTTTGCTTCTTGCATATCTTCAGGACTGAGAAATAGAACATCCTCTTCTTCGGAGTTGGTTTAGGAATAGGCTCAGGAATTGGCTCATGAGCTGGCTTCTGATTGGATCAGGAATTGGCTCAGGAAGAGTCCAATTATTTTCATTAGTTAACATATTATTCAATAGTAATTCACCTTTGTCGACCGTTCTGTCCCTGAAAACACAACCAGCACAACTATCCAAGTGGTCCTTGGAAGCATCAGTTAGTACATTATAAAAGATATCAAGTATTTAATTTTTCTTAAGAGGATGATCACGCAAAGCATTAAGTAATTGGAGAAGCCTCCCCCAAGCTTGTGGGAGACTCTCTTCTTCAATTTGCACAAAACTATATATTTCCCTCAAGGCAGCTTGTTTCTTATGAGCAGGGAAATATTTCGCGGAGAAGTAATAAATCATATCCTGGGGACTACACACACAACCAGGATCAAGAGAACTAAACCAACTTTTAGCATCACCCTTTAATGAGAACGGAAATATCTTAAGGATATAATAATAGCAAGACTTCTCATCATTAGTGAACGGGGTGGCTATATCATTTAACTTAGTAAGATGTGACACTATAGTTTTAGATTCATTGCCATAAAAAGGATCAGATTCAACCAAAGTAATTATCTCAGGATCGACAGAGAATTCATAATCCTTATCAGTAACAAAGATAGGTGAAGTAGCAAAAGCAGGGTCATATTTCATTCTAGCATTTAGAGATTTCTGTTTCTATTTAGCTAGTAACTTCTTAAGATCAGATCTATCATTACAAGCAAGAAAATCTCTAGCAGTTTCTTCATCCATAACATAACCCTCAGGAACAACAGACAATTCATACTTAGGGGGAGAACCTTCATCATCACTATCTTCAATATTTTCATTTGAAATAATTTCATTCTCTCTAACCCTAGCAAGTTGTTCATCAAGAAATTCACCTAATGGCAAAGTAGTATCAAGCATAGAAGTAGTTTCATCATAAGTATCATGCATAATAGAAGTGGCATCATCAATAACATGCGACATATCAGAATTCATAGCAGAAGCAGGTTTAGGTGTCGCAAGCTTAATCAAAACAGAAGGAGAATCTAGTGCAGAGCTACAGTTCCTTACCTCCCCTCGTAGTTGAGGGAAAAATCTTAGTTCTTTCATCTTCCAAGTTCCTCATAGTGATCAGCAGATATAAATCCCAAGTGACTCAAAGAATAGAGCTATGCTCCCCGGCAACGGCGCCAGAAAATAGTCTTGATAACCCACAAGTATAGGGGATCGCAACAGTTTTCGAGGGTAGAGTATTAAACCCAAATTTATTGATTCGACACAAGGGGAGCCAAAGAATATTCTCAAGTATTAGCAGTTGAGTTGTCAATTCAACCACACCTGGATAACTTAGTATCTGCAGCAAAGTATTTAGTAGCAAAGTAGTATGATAGTAATGGTAATAGTGGCAAAAGTAACGATAGCAGTTTTGTAGTAATTGTAACATTAGCATGGTAAAGTAAATAAGCAAAGCACAAGATGTGAAAAGCTCGCAGGCAATGGATCAGTGATGGATAATTATGTCGGATGCAATTCCTCATGTAATAGTTATAACATAGGGTGACACAGAACTAGCTCCAGTTCATCAATGTAATGTAGGCATGTATTCCGAATATAGTCATACGTGCTTATGGAAAAGAACTTTCATGACGGCTTTTGTCCTACCCTCCCGTGGCAGCGCGGTCCTAGTGGAAACTAAGGGATATTAAGGCCTCCTTTTAATAGAGTACTGGACCAAAGCATTAGCACTTAGTGAATACATGAATTCCTCAAACTACGGTCATCACCAAGAAGTATCCCGATTATTGTCACTTCAGGATTGTCGGATCATAACACATAATAAGTGACTATAGACTTGCAATATAGGATCAAGAACTAACATATATTCATGAAAACATAATAGGTTCAGATCTGAAATCATGGCACTCGGGCCCTAGTGACAAGAATTGAGCATAGCAAAGTCATAGCAACATCAATCTCAGAACATAGTGGATACTAGGGTCAAACCCTAACAAAACTAACTTGATTACATGGTAAATCTCATCCAACCCTTCACCGTCCAGCAAGCCTACGATGGAATTACTCACACACGGCGGTAAGCATCATGAAATTGGTGATGGAGGATGGTTGATGGTGACGACGGCGATGAATCCCCCTCTCCGGAGCCCCGAACAGACTCCAGATCAGCCCTCCCGGGAGAGATTAGGTCTTGGCGGCGGCTCCGTATCGTAAAACGCGATGAAACTTTCTCTCTGATTTTTTTCTCCACGAAAGCAAATATATGGAGTTGGAGTTGAGGTCGGTGGATGTCCAGGGGGCCCACGAGGCAGAGGGGTGCGCCCCCACCCTCATGGACAGGGTGTGGCCCCCCTGGCCTTGATTCTTTTGCCAGTAATTTTTATATTTTCTGAAAAGTTCCTCCGTGGATTTTCAAGTCATTCCGAGAACTTTTATTTCTGCACAAAAATAACACCAAGGCAGTTCTGCTGAAAACAACGTTAGTCCGGGTTAGTTTCATTCAAATCATGCAAATTAGAGTCCAAAACAATGGCAAAAGTGTTTGGAAAAGTAGATACGACAGAGACATATCAGTCTCCCCCGCCCACAGACGCGGTGGGTCGTAGAGTCGCAGGACGAGGAGAAGCTTGCTTAGGCTGGTCATAGTGGAGAGTATCATATACTAGTATCATGTATATGATACTAGTGCATGATACTACATCCATAGTGCATAGTATCATAGATTAGTATGATAGGTCGTCTCATTTATTGCCATGCATGACACAGAGTAGCATAATATTTATTATGATACGGTATTTATCTATGTTACTATAACCCTCTCTCTCTTCTTTAATTGTCTGCCACATAAGCACGTTTGTGAGTCCCAAGGGCATGGTACCACTTATATTACCCCCACTATGGCAGCCTTACTACGCCTACGCCCGCTCCCTCGCCCACGCGCGCGGTGGCTCGCGGGACGAGGAGAAAATTTCACTACTCCCTTCGTTCTCCTTGTCCCTACCTTGGTTAGAGAGATTATCATATTGTTTGAAATATACTCCCTCCGTCCCAAAATTCTTGTCTTAAATTTGTCTACATACAGATATATCTAGTTTTACCCCCTCTGTCCCATAATTTAAGAATGTTTCTGACACTAGTATTATGGGACGGAGGGAGTAGTAGATTTCAGTATGAACTACTAGTACATACTCCAAACACTGATGTATATAGACGTATTTTAGCGTCTAGACTCACTCATTTTGCTCCATATGTAGTCCATATTGAAACGGACGTACTAGTACGCACTCTCCCTCGCCCCTCGACCCTCGCCTACATAGTGGACGTGCAGCAATTCATTCGGTCTCAGATAGCCAGAACGATATACTATAGTACCATTATTGCTCGACTTCCCCAAGAGGCAAAGAGCCAAGTGTAACGTTAATATTTTTTAGATGCCAAGCGCAAGGTTTATAGGAGAATGAGTAGTAGTAGTACTAGTAGTATGTACAAGTGGTACGTACTGTATGAGGAAGAAGGCAACGAGATGTATGTTTTGCGTGACAGTCTCCTCTTACAGGACATGCTAGACCTAGTGGACCTGATTGTTGCAATGTGAGTACTATCATAGATGGCATGATTCAGAGTGGTGGGCGGCAGGAATAATTCAGAGCTTCTTAGTCTTAAACCCCATGAAGAAGTCCCATCAAAAGGAATAGCCATCCTCTACACGTGATCCTATGTAAAATGAGTAAATGAGACAAAAAGAGAAAGAGACAAAGTAAAAAAAATCATCAGCCTTAGAGCCAGCCCTATTGTATTAGTGAATGATATTTCTATGTCGTGATTGACATGCTATATTATTAACCATGATGCAAAGGTAGAAGCGGATTTTTATTTATTTGCGGAGGTAGCAGCGGATGGATATTCAAGGAGGAGTGAAATGATGGCTGCTTCCTCGGTCAAACATAGAGAAAGGCGGGCCTCGTGATTTGACGGCTTATTAGTCATTATTACTACCTATACTCTTTGCCAATATAATAACCATGTGGTAGAGTAGTGGGCTATACTTATAATAACCATGCTCGAAGAGAAGAGGTGCACGCACCCACGCACGTAGTACTAGTACTCCATAGCACTCTTTATGTCTTTTGCATCTTCCCCAACCACACACGTGACACGGTGGAGCTCATTTCTGTATGATGATGCAGCCCACGTGATAATTAGATGCGTCTAGTAGTAGTTACTCACTTATAAATAATGGAGGGTCGAGAACCACGCATGAACGGTGCCGGAGAGAAAAAGAAACCGCTCCACTATATACATAGCCAGGATGAGCGTACACGGTTGCTTGTTGGGGTTTCTCTCTTCACACTCTCTCGCACAAAATGACTGTGGCCACATCTCTAACATACGGGTGGATCACGTCCGCCGGGGGAAGGGGTGGATGCTTTGTGTAGATGCGGTCGCCATCACCGACGTGAAAACCCACTGTCGGCACATCCTGATCAGGGGTCCCTGCCGTTCTCTCTCATAGAGCCGGTGCGATTGCCTTCGTCCCTTGCTCACTGCCGCGACGTGGGCAGCTGCCGCCTCCCGCCGCCCTCCTCTAGGTTGAGGTACGTCCTGACATCCCTCAGGTACAACTTCCTTTACAGCCGGCTTGCACCACTGCCCCAACTGCCCACATCGCTCCATGTGGACATTTCTCTACCTATTTTCCCCGCACGTACCTCTACTGGCTTCTACTGTATTTGTGATGAGTTTATGTCTCATCAACTAGTCCCAGTAATCTTATTCTAATCATGCTTCTTCAATTTCTTTGCCATAGGGATGCTCATCTCGATTTTAGTGAAACTGCACAAAATGATCTGATGGTCAAAGGGTTGCAAAATTCATTTCTTTGGAAGGTTCAACGTCGCCAGCAAATTAAAGCTTGGTTAGGGTTTAGGGTCCAAGGGCTAGGGACTGCATGGATCATTGTTTCTTTAGCTTTCTCTGTTCTAAAATAAGTGTCAACTTTAGTAGTAGTACAACATTGTACTAAAGTTTGCATAAAGTTGAGACACTTACTTTGGAACGGAGGGAGTACATATTGGCTATGATCTCTCAATCATTGAGATGCAATAGCATGCATGTTAGTCTCCTTTGTATTTGATGAAATGTTGCAATAGGGCAACCTTGGACGCACGATACTTGAAATAGAAGCTGGAAGCTTCATAGCATTGTACAAATTTATCTCGCTGAGAAATTATAGTACGTACTATACTACTATGTAAAGATTAAGGTGTCGCATGATGTCCAGAAAATATGGTGATAGTGTGAGGTGGGCCATGTAATCACTGAGCTTGCGTGTTTTCACTGCTTTCGCACTCCTCCACTGTAAGAATGGAGAAAATTGCAATCTACCTCCTTTCGTCGAAACGTGGGACATCCGGCAGTCGTACCACCTCAGTAATAATGACCAATGAGCCGTCAAATCACATAGACCCAACAGTAAGTTGGACGGATGAAGCAACCATCACTCTTGAATTCACTTTCTTCAACGCAGACGCTAGTGAGAGGTCGCATCCGCTCTGCCCGGGCATGAATGCGGCATCGATTCTCTGGTGCGGTGTTGAACGTTTCGGGCGGGAAGCGCATGGGCGATTTAGGGGCTTTGGGTGAGGCTGGTTAGGAGTGGGCGTGGCAGTTATCTCGACCGGACACCCGGAAACGAGCGGATGCACCGACTCTCGCGGCTAAGTCATACACTGCACACCATCTCTTTGTAGGAGTAGGTCGATGTGTCACTCTCTCTAACACACACACACACACACAGAGAGAGAGAGAGAGGTTCATAGAATAGGAATATCGTGCGAGTGGGAAGCCACAAGAAGTGAGATAAATGGAGCACGTACAAAAAAAGAAGAGGTGATGAATATTCCATCAAACCTGGACTAAGGAGCAGAGTGGTACTCCCTCCTTCTAGTATTGAAGTCTTCTTACGGAAATCAGATATTCCCAAAATGTTTAGGCGCCGTCCATTAACTTCCCATATCAATCCCCTCCTAGCCTCGTTGCTGCCGAGCGTTGTTAGTACTTACTCTACCTTGTTATCTCCCTCGGAAACCCAATGCATGGAGCACAACTACACGTTGATCAGTCAAGGAATCAAAGTCGGTTAGCATGCGAGTTAATACGTGGCCCTGCATGGTAGCTAAAATAGCATCTCTTAATTGTTGTGATTAATTGTTGCCTTTAGAGACAGAAATCAGGGCTTTGATTGGAGGAAGAACCGGTCAACTTTCTCCTTCTCCTCCAATCTGCTTGAACCTTGGTCCCGCTGCACCTTCTAACATGACTTACACCTAGACGGAGGGAGTAATACGAGATATGGTGGCACACTGACATAGGTCGAATACAAGTGCCAAAAAATATTGGAAGAGAGCAAAGTGTACAAACCAAATAATTAAAATTGATTTTCTCGTTTTTTTCCGAAATGGAGCCAAAATATTTGCCTCATCCACTAAATAAGAGGTGAATACAGTTTCACAGTTTGCAAGTGACCCTACAAATAAACGGCATGACAATTACTCTCAATATGCCCTAGTTTCTTAGCACCCATTGTAACCCTTAGTACATATGGTGGCACACCGACTTAGGTCGTATACAAGTGCCCAAAATATTTAATATTTTATTTTGATACTCAAAATATTTAAAATTGGAGGATGGTGCAGCCCACCTTTCTGATATTTTGACAGTCTGTGGTTCAGTCGTTGTTCACCACTTCGGAGGGTCGTGTAACACATGTGAATGTTAGTAAGCGCGACTGGGAGGCGTGCAACATTAATTGCGAGTTGACTCCTTCGAGCGTTAAATTTTCTTCACGTATTAGCATTGCCCCTACTATTTTTCTTCACTACGTTAAATAAAGAGTTCCGTTTCGTGTACAATTTAAAACGATTTTTATGGAGAAAAAAAGAAAACCACTCCACTCTATATACACTACAGCCTCGGCGCTTGTTTTCTAGGGTTTGCTCTCTTCACACTCTCTCTCCACTATATATATACACGCTGGAGCCTCAACACTTGTAGTTGCTCTCTTCACACTCTCTCACCCTCTACAGATCTAAACAAGACTTCGTTAGCCCCTCTCTCTCTCTCTCTCTCTCCCCTCACTCCTGGTCAAAGAGCCGGCAGGATCCATCCGCCAGGAAGGAAAGGAGGCTTAACTCTGTCCCCGTCGGCGAGGGAGGGAATCCACTACCAGCGTAGCTATTCTCTTTCACCCAGCGATGGCGCCGGAGGGCCTCCGACCCCTTCTTCCTCACTTCCATACATAGTGTGGGCAGATCGGCCTCCGTCCGCCCACTGAGCCACACCCCGAGAACCTTAAGGTATAATTTACTTATTCCACATGCATTGCTCTAGCTGCGTGTGGGCTTTTTCCGTTTCTGTAAGTGCATCTAGTGCCACCCCTAGTTGGTTTTGGAGTATTGACGACAAAGTTGGTTGAGGGACTAATGCATTTGTGAGAATTGCAGGATAACGCAGGTAGTGTCCCTCATTGATTCGGTTTACCTACCGGAGATGACCCCTAAAAATGTATGACGACATTGAAGACAATGGTGGTATGTGAAGATATTCATATTGAAGACTATGACATGAGAAGACATTGAGTGAAGACTATGGAGCGCGAAGACTGTGTTGTTTCGCTGCTCCCTTTTCTTCTTTGTTGAGTCATAGGAACCACCGTACTGTTAAGTGGGGTCCAAGTGAACTAAGTCAGAATGACTGAAGTGATGCTCAAACCCAAATCCTATGTCTTCGAGCAAAGACAATGAGAGCAAATCTTATCCTGAGCTAGATAAGTTAGCTTTGCTTGTAGCCCAAGTAAAGTTGTCGTGTGTGTTTGAAATCCGACCGTTGGAACACGTGTCAGTTCCTTAGTGACCCAGGGTCATTTCGGACATATCAGGTCGGGTTGCCCAGTGGCTATAAATAGCCCACCCCCTACACCATAAATTGGTGGCTACTCAGAGTTAGTGCACGGCTTTTGTCGTTTGAGAGCAACCCACCTCGAAACCTTTGAGAGAGAGAAATCCTTGCGAGGACCAAGCCCAAACACCCAGAGCCAAAGAGTGTTAGGCATCACTGAAGTCTTTCTGTCTGTGTGACCTGAAGACTTATTACACTTGAGGACTGTGAATCCTGCAGCCGGTTAGGCGTCGCGTTCTGAGCATCCAAGAGTCATTGTGGATTGCTGGTGAATGAAGTCTGTGAAGGTTCGGAAGTCTACCTTGAAGACTTACCAGAGTGATTGGGCGAGGACTAGGTGTCCTTAGCTCAAGGGGAATAAGGTGAAGACACGGTCTTCTGAGTTGAATCTCAGCCTCCCTAACCAGACGTACAGTTGTCACAGCAACTGGAACTGGTCCAACAAATCCTGTGTCTTCAACAAGTGACTGGTTCTATCCTTTTCCTTCCTTTACTTAAGTTTGTCTTCGTGAAGTCATTGCCAATCTGTGTATCTGTTTGACTTCATTGCTTGACTACTACTGTTGATTGGCTTCGTACTATCTTCCATCCTGATCCTTACTACTTAGCTGCTATTAGTCCTGTACTTTCACATCTTTGCATACTTGACTATGGTTTGCTTATGGTAGTTTATTTTCTGCTGCATATCAACTAGGTCATTTCTATTGTTTGTCTTCGAAACTTCCAAGTTTTGAAGACTTTCATAAAAATCGCCTATTCGCCCCCCCTCTAGTCGATACTAGCACTTGCAATTGGTATCAGAGCAAGGTACTCCCTTGTTCTGTGTGATTCAGTTTGACCACCTGGAGTTTCAGCTATGTCGACTGCAGGATTGAGGAATGTATCTTGCCCCACCTTTGACGATCATGAGTATCCTCGGTGGAAGTCCATGATGAAGAAGCGACTCATGGCTATGGACAGCGAACTGTGGACCGTCACTGAGATTGGTCTTACCGATCTATGCAAGATGGCGGATGCTGATGACATTCACAAGTACACTCTACTGAACCTCACGGCAAAGGATGTCATCTGCTCTCATCTGTCCCAAAATCAGTTCAGGAATGTTATGCACCTCAATCACGCGAAGCTAATCTGGACCGGCTTTCTAAGGTCTATGACGGTCATCGTACTCGTCATGATCCTTGGTTTGAGGACTACAAGGAGTCTCTTAAAGAAATGACTTTTGCACCTGAATCGCCATCATCTTCACCATGCCTCATGGCAAGGGGTGATAAGGTAACAGAATGCTACCTCTCTGAATCTAGCGATGATGAATTAGGTGATGAATTTGGCCCCAGTTATGTCAAGCTTGCTTCCCTTGCCACTAAACAACAAAGAGTCTTGGAAAAGGTTCAAGACATGCTTAGTAAGAGCGATGATATGTTGGGTGAAGAAATGGATCAGTCAAAAGCTTTGGCTGAGAGTCTTCAGAGACTTCATTCCAAGTTTGACGCCCTTCAAGATCAACATAATGCTCTCTTGTCTGATCATGAGAAGCTTTCTTCTGAATGTCTTCAAAGAAAGCTAGACCTTGAAAAGATAAGAGTGGATTATGAAGATCTTCAGAAGGAGCACGATTCATTACTTGCTCAACAAATCAGCATTACACAGAAATAATTTGAACCACCATGTCTAAAATGCATTGAGCATGATAACACTACATCTGTTGCTGAATGTTCCACTGCTGCTACTGTTTCATTGTGTTCAACTACTGAAGTGGCAACTAACCCCTCTGCGGAGGATACCCCTACTATTGCTGATGAAAATTCTAGGTTGAAGACATTGCTTGAAACAGGGATGTATAAAAGTCTGAAAGTACATCAGACACTTTGCGATGTCCTCAAAAAGCAGATTCTGAACCGAAACCCTAGGAAAGAGGGTGTTGGGTTCGAGAGGAAAATGAATGTTGATGGTTCCTACTGGAAGCCTGAGCAGTATCCCAAAACCACATGGGTTGCTGCAAAGGAACCTTCAGTAGATCCATCCACCTTATTTGGCTTCACTTGCGCTAACCCTATCATCATTGATGAATCCTTTGATGCAAACTATAAACTGTTCAAAAATCAGAATGGTGAAGTGTTTGCCAGGTATATTGGTACTAACTGCAGGAATGGACCACCTATGAAGAAGATCTGGGTACCCAAGCAGTATATTGAGAATCTTCCTGTGAATGTCATCATGACACCACCAAGGAAGAAGACAAAACCCAGACCTATGGCTTCATATGGCCCAAAGGCTTCATACAGTCACAGGACTCATCTGAGTCACCCTAACGCCAATGTTTTGCAGGGAAATAGTACTCAAACTGATGAATATGAGCGTGTGTCCTCAAACCGCTATGTTCATAGAATTAAGAACTTTTCTCCTTATTCATATGAGTATCATTCATCTCCTGCAAGGCTATCTGCTAGGGCTTCAAAGCCGAAGTTCTCAGATGATGCACTTAGACTCATTGCTTCTAAACCACCCCTGAAGATGTGGGTGGTGAAGAAGAATTAACTTTCTTTTGCAAGAAATGGTCTCTAGCCAGCAATCAAAGGCGTCCTATACTATTGTTGGGGACCTAAAACACGTAATAGGACGCATGATAAAATGATCTTGCTATATACTTCACATCTGAATCACTTATCAGTCATACTATGTGTCCTAACTTTGATCTAAGCTGTGACAATCCTTGTATGTGTCAAATGCCTATGCTTCACAACACTCTTTGTGAAGCCTATCCTCCTAACTGCACTGTAGGGCATGTCACCAAAAGCTTCAGAATGGATTATGGACAGTGGATGCACAAATTATATGACTGGTGATCGAAGTCTTCTCATGGACTCAACCTTATGTCCATCCGATAAGAGTCACATCACATTTGCTGACACTGGTAAAAGCAAGGTATTGGGTCTAGGTAGAGTTGCAATCTCAAAGGATCAACACATGGATAAAGTGATGCTTGTTGAATCCCTTGGTTTCAACTTAATGTCTGTCTCAATGCTTTGTGACTTGAACATGATTGTGCTATTCGGAAAATATTGCTGCCTTGTACTAATGGAATCTGACAAGTCTCTAGTCTTTGAAGGGTATCGAAAAGATGATCTATGCATGGTAGATTTCTCAGCAGGTCCAGAGCTTGCCATATGTCTTCTCACAAAAGCTTCAGAATGCTGGCTCTGGCATCGAAGGCTGGGCATGCTGGCATGAGGAACTTACATTCACTCGTCAAGAAGAAGCATGTCATAGGCATCGAGGATGTCAAGTTAAAGAAGGATCATTTGTGTGGTGCCTGCGAAGCTGGAAAGATGACTAGGGCAAAGCACCCCTCGAAGACAATCATGACAACATCTCAACCCTTCGAGCTGTTACACATGGACTTATTTGGACCTACTCACTACTCCACCCTCACAACAACTGCTTGTCTCTATGGCTTCGTCATTGTTGATGACTACTCAAGATACACATGGGTGCATATAATTCTCTACAAGACTAAAGTGCAAGATGTCTTCAGACGCTTCGCCAATCGAGCAATGAACAATTATGGCGTGCAGATCAAGCATATTAGAAGTTACAATGGCACTGGATTCAATAACACCGGTCTTGATCTTTATCTGGATACAATGGGAATCACTCATGAGTTCTCTGCTCCATACACACCTCAGCAGAATGGCATCGTTGAGCGCAAGAACAGAACTCTCACTGAGATGGCTCGAACAATGCTCGATGAGTACAAGACACCTAGAAAGTTCTGGTCTGAAGCTATTGATACAACATGTCACATCATCAACCGTGTTTACATCCATAAGCTTCTGAACAAAACATCATATGAGCTCCTCACTAGCAAGAAGCCAAATGTAAGCTACTTCAGAGTATTTGGAGCTAGATGCTGGATCAAGGATCCCCATCACAAGTCGAAATTTGCACCTAAGGCTCACGAAGGCTTCATGCTTGGCTATGGAAAGGACTCACACTCCTACAGAGTCTTCAACCTATATCTCTACAAGATCATCGAAACTGTGGATGTAAGATTTGATGAAACCAATGGTTCACAAAGAGAACTCCTGCCAAGTACACTTGATGAAGCTCCTCCAAGCGAATCTATCAAGCTGATGGGAACTGGTGAAATCATGCCCTCTGAAGCACAACCTGAAGAGGAACTTATCATTTTTGCACCTAACCAACCTGAAGACAATGCTCAGACCGAAGATAATCCTCCCAATGATGACAATGATCATCAAGAGCAAAGTCTTCGTCCTGTTCATCCTCGTGTTGCAAATGAAGTACAAATGGAGAAGACAATTGAGAGCATCAATGCACCTAGTCCACTGACTCGCTCAAGAGCAACACAGTTAGCAAACTTCTGTGGACACTTTTCATTTGTGTCAGTATCAGAACCCAAGAAAGTTGCTAAAGCCTTTATGGAACCTGAATGGATTCAAGCTATGCAAGAAGAACTTCAACAGTTCAAGCTAAACAATGTTTGGGAACTTGTCAAGCGACCTGACCCTCGCAAGCATAACATTATTGGAACAAAATGGATATATCGAAACAAGCAAGATGAGCATGGTCAAGTCGTCAGAAACAAAGCACGTCTTGTGGCTCAAGGATATACTCAAGTAGAAGGAATCGACTTTGATGAAACATTTGCTCCTGTGGCTAGGCTTGAAGCTATTCGTATACTGCTAGCCTACGCTAACCATCACAACATCTTGCTATATCAAATGGATGTGAAGAGTGCATTTCTCAATGGCAAGATTGAAGAAGAAGTATATGTCGCTCAACCACCTGGCTTTGAAGATCCAAAACATCCTGATATGGTGTACAAGCTAAACAAAGCACTGTATGGCCTCAAACAAGCTCCTCGCGCATGGTATGATATGATCAAAGACTTCCTGAATAGCAAAGGCTTCAAACCTGGATCCCTCGATCCCACACTCTTCACGAAGACATATGATGGTGAACTGTTTGTGTGCCAAATATATGTGGATGACATAATCTTCGGCTACACCAACCAGAAGTATACTGATGAGTTTGGATACATGATGCAAGAGCAATATTAGATGTCCATGATGGGTGAGCTGAAGTTCTTCCTTGGTCTTCAAATTCGTCAGCAAAGGAATGGCATCTTCATATCTCAAGAAAAATACCTCAAAGATTGTCTGAAGAAGTTTGGAATGGAAGAATGCAAAGGTTACACGACACCAATGCCAGCCAAACACCATCTTGGTCCCGACGACAATGGTAAAGAGTTCGATCAAAAGGTATACCGCTCCATGATTGGTTCTTTACTTTATCTATGTGCATCTAGGCCAGATATTATGCTTAGTGTTTGCATGTGTGCTCGATTCCAAGCGGCACCAAAGGAATCGCATCACTTAGCTGTGACGCGAATTCTTCGATATTTGGCTTACACACCAACACTCGGATTATGGTATCCCAAGGGCTCAAAATTTGATTTGGTTGGGTTCTCGGATGCTGATTATGCTGGTGACAAGGTGGATCGCAAGTCTACATCAGGCACATGTCACTTTCTGGGTCGATCACTTGTCTGTTGGTCTTCAAAGAAGCAGAACTGTGTATCACTCTCAACTGCTGAATATGAATACATTGTTGCTGGATCCTGTTGTGCTCAGCTTCTCTGGATGAAGCAAACTCTCAAGGACTATGGCATCAATCTGAAACAAGTACCTCTCTTCTGCGACAATGAAAGTGCCGTCAAGATAGCCAACAATCCAGTCCAGCACTCGAAGACAAAGCACATTGAAATTCGTCATCACTTTCTCAGAGATCATGTCATGAAGAAAGATATTGACTTCATTCATGTCAACACTGAAGAGCAACTGGCAGATATCTTCACAAAGCCCTTGGATGAGAAAAGGTTTTGCAAGTTACGGTGTGAGCTAAATATCTTGGAATCCTCTAATGTCCTGTGATCAGGCACACATCCTAAGACTTATGCATGTTGATGACTTAGATGTGCAACACACAAAGTAATGTATATCTTCAATCAATGAAGACTTACACTCTGAGTGTGAATACATTTACATGGAATTTGACTTCAGAGCGCCACGATAATTGTGCGCCGTGTCTGGGTCTAATACTTCCTATACGGTGGGTAATGCCACCACCAAAATTCTCTGTTTGAAGTGTTTCACTCATGGCGTTATTTTTGCAATGACTTCGCATTTGGTTTGTCTCCAATTTCAATTTATCTTCATGATTTTCTTCACTATGATGATTTGATTGCTTTCTGATATATATATATATATATATATATATATATATATATATATATATATACACTAGTGTTCTGTCCTCTACAACATTCACTTATAGCTATGTCTTCAAGTTGAATCTTTTGAACTAAGTGAATGTGATCGGACCATAACCTCTCTATGCTTTCAATCTCAAACTCTATTTGTCCAAATCATATGCATTCTATTGAAACTGTCGAATGTCTTCTCTGCGTCCTAGTCAGCAGACGGCACAGAGACAAAACATTAAGTCTGTTTTAAATAACTCATCTTTATTGTTGAAATCCGGAGAAGCCAGAACAACCATCTGACATGCCTGGTGGGCGTGGGAACGTGGGAAAACTCTGAGTATGTTGCATGCTTTCCACGTGCCCCTCAGATGTGAACCGCCAGGGGCACCAGCGTAATTGCGCTGTGCCGCACACCTACTTATAAATACTTGTCCCCTGCGGTAAAGAAATCCTTCTTCCACCTCTCCACCTCGTCAAAACCCTAGCGCCACCGCTAGCTCTCGACAACATCGGCGAAGAAGCGCTTAGCTGCCGCGACTTCTCCAACGCCGTCCTCACGCCGGCCGCGGACATCGTCCTCTCCGCCGTCGCCGTAGGTGTCCTCCGTCGCCAAGTTAGGGCACGGTGGACTGAACTGCTCGGTCTCCTATTCATCTCATCTAGCAGTTCTTCGTGCGGTAATTATAACTCTATTTTTACCACCTTTTTGTGTTGGAAATATGCCCTAGAGGCAATAATAAAAGTGTTATTATTATATTTCTTTGTTCATGATAATTGTCTTTTATTCATGCTATAACTGTATTATCTGAAAATCATAATACACGTGTGAATACATAGACCATAACATGTCCCTAGTGAGCCTCTAGTTGACTAGCTCGTTGGTCAACAGATAGTCATGGTTTCCTGACTATGGACATCAGATGTCATTGACAACGGGATCACATCATTAGGAGAATGATGTGATGGACAAGACCCAATCCTAAGCATAGCACAAGATCGTGTAGTTCGTTTGCTAGAGCTTTTTCAGTGTCAAGTATCTTTTCCTTAGACCATGAGATCGTGTAACTCCCGGATACTGTAAGAGTGCTTTGGGTGTACCAAACGTCACAACATAACTGGGTGACTATAAAGGTGCACTACAGGTATCTCCGAAAGTGTCTGTTGGGTTGACACGGATTGAGACTGGGATTTGTCACTCCGTATGACGGAGAGGTATCTCTGGGCCCACTCGGTAATGCATCATCATAATGAGCTCAAAGTGACCAAGTGGTTGGTCACGGAATCATGCATTACGATACGAGTAAAGTGACTTGCCGGTAACGAGACTGAACAAGGTATTGGGATACCGACGATCGAGTCTCGGGCAAGTAACGTACCGATTGATAAAGGGAACTGTATACGGGGTTTGATCGAATCCTCGACATCGTGGTTCATCCTATGACATCATCGAGGAGCATGTGGGAGACAACATGGGTATCCAGATCCCGCTATTGGTTATTGACCGGAGAGTCGTCTCGGTCATGTCTACATGTCTCCCGAACCCGTAGGGTCTACACACTTAAGGTTCGGTGACGCTAGGGTTATTAGGAAGACTTGTATGTGATTACCGAAAGTTGTTCAGAGTCTCGGATGAGATCCCGGACGTCACGAGGAGTTCCGGAATGGTCCGGAGGTGAAGATTTATATATGGGAAGTTGTCATACGGACACCGGAAGAATTTGGGGTCATATCGGTATTGTACCGGGGCCACCGGAGGGGTTCCGGGGGTCCACCGGGAGGGGCCACCCCTCTCGGAGGGCCACATGGGCCGCAAGGGGCAGGGAACCAGCCCCTGGAGGGCTGGGCGCGCCCCCCACCTTGGGCCCATGCGCCTAGGGTTGGGGGGGAAACCCTAGAGGGGGCGACCCCCTTGCTTGGGGGGCAAGTCCGCCCTCCCTGGCCGCCGCCCCCCTCTAGATCCCATCTAGAGGGGCCGGCCCCCCTTGCCCCTTCCCCTATAAATAGAGGGGTGAGGGGAGGGCTACTGTACACAACCCAAGGCGCAGCCCCTCCCCTCCCCAACACCTCTCCTCCTCCGTTACATGCTTGGCGAAGCCCTGTCGGAGTACTGCTGTACCAACACCACCACGCCGTCATGCTCCCGTTGGAGCTATCTTCCTCAACCTCTCCTTCCTCCTTGCTGGATCAAGACGGAGGAGACATCGTCCGTCCCGTACGTTTATTGAACGCGGAGGTGCTGTCCGTTCAGCACTTGGTCATCGGTGATCTGAATCACGGGAGTACGACTCCATCATCACCATCCCCTTGAACGCTTCCGCACGCGATCTACAAGTGGTATGTAGATGCAAACTCACTCCCTTGACTCGTTGCTTAGATGAACTCATAGATGGATCTTGGTGAAACCGTAGGAAATTCTTTTAATTTTCTGCAGCGTTCCCCAACAGTGGCATCATGAGCTAGGTCTATGCGTAGTTCTCTATTGCACGAGTAGAACACAATTTTGTTGTGGGTGTAGATCTTGTGAACTTGCTTGCCGCTACTAGACTAATCTTGATTCAGCGGTATTGTGGGATGAAGCGGCCCGGACCAACCTTACACGTACGCTTACGTGAGACCGGTTCCACCGACTGACTTGCACTAGTTGCATAAGGTGGCTGGCGGGTGTCTGCCTCTCCCACTTTAGTTGGAGCGGATTCGATGAAAAGGGTCCTTATGAAGGGTAAATAGAAGTTGACAAAATCACATTGTGGTTATTCGTAGGTAAGAAAACGTTCTTTCTAGAACCCAATTGCAGCCACGTAAAAGATGCCACAACAATTAGAGGACGTCTAACTTGTTTTTGCAGCAATTGTCATGTGATGTGATATGGCCAGAAGTTGTGATGAATGATGAATGACATATTGTGATGTATGAGATCATGTTCTTGTAGTAGGAATCACGACTTGCATGTCGATGAGTATGACAACCGGCAGGAGCCATAGGAGTTGTCTTTATTTTTTGTATGACCTGCGTGTCATTGAAGAACGCCATGTAAATTACTTTACTTTATTGCTAAATGCGTTAGCCATAGAAGTAGAAGTAGTCGTTGGCGTGACAACTTCATGAAGACACGATGATGGAGATCATGGTGTCATGCCGGTGACAAGATGATCATGGAGCCCCGAAGATGGAGATCAATGGAGCTATATGATATTGGCCATATCATGTCACTACTATATAATTGCATGTGATGTTTATTATGTTTATGCATCTTGTTTACTTAGAACGACGGTAGTAAATAAGATGATCCCTTACAAGAATTTCAAGAAGTGTTCTCCCCTAACTGTGCACCATTGCTAAAGTTCGTCGTTTCGAAGCACCACGTGATGATCGGGTGTGATAGATACTTACGTTCACATACAACGGGTGTAAGACAGTTTTACACATGCAAAACACTTGGGGTTAACTTGACAAGCCTAGCATGTACAGACATGGCCTCGGAACACGGAGACAGAAAGATCGAACACGAGTCGTATGGAAGATACGATCAACATGAGAATGTTCACTGACGATGACTAGTCCGTCTCACGTGATGATCGGACACGGCCTAGTCGACTCGGATCGTGTAACACTTAGATGACTAGAGGGATGTCTAATCTGAGTGGGAGTTCATTATAATAATTTGATTAGATGAACTTAATTATCATGAACTTAGTCTAAGAACCTTTGCAAATATGTCTTGTAGATCAAATGGCCAACGCTCATGTCAACATGAACTTCAACGCGTTCCTAGAGAAAACCAAGCTGAAAGATGATGGCAGCAACTATACGGACTGGGTCCGGAACCTGAGGATCATCCTCATAGCTGCCAAGAAACAATATGTCCTAGAAGGACCGCTAGGTGACGCTCCCGTCCCAGAGAACCAAGACATTATGAGTGCTTGGCAGACTCGTGCTGATGATTACTCCCTCGTTCAGTGCGGCATGCTTTACAGCTTAGAACCGGGGCTCCAAAAGCGTTTTGAGCAACACGGAGCATATGAGATGTTCGAGGAGCTGAAACTAGTTTTCCAAGCTCACGCCCGGGTCGAGAGATATGACGTCTCCGACAAGTTCTATAGTTGTAAGATGGAGGAAAATAGTTCTGTCAGTGAGCACATACTCAAAATGTCTGGGTTGCACAACCGCCTGTCCCAGCTGGACATTAACCTCCCGGACGAGGCGGTCATTGACAGAATCCTTCAGTCGCTCCCACCAAGCTACAAGAGCTTTGTGATGAACTACAATATGCAGGGGATGGTGAAGACCATTCCTGAAGTATTTTCAATGCTGAAGTCAGCAGAGGTTGAGATCAAGAAAGAACATCAAGTGTTGATGGTCAATAAGACCACTAAGTTCAAGAAGGGCAAGGGCAAGAAGAACTTCAAGAAGGACGGCAAGGAGGTTGCCACGCCCGGTAAGCCAGTTACCGAGAAGAAGTCAAGGAATGGACCCAAGTCTGAGACTGAGTGCTTTTATTGCAAGGGGAAGGGTCACTGGAAGCGGAACTGCCCCAAATACTTAGCGGATAAGAAGGCCGACAACACTAAAGGTATATTTGATATACATGTAATTGATGTGTACCTTACCAGTACTCGTAGTAACTCCTGGGTATTTGATACCGGTGCCGTTGCTCATATTTGTAACTCACAGCAGGAGCTGCGGAATAAACGAAGACTGGTGAAGGACGAGGTGACGATGCGCGTCGGGAATGGTTCCAAGGTCGATGTGATTGCTGTCGGCATGCTACCTCTACATTTACCTACGGGATTAGTTATTAACCTCAATAATTGTTATTTAGTGCCAAGTTTGAGCATGAACATTGTATCTGGATCTCGTTTAATGCGAGATGGCTACTCATTTAAATCCGAGAATAATGGTTGTTCTATTTATATGAGAGATATGTTTTATGGTCATGCCCCGATGGTCAATGGTTTATTCTTAATGAATCTCGAGCGTAATGCTACACATATTCATAGCGTGAATACCAAAAGATGTAAAGTTGATAACGATAGTCCCACATACTTGTGGCACTGCCGCCTTGGTCACATTGGTGTCAAGCGCATGAAGAAGCTCCATGCTGATGGACTTTTGGAGTCTCTCGATTATGAATCATTTGACACATGCGAACCATGCCTCATGGGCAAGATGACCAAGACTCTGTTCTCCGGAACAATGGAGCGAGCAACCAACTTGTTGGAAATCATACATACCGATGTGTGCGTTCCAATGAGCGTTGAGGCTCGCGGAGGATATCCTTATGTTTTCACTCTCACTGATGACTTGAGTAGATATGGGTATGTCTACTTAATGAAACAAAAGTCTGAGACTTTTGAAAAGTTCAAAGAGTTTCAGAATGAGGTAGAGAATCAGCGTGACCGAAAGATAAAATTCCTATGATCAGATCGTGGAGGAGAATACTTAAGTCACAAATTTGGTACACACTTAAGGAAATGTGGAATCGTTTCACAACTCACGCCGCCTGGAACACCTCAGCGTAACGGTGTGTCCGAACGTCGTAATCGCACTCTATTGGATATGGTGCGGTCTATGATGTCTCTTACCGATTTACTGCTATCATTTTGGGGATACGCTCTAGAGACAGCTACATTCACTTTAAATAGGGCACCGTCTAAATCCGTTGAGACGACACCGTATGAATTATGGTTTGGGAAGAAACCTAAGCTATCGTTTCTAAAAGTTTTGGGATGCGATGCTTATGTCAAGAAACTTCAACCTGAAAAGCTCGAACCCAAGTCGGAAAAATGCGTCTTCATAGGATACCCTAAGGAAACCGTTGGGTATACCTTCTACTTAAGATCCGAGGGCAAGATCTTTGTTGCCAAGAACGGATGCTTTCTGGAAAAAGAGTTTCTCTCGAAAGAAGTAAGTGGGAGGAAAGTAGAACTCGATGAAGTACTACCTCTTGAACGGGATAGTAGTGCAGCTCAAGAAAATGTTCCTGTGATGCCTACACCAACTGAAGAGGAAAATAATGATGATGATCAAGGTACTTCGGATCAAGTTGCTACTGAACTTCGTAGGTCCACAAGGACACGTTCCGCACCAGAGTGGTACGGCAACCCTGTCCTGGAAATCATGTTGTTAGAGAATGGTGAACCTTCGAACTGTGAAGAAGCGATGGCGGGCCCAGATTCCAACAAATGGCTTGAAGCCATGAAATCTGAGATAGAATCCATGTATGAAAACAAAGTATGGACTTTGACGGACTTGCCCGATGATCGGCGAGCGATAGAAAACAAATGGATCTTTAAGAAGAAGATGGACGCGGATGGTAATATTACCGTCTATAAAGCTCGACTTGTCGCTAAGGGTTATCGACAAGTTCAAGGGATTGACTACGATGAGACTTTCTCTCCCGTAGCGAAGCTGAAGTCCGTCCGAATCATGTTAGCAATTGCCGCATACTATGATTATGAGATATGGCAGATGGACATCAAAATGGCATTCCTTAACGGGCATCTTAAGGAAGAACTTTATATGATGCAGCCGGAGGGTTTTGTTGATCCTAAGAATGCTAACAAAGTATGCAAGCTCCAGCGATCCATTTATGGGCTGGTGCAAGCATCTCGGAATTGGAACATTCGCTTTGATGAGATGATCAATGCGTTTGGGTTTATGCAGACTTATGGAGAAGCCTGCGTTTACAAGAAAGTGAGTGGGAGCTCTGTAGCATTTCTCATATTATATGTAGATGACATACTCTTGATGGGAAATGATATAGAACTTTTGGACAACATTAAGGCCTACTTGAATAAGTGCTTTTCAATGAAGGACCTTGGAGAAGCTGCTTATATATTAGGCATCAAGATCTATAGAGATAGATCGAGATGCCTCATAGGTCTTTCACAACGCACATACCTTGATAAGATTTTGAAGAAGTTCAAAATGGATCAGTCCAAGAAGGGGTTCTTGCCTGTATTGCAAGGTGTGAGATTGAGCTCAGCTCAATGCCCGACCACGGCAAAAGATAAAGAAGAGATGAGTGTCATCCCCTATGCTTCAGCCATAGGATCTATTATGTATGCCATGCTGTGTACCAGACCTGATGTAAACCTTGCCGTAAGTTTGGTAGGAAGGTACCAAAGTAATCCCGGCAAGGAACACTGGACAGCGGTCAAGAATATCCTAAAGTACCTGAAAAGGACAAAGGACATGTTTCTCGTTTATGGAGGTGACGAAGAGCTCATCGTAAAGGGTTACGTCGACGCTAGCTTCGACATAGATCTGGATGACTCTAAGTCACAAACCGGATACGTGTATATGTTGAATGGTGGAGCAGTAAGCTGGTGCAGCTGCAAGCAGAGCGTAGTGGCGGGATCTACATGTGAAGCGGAGTACATGGCAGCCTCGGAGGCAGCGGATGAAGCTATTTGGGTGAAGGAGTTCATCACCGACCTAGGAGTCATACCCAATGCGTCGGGGCCGATCAAACTCTTCTGTGACAACACTGGAGCTATTGCCCTTGCCAAGGAGCCTAGGTTTCACAAGAAGACCAGACACATCAAGCGTCGTTTCAACTCCATCCGTGAAAATGTTCAAGATGGAGACATAGATATTTGCAAAGTACATACGGATATGAATGTCGCAGATCCGTTGACTAAACCTCTCTCACGAGCAAAACATGATCAACACCAGAACTCTATGGGTGTTCGATTCATCACAATGTAACTAGATTATTGACTCTAGTGCAAGTGGGAGACTGTTGGAAATATGCCCTAGAGGCAATAATAAAAGCATTGTTATTATATTTCTTTGTTCATGATAATTGTCTTTTATTCATGCTATAACTGTATTATCCGAAAATCATAATACACGTGTGAATACATAGACCATAACATGTCCCTAGTGAGCCTCTAGTTGACTAGCTCGTTGGTCAACAGATAGTCATGGTTTCCTGACTATGGACATCAGATGTCATTGACAACGGGATCACATCATTAGGAGAATGATGTGATGAACAAGACCCAATCCTAAGCATAGCACAAGATCGTGTAGTTCGTTTGCTAGAGCTTTTTCAATGTCAAGTATCTTTTCCTTAGACCATGAGATCGTGTAACTCCCGGATACCGTAAGAGTGCTTTGGGTGTACCAAACGTCACAACGTAACTGGGTGACTATAAAGGTGCACTACAGGTATCTCCGAAAGTGTCTGTTGGGTTGACATGGATCAAGACTGGGTTTTGTCACTCCGTATGACGGAGAGGTATCTCTGGGCCCACTCGGTAATGCATCATCATAATGAGCTCAAAGTGACCAAGTGGTTGGTCATGGGATCATGCATTACGGTACGAGTTAAGTGACTTGCCGGTAACGAGACTGAACAAGGTATTGGGATACCGACGATCGAGTCTCGGGCAAGTAACGTACCGATTGATAAAGGGAATTGTATACGGGGTTTGATCGAATCCTCGACATCGTGGTTCATCTGATGACATCATCGAGGAGCATGTGGGAGCCAACATGGGTATCCAGATCCCGTTGTTGGTTATTGACCGGAGAGTCGTCTCGGTCATGTCTACATGTCTCCCGAACCCGTAGGGTCTACACACTTAAGGTTCAGTGATGCTAGGGTTATTAGGAAGACTTGTATGTGATCACCGAAAGTTGTTCAGAGTCCCGGATGAGATCTCGGACGTCACGAGGAGTTCCGGAATGGTCCGGAGGTGAAGATTTATATATGGGAAGTTGTCATACGAACACAGGAAGAATTCGGGGTCATATCGGTATTGTACAGAGCCACCGGAGGGGTTCCGGGGGTCCACCGGGAGGGGCCACCCCTCTCGGAGGGCCACATGGGCCGCAAGGGACAGGGAACCAGCCCATGGAGGGCTGGGCGCGCCCCCCACCTTGGGCCCATGCGCCTAGGGTTGGGGGGGAAACCCTAGAGGGGGCGACCCCCTTGCTTGGGGGGCAAGTCCCCCCTCCCTGGCCGCCGCCCCCCTCTAGATCCCATCTAGAGGGGCCGGCCCCCCTTGCCCCTTCCCCTATAAATAGAGGGGCGAGGGGAGGGCTGTTGTACACAACCCAAGGCGCAGCCCCTCCCCTCCCCAACACCTCTCCTCCTCCGTTACGTGCTTGGCGAAGCCCTGTCGGAGTACTGCTGCACCAACACCACCACGCCGTCGTGCTGCCGTTGGAGCTATCTTCCTCAACCTCTCCTTCCTCCTTGCTGGATCAAGACGGAGGAGACGTCGTCCATCCCGTACGTGTGTTGAACGCGGAGGTGCTGTCCGTTCAGCACTTGGTCATCGGTGATCTGAATCACGGCGAGTACGACTCCATCATCACCATGCCCTTGAACGCTTCCGCACGCGATCTACAAGTGGTATGTAGATGCAAACTCACTCCCTTGACTCGTTGCTTAGATGAACTCATAGATGGATCTTGGTGAAACCGTAGGAAATTTTTTTAATTTTCTGCAGCGTTCCCCAACATTTTGATCTTCAAGATTTATCCTATTTACCAAAAGTGGTTTCTGCCTACACAATGTTAGATCTATTCTGTCTGCATCTCATACTGCCTAGTATATTCACTTAAGCTTCATATCTAGTTAGATTCCTCACTTGTACTTATTCATAGATTCGTACAAATCTGGAACCAACTCTCAACATATAAGTGAATGTCTTCGCATCATGAGGTCAATGTCTTCAAACCGATTTATCTTCAAAATCTTCTAAGAATGCATATGACCTCTTCCCCTTCCCTCGCATCTCTAATGCTGTCACAGGTACATGTCCGTGGGAGAATCCCTTGGTTCTCATAGTCTGCATTCGTTTGCAGTGTTGGAAATATGCCCTAGAGGCAATAATAAAAGCATTGTTATTATATTTCTTTGTTCATGATAATTGTCTTTATTCATGCTATAATTGTATTATCCGGAAATCGTAATACATGTGTGAATAACAGACACCAACATGTCCCTAGTAAGCCTCTAGTTGACTAGCTCGTTGATCAATAGATAGTCATGGTTTCCTAGCTATGGACATTGGATGTCATTGATAACGGGATCACATCATTAGGATAATGATGTGATGGACAAGACCCAATCCTAAGCATAGCGTGAGATCGTGTAGTTCGTTTGCTAGAGCTTTTCTAATGTCAAGTATCTTTTCCTTTGACCATGAGATCGTGTAACTCCCGGATACCGTAGGAGTGCTTTGGGTGTATCAAACGTCACAACATAACTGGGTGACTATAAAGGTGCACTACAGGTATCTCCGAAAGTGTCTGTTGGGTTGACACAGATCGAGACTGGGATTTGTCACTCCATATGACGGAGAGGTATCACTGGGCCCACTCGGTAATGCATCATCATAATGAGCTCAAAGTGACCAAGTGTCTGGTCACGGGATCATGAATTACGGTATGAGTAAAGTGACTTGCCGGTAACGAGATTGAACGAGGTATTGGGATACCGACGATCGAATCTCGGGCAAGTAACATATCAATTGACAAAGGGAATTGCATACGGGGTTGCTTGAATCCTCGACATCGTGGTTCATCCGATGAGATCATCGTGGAGCATGTGGGAGCCAACATGGGTATCCAGATCCCGCTGTTGGTTATTGACCAGAGAGCGATCTCGGTCATGTCTACATGTCTCCCGAACCCGTAGGGTCTACACACTTAAGGTTCGGTGATGCTAGGGTTGTAGGGATATGTACATGCAGTAACCCGAATGTTGTTCGGAGTCCCGGATGAGATCCCGGACGTCACGAGGAGTTCCGGAATGGTCCGGAGGTAAAGATTTATATATGGAAAGTCCTGTTTCGGCCATCGGGTAAAGTTTCGGGGTTATCGGTATTGTACCGGGACCACCAGAGGGGTCCCGGGGGCCCACCGGGTGGGGCCACCTGCCCCGGGGGGCCACATGGGCTGTAGGGGGTGCGCCTTGGCCTGCATGGGCCAAGGGCACCAGCCCCAAAAGCCCATGCCCCTAGGGTTCCACTTGAGGGAAGAGTCCAAGTGGTGGAAGGCACCTCTAGGTGCCTTGGGGGGGAGGGAAACCCCCCCTTGGCCGCACCCCCCCTAGGAGATTGGATCTCCTAGGGCCGGCCACCCCCATTTGCCCTCCTATATATAGTGGGGGAAGGAGGGCTCTTCATCCACGCCTTTGGTTGCCTCCTTCTCCCTCTCCAACACCTCCTCCTCCTCCATAGCGCTTGGCGAAGCCCTGCCCGGAGTACTGCAGCTCCATCAACACCACGCCGTCGTGCTACTGCTGGTGCCATCTCCCTCAACCTCTCCTCTCCCCTTGCCGGATCAAGAAGGAGGAGACGTGGCTGTTCCGTACATGTGTTGAACGTGGAGGTGCCGTCCGTTCGGTGCTAGGATCTCCGGTGATTTGGATCACGTCGTGTTCGACTACATCATCCCCGTTCTTTGAACGCTTCCGCTCGCGATCTACAAGGTACGTAGATGCATCTAATGACTCGTTGCTAGATGAACTCATAGATGGATCTTGGTGAAACCATAGGAAATTTTTTGTTTTCTGCAACGTTCCCCAACAGTGGCATCATGAGCTAGGTCTATGCGTAGTTCTTCTAGCACGAGTAGAACACAATTTGTTGTGGGCGTAGATTTGTCAACTTTCTTGCCGCTACTAGTCTTATCTTGTTTTAGCGGTATTGTGGGATGAAGCGGCCCGGACCAACCTTACACGTACACTTACGTGAGACCGGTTCCACCGACTAACATGCACTAGTTGCATAAGGTGGCTGGCGGGTGTCTGTCTCTCCTAATTTAGTTGGAGCGGATTCGATGAAAAGGGTCCTTATGAAGGGTAAATAGAAGTTGACAAATCACGTTGTGGCTTTCACGTAGGTAAGAAAACGTTCTTGCTAGAACCCTACTTCAGCCACGTAAAACATGCAACAACAATTAGAGGACATCTAACTTGTTTTTGCAGCTAGTGCTTTGTGATATGATATGGCCAAAGTTGTGATGAATGATGAATGATCTATATGTCATGTATGAGATGTTCATGCTATTGTAATAGGAATCACGACTTGCATGTCGATGAGTATGACAACCGGCAGGAGCCATAGGAGTTGTCTTTATTTTTTGTATGACCTGCGTGTCATTGAAGAACGCCATGTAAACTACTTTATTTTATTACTAAACACGTTAGTCATAGAAGTAGAAGTAGTCGTTGGCATGACAACTTCATGAAGACACGATGATGGAGATCATGATGATGGAGATCATGGTGTCATGCCGGTGACAAGATGATCATGGAGCCCCGAAGATGAAGATCAAAGGAGCTATATGATATTGGCCATATCATGTCACTACTTTATATAATTGCATGTGATGTTTATTATGTTTTATGCATCTTGTTTACTTAGGACGACGGTAGTAAATAAGATGATCCCTTACAAAAAATTTCAAGAAGTGTTCTCCCCTAACTGTGCACCGTTGCTACAGTTCGTCGCATCTAAGCACCACGTGATGATCGGGTGTGATGGATTCTTACGTTCACATACAACGGGTGTAAGACAGTTTTACACAGCGAAAACACTTAGGGTTAACTTGACGAGCCTAGCATGTACAGACATGGCCTCGGAACACGGAGACCGAAAGGTCGAACACGAGTCGTATGGAAGATACGATCAACATGAGAATGTTCACCGACGATGACTAGTCCGTCTCACGTGATGATCGGACATGGCCTAGTCGACTCGGATCGTGTAACACTTAGATGACCAAAGGGATGTCAAATCTGAGTGGGAGTTCATTATAATTTGATTAGATGAACTTAATTATCATGAACTTAGTCTAAATATTTTACAATATGTCTTGTAGATCAAATGGCCAACGTAGTCCTCAACTTCAATGCGTTCCTAGAGAAAACCAAGCTGAAAGACGATGGCAGCAACTATACGGACTGGGTCCGAAACCTGAGGATCATCCTCATAGCTGCCAAGAAAGATTATGTCCTACAAGCACCGCTAGGTGATGCACCTGTTCTCCCTGCAGAACAAGACGTTATGAACGCTTGGCAGGCACGTTCCGATGACTACTCCCTCGTTCAGTGCGGCATGCTTTACAGCTTAGAGCCGGGGCTCCAGAAGCGTATTGAGAGACATGGAGCATATGAGATGTTCGAAGAGCTGAAAATGGTTTTCCAAGCTCATGCCCGGGTCGAGATATATGAAGTCTCCGACAAATTCTTCAGCTGTAAGATGGAGGAAAATAGTTCTGTCAGTGAGCACGTACTCACTATGTCTGGGTTACATAACCACTTGACTCAGCTGGGAGTTAATCTCCCGGATGATGCGGTCATTGACAGAATCCTCCAGTCGCTTCCACCGAGCTACAAGAGCTTTGTGATGAACTTCAATATGCAGGGGATGGAAAAGACCATTCCTGAAGTATTTGCTATGCTGAAATCAGCAGAGGTAGAAGTCAAGAAGGAACATCAAGTGTTGATGGTCAATAAAACCACTAAGTTCAAGAAGGGCAAGGGTAAAAAGAACTTCAAGAAGGACGGCAAGGTAGTTGCCGCGCCCAGCAAGCAAGCTGCCGGGAAGAAGCCAAAGAATGGACCCAAGCCCGAGACTGAGTGCTTTTATTGCAAGGAAAGTGGTCACTGGAAGAGGAACTGCCCCAAATACTTAGTGGACAAGAAGGCCGACAAAACCAAAGGTATATTTGATATACATGTAATTGATGTGTACCTTACCAGTAATCGTAGTGACTCCTGGGTATTTGATACCGGTGCCGTTGCTCATATTTGTAACACACAGCAGGAGCTGCGGAATAAACGGAGATTGGCGAAGGACGAGGTGACGATGCGCGTCGGGAATGGTTCCAAGGTCGATGTGATCGCCGTCGGCACGCTACCTCTGCATTTACCTACGGGATTAGTTTTGAACCTCAATAATTGTTATTTAGTGCCAAGTTTGAGCATGAACATTGTATCAGGATCTCGTTTAATTCGAGATGGCTACTCATTTAAATCCGAGAATAATGGTTGTTCTATTTATATGAGAGATATGTTTTATGGTCATGCTCCGATGGTGAATGGTTTATTCTTTATGAATCTCGAGCGTAATGCTACACATATTCATAGTGTAAGTACCAAAAGATGTAAGATTGATAGTGATAGTCCCACATACTTGTGGCACTGCCGCCTTGGTCACATAGGTGTCAAACGCATGAAGAAGCTCCATGCTAATGGACTTTTAGAGTCTCTTGATTACGAATCATTTGACACGTGCGAACCATGCCTCATGGGTAAAATGACCAAGACTCCATTCTCAGGAACAATGGAGCGAGCAACCAACTTATTGGAAATCATACATACTGATGTGTGTGGTCCAATGAGTGTTGAGGCTCGCGGTGGCTATCGTTATGTTCTCACCCTCACTGATGACTTGAGTAGATATGGGTATGTCTACTTAATGAAACACAAGTCTGAGACCTTTGAAAAGTTCAAGGAATTTCAAAGTGAAGTTGAGAATCAACGTGACAGGAAAATCAAGTTTCTACGATCAGATCGTGGAGGAGAATACTTGAGTCACGAGTTTGGTACACACTTAAGAAAATGTGGAATAGTTTCACAACTCACGCCGCCTGGAACACCTCAGCGTAATGGTGTGTCCGAACGTCGTAATCGCACTCTATTAGATATGGTGCGATCTATGATGTCTCTTGCCGATTTACCACTATCTTTTTGGGGCTATGCTTTAGAGACTGCCGCATTCACTTTAAATAGGGCACCGTCGAAATCCGTTGGGACGACACCGTATGAATTATGGTCTGGGAAGAAACCTAAGTTGTCGTTTCTAAAAGTTTGGGGATGTGATGCTTATGTCAGGAAACTTCAACCTGAAAAGCTCGAACCCAAATCGGAAAAATGTGTCTTCATAGGATACCCTAAAGAAACTATTGGGTATATCTTCTACCTCAGATCCGAAGGCAAGATCTTTGTTGCCAAGAATGGGTCCTTTCTGGAGAAAGAGTTTCTCTCGAAAGAAGTAAGTGGGAGGAAAGTAGAGCTTGATGAAGTATTACCTCTTGAACCGGAAAATGGCACAACTCAAGAAAATGTTCCTGAGGTGCCTGCACCTACTAGAGAGGAAGTTATTGATGATGATCAAGATACTTCTGATCAAGCTCCTACTGAAATTCGAAGGTCCACAAGGACACGTTCCGCACCAGAGTGGTACGGCAACCCTGTCTTGGAAATCATGTTGTTAGACAACGGTGAACCTTCGAACTATGAAGAAGCGATGGCGGGCCCGGATTCCGACAAATGGCTAGAAGCCATGAAATCCGAGATAGGATCCATGTACGAAAACGAAGTATGGACTTTGACTGACTTGCCCGTTGAGTGGCGAGCCATAGAAAATAAATGGATCATTAAGAGGAAGACAGACGCGGATGGTAATGTGACCATCTATAAAGCTCGGCTTGTCGCTAAGGGTTATCGACAAGTTCAAGGGGTTGACTACGATGAGACTTTCTCACCGGTAGCGAAGCTGAAGTCTGTCCGAATCATGTTAGCAATTGCCGCATTCTACGATTATGAAATATGGCAAATGGACGTCAAAACGGCATTCCTTAATGGTTTCCTTAAGGAAGAATTGTATATGATGCAGCCGGAAGGTTTTGTCGATCCTAAGAATGCTGACAAGGTGTGCAAGCTCCAACGCTCGATTTATGGGCTGGTGCAAGCATCTCGGAGTTGGAACATTCGCTTTGATGAGATGATCAAAGCGTTTGGGTTTACGCAGACTTATGGAGAAGCCTGCGTTTACAAGAAAGTGAGTGGGAGCTCTATAGCATTTCTCATACTATATGTAGATGACATACTTTTGATGGGAAATGATATAGAACTTTTGGACAGCATTAAGGCCTACTTGAATAAGAGTTTTTCAATGAAGGACCTTGGAGAAGCTGCTTATATATTAGGCATCAAGATCTATAGGGATAGATCGAGACGCCTCATAGGTCTTTCACAAAGCACATATCTTGATAAGATTTTGAAGAAGTTCAAAATGGATCAGTCCAAGAAAGGGTTCTTGCCTGTTTTACAAGGTGTGAAATTGAGCTCAGCTCAATGTCCGACCACGGCAGAAGATATAGAAGAGATGAGTGTCATCCCCTATGCCTCAGCCATAGGTTCTATTATGTATGCCATGCTGTGTACCAGACCTGATGTAAACCTTGCCGTAAGTTTGGTAGGAAGGTACCAAAGTAATCCCGGTAAGGAACACTGGACAGCGGTCAAGAATATCCTGAAGTACCTGAAAAGGACTAAGGAAATGTTTCTCGTTTATGGAGGTGACGAAGAGCTCGTCGTAAAGGGTTACATCGACGCTAGCTTCGACACAGATCTGGATGACTCTAAGTCACAAACCGGATACGTGTATATTTTGAATGGTGGGGCAGTAAGCTGGTGCAGTTGCAAGCAGAGCGTCGTGGCGGGATCTACATGTGAAGCGGAGTACATGGCAGCCTCAGAGGCAGCACATGAAGCAATATGGGTGAAGGAGTTCATCACCGACCTAGGAGTCATACCCAATGCGTCGGGGCCGATCAAGCTCTTCTGTGACAACACTGGAGCTATTGCTCTTGCCAAGGAGCCCAGGTTTCACAAGAAGACAAGGCACATCAAGCGTCGCTTCAACTCCATTCGTGAAAATGTTCAAGATGGAGACATAGAGATTTGTAAAGTACATACGGACCTGAATGTAGCGGATCCGTTGACTAAACCTCTCCCTAGAGCAAAACATGATCAACACCAGAATTCCATGGGTGTTAGATTCATCACAATGTAACTAGATTATTGACTCTAGTGCAAGTGGGAGACTGTTGGAAATATGCCCTAGAGGCAATAATAAAAGCATTGTTATTATATTTCTTTGTTCATGATAATTGTCTTTATTCATGCTATAATTGTATTATCCGGAAATCGTAATACATGTGTGAATAACAGACACCAACATGTCCCTAGTAAGCCTCTAGTTGACTAGCTCGTTGATCAATAGATAGTCATGGTTTCCTGGCTATGGACATTGGATGTCATTGATAACGGGATCACATCATTAGGATAATGATGTGATGGACAAGACCCAATCCTAAGCATAGCGTGAGATTGTGTAGTTCGTTTGCTAGAGCTTTTCTAATGTCAAGTATCTTTTCCTTTGACCATGAGATCGTGTAACTCCCGGATACCGTAGGAGTGCTTTGGGTGTATCAAACGTCACAACGTAACTGGGTGACTATAAAGGTGCACTACAGGTATCTCCGAAAGTGTCTGTTGGGTTGACACAGATCGAGACTGGGATTTGTCACTCCGTATGACGGAGAGGTATCACTAGGCCCACTCGGTAATGCATCATCATAATGAGCTCAAAGTGACCAAGTGTCTGGTCACGGGATCATGCATTACGGTACGAGTAAAGTGACTTGCCGGTAACGAGATTGAACGAGGTATTGGGATACCGACGATCGAATCTCGGGCAAGTAACATATCGATTGACAAAGGGAATTGCATACGGGGTTGCTTGAATCCTCGACATCGTGGTTCATCCGATGAGATCATCGTGGAGCATGTGGGAGCCAACATGGGTATCCAGATCCCGCTGTTGGTTATTGACCGGAGAGCGATCTCGGTCATGTCTACATGTCTCCCGAACCCATAGGGTCTACACACTTAAGGTTCGGTGACGCTTGGGTTGTAGGGATATGTATATGCAGTAACCCGAATGTTGTTCGGAGTCCCGGATGAGATCCCGGACATCACAAGGAGTTCCGGAATGGTACGGAGGTAAAGATTTATATATGGAAAGTCCTGTTTCGGCCATCGGGACAAGTTTCGGGGTTATCGGTATTGTACCGGGACCACCGGAGGGGTCCCGGGGGCCCACCGGGTGGGGCCACCTGCCCCGGGGGGGCCACATGGGCTGTAGGGGGTGCGCCTTGGCCTGCATGGGCCAAGGGCACCAGCCCCAAAAGCCCATGCGCCTAGGGTTCCACTTGAGGGAAGAGTCCAAGTGGTGGAAGGCACCTCTAGGTGCCTTGGGGGGGAGGGAAACCCCCCCTTGGCCGCACCCCCCTAGGAGATTGGATCTCCTAGGGCCGGCCACCCCCCCTTGGCCCTCCTATATATAGTGGGGGAAGGAGGGCTCTTCATCCACGCCTTTGGTTGCCTCCTTCTCCCTCTCCAACACCTCCTCCTCCTCCATAGCGCTTGGCGAAGCCCTGCCCGGAGTACTGCAGCTCCATCAACACCACGCCGTCGTGCTGCTGCTGGTGCCATCTCCCTCAACCTCTCCTCTCCCCTTGCTGGATCAAGAAGGAGGAGACGTGGCTGTTCCGTACGTGTGTTGAACGCGGAGGTGCCGTCCGTTCGGTGCTAGGATCTCCGGTGATTTGGTTCACGTCGTGTTCGACTACATCATCCCCGTTCTTTGAACGCTTCCGCTCGCGATCTACAAGGTACGTAGATGCATCTAATGACTCGTTGCTAGATGAACTCATAGATGGATCTTGGTGAAACCGTAGGAAAATTTTTGTTTTCTGCAACGTTCCCCAACATGCAGAATTCTTACAGCAACACATTAACTCTCCCGGAGCTAGTTCCTCTTTGTCCAGCAAGCGAAAGCCTTTGAAGCCTTTGAACATATTGAAACCATTCAGTTTGAAGTTCATGGCTGCAGAGAAATTAGTAAGGAAGGATGGAAGATAGTGTCGAGGGGGTACATCAAAAGATCTGCCTGATGACCTAGCAGAGCTCTACAATACAGATCCTGAAGAGAATTATCATCAGCACAAGACACGAATCCAATGGATTCGACGCTATTGGGCTGAAGAATGGTTCAAGTACAAGTTCGTAACCAAGGAATATGCAGAGAAGAATGCTATCAAGAGTCCTTGGGGTGATATTCTCTATCGAGGCCTTCAACCCAAGAACAGAGCTGAAGCTATTGCACAAGGTTTCTATCCCTGCATGGTCCGAGGACCTCAGCCTGAGAATGCCGATCCCTCATCACTACTCTGGTGTCGTGATGATGCTCTCTTCAAGCGCAACTTCCAGCACGCAAAGGCTTCGGCCAAGGAAAACAAGAAGTCATTTGGATTAGACTTCAACCCTGGTCCCTCTGCTCCCCGTGCTGACGGCTCACGTGATGCGGAACCAAACGTCATCGGCCCCTTCTCCAACCTTGATGGCCTCATCACTTACATCTTGGTCCATGGTTCCAAAGTAGATCATTCTGATAATGATGCTGACACTGATGAAGCCCCAGCTCCTCCTCCAAAGCCGCAAAAGCAAAAGAAGCCAAAAGCTTCAAGATCAGCTGCTCCAAAAGCTTCACGTGCGAAGCCTCTGGCCACTGCACCTCTTGAAGACAGTGTGCAGTCTGAAGATCAATCCCGAATCTCCAAGAAGATGGAGAAGAAAAAGAAAATTGCCAGGCATACTGATCAAACCTTGACTCCTGCTGCCATTCTTCATGAAGAACCCATTGATCTGTCCAGCGATGAAGATCTTGCAGATGATGCCCTTGAGCAACTAATCAAGAGCAAGGGAGAAGCAGAGATCTTCAACAACTTGCCTCTCTTCGATGTGGCAATCATCCATAACTTCATTGATGAGTGGTTTGACACACCAAATCTCAGCTTTGAAGATCTGCAGCTTCCCATTGGCCTCAACGTCTCCTTTAATGGCACCATTGCTTCTGAGCTAGCTCTCGCTCAGCGCATCGTTGAGCTAAAAAATAAAATTGATTATGAGAAGGCTCAGTTCAAGAAGCATGTGGCGAAGCTCATCGTGCAAGATATCAGAAACTTCAAGGTCATGCTGCATGAGCTTAAAGAAGCCTTTCTGAAGAAGCGCCAAGAAGCTCAGGGCTCTCGAGAGCGCATGAAGAGTTTGGCTGATAAGTGTGTGCTTGCCTACAATGAGGCTGAGAAGCGCAAGTCTCTTGGCCATCCTGGCATTGACCCCAGGATGGCTGCAAAGAAGAAGAATCTCTCTACTGCCCAACCTACACGTTCAAGTCAAGAAGCACCTCGCATTATCTTCCCAAGCAGCATGAATGGCTCGAAGCCAAAGGTCACGACTACCGCTTTAGAACAGAAGAAGACGACGGCTGCCGAGGCTGAAGCCAGAAAGAGAAAGAATACTGAAGCCTCTGATGCTGCTCCCTCCAAGAAGAAGCGCAAAACCAAGAAGAATTGGGCTGCTCCCACATAGCCCTTGGTTGTTGAACCTATCTCGGTGGTTCGCCCTGCGTCAGAACATCAAGAAAGACGGATGATAGTTCATGAGCCTGCTCCCAAAGAGGCTCATGAAGCTGAAGATATTCCAGCAGCTGAACCCACCGCTGCTGAAGACGTTGGTCAATATGACAATGTTGAAGATGATGAAGTTCTTCCTCAGATCGAACACAACATGGTATCATCGCCTGTTCTCACGAACAGCGGACTCATCAGCATTGGTCGTTCTCTGACGCCAATTGCACAGGATGCATCGTGGGCTGATCACCCACAGCAACAAGACTCCCCAAGTACTCCCCAACAACAACAACAACAAGTTACACCACCCGTGCATGAAGAAGAAGAAGACTTTGAGGCCCAGCCAACTCCATCTTCAAAGGCATTGCCAGCATTTCGCAGGCTTCGCAAAGGACAAAAGCCTCAAGTTCCTCTTTCGAGCGTTCTAGAAGGAGAAGTGCATCATCAACCTGTTGCACGTCAAGTGTTTCCTGAAGCCACTCCAACTGAGAATGTCTCCGCGTCTAAAGCCCAAGCTGCTGAAGACAATCCGTCTGCATCAGCCGATGAAAGACAAGAAGACGTACGTGTCCCTACTCCCCCAGTTATTGAAGAAGCTATTCCTGATGTGAACGTGCCAGTGCCCGACCCTCCAGCTCGTCAAGTGGAGGTTGAAAATCCTGAAGCTGCCACTACCAATGCAAGTGAAGCCAATGACGTAGTCATGGCTGAAGCTAATGTGGAGTTTGAACCAATCAGTGTGCCTGAAGCCAATGAGGCAACTGCTCCCGAAGCACCTGTTGTGCAGCCTGAAGCCTCAGCTGCTGCCACTGCTCCTGTTCCGCCACCAAGGCCCTATACAATTGAGCAAGCATACAATCATGGTCAGCTAACCACTGCCCAATGGCCCATTCTGGTACCTCCGCCTACTGCCTCTGGGCCTCAATTTGATTATCATGTTGAGCATAGGCCTCAGGTCCAGAAACCAAAGCCAAGATTGCCAAGGTTCCCAGGCACTGCTAATTCTACAGGGTCCTTCAATGCAAATGGCTTCAAAAGCCATAATACCTTCTTTGACAGCGCCAAGAACCCCTACTCAAAGCCAAGGATATCATCAGATCATTTCTGGAGCTATCAACAGCGAAGCTATTACTCCTGCGTTCTGTATGATCAAGGGAGCATTTTCCCTCATATGCGCCTCGACACTGAAGCCATTGCTGGACTGCCGTGCTTAGAAGAAGCACTTGACTGTTTTTGTGATGCCGGTCTGCTCAGCTTTGTGACTGACAAAGAACATTGGAATGAAGAACTTTTGCTTCAATTCTATGCTACCCTCCACATTCGCGGCTACAATAGAGATATCAAGACCTAGGTTCTTGAGTGGATGACCAGAAATGTTCATCATGAAGCCAAAGCTCTTGATGTCATCGAGCTTACAGGCCTATCCACTCCCGGAGAGCTCTATGAACCTGACTGTCAACTACACCGCAATGCACTGGAGAGCATCTTCCACAAGCCTGAACCCAATATGAGCCAGATGTTGAGCATGATGAAGCCCTTGCCATCTGACGCTGAATATCCAACGGAGTTCTTTGTTGATGACCTTGAGTATCTGCCTCGCACCATATATCACATCATCAGGCGAACTCTATGGCCTATCAAAGGACATTCATCAGTTGCTAAACTTGAAGGAGCCATGAAGACTTTGGTCTTTTACATCCTCAATGGCATCAACTTCAATTCCCAAGAATTCTTCATCAGGCAACTTGCTGCTTCTGGATCTGACCTTTTTGGTCTGAAGTTTTATGCTCCATGGGTCATGCGCCTCATCAAGCGACACTCTTCTGTCAACTATCAGCCCTCTACTCGCAATCATCTGATCTTTCTACCAGAGGTTGATATGTTAGTTGAAGCTATATACCCTGAGCCTGCCAAGGAGCCTCTTTGTCTTCAAAATGCTGATCACCAAAGCTTCACTCAGTCCATGGAAGGCATTCAAGAAGTATCACGTATCTATCCAATGGCTGGAAATACTCGTCTGCCTCATCGTGCGCCAACTGAAGCCACTAAAAGCACCATTGCCCAAAGGACTAAGAAGCGCTCTCGTGTTCTAAATGACCAAGAACTTCTTGTGGCACTTCATCAGAAACATGATAAGCATCACTATTGGCTCAAGAGACAGATGCAAAGCCTCTTGGTGGACGTCAATCGTATTCGAAATCTTACCACCAAGAATGCATTTGTTGCTCATGAGACTTGCCAGCGATCATGGAAGAGTTTGACGCTGCTTAGTGCTGAAGCAGATCTTCAAGACGATGGCTTCACTAAAAGATTCAAGTTTGACTCCACTCCTCCACGGACTGCTGTCCTACGTCGAACTCCATCACTAGAAGACTCTGACTATTCTTCCTCCACGACAACTGTGAATGCAAGAGTGATCGATGATGAAGATGATGCTACTTCACCGCCTCCTACTTCTGCACGCATCAACACTGCACCAAGTACGTCTGCACCGCCAAGCAACAACGACAACCCTGCTGCTTCACCTACTCATGAGGACGAGTAGACGCTCTATGTCTTCAAACCTTTTTGGTCCTTACTAACAAAAGGTGGAGAAGAATATGAGTTTGATAGTCTTCAAGCGGGTTCATATGGGCGGTTGCTTTATATTTTGCCTCGTGTTTACAACTCTCTCTTTTGAACATTTGGTTCTTTGAGTTGTAACACTTAAACTCGATGGTCGTCTGCTACTTATTTGCTTTACTGTGATGCGATGATAAATTCCGCATGTGCGATGATAACTTCCGCACTTAGATCATTCTGCAAACGTCCATTTTTCATTATGCATGTCATTCTATTTGCTATATCATTTCATGCATGATGAATTATCTTCATAAGTTGAAGTGGATCTCCACAAGTACAACCTGCCATGTGCATTTGCATTCCAAAAGCAAATTACTTATATGCACATCTTCAGGGGGAGCCCTTGCTACTTATGAAGACAATACCCTATCCTTTACAATTTCACATACTTTATCCCCATTGAAAACTTCAACCAGTTTGTCATCAATCACCAAAAAGGGGGAGATTGTAAGTGCATCTAGTGCCACCCCTAGTTGGTTTTGGAGTATTGACGACAAAGTTGGTTGAGGGACTAATGCGTTTGTGAGAATTGCAGGATAACGCAGGTAGTGTCCCTCATTGATTCGGTTTACCTACCGGAGATGACCCCTAAAAATGTATGAAGACATTGAAGACAATCGTGGTATGTGAAGATATTCATATTGAAGACCATGACATGAGAAGACATTGAGTGAAGACTATGGAGTGCGAAGACTGTGTTGTTTTGTTGTTCCCTTTTCTTCTTTGTTGAGTCATAGGAACCACCGTACTGTTAAGTGGGGTCCAAGTGAACTAAGTCAGAATGACTGAAGTGATGCTCAACCCAAATCCTATGTCTTCGAGCGAAGACAATGAGAGCAAATCTTATCCTGAGCTGGATAAGTCAGCTTTGCTTGTAGCACAAGTAAAGTTGCCGTGTGTGTTTGAAATCTGACCGTTGGAACACATGTCAGTTCCTTAGTGACCCAGGGTCATTTCAGACATATCAGGTCGGGTTGCCCAGTGGCTATAAATATCCCACCCCCTAAACCATAAATTGGTGGCTACTCAGATTTAGTGCACGGCTTTTATCGTTTGAGAGCAACCCACCTCGAAGCCTTTGAGAGAGAGAAATCCTTGCGAGGACCAAGCCCAAACACCCAGAGCCAAAGAGTGTTAGGCATCACTGAAGTCTTTCTGTCTGTGTGACCTGAAGACTTATTACACTTGAGGACTGTGAATCCTCCAGCCGGTTAGGTGTCGCGTTCTGAGCATCCAAGAGTCATTGTGGATTGCCGGTGAACAAAGTCTGTGAAGGTTCGGAAGTCTACCATGAAGACTTACTAGAGTGATTGGGCGAGGACTAGGTGTCCTTAGCTCAAGGGGAATAAGGTGAAGACACGGGCTTCTGAATTGAATCTCAGCCTCCCTAACCAGACGTACAGTTGTCACAGCAACTGGAACTGGTCCAACAAATCTTGTGTCTTCAACAAGTGACTGGTTCTATCCTCTTCCTTCCTTTACTTAGGTTTGTCTTCGTGAAGTCATTGCCTATCTGTGTATCTATTTGACTTCATTGCTTGACTACTACTGTTGATTGGCTTCGTACTATCTTCCATCCTGATCCTTACTACTTAGCTGCTATTAGTCCTGTACTTTCACATCTTTGCATACTTGACTATGGTTTGCTTATGGTGGTTTATCTTCTGCTGCATATCAACTAGGTCATTTCTATTGTTTGTCTTCGAAACTTCCAAGTTTTGAAGACTTTCATAAAAATCGCCTATTCACCCCCCTCTAGTCGATACTAGCACTTTCAGTTTCTACCCTTGAATCTAGGTGTTGGATCAAACAGGAAAGTAGTAGGGAAAGTTGTGTAGCATGAATCTAGGACGTGGTTCAAAGAGGAAAGGAAGGGGGCAAAGTAGTACAGACTGGCTATCCGACACCTACTTTGGTCGAAAAGGGAAAACAATGACAAACGTAGTACACACATGTGTAACGAACTGATCTTTCTGTTTTGGGGAACAAGGTTGTAGATTTTGAGCAGGACTAGATTTGCTGCCCTCACATAGGGGAAGGTGTCTAAAGATGACAAAATTGGGACCAACACAAATATGCTCCTTGGTTGCTTGTTCTTTGTTGCAATAGACCGTGCATCACCCCTTTATACATCGGTAGACGCACATGGTGCTGGTGCGTCCACTGTCCCGTACAATAATGCTGCCAGAAAATTGAAGCAATGCCATAGTTAAAAGCAAATTACATGTTTAAAGAATTTTATTGCTAAAATAATCTCTCTGTTAATATGAATCAGTGCCACTATTTGAGAAATGCTAATCTCTTGCTTTCTTTCCCATTTAGATAAGTTAGATGCTTCTTTTTGTGGCTTCTGTGTCATCCACCGTTGTTGACCAGTGCTTGTTTACTTTGCACCTCTGTGTAAATAGGGTTATCTAATTCACCTTGTTGCTATTGCGACCTTTTGTTGCACTGCGCAAAACACTTTTTTAAGAGTGTTTTGTGCAGTTCAACCAAAATGTCACACCGACAACGTTGCTTAATTGCTTGATCTTAGTGGAACTGCACAATAGGTGATCTGACTTCCTAATCTTGTTGGCAAATTTGTTTCAGATCTTCTTCTTGTGAGTTGTTTAAATTTTGCATCATGAGAGGTCATTTCTAGCCTTCTTTCACATGATTGTGCAGTATGCTTTCATATGTTGTGCTACTTATACGGTAATGTTGCTTGATTTTAGTGAACTGCACAAATGGAGACAAGACTTCCAATCCGTATGTGCACCGTAATATCCCATTGAGGTAAGATAATGATATTTCACGTATTTTGCTACTGTCATCAGAAAATTAATTTCGTTGTTTAGTGTTATACTTGTGCTCCCTAATTGACATGCCCAATCTTACATTGAAGGCGAAGCTTGTCTGTTATTGAACCAAGTGATGAAGGGCAAGAACAATCTGAAGAAAAACAAAAATCAACTCCTAGTGCTATGATGAAGCACTGGAACTATGATGACACAAGTAATGATCTAGTTTTCCATCTTAATGTATTGCTATGACTGGAATGAGCAATTTGTTTTGCCACTCATTTGATGCCACTCTTAATGTAATATGTAATTCTATCTACTTGTGCAAACATGGATCTTCTTAGAAGATCACATTTATTTTAGTGGAACTGCACAAGAAGATGTTGGAAACATTAAACTAATCAAGGAGTATACAGTAAGCATGGCAACCACAGTAGATAACAACAGATGGTTCCGGAGAAGTGCTTCATCTGTATGCTCTACATAATAAGCCTCCTGACAAAGGTTGGTGTTGTGCTACTGTTTAGCTACTGTCATGAAGTGCTTCATCTGTGTTGTTTTAAATAATTCCTTTCCTTTTTTTTCGAGCATTGCACAACAGGATCATCAACCTCTAAAGAAGAATCTGGAGAACGTGAAGTGCCTAGTTCCGATTATGCCAGGATAAAGAAGCCAAGCATCTCTTCTTATCAGAAGGGAGCCGTTGAAGGATGGTTTTATTGCCCATAGGAACAAACTAACTTCAGCTCAGAAGCATTCACGGATCTCCATGTTGTGATGGCCAGTACAATGTTGTTTTAGGATTCCTTCTGGTGAGTTCCATTTTTTTAAATGTGTGCTCTGCATGGATCATGGAGGTGGCCTGTTTAAACTATCAATTCATAGTACGGTTTGCTTTCACTACTAGAATCAGCAGATTTGCCGTCTGCTGACTCTTTGTCGTCAGCCAGCGGATGACAAAGGAAGGTTTTTCCATCAGCCACCAGAAAGAGGACGACAAAGATAGGCTTTGCCATCAGCCACCAAAAAGAGGACGGCAAAGATAGGCTTTGCCATCAGCCATATCTTTGCCGTCTGCTAGCGGACGGCAAAGAAGCTTTGCCGTCTGCTAGCTGATGACAAAGAGGGTGGGTGGCGGGCTTACGAGGAAAACCTAATGGCCAGTTTCTTTGCCGTCTGCTAGCGGACGGCAAAAATGCTTTGCCGTCCGCCAGTAGACGGCAAAGAGAAAGTGTCGGTGTCAAAACCGGCGGATCTCGGGTAGGGGGTCCCGAACTGTGCGTCTAAGGCTAATGGTAACAGGAGGCGGGGGACATGATGTTTACCCAGGTTCGGGCCCTCTTGATGGAGGTAATACCCTACTTCCTGCTTGATTGATCTTGATGATATGAGTATTACAAGAGTTGATCTACCACGAGATCGCAGAGGCTAAACCCTAGAAGCTAGCCTATGATTATGATTGTTGTTGTCCTATGGACTAAACTCTCCAGTTTATATAGACACCGGAGGGGGCTAGGGTTACACAGAGTCGGTTACAGAGAAGGAGATCTACACATCCGAATTGCCAAGCTTGCCTTCCACACAAAGGAGAGTCCCACCTGGACACGGGACGAAGTCTTCAATCTTATATCTTCATAGTCCAGCAGTCCGGCCAAAGTATATAGTCCAGCAGTTCGAGGACCCACTAATCCCGGACTCCCTCAGTAGCCCCTGAACCAGGCTTCAGTGACAATGAGTCCGGTGCGCAGATTGTCTTCGGCATTGCAAGGCGGGTTCCTTCTCCGAATACTCCATCGAAGATTTTGAACACAAGGATCATGCCCGGCTCTGCAAAACAAATTCCACATACCACCGTAGAGAGCATAGTATTACACAAATCTAATCTGCTGACAACTTTTCATAGCGTGACACCACGCCACGGTCCGGTCATTATTCGAATCGTTTTTCTCAACCAGCTAC
This sequence comes from Triticum timopheevii, assembly GCA_963921465.1. Lineage (NCBI taxonomy): Eukaryota > Viridiplantae > Streptophyta > Magnoliopsida > Poales > Poaceae > Triticum > Triticum timopheevii. The sequence goes on from OY997271.1 coordinate 102,750,582, forward strand.
TGCACATATTGCGAGGCGGTTTCCTTGGCACGCCTTGTCGAAGCAGAGATCGTGTCCTCTTATCACGGGATTCTCATCAATACGGGTGTGGGTAACCCAACCATGACATCAATCGTGGCGCTTGGGGAATAAGCAATTTTAATGGGCAAGTGGGGAGGCGCACAGTTTCTACCGCCTTTATAAAGAGATAGGGATTCCCCTTTTTCACCCACACCTTCTTCTTCCTTCGCTCATCCATTCTCGCATGCCCGAGCTCCAGCGCCCAAGTTCTCACCTTCTCTGTAAAGCAATTCCAAACATGTCTGGAGCGGGAGGCAAGTGGATGGCCTCCTCCGTTACGAAGGAGGACATTACGAAGCTCCGGGAGGCCGGGTACTTGGCCGCAGACATCACACACCGGCTCTCGGATGCACGGCAGATCATCCCTACTCCGGAACCCCACGAGAGGGTTGTGTTTCTTGCCCACTTCATCCGCGGACTGGGATTTCCGATCCACCCATTTGTCCGCGGGCTCATGTTTTACTATGGGCTAGATTTCCATGATCTGGCCCCCAATTTTATCCTCAACATCTCGGCATTTATCATCTTGTGCGAAGCCTTCCTCCGCATCAAGCCCCACTTCGGCTTGTGGCTGAAGATCTTCAACGTGAAGCCGAAGATAGTGGTCGGCCAGCAAGCGGAGTGCGGAGGCGCCATGGTGGGAAAGATGCCCAACGTCACCTGGCTCGAAGGCTCCTATGTGGAGACCGTGAAGAGGTGGCAATCGGGGTGGTTCTATATCACCGAGTAGCGCGACTCCAACTGGGCGGCGGCCCCCAAATTTCGATCTGGCATCCCCATGCGGCTTATCTCCTGGAAAAGGAAGGGTTTAGCCTGGGGTGAGCCAGCGGAGCTGACCGGACTCCAGAACTGCGTCAAGAATATGATAAGCAAGAAAACCAAGCTTGTTAACATGGTCCAGGTCATGCTCTTCTGCCGGATCCTCCCGTGTCAAAGACGGGCATTCAATATGTGGGAGTTCGACCCGGCCGAACACCAGACACTGCGCAAGCTCTTTGACACGACGCACAAAGACGTCTGGAAGGTGCTGTTCAAGGCCGCCGAGGTGCCTCCTCCCCTTACAGAGGATCGCGGATTCAGCGCAAAGCCCCGCGCCAATACGGTAAGCTACCTATATTTCACAAGATGTGCTTTTCCCAGTATGTTCTTGGGAGGAATCTAAGACTCGATGTTGATTTAACAGGACTTGGTAGCAACAGCGGAGCGGATCGATTGTCCAGCTCCACTATTTGAAGATCCAACAACAGCTCTCTTAATGGAGATGCTGTTTCCGGCACCCTATGAGGTGCCGGAGAAGAAGGCCAAGAAGAAGGCCACGGGGACCAGGAAAGGTCTCCAGCGCAAGGTGGTGTCGGACTCATCGTCCAAAGACACCGAGGCGCACTCCTCCAACAAAAACGAGGAGGAGGAAGAGGAAAACCCTCCCCCCAAACTGAGGGGGAGAAGAAAAGGAAGGTCTCCCCGTCTGGGGAGGCCAAAGGGTCCAAGAAGGGAAGGACCCTCCCTCCGGACCACTCCACGACTGCCGCCTACAGCGACGAGGAGTGGCTGCCCAGGGACAAGCCCCTGGCAGAGTCGTAAGTATCCAGATACCATAATGATTTCGACATATTTTGCTTTATTGCTTCTTATCATGTTAAATATGATCGTGCAGTCCGTCCAAAGCCCGCATCGACTTATCCTCCTCGAAGGGGTCTTTGAGTGCGTCGGCGATGAACAACGATTCGCTCCCGACGGCCACCACCCCCCGGCCCGCGGACGACACCGAGGTGTTGTCTCAGAGGATACCGGGCCAGGTGGGACAGTTTTGGAGGCGCCCCGGGGTGAAATCCCCGATGCCGGGCACATGGGGGGAAGACCCCCATGGATTCTGATGAGGGGGGCCGCAGCAAGTTTGGCCCCCAGCCAGATACTGCGCCAGAACCTCAAGTGGTTTTGGATTCAGGCAGGCAGCCCCTCACTAAGGGCGGTGAGTCGTCTGTGCCGATGACCTCTGTCCATCCAGAGGCATCAGACAACTTGCTAGAAGCACTTCAGGGCGCTTCCATTGATGAAGAACACCATACTCTTATGAGTATGGTGATTGCAAAGGTTCGGTCCGCCAAAAGCGGATTGACCGAAGCCTGCGCCAGCCTCCTAATAGGCTTTGAGGTAAGTAATTAAATTATGAGAGAATATCCCAACATAGACAGTAGCCCCTGATGCTCTGTTTGGTGTTCGGAAAGAAAAGCCGAACAGAGGATCAAATAACATCCACAGGAGTCTAATCATATTATGTCTATGTGAATAAGCAGGCGTCGCTGCTGGCTGCTGCCGCCCGTACTACGGAGGTCTCCGAACTGAAGCCGGACCTGGGGCAGTCTGAGGAAGAGCTCGGCCTCGTGAAGAGGTAGCTCGAGAAGAACAAAGGTAAGTGATACCCCGTCTGTTATGTCATATAATGGAAGAATTGTTGATGCTAAGAGAAGCATCATGAATTTAATAGGGGCCACAATCAAAGTGGCGGCTCTTAAGAAGGCGTTGTCCGAGGCCGAAGACAAGGCGGCCAAGGAGCGCACCGAGCACGAGAAACAAGAGGCTCGGGTTGATGAGGTCTAGCAAGAGCTCCAGGACTTCGTCAAAAAATTCGAGTCCTTGGAGCGTGACTCCAAGACGCAAGAGTCCGAGCTTGCGAAGGCCCGTCAGAGTGCACATGATGCCAAAGCGGAAGCCCAAAAGGCCCTCCAAGATGTTCAAGCGGCCAAGAAGATTGTGGCGGGTAAGACATTCAGTATGCAGAGCAAGCATGTGAAGGAGAATTTCTTTTTACTTACCCGAATTTGGAGCTCTCCAGGAGCATTCGAAGATCTGCCGCATAGCATTTCTAATGCTGCAGAGTTCTACCGAGCTGAGGAAGGGGGCTCGATGGAGAAGTTGTTCTGGTCCTAGTATATTGGGGCCGAACACCCGATGCCCTTGAGCGACCAGTTGAAGCAACTGGTCGAACTTCACAAGGCGGCCGAACTGGCCATGAAGGACCTCATAGTCCGGCTGTGGCCTGGCGAGCCCCTGCCCAGCAGCTACTTCGGCCTTGTAAAGCGGTTGGTAAATGCCTGTCCATGGCTTGAAGTCATTAAGCGGTCCGTCTGCATTGAAGGTGCGTGCAGGGCCTTGGCCCGTGCGAAAGTGCATTGGGCGAAGATGGATGCCGAGAAGCTGGTGACGGAGGGGCCGCTGAAGGGCAAGGAGCATCGCCTCCCCGAACAGTATTATGACAATGTCTTGAAGGGTGCCCACCTTGTGGCGGATGAATGTGCTAAGGATGTAATATTTGAATGAATGTACTCATGTCATCCTGTAATATGAAAACGAGTTCATGTGCGCTATATAACGCTTGTAGGTTTAAAATATTACCTTCTGTGCGGCCGTTTATAAAATCTTGAGAGTTGGCCAGTCGTCGGCTTCTGCCCCCATGTAACTAGTACTAGGGTGTTCGGGATAAATATAAACACTCTTTATCCAAATTTTTGGTCCTTTTAAGGAGGTGTTTAGCGCAGCGAACAAGGCAATCGGACTATACAGCTTTATCACTCTCACTTAGCCATAGAAGTCTACAATTTTAAATTTTGGCGAAGCCCCCAGTATTCGGAAGACCGAACTTGGGGCGCTATGCACGCCTAAATAGGACAAGGCTGATTCCTTGCCCGAAGCGGAAAAAACCTTTAAGGATTTGAGACCTCTCGAACAGGGATCAGCTCTCGCCTCATCATGACAGTCAGTTTTCGGCTTTCTCTACTGAGGTGCTCGTCCGGAAGACCCAGGACACAATCACAGTAGTTCTCCCTGTGCTACCTTAGCCGATATAGTGGAACGTAAGGTACCAAAACATCGGAGCCAGACAAACCCAACTATTGACCCAACACATGATACGGAGTTGATGCATATAATGCTATAAGTTCGGGGTGTCGCACTGTCGAAAGTGTTCGGACTTTCTTGCCGTGTTATGGGTTACACTAAAGCCCCTGGCGAACCGGACGTACCAAAATGTACGGGTGCAATTTGTAATAAATAAGCAGTAAAGAAAAAGGATAAATAAATGCAATAGTAAGCTGACACTATACATTATTTTCCCTTTTTATTTAAATAATATGTCAAAGCATATGTATACAAGTAGTGCGATAAGAAAAATAGGACTATTTGGCATGTCCTGGCCAAGGGTAAGCTGCATGTGGGTATGTAAGACAGGTATTACGATCATTATCAGAGACCACCTGGGGATTCCTTTGTACGCCAAAGCTTCTTGTCTCCTTGGTGTGTCCGTTCCACTATGGGTTCGATAGTCAGGCTCTCCCGGAGATAGGGACCTGAAAAGAAAAAAGGGTGTAAAGGTACACGGATCCTGGGGTGGTTGAACCGCATTACGGACCGTGTCATAGCCGTGCCTCCGCCTATGCCGATGGTATTTTGAGTGCGTAATTATGTACACGCGGCACAAATTTTGCCGCTTGACTAGGACTAGGACGGAGGTCAAATTGCTAGGTGAGCTCTGGACGTGCCGGATGATCTTGTTGCAGGGTGCTCCGGACTCGCTTGACGGTGTCTGGGTTCTTTATCGCCGAATTGGCGGTCTGCCTAAGAAGGCTGCTTTGTACTTCTGCTGCGAGGGCCGCATTGTGCTCCTCCGTATGGAGTGAGCGCTCTGTGTTTCCATTAACTGTTATAACCCCGCGAGGTCCTGGCATTTTGAGCTTGAGGTATGCATAATGCGGTACCGCATTGAATCTGGCAAATGCAGTTCGTCCGAGCAGTGTGTGATAGCCACTGCGGAAGGGGACGATGTCGAAGATTAACTCCTTGCTTCGGAAATTGTCTGGAGATCCGAAGACCACTTCTAGTGTGATTGAGCCCGTGCAACAGGCCTCTACACCTGGTATGACACCTTTAAAGGTGGTTTTTGTGGGTTTGATCCTTGAGGGGTCGATGCCCATTTTGCGCACTGTATCCTGATAGAGCAGGTTCAGGCTGCTGTCACCATCCATAAGGACTCTTGTGAGGTGGAATCCGTCAATGATGGGGTCGAGGACTAATGCGGCCGAACCGCCATGACGGATGCTGGTAGGATGGTCCCTGCGATCAAAGGTGATCAGACAAGAAGACCATGGGTTGAACTTTGGGGCGACTGGCTCCATCGCATAGACGTCCCTTAGTGCACGCTTCCGTTCCCGCTTGGGAATATGGGTGGCGTATATCATATTCACCGTTTTCACTTGGGTAGAAAATTTCTTCTATCCTCCTGTGTTCGGCGGCCGGGGCTCCTCGTCGTCATTGCTATACAACCCCTTTTCCTTGTTGTCGGCATTCAACTTGCCAGCCTGTTTGAACACCCAACATTCTCTGTTGGTGTGGTTGGCTGGTTTATCAGGGGTGCCATGAATTTGACACGAGTGATTGAGTATGCGTTCCAAATTGGACGGGCCCGAATTGTTTCTTTTGAATGGCTTTTTCCGCTGACCGGACTTAGAGCCACTGAATCCGGCATTGACTGTCGTGTCTTCGGTGTTGTCGCCATTGTTGTGACGCTTGTGTCTATTGTGTCATGGCTTGTCGTTGCTATCTCTGGCATCGGAAGTGCCAGGATTTCTTGATGTGCTGTTGCTGTGAGCCAGCCAGCTGTCCTCGCCCGCACAAAAGCGGGTCATGAGTGTCGTGAGGGCTGCCATTGACTTTGGCTTCTCATGGCCTAGGTGTCGGGCGAGCCACTCGTCACGGATGTTATGCTTAAAGGTCGCTAAGGCTTCGGCATCCAGACAGTCAACGATTTGGTTCTTTTTAGTTAGGAACCAAGTCCAGAATTTCCTGGCTGACTCTCCCGGCTGCTGGGTTATGTGACTTAAGTCATCAGCATCCGGTGGTCGCACATAAGTGCCCTGGAAGTTGTCGAGGAATGCGTCTTCCAAGTTCTCCCAACTGCCAATGGAGTTTGCCAGTAGGCTATTTAGCCAATGCCGAGCCGGTCCTTTGAGTTTTAGTGGGAGGTACTTGATGGCATGTAGATCATCACCGCGGGCCATGTGAATGTGGAGAAGGAAATCTTCAATCAGTACAGCGGGGTCTGTCGTGCCATCATATGATTCAATGTTTACGGGTTTAAACCCTTCTGGGAATTCATGATCCATTACTTCATCAGTGAAGCATAGGGGGTGTGCAGCGCCTCTATGCCGGGCTACATCATGACGCAGTTCAAATGAGTCTGGTCTGTCGTATTCGGCCCGGCCGGACTTGTTTTTAGTATATCCGGCATGATGGTCATCATCACGCGTTGTGGCGCGCCCCCGTGATCCGTAGATCGATCTTGACTGTCCTGCTTTGTTTTCCAATACGTCTTGCAGGTTCTTCGTGTAGCCCCAGGTCTTAGTGTTATTGTTTGATTGGCGACGGGGTGCAGGCTGGAGTACGGGCTGATACGCCACTTTGTCTCGGCCACGAGGTGGCCGGTCAGCCGCATCGTGCGCTGGTAGTGTAGGCTTTAATGCCTCCTCCTCGAGTTGAGGTAGCAACCTGCGCTTTGGGTAACTTTTGTATGGCACTCGAGTACGTATTCCTCGGCTGCCAGGACCTCGGTCCATCTATCAATTAGCAGATCTTGATCAGCTTGAAGCTGTTGCCGCTTCTTCTTCAGGCTTTTTGCAGTGGCTATAAGCCAGTGCTTGAAGCGCTCCTGCTTGACGGGATCCTCAAGCATGATGAATTCTTCGTTGCCAAGGCTTACTTCATCTTCGAAGAGGGTCATGTAATTGTCATCCTCTGACTCTCCATCCGTTGCCTGTTCCTTAGGGCCAGCTTGCCCGTCCTCCTGCTCTGTCTGCTCGACGCCTGGCTGGGCGGGATTGTTTTCATCTTCGGCACCATCCGGATTGTTATCATATCTTGTGTCGGTATGGCTATTTTTGCTATGGCAGGGCTTAGAGCGGCGCCTATGACGCTGGTGCTTAGATTGCTTCTCAAGGGGATTATCCTCCATTGCCTCATTGCCATTGCTTTGTTTGGGGGTATCCACCATGTATATATCATATGATGAGGTGGCTATCCAGCGCCCTGAGGGCGGTGGCTCCTGTTCTTCTCCTACATCATCGTCCATGCCATCGATGTCTTCGGAGTTGAAGTCAAGCACATCGGTTAAGTTATCGACAGTGGCTATTAAGTGGGTGGTGGGTGGGGAACGAATTTCTTCGTCGTCCGCTTTCCACTTGAGCCAAACATAGTTCGGCCAAGAATCCCCTGACAGAGAGAGAGAGACCTTAGTGAATTTAGCACGTCACCCAAGGGCGAGTGCTGAAAGATATCCGCGGAGGTAAACTCCATGACTGGTGCCCAATCAGATTCGATAGGCACGGATGTACGCGGTTCGGATCGTATGGCCGGAGACGAGTCCGAGGGTCCGATGACACATATCTCGTTAGAGGTGAAGTCTGTGTTCGGCTCCAGCACCGATGAGTGTGCGGCCTCCGTGGCAGGGTCCATCCACCCGTCCTCGGATAGCGTGATCTGCTCTAGATTAAGGGCCGGGGCAGCCGCAGGTGCAATCTCCCGAACACCGTCCGACGACAGATTTAAGTCATGCTCGTCGTGACAGTTCGGCGCACCTGTCATGGGCTCGAATCCGTCGAAGATCAAGTCTCCGCGGATGTTGGCAGTATAGTTCAAGCTTCCAAACCTGACCTGATGGCCAGGGGCGTAGCTATCGATCTGCTCCAAATGGCCAAGTGAGTTGGCCCGCAGTACGAAGCCGCTGAATACGAAGATCTGTCCAGGGAGGAAAACCTCACCCTGGACCGCATCGTTGAAGATGATAGGAGCCATCAACCCTTATCGTGATGACACAGTGGAACTCTCAATGAAAGCACCAATGTCGGTGTCAAAACTGGCGGATGTCGGGTAGGGGGTCCCAAACTGTGTGTCTAAGGCTAATGGTAACAAGAGGCGAGGGACACGATGTTTACCCAGGTTCAGGCCCTCTCGATGGAGGTAATACCCTACTTCCTGCTTGATTGATCTTGATGATATGAGTATTACAAGATTTGATCTACCACGAGATCGCAGAGGCTAAACCCTAGAAGCTAGCCTATGATTATGATTGTTGTTGTCCTACAGACTAAACCCTCTGGTTTATATAGACACCGGAGGGGGCTAGGGTTACACAGAGTCGGTTACAGAGGAGATCTACACATCCGAATTGCCAAGCTTGCCTTCCACGCAAAGGAGAGTCCCACCCGAACACGGGACGAAGTCTTCAATCTTGTATCTTCATAGTCCAGCAGTCCAGCCAAAGTATATAGTCCGGCAGTCCGAGGACCCCCTAATCCCGGACTCCCTCAGAAATCACACCACGCGGATCGATCACACGGATCAATGACATGGCATGATCTGCTCCACACATGCATCTCCACAACGCAAAACTGATGTTGCCCATCCACGCACCCACCACCCACTCTCTCTCCCTTATCCTCCAGAGAGCCACCCCCACCATGATTTGTCTCCCTTCTCTCTCGTACGCCTCTGCTCCCTGCCTCTCGTCGCCCCAGGCGGCTTCCGTCCCCGGCCCCCTTTGCCCCCTTCCGGCCACCACCTCGCCCGCCAGCGCGACCCCTTCTCTCTTCTCCCCCGACGCCGTCGTGCCCGGCCCCGGCCCCGTTTGCCCCCGCCGGCCTCGGCCCTCATCGCACCCTTCCAGCCACCACCTCGCCCGCCGGCGCAGGCCCCTTATCTCTTTGCCCCTGACGCCGTCGTGCCCGGCCCCGTCCCCGTTTGCCCCCGTCGGCCCAGGACCTCATCGCCCCTTTCGGCCACCACCTCGCCCGCTGGCGCTGGCCCCCTCTCTCTTCCCCCTCAATGCCTTCGTGCCCGGCCCGGTCCCTGTTTGCCCCCGCCGGCCCGATGCCTCGACGCCGCACCACCTCCCACATCGAGCAACGGCGGCCTGCGGTAGCTCTTCCCACAACAAAGGGTGTTGGCCCTCATCGAAGGGCGGGGTCGCGATCGGATCCAGCGCCCGGATGAGTGCGGTGAGCTCCGGCGCAGCCGTGGGCGGATTGGAGCTCCTCATTAAATCAAATCTCTTGTAATTTGTTCGTGTATACTGTAGTGTTTGTGGGTAATGTATTTTGAAATTCATTCGTCGATTCTTGGAGCAAGTGTTGATGGTACTGTAGTGTTTATCGTCGTCCGTTCATTCCTCGTCAGTTTGTATTGTTGGAGTACTGCTCGCCGGGCACCAGACATGCCAAAGCAGCACGCCGGACAGGCTGCTCACCGAATGTTTTTTAATATTTACTAAGTTCTTTGTTGTCCGTGATTTTACTAGGCTCACGGCAAAGATTGCGTTTGGCGGATGTAAAAGGGAGGGCATGCTTGCCGTCCGCTGGTGGATGGCAAAGATGATTTCATCTTTGCCGTCCGCCAGCAGACGGCAAAGTGCCCTTTGTCGTAGCTTATTCAGCCGGACCTGTTGTCGTCCGCTGGCTGACGGAAAAGGACTTTGCCGTCCACCACGGCGGACGGCAAAGAAGCTGATTCCAGTAGTGTTTATACTAATCACTTTTTTGTATTTATGCAAACAGGGGCGCTCAGCTTGATTTCAATGGGAACTGCACAAAATGTTCATGAATACATCAAATATTCTCGAATCATTCATTTCCACCAAAAGAAAGGAGGTGCCGATATTGTTCAAAGCGTTGCAACATATAAAGGAGAAATTATACAAGCTACGTGCGAATTTTGTTGATTTTGGTGGGACTGCACAAAAAGAACAACTGGTTTATTTAGCATGAGATGCCATGTCAATGTCCGAACTGATGGCAAACCCTGCCCATTCCACAATCATAGGCATTTGATATTTTGGAATGGGAAAACCTTGTCAACGTTTGCTCATTGATGTACACAAAACAACACACATTTGACATTTTGGAATGCGAAAACCTTGCCAAGTTTTGCTCATTGATGTTAGCAAGAAGACATGCGTTTGATATTTTCAAATGGGATGCCCTTTGTTGTCAGCAGCATCGATCTATTTTTCTTTATTCTTTAGTTGTGAAGTAAATATTGGCTCTGACATGTGAATCGTTGAGATGCATAATCATCGATTGTTTTCAATGCTCAATGAATTGCTAGGCCTGTGTGTTTGATTGCAATGTACAGGAACGCTAAAAAGCTACTCAAACTTTTTGTACTCCCTCTGTTCCTTTTTACTTCTCATACATTGTTTCAAGTCGATTTTACATTGTGAATGTTGTTCAATAAGATTGGTCAAAGTAGAGATACTTTGACTTCAGACAAAACTTATATGCAGACTAAAAAGGACAAGAGGGAGTATGTGTGAAGCTGCTACAAATGAGGTGATCACCCTGGGAATAATGCTAGTAAGTATTGTTTTGCATGTTCATCCAATGCCAGTGATACAAGAATTCGAACTAGTCAAACTAAATTCATTCATGCAGGATTTCAAATAAACATGATGGATTTCATTACATTTCATACATTCTTCAACAAAAAAAGGGTGTGCTGGAGTTATAATTAATTAACCTAATCTATGATCTCCGGCAACCATTTCCCGTGCCCGGCCAGCTGAGCCGAACACAAGCTTATTTTCCAGCACACCTCTCCGACTCCATGTCGCCACCAAGAAGCTAATCGGCCATCAATGCTCACCCGCCCAGCTTGGCTTCAACCGGAGGGTAGCAGCAATGGCCTTCTTGGACCTGAGCGGCGGCGACCTACCATGTTCTACTCTTCCTCGTTTTCTGTGTGGCGCGACCTCGTTGGTAGTGGGGCGGGGCCTCGATGAAGCCGGTGATGTCCTCTATCTCGTTACCGACGAGGCGGCGCCTCGGCGGAGTGGGGGAAATCCTCCCCCTCGTTGCCGGCAGGGCGGGGCCTCGGTGGAGCTAGCGATGTCCTCTGCCTCGTTGTTGGCGGGGCGGGGCCTCGGCGGAGCAGGGCATCGCCGAAGCCAGCGGTGTCCTCTACCTTGGTGCTAGTGGGGCGGGGCCTCGGCGAAGCCAGCGATGTCGTCTGCCTCATTGTTGGTGGGGCGGGGCCTCGGCGGAGCAGGGCCTCGCTGAAGCCAGCGAAGTCCTCCGTCTCAGTGCCAGTGGGGCGGGGCCTCGGCGGAGCCGACATTGTCCTCCGCCTCGTCGTCGGTCTCGCCAAATAGCGCCTCGCCTGCGTCATTTGTAGGTGGCTGCAACCTCCGCCTCCCACATGCGGTACCGACAACATGCAAGGCGGCTCTCATGGGTGGAGCGGTACGACTCGAGTAGCGCCTCCTGCTCCACCCGCTCCACGGCGATCTGCTCCTCTGCATGCAGGTGCTCCTGGAGGAGATGGTGGTTGTAGGCGCGGCGGCCTGCGCCTCCCGGAACTTCTCCTCATGCTTCTGCCTCACTGTGAACATGTATTGGGCACGGGGCTTGCCGATGGTCATGGTGCAATGCACCGGCTAGGATGGCACGGAGGAGGGAGTTGGCGTCGGATCGTTGACTACCACGTTCTCCATTGGGACGTCGTCATCCTCCGGCTGCCTGCCGGCCAGCCAGTCGGCAGCAATGGCTGGCATCTCCTTCTGGTCCATCGTCCGCCCGTCCCAAATAGCGCTGGAGTGCTAGGAAGCCATGGTGGGCAATAGTGGTGTGGACAGGAGATAGGGAACGTAGGCGGATGACTGTGGTTATGGCCGGCACAGCAGTTTATATAGCAATGGTAGGCTGCAGAGGGACGGACGGGTGGCGCCAGAGTAGCCGCCTCGGCAACCATGTATCATTAATGTGGGCAGCACACGGACGGACGACACTTGTCGTTTGAATGTGGAGCAATCGCCTGCACCGGGAAGCGGCGCTGGTGGCGCTGACCGTTTTGGGCAGAAAGCACGCGTGAGCGAGGGAGGCGGTCTGGGTGGGCCAGGGCGGTTAGACTCATGCTTGGCAGCGGCCCAAGCGTCCAGCAGCTAGACATGCTGGGTCACGAGCAAGCTCGCCGAGCTGAGCAACGACAATCACACGATGGACATTGCTTCCGACCAGGAGCCGGCATCACCGCCCAAGGCGGTTCATGCCGTGTTCACCATAGAGCAGGTGCGGCCGCACTTTGATTCCATAATGGCAGAAGAGCTACCAGCGCAGGAGGACCTGTGCTGCAACCTTCGTCTCCTCAACGAGCCAGTGAACAAGCGAACGACAATGCCGTCACAGATATGTGGCCCTATGATCCTGGCTTCCTAAATGAGCAACAGACGCTGTATCAGACCATCCATAGGGCCCACTAGGCCCTCTTGGTCGTCCTTAGAGTTGTTGCACTCGCCGTGGCGCCGCCATCTCACATTTTCAACATGGTCAACAAACAAGAGGAATCAGGAGATGACTTTAATTGGAGAGGATGATAGTGGATCCCACCAGGGCCATAGCCGCATGCACGCAAGTAACTCCTTATTAGTATATACAACTATAATTTTTTTGCTTCCTCCTGGTTTCCTGACATCACGGTCCCACACCATTGTCAACCTATATAGTCAATAAACAGGAGAATTGCACAAGGAGCGACCGACAGCTGGGACCCAGCAGCTCGAGCAGTATTTGTGTTTTTCAGGTGTGAGCAGAGTTTTTCTTGAGCAATGTTTTTGTTGTTGTTTAGAGGAGCAGGGTATCAACTGGGCGGCCTATGGCCCGTCTGGCCCAGGCTATTATTTTATATCGACCAAATATCCAGCCTAGATATTAATATTTAAATGTGAAAATGGCTAGCCCAGGTATTATTTTTTTTTTTTGCAGAATACCCAACCCAGGTCAACTTGTTATTCTCCGGGCCGCATTAGACTTGCCAAGAAAATGGGCTTTAAGAAATAATAAATGGGGTGTAATTAAAAAAATTGGTTGTAAATATGATAAACGCACCGAACAGGTACATTTTTTATTCTTCTTAAAAAAGGTAATTTTTTTAATTTCATTACTTGTTGCGTGCGCAAAATTTCGTTGGATTTTTACCTAATACAAATTTATTTTGAAATTTTATTTAATCTGACTCTAAATTTCAGGTTAAAAAATATTTCAGATCCCATCAAAATGTTAGAAATTTTGTTGATTTTTTTGAGCGGTTGGCTGAAATTATTAACAAAGTCCTGGCTAGAAAATGGGCTGTAATTTTAACAAATAGTAAATGGGCTGAGTAAATTCCATTATAGTTAAAAATACAAATCACAAATGGGCTATATGTTCTCTGCCATAGATGTGATGGTCACTTGTGGGCCTACTAAGTTGACGCGTGCACAAGGCTTTGCCAACTTATAGTCAACACACATCCCTACAAAAACTCATAGTCAACACACGATTCTGTTAGCAGTGGCCGTTGGATATCCATCTAATGGCTGTGGTGCTTCTTCAATCTTGGATATTCATGCTTCAGCCGCCCAAACCACCGCCGGTGGTACCACCTACTACCGCCTCACATGCCTGGCCGTGCTGCTTCTTCAACCTCTATTCTTGCTCCTGTCTCCCATGGGCGGCAGTGCTCCCACGCACCCGAACCAGTCAAGTTTCCCACTCCTCTCCATCTGCGACTCCACTACCAGGTCTTCCCCATCTCCGGGTCGTTCCAGTCTGGGGCCTCACCGTCGTCCACCGGCCTTGGTGTGCTCGGCACTGTGTGGTCAACGTGGTCAACAAACAAGAGTCATCGGAAGATGACTGTACGTGAGAGGCTTACAGTGGGGATGCACCACGCCTATGGACGCATGCATGCAACTACATCCTTTTTGCCCTAAAAAATAATGTTTTCTCCCCCTGACAGCTGGGACCCACCAGCTACATCTTCACACGCAAGGAAGTGCGTCCTTATTATGAGCAGAAAAATGATTCCCTCCTGACAGCTGGGACCCAGCAGCTATATCTTCACACACAAGGAAGTGCGTCCTTATCCTCCCTCACAGTTGGGACCCACCCATTCGAAGCGTACGTAGCGTTGTTTGTCTTCTCGCGAATGTGTACGCACATACAGCTTGATCGGTCACTCTGCAACAATGAACCGTGGTCGAGTAAGTAGCAACACATGTCATAGTAGAGCCCCCCCACGTAGTAGTTCAGGCTGTCCCATCTAAACCATGTACACATACATACAGCCACACGCCAAAAATACGGCCAGGTACATACATATGAGAGGGGTCTCGAAACGCGTACTCACGCATAAGGACGACCAGGGCTCATGTACATGGAGAGGAAATGGACGGCAGCGATGTTGTCCTATTCATCTTTAGGTAACCGGCTGGGTCAGAATGGAGGAAACAACATCGTGTTCGCCAGGAGCCAAGTGATTGGGTTGGAATGCTTCCTGTTCATCAGGAGGCAACAGACTGGGTCGGAATGGGTCGTGTTCAATGGGAGCCAACTGGCTTGGACGAAACAGCCCGAACAGGGTCTGGCGTACCGCAAAACGGAGGAAAACTGCCTTGTGTTCAACCGCGTACGGTCGAAATAGGGTCTTGTTCATCGAGAAGGGTCTGGCGTACCGCAAAACAGAGGAAACAGACTTGTTCGAGCTCCTACGGTCAAAATGGGGTGTTGTTGATCAGGAGGGGTGTGGCATACCACAAAACGGAGGAAACAGACTTCTCTTTTACCTCCTACGATCGAAACAGGGGTCCTATTCATTGGGAGGGGTGTGGCGTACCTCAAAACGGGACTCCACGGGCTACTGTTCATCCACCATCTACTGCCTCGCTCCGGCCCCCATGGGCTACTGTTCATCCACCGTCGACCTCCTCCAGCCTCCACCTGCGACTGTTCATCCACGGCGTCTCCCTCCTGCCTCCACCAGCTATTGTTCATCCACGGGCTCCTGTTCATCCAGCCTCCACCGGCTACTGTTCAACCACCCCTTCATGGGCTACCATTCATCCAGCCCTCCACCAGCTACTGTTCAACCAGCCCTCCATGGGGTCATGTTCATCCAACCCCAACCGGCTCGATCGGGGTCCTGTTCATCCAACGGCAACATCCTCTACCCCCATGGGGTCCTGTTCATCAAACCCCCACCGGGAACTGTTCATCCAACCCCCAACAATGCTTGTTTTTCATCAAGAGGCAGTAGGTCGATCGGCTTCAGTTAGCAGCAGTAGCGAAGGAATCGCTCGATCGTGTTCACTTAACAGCCACGGATCGACCGATAGCTTGGGTTCAGTAACACGAAGCTAGTGCAACCGCTCAGGTTCAATAGGCGAATGCCCCGCTCGGGTTCAGTTAGAGCCCAACAACTCGCACCCACGCGCGTACGTGTACGAGAGAAATGCACAAACCTTCGTGCATCGCTCGGCCCCAACCACCCGCCGTGACCGGGAACTCCCCAAAATTTTCCTCGCCTTGCTTCTACCATGATTTTGTCTGTCATGGACGGCCCAAAGAATGTCATGCAGGTGCGTCTCTGGCCCGTCCAGGTCGCCTCGTTGCTCCTCCGACTTCATCTCCAAGTCTCCTGGTCCAAGAAAAATCAACATGAAGGTTTCATTCTGTTTGGACTCCGTTTGGTATTCCTTTTCTGCGAAACTCAAAAACAAGGAAAAAAATAGGAACTGGCACTGGGCTCTAGGTTAATAGGTTAGTCCTGAAAATAATATAAAATAGCATATTAATGCATATAAAACATTCAAAATAGATAATATAACAACATGGTACAATAAAAAATTATAGATACGTTGGATACGTATCACGACGCTCCTCGATCTTCACCGCCTCCTGCATCTCCAGCTCTAGCACAGCGATCTCATGAGGAAGCAGGTGCTCCATGGCCACCGCCGCCTTTTCAGGCATGGGTTGCATGCTGGATTTTGAGGTGGCCTGGAATATATTGGCGTGTCCATCCTTGATCTTAGCATGGATGGCCTCGACCCGGGCCAAGGCGACATCGACAGCACAGACGGCAACTCGAGCGCCCTCGGCGTTTGCAGCCGCCATCGTAGCAGCAGCTGCAGTCATCTCGATTGCTGCAGCTGCCTTGTCGGCTGCCGCAGAAGCCCTCTCGGCGGATGCGGCCATGCTCAATGCGGTTGTGGCGACACTCTCGGCGTAGGCAGCCGCGCTCTCGGTGCAGGCCGCGGCGCTCGGGGAGGGCGCAACCATCATACGGGCCTTCACGAAGCAAGAAGGGGGTGCAGGAATTGGGATTGTGGTTCGTGGATTCGGGGGTTGCTAGCACTGGAGTAGACGAGCCGGCGAAGGTTAAGGAGGAAGACTTAAATAGACCCAGAAATTTCCATCGCAAACGGTTCCTACAAAAAACTATGCATGATGTTGTTCATATTTTTATTAGCTGTGAAAGATGAATTTGGAGTGAAGTGGCAATGATGGTGTTTTAAATGTATGAAAAAAATTGTAGTACTAATACAACTGTCATGTCAAATTTTGGAAACTTTCAGGGGTAATTCGACCTTTTAAGACATTTAAGTGATTTTCTAGTCATTTAATGACTGTAATTCAAATTTGAACTACATGTACATGCAACAGCTAACCATAACGGTTTGAAAAGTCATATTTTGTGTACTTGTGTGCGATTTAATTCCATGTGTAGTAAATTGGAAGGAATTCAAACATATAGGTCTAACGGTTATGACACAATTAAGCTTGGAGTGCCATGAGATTTAAATTCCAAAAAAATTTAAAAATATTGGAAACACATGAAACCTTGCTTGATGTAATGTCATGCCACCAAGATGATGTGGTAAAAAAATTGGCATGTTTGATGAAAGTTTGGACACACACCCCTCACAAGCCGAAGCAACTCATTAGAAGGCTCGTGGTTCTGAGAGGGAACAATGCAAGTTTGATGTCGAACGGGAGATAGCTTCCCCTTTTGACCTACAATTTTTTTCTACATTTAACATGCACTAATACAACTGTCATGCAAAAATTTGGAAATTTCAGGGGTCATTTGACATTTTAAAGACATTTAAGTGACTTTCTAGCCATTTAATGACCATAATTCAAATTTGAACTACATGTACATGTAACAGCTAACCATAACGGTTTGAAAAATCATATTTGTGTACTTGTGTGCGAGTTAATTTCATGTGCAGTAAATTATAAGAAATTTTCAAACATATTGGTCTCACGGCATGGACACATCCATGGAGTTCCATGGCATTTTAATTCCAAAAAATTAAAAAAATGATCAGAAAAACATGAAACCTTGCTTGATGTAATGTCATGCCACCAAGATGATGTGGTAAACAAATTGGCCTGTTTGACGAAAGTTTGGACACACACCCCTCAAAAACCGGAGCAACACACTAGAAGGCTCGCGGTTCCGAGAGGGAATAATGCATGTTTGATGATGAATGGGAGATAGCTTCCTCTTACGGCCTTCAATTTTTTTTCACATTTAACGCGCATAATACAACTGTCATGTGAAAAATTGGAGAATTCTAGGGGTCATTTGAACTTTTAAAGACATTTAAGTGATTTTCTAGCCATTTAATGACCGTAATTCAAATTTGAACTACACCTTCATGTAACAGCTAACCATAAGGGTTTGAAATATCATATTTGTGTACTTGTGTGCGAGTTAATTCCATGTGCAGTAAATTAGAAATAATTTTCAAACATATTGGTCTAGCGGCATGGACACATGCATGGAGTGCCATGGCATTTTAATTCCAAAAAATAAAAAACGATCAGAAAAACCTGAAACCTTGCTTCATGTAATGTCATGCCACCAAGATGATGTGGTAAAAAAATTGGCCTTTTTGACAAAAGTTTGGACACACACCCCTCACAAACCGAAGCAACTCACTAGAAGGCTCGTGGTTCCGAGAGGGAACAATGCATGTTTCATGGGGAACGGGGGATAGCTTTCTCTTAAGGCCTTCAATTTTTTTCTATGTTTAATGTCCACTAATAAAACTGTCATGTGAAAAATTGGAGAATTCTAGGGGTCATTTGAACTTTTAAAGACATTTATGTGATTTTCTAGCCATTTAATGATCATAATTCAAATTTGAACTACATCTTCATACAACAGCTATCCATAACGGTTTGAAAAATTATATTTGTGTACTTGTGTGCGAGTTAATTCTGTGTGTAGTAAATTAGAAGGAATTTTCAAACATATTGGTTTCTCGCCATGGACACATGCTTGGAGTGCCATGGCATTTTAATTCTAGAAAAATAAAAAATGATCAGAAAAACATGAAACCTTGTTTCATGTAATGTAATGCCACCAAGATGTTGTGGTAAAAAAGTTAGCTTGTTTGACGAAAGTTTGGACACACAACCCTCACAAACCGAAGCAACTCACTAGAAGGCTCGTGGTTTCGAGAGAGAACAATGCATTTTTGATGATGAATGGGAGATAGCTTCCTCTTATGACCTTCAATTTTTATATGTTTAACGTGCACTAATACAAATGTCATGTGAAAAATTGGAAATTTCAGGGGTCATTTGACCTTTTAAAGACATTTAAGTGATTTTCTAGCCATTTAATTACCAAAATTCAAACTTGAACTACATCTACATGCAATGCTAACGGTAACAGTTTGAAAAATCATATTTGTGTACTTGTGTGCGAGCTAATTCCATGTGTAGTAAACTAGAAGGAATTTTCAAACATATTGGTCTCACAGCATGGACACATCCATGGAGTGCCATGGCATTTTAATTCCGAAGAATTAAAAAATGATCAGAAAAACATGAAACCTTGCTTGATGTAATGTCATGCCACCAAGATGATGTGGTAAACAAATTGGCCTATTTGACGGAAGTTTGGACACACACACCCCTCAACAACTAGAGCAACTCGCTTGAAAGCTCGTGGTTCCGAGAGGGAACAATGCATGTTTGATGACGAACGGGAGATAGCTTCCTCTTACGGCCTTCAAATTTTTTCTACGTTTAACGTGCACTAATACAACTGTCATGTGAAAATTCGGAAAATTCTAGGGGTCATTTGACCTTTTAAAGACATTTAAGTGATTTTCTAGCCATTTAATTACCGTAATTCAAATTTGAACTACATCTACATGCAACGGCTAACCATAACGGTTTGAAAAATCATATTTTTATGTACTTGTGTGCGAGTTAAAAGATCATCAGACGATTTAAATATCTGGTGTTCAGAAAAGAAAATGTAAAGATCTAGCAAGACAACCGGCCCCCACACGATTGGCACTCTATTTCGCGCCTCAAGGTTTGGAAGGTGATTGGCGGGGGTTATTAATCAGACAAGGTTCTGTATTGGAAACCGTTAGCTATTAAGTTCACACATGTATGTTTCTCCCGGAATCGTGTGTAATTCAAAGTACAGTATTCATAAATTCCAGCAACCGGCGTGTGTACTGTTCCCGCCGATCTAGATTCTGGCCGCCAATAAATACTACCTTGCTCACGTCGTCCCGCCTGCATTCTCATCTACATCCTCACGTCGTCCCGAACCAGTCAAGTTTCCCACTCCTCTCCATCTGTGACTCCAGTACCGTGTCTTCCCCATCTCCGGGTCATTCCAGTCTGGGGCCTCGCCGTCGTCCACCCTCCTTGGTGTGCTCAGCATGGTGTGGTCAATGTGGTCAACAAACGAGTGTCATCGGAAAATAATGCATGTGGTCAACAAATGACTGTACATGAGAGGCTGACAGAGGGGACGCACCACGCCCATGGACGCATGCATGCAACTACATCATTTTTACCCAGAAAAATAATGTTTTCTCCCCCTGACAGCTGGGACCCACCAGCTACATCTTCGCAGGCAAGGAAGTGTGTCCTTGTCACAGGCAAAAAAAATGATTCCTCCTGAAAGCTGGGACCCAGCAGCTATATCTTCGCACGCAAGGAAGTGCGTCCTTATCCTCCCTGACAGCTAGGACCCACCCAGTCGAAGCATACGTAGCATTGTCTATCTTGTCGCGAACGTATACGCACATACTAGTCGATCGATCGCTCTGCAACAATGAACCGTGGCCGAGTAAGTAGCGGCACATGTCATAGTAGAGCCCCCCACGTAGAAGTTCAGGATGTCCCATCTAAATCGTGTACACATACATATAGCCACACGCCAAAAAATACTGCCACGTATGCACATATGAGCGGGGTCTCGAAATGCGTACTCACGCATACGGATGGCCAGGGCTCATTTACATGGAGAGGCAACAACGGCAGCATCGTTGTCCTATTCATCTTCAGCAAACCGGCTGGGTCGGAATGCGTCCTGTTCATCAGGAGGCAATAGACTGGGTTGGAATGGGTTGTGTTCAATGGGAGCTAACTGGCTTGGACGGAACAGCCGGAACGGGGTCTGGCGTATCGCAAAATGGAGGAAAATAGCCTTGTGTTCAACCGCGTACGGTCGAAACAGGGTCTTGTTCATCGGGAAGGGTCTGGCATACCGCAAAACGGAGAAAACAGACTTGTGCTCGAGTTCCTATAGTCGAAATGGGATGTTGTTGATCGGGGGGTGAGGCATATCGCAAAAAAGAGAAAATGGACTTCTCTTCGACCTCCTACGGTCAAAACGGGGGTCGTGTTCATTGAGAGGGGTGTGGCGTAACGCAAAATGGGACTCCACGGGCTACTATTCATCCACCGTCTACTACCTTGCTCCAGCCCCCACGGGCTACTGTTCATCAACCGTCGACCTCCTCCAGCCTCCACCTGCGACTGTTCGTCCACGGCGTTTCCCTCCTGCCTCCACGAGCTACTGTTCATCCACGGGCTCATGTTCATCCAGCCTCCACTAGCTACTATTCAACCACCCCTCCACGTGCTACTATTCATCTAGCCGTCCACCGGGTACTGTTCAACCATCCCTCCACGGGGTCCTGTTCATCCACCCCCAACCGGCTCGATCGGGGTCCTATTCATCCAGTGGCAACGGCCTCTACCCCCACGGGGTCCTGTTCATTCAACACCCACCGGGAACTGTTCATCCAACCCGCAACAAGGCTCACTGTTCATCAAGAGGCAGCAGGTCGATCGGCTTCAGTTAGCAGCAGTAGCGAAGGAATCGCTCGATCGGGTTCAGTTAACAGCTAGGGATTGATCGATAGCTTGGGTTTAGTAACACGTAGCCAGTGCAATCGCTCGAGTTTAGTAGGCAAACGCCTTGCTCGGGTTCAGTTAGAGCCCAAGGCGTCGCACCCACGCACAAACGTGTATGAGAGAAACGCGCAAACCTCTATGCATCGGTCGTCCCCGACCACCCGTCGTAACCGGGAACTCCCCGAAATTTTCCTCGCCCTCGCTTCTACCATGATTTTTTTCCGTCATGGACGGCCCAAAGAATGTCATGTAGGTGCGTCTCCGGCCCGCCCAGGACGAAAAGCCCATTTTCTGTCATGATTTTTTGTCATAGAAGTAGGAGCCCACCACATCTATGATGATACCGGCTTTTGTCATAATTATTGTCATAGAGAAAAAAATCGTTCAGCCCAAAAATGTCACGAATGTGTCTTTTTTGTAGTGAAGATAGCTATTCTGAGGGGGATTTAGAAGGAGCAGACCACTCCTATTTACCCCACTAAGGTCTTTGCTCTAACTTGGCATGCTGTTGTTGGTCATATCATGCATATGGTGCCTTGCATTGTTTACTTTATACATCAAATATGTCATCTGCTTAGTTTAGACATGCTTTGTGTGAATGTCATCTGTTTAGTTTCTATATCGTATATGTGAATTATGCAACACCATCTTGTTTAGCTAGGCATCATATATGTGAATTTTTCAATGCCATCATGTTTATCCAGTCATCTTATATATGAATTATATCACATCATCCTTTTTTCATTACATATTACATTTGTCAATAATGTTAGTACATTCAACTACTCTTCTTGTGCATCAACCATTTGACACGGTGATGGAAAAATCTGGAGTGAAAACAAGGTCTTAGAGCAAATCAAGATATGCAAGCTCAAAACAATGTTATATCTGCGCTCCAGACACAAGTCCATTCCCTAATAAAGAGCTTTGTGAAACAAGGACAACCATTGTTCGATGTAGTTAAGATATGCATGGTTTTGAAACCAGACTATCAGACATTTGCTATGTTGTTTAGGAGCCTAGGAGAAATGAAGGTGAAGGTGATGGTGCTCCATTGGACAGTACAGCATGAAAAATAACAGTCAGGTCAAATGAACCGAGCTTCTGAACTTCTGGTGGTGCATTTATCTGCCAGGCTGTTAACTTTTATGCCAACCTTCCTTTTGTTTTATGGTTGTAGTTTGTTTTGTTGCGATAAAAATTTGCTCTTAATGTGCAGCCACCGGCTGAAGAAAACAGCAAGCCATTTTTGTATAGTGTAGGGTGTTCCCTATATTTGCACTGGTGGCAAACTTTGATGCCCAGTGGATGTAATATGTGCAATCGCCTTAATAGCCTAGTGTTAGTTCCAGACTTATTTATTTCCTAGTCTTCTTTTTCCCTGGTTTGCTAGTGGCCGCAACAACCATGGGCGATGACATACCGTGGTAACTGAGGGAGTCTTGGATTGGGGGGTGTCCGGATAGCCGGATTACCATCATCAGCCGAACTATCATCGGCCGGACTATCATCATCGACCGGACTCCAAGACTATGAAGATACAAGATTGAAGACTTCGTCCCGTGTCCGGATGGGACTTTCCTTGACGTGGAAGGCAAGCTTGGCGATACGGATATGTAGATCTCCTACCTTTGTAACCGACTCTATGTAACCCTAGCCCTCTCTGGTGTCTATATAAACTGGATGGCTCTAGTCCGTAGGACAACGAACAACATCAACCCTTACAATCATACCATAGGCTAGCTTTTAGGGTTTAGCCTCCTTGATCTCGTGGTAGATCCACTCTTGTAAACATCCACAATATCAATATCAATCAAGCAGGACATAGGGTTTTACCTCCATCAAGAGGGACCAAACCTGGGTAAAACATCGTGTCCCTTGTCTCCTGTTACCATCCGCCTAGACGCACAGTTCGGGACCCCCTACCCGAGATCCGCCGGTTTTGACACCGACATTGGTGCTTTCATTGAGAGTTCCTTTGTGTCGTCACCGATAGGTTTGATGGCCTCTTCAATCAACAACGACGCGGTCCTGGGTGAGACTTTTCTCCCCGGACAGATCTTCGTATTCGGCGGCTTCGCACTGCGGGCCAACTCACTTGGCCATCTGGAGCAGATCGAAAGCTACGCCCCTGGCCGTCAGGTCAGGTTTGGAAGCCTAAACTTTATGGCCGATATCCGCGGGGACTTGATCCTCGACGGATCCGAGCCATAGCCGAGCGCGCCGCACTATCACGATGGGCACAACCTAATTCTGTCGCCGGACAGCGCCTTGGAGGCGGCACTCGAATCCGCTCTGATCTATAGTTCGGAGCCGATCGTGCAGATCGAGGACAGGTGGCTGGACACCGCCTCGGGGGCTGCAACTTTTACGGCGATGGAGCCGAACACTGACCTTGTCCCGCATATAGCTCATGACTCCAAGGTGCCGGACTCTCTACCGGACTCCGACCCTCCTACGCCCGCGCCAGTCGAATCCGATTGGACGCTGGTCATGGAATTCACCGCTGCGGACATCTTTCAGCACTCACCCTCCGGCGACATCTTAAATTCGCTGAAGCATCTCTCGTTATCCGGAGAGCCCTGGTCGGACTACGGCCAGGATGGTTGGGACGTGGACGACGAAGAAATTCAAAACCCACCCACCACCCACTTCGTAGCCACCGTCGACGATTTAACCGACGTGCTAAACTACGACTCCGAAGACATCGACGGTATGGACGACGATGACGGAGACAATCCAGAACCAGCACCTACAAGGCACTGGAAGGCCACCTCGTCAAATGACGTATATATGGTGGATACCCCAAAAGGGAGCGACGACGAGGATCAATGGGGCGCAGCAAAGGATAATCCCGCCGATAAACAACCAAAGCGGCGACACAAGTGCCGCCCGAAACCCCGCCTCGGCAAGAACAGCATTCCCAATGACCCAGCGTTAGAGCAGGGCCAACCAGTGGACGACGAACATGCAACCAAGCAACCGTCCGGACAAGACGAACCGGATGATCAACCCCTTCCCGGAGCAACCAACAGTCCAGACAACCTCACACCGGAGCACAAAAACCTTCACAAAAGACTCGTCGCCACTGCAAGAAGTTTGAAGAAGGAAAAACGGAAGCTCAAAACAGCGGAAGACATACTCAGAATGAAGTGGAACAAAATACTAAAGACCGCAAGCAAATATGGCAATGGCCATCACACAAAGAGCTACCCGAAGTGCAAGCTGCTGCCAGAATTTGACGAGGAAGCCATAGAGCCCTCACCATCAAAAAACAAAGAGGCCGCCTGGCCGGATAGACAGCCAGATGACATGCCAAAAGCGGCAAGCGGCGCCGCACACAAGCCGACCTATGACCCTGGGAAAATAGACGGCCCAACTAGGTCCATCTACGGGCCAAAAAAGAGGGCCCCAAGAAGTAACACAACACGACAAGTGTCTGAAGACAGCGGCACACCCAAATACAGGGGTGCCGCACACCCGGTATGTTTCACCGATGAGGTGCTGGATCATGAATTCCTAGTAGGGTTTAAACCCATAAACATAGAAGCATATGACGGAACAACATACCCTGGAGTCTGGATAGAAGATTACATACTACACATACACATGGCTAGAGGAGATGATCTCCACGCCATAAAATATCTACCCCTCAAGCTCAAAGGGCCAGCTCGGCACTGGCTCAAAAGCCTCCCAGAAAACACTGTTGGAAGTTGGGAAGAGCTTGAGGATGCATTTAGAGCAAACTTTCAAGGGACTTATGTCCGCCCTCCGTATGCAGACGATCTGAGTCACATAACTCAACAGCCCAGAGAGTCAGCATGCAAATTTTGGAACAGGTTCCTTACCAAAAAGAACCAAGTAGTCGACTGTCCGAACGCGGAAGCCCTAGCAGCTTTTAAACACAATGTCCGAGACGAATGGCTCGCCAGACACCTCGGCCAAGAGAAGCCAAGAACAATGGCCGCGCTAACAAGCCTCATGACGCGCTTTTGCGTAGGAGAAGACAGCTGGCTAGCAAGATGCAGCACCAGCGACCCGAGTACATCCGAGATCAGAGATGGAAACGGAAAATCATGGCACAGGAAAGATAAGCGCCGGAATAAAGAAAAAACCCCAAAGAGCACGGCGGTCAATGCCGGATTCAAAAGCACACGGCCAAACAATAAAACACTGCCTCTTAAGGACAACAGTGATGAGCTATCCAACTTAAACAAAATTTTGGATCAGATATGTCAGATACACAGTACCTCCGGAAGGCCTGCAAACCATACCAACCGAAATTGTTGGGTTTTCAAACAGTCCGACAGGCTCAACGCCGAACACAAGGGGCTCGATGCGCCAAGCGAGGACGATGACGCACCACATCAGCAGAGCAACGGAAGTCAGAAGACTTTCCCACAAGAAGTCAAAACAGTAAACTCACTTCATGTGATAGTACGGAAAACCAACACGGCACTCACTAAGACAAGTGCCGCATGGTCCACCCCAGCAGAACACCGGGATTGGATGTCAAAACCAATCACTTTCGACCATCGGGATTATTCCAGAAGTATCCAGAACGCAGGATGGACTGCTCTGATATTGGATCCCATAATAGACGGACTGCGATCTACGCAAGTTCTGATGGACGGTGGCAGTGACTTAAACCTGCTATATCCAGACACAATCCGCAGGATGGGGATAGACCCTACTACAATTCGATATAGCCGCACTTCCTTCAAAGGAGTGGCGCCAGGCCCTTACGCCAGGTGCACAGGTTCATTATTACTAGAAGTTGTGTTCGGGTCACCTGACAACTTCCGATGAGAAAAGCTAACCTTTCATGTCGCCCCATTCAAAAGTAGCTATCAAGCACTACTGGGACGAGAAGCTTTCGTCCGCTTTAACGCAATACCACACTACGCGTCTCTTACGCTTAAAATGCCCGGTCCACGTGGCATTATTTCATTAAAAAGGTCGACTAAGACCCCGGACATGGCTGGACGAGTCCGGAATAAATAAGCTAGGGGCTACCTAGCCGCGCACCCTTACAAGGGTTTGTATATATAAGCTATAATGGGCTACCATATGCTCAGCTTTCTACATTTATATTTCAATTTTTTTGTAACTTTTCGCACGATTTCTTTTTCAAACTAAGTTCCTCTCTTTCTACAGATGAACAACGTGCACACCCGTCCAGGATACGGCACAACGGAGACACAGGCGCAGACGTGCAGTAGGAACCCGTTTCAAGGACTCTTTTCAGACTAAGACCCTACGTAAACCTTTCTTACTGTCTCTTGTTGCTATAATCCCCTGGTTTCCCATTATAACCAGAGTGGAGGCTGGCGTTTTGGCATCGGCCGCGCCAGAGGAACCTGCCCATACCTGGACACAAGGGGCTTAGGGCATTATTCTGCCCGCTATTGTAAAAGACCGAACACCTTCGGGAGTGTTCGGCGTCTCGAGTTAGGCCTTATATGCATCAGCTCCGAATCATATCTTTGGTCAAATGTTGGGTTTGCCCGGCTCCTGTGTTTTGCTGCCTTACGTTCCGTATCATCGGCTAACGCGGCACCAGGAGAACTACTGCGATTGTGCCCCAGTTCGGCTGGGCGAGCGCCTCAATAGAGAAAGCCGAAAACTGACTGTCATGATGCAGTGAGAGACTGGTCAGCCACTCGATCGACCAAGGGAATGTCTAGAATTCCTCCGCTTTGACGAAGGGCCGTTTCCTGGTCAGGCACATATGCGCCCCAAATTCGGAGAGCGCGGTGCCCCCAGGGGCTATGTCGTAGCCCCACCCTCGAACTCCATGGCTAAGTGAAAGTGATAAAGCATTATAGTCCGGTTGCCTCGTTTGCTACGCTACCACCTCCTTTACAGGACCGAGACGTCGGATTAAGTGTGAAAATGCGCTATTTTTTGCGAACACCCCCGCACCTTGTGCGTGGGGGCTGAAGCCGACGACTGCCATCTTTCAGGTTATACACACGTATACATGAACGGCCGCATAGGAGATATTACATTACTTGAACGCACAAGTATAAAAGGCGCTTACATCATAAATATTGTTTTACAACATAAAACGTTCATTTGAACGTAACATTTTTTGAACACTGTGACTCTATTACACGAGCACCACGCAACACTTCGCCAAAATAGTGCTCGGCGGGTAACCGACTATCGTCCGAACCTGAGGTCGCAACAGCGGTGGCATCCATCTCTGTCCAATGTGTCTTCACACGGGCGAGTGCCACCTGCGCACCCTCTATGCATGCCGACCGCTTCATCGCCTTCATATGCGGCACTGCCCCAAGAAATTATTGCAATAAGCCAAAGTAACTCTTCGGCTCGGGCCTATCCGGCCAGACATGGGTCACGATATCCGTCATGGCAAGCCCAGACAACCTATTCAGCTCAGCCCACTCGGCCAAACGGTCGGTCAGCGGAAGTGAATGCTCCGGACTATGGAATTGAGACCAAAACAACTCTTCCGTCTCGTGATCCTTCTGGCTTCGAAAATGCACAACAGCATCCACCGCACTCGCTGCTAAGTCCATATAAGGGTCCTCCGGACCCCACAGTTGGCCCAGCTGAGCATACTTTGGATCTGTAAACCTTCGGCGCAGCAGAAAAGGCTTGCCAGCTACAATATCTCCGGCCTGGCGCAGCTCTTCCTTTATAGCCCGCATCGCAGAGCGGGCATCCTTGGCTTTGGCGGTGGCCTTCCCCAGGTCTTCTTGCACCACCAGGCGCTCCTTCTCAAGAGCCTCATTGCGGTCGGTAGCATCTTTTAACTTCACGGCCATTTCAGCCATCTCTTCCCTGCTTCGGCAGTGTGCGGCCCTTTCGGCCGCTAACTCTTCGGCCGCCGCATCACTCCTTCTGGCCTGCTCCTTGGCTTGAGCAAGTTCGGCCCGAAGGCTCTCCACAGCAGCGGCGCTATCTGAATTTCACACACATGTAAGGAGACGGCTTCGGCTCCCTTACCAAGTGACCGCACAGGAACACTTACCTTGCGACTCATCAAGCCGCCTGTTGACCAGCGTGATGTCCGCATCCGCAATGGTGAGTTGCCGCTTTAGTTCGGCAACTTCATCAGTCCGGCTGGCCCCCGGACGATCCGCCACCTATATAGGTACGGCGAAAATTTAAACCTGCGATTTTGATCCTCGGCACGCTGTCGCTTTCGACAACCTACCGAGTCTCAGGGGCTACTACCCATACAAGGCGCATTCTATATGCAAAACTGTCCAAAGGTGTGTCATTTTTACGTACCTCAAACCCCGCCAGCAAACCACTGACGGCATTATGCAACCCGCCTTCGGCGGATGAAATCCTTTCAATCACCACACTCATCAGTGCGTGGTGATCTTCTGAGATAGACGCCTTCTCAAGCAGATCCTTCAGCCGTACACTAACTGGCGCCGAACTATCCGGCTTCGCCAAACCCGGGGGCTCCCTCCTCGACGACACTTCCGGCTCGTCCGCCCTATCCGACGGTGCCCCGGACGGAGGCGTTTCGCTCTCCACCATATCCGGACGAAGGTCCCCCAAAGTCGAGCTCATTTGCGAAGGACGGAGATCCGAACTATAAGGTAAAAACTTTTGTTATCCTCAGAAGCACAAATAGGGATGCCCTTTGCTATAAAAATCCTTTCTTTTTACTTACGGCTCTTTGGAGGGCTGATCCTTTAAGGGAGATTGTGCGGCCGGGGCCTCCCCGGACGCAGGACCCTCTGGCGAAGATTTCTTCCCCCGTTTAGGGGCCTTGGCCCCCAGGTCCTCGGAGGCAATCCTCTTCTCCCCTTGGAGGGAGGGATTCTCGATCCCCCCCCTCTTTCAAAAGCCTCCTTAGGCGAGGCAGTAGCTTTTTCACTTTCCCCTTCGCCTTCCTCTGGAGGCGCAACCTCCAACATCCGGACCAGCGTGGAATCCCGCGCGGTCTCTAGGAGGGGGGGCGGACACCATATTAATTTTGCTCCCGCTATCCACTTCTGTTTAGAAGGAAGTTGGTCATAAGGTGGACCACCAAAGGGCAAACAAATGATGTGTCCGGACTCGGAGCTACTCACCTGAGTATCCGGGCGATTGCAGCTTAGGCCAGCATCCTCGGTCAGTTCCGGACGCACCTCTTGCGATCCGAAGAATAATTTGTACATCTCCAGGGGTGTCGTACCCATGAAATGTTGAAGAATTCGAGGTCCCTCCGGATTAAATTCCCATAGTCGGAGAGGATGGCGTTTGCAGGGAAAATAACGCCTGATCAGCATAACCTGCATCACCACGACCAGATCGATCTCCCTCGCCTGGAGATCTCGAATCCGGCCTTGCAATAGGGGCACGTCCTTCGACGGCCCCCAGTTGAGCCCTTGGTTGACCCACGACATCAACCGTTGTGGAGGTCCCGGGCGGAATAAGGGTGGCGGCTTTTGTTTGCGGCCCCTTGGAACGGTGATATAGAACCACTCTTGCTGCCACAAGCCGAGCTCCTCTTGGATGGAGCCTGTGGGCCACGGGGCGTCAGCCCTCCTGCTGACGGCCGCCCCGCCGCACTCCGCTTGACGCCCCCCAATCATCTTTGGCGTCACATTTAAGGTCTTCAGCCACAAGCCGAAGTGAGGGGTGACGCGGAGGAAGGCTTCGCAGACGACGATAAACGCGGAGATATGGAGGATGGACTCCGGAGCCAAATCATGGAATTCCAACCCATAGTAGAACATGAGACCTCTCACGAAAGGATCTATCGGGAAGCCTAAACCCCGACGGAGGTGGGATACAAAGACGACATACCCGCCGGGCTCGGGGGTGGGGATGGCCTGCCCTTCTGCAGGCAACCTGTGCGAAATCTCGTAATTCAGGTACTTGGCTTCCCGCAGCTTTAGCACGTCCTCCTCCGTGACGGAGGAAGGCATCCACCGGCCCTGGAGGTCGGAGCCGGACATTGTTGAAGGTCCGAAGCGCTCGAATCTGGAGCTCTAGGTGCTGGAACTTGGGGCGGGAGGAGGATTCGATGGAGGGTTGAAGAAAAGAAACGAGCCTTGGTCCCGTTATAAAGAAGGGAAATACCAAGAGCCGTCTCCGTGACCGTTTGGGACTCGCCTTCGATAGAGGGGGCGTGGCGACGGGCGCGGTTGGGTTACCCACGTTCGTATTGATGAGAATCCCGGATTAAGGGGGAACACAATCTCTGCTTCGACAAGACGTGCCAAGGAAACCGCTTCGCTAAATGCGCTGAGGTGGTAAAATAAAAAACATAATGGCTTGGTAGTGGTGTGACGTCATGCCGCAAAAAACGTCAGCAGATTGAACTTGTGTATATTTATATATTATTCTCTCTACGGTGGAATGTGGAATTTATTTTGCAGAGCCGGACACTATCCTGGTGTTCACAATCTTCTATGAATTATTCGGAGGAGGAACCCGCCTTGCAATGCCGAACAATATGCGCGCCGGACTCATCGTCATTGAAGCCTGGTTCAGGGGCTACTGAGGGAGTCCTGGATTGGGGGGTGTTCGGATAGCCGGATTACCATCATCAGCCGAACTATCATCGGCCGGACTATCATCATCGACCGGACTCCAAGACTATGAAGATACAAGATTGAAGACTTCGTCCCGTGTCCGGATGGGACTTTCCTTGACGTGGAAGGCAAGCTTGGCGATACGGATATCTAGATCTCCTACCATTGTAATCGACTCTATGTAACCCTAGCCCTCTTCGGTGTCTATATAAACCGGATGGCTCTAGTCTGTAGGACAACGAACAACATCAACCCTTACAATCATACCATAGGCTAGCTTTTAGGGTTTAGCCTCCTTGATCTCGTGGTAGATCCACTCTTGTAAACATCCACAATATCAATATCAATCAAGTAGGACGTAGGGTTTTACCTCCATCAAGAGGGCCCGAACCTGGGTAAAACATCGTGTCCCTTGTCTCCTATTACCATCCGCCTAGACGCACAGTTCGGGACCCCCTACCCGAGATCCGCCGGTTTTGACACCGACAGTAACCTTGAGCCTGCTACAGGCTGTAGGATCCATGGGCCTCCTATGGGTCATTGGATAAATGGGCCTCCAATGGGCCGTAGAATCGGTGGGCCTCGGGCCGTTGGATAAACGGGTCCACATGGGCCGTAAACGGGCGTAATTGGTATCGGGCCAGCACGGTAACGGGTCATTAAAAGGCCGGAAGACAACAAAGGCTTAATTCTATCACAGGCATAACGGGTCGTTAATGGGCCAGAATATAGGACGGGCTGGAAACGACGCAACAGGTTAAGAGGCCACAAATGGGCCGATTCTAACCACGGGCCGAATTTGGCCCATTAGGGGAACATGCCAGTAACAGGACGGAAGTAATCGAGGGCTGGAAAGGAGCCCAAGAACGTATAGGCCATTAGTAGGCCAAAAGCTAAAATGGGCTGGAAACTGCCCATGTGAATCATGGGCCATTAATAGGTACAAAGAAATTTACTGTTCTTATGGGCCAGGGTCACTGTGGGCCACTAAAGGGCCTAAAGATACGAAAGGCCTCATATGGGCCGAAAGACGTCGTGGGCCATACATGGGCCAAAAGTGAAACGGCTGGTGTTATATTCGACGACCCACATGACGTTGTTGGGCCGATTTTGGGAAGGCCCTAATGGGCCGTGAGTTACTGGGCCGTAAAATGGGCTATATGCAAATAGACCGTTAACATGCTTTTCATGGGCCGGCCCGCTAACTTTTGACCAAGTCAAATGGGCTGGCCTTTGTAAGCTAAATGGGCCAGTATTGGGCCTTCACACGTGTCGGCATATCATAGGCGCCTATCTGACCCAATGACGAGCTGACATGTGTTTCCTTCGGCCAAATTAGAATTTTACACGTGGAAAATCACCATTGGTCTAGGTTGTTAACGGGTTATCGGATCAAAACCGGACCCGATAGCTTAATGGCGACCCGTTAGGGTGGATGCCACGTGTCGGTTACCCTTCACGAAAGCACTTCCATGACGTGTCATTTATCGTCATGGAAGTGAACACTTCCGTGATGATAATTTTGGTATTGTCATGGAACACTTCTATGACATCACATGTATGACTATCTTGATTCTGTCATAAAATCGTCATGGATGTACATACATGACAGAAGATGTGACCTACTGTGACAAACACGTATCATCACGGAAGTGTATTTCTTTTGTAGTGTTATTCCATAGTCCATCAAATTCTTACCCAAAACTTGAAAACTTCACAACACAAAATTCAACAGAAAATCTCATAAGATCCGTTAGTATAAGAAAATAAACCACCACTTTATGGTACTGTTGTGAACTCATTCTTTATTTATATTGGTGTAATATTTACTTGGTGGCTCTTGTAGCTTGATGGCAGTGATTGAAGAATTTTGTCAATGACACTATCATCAGGAAGATTAACTCCCAGTTGAATCAAGTGATTATTATACCCAGACATTTTGAGTATATGTTCACTGATAGAAATATTCTCCTCCATCTTACAGCTATAGAACTTATTGGAGACTTCATATCTCCCAATCCAAGCATTTGCTCGAAATATTAACTTCAACTCCTGGAAGATCTCATATGCTCCATGACGTTCAAAACGTCGTTGAAGACCCGGTTCTAAGCCGTAAAGCATGGCACACTGAACTATCGAGTAGTCATCAGCTTTGCTCTGCCAGACATTCTTAACATCGTCAGTTGCATCTGTAGCAGGCCTGGCACCCAGCGGTGCTTCCAGGACATAATTCTTCTGTGCAGCAATGCGGATAATCCTAAAGTTATGGACCCAGTCCGTGTAATTGCTACCATCATCTTTCAACTTAGCTTTCTCAAGGAACGCATTAAAATTCAACGGAACAACAGCACGAACCATCTATCTACAACAAACATAGACAAGCAAAATACTATCAGGTACTAAGTTCATGATAAATTTAAGTTCAACTAATCATATTACTTAAGAACTCCCACTTAGACAGACATCTCTCTAGTCATCTAAGTGATCACGTGATCCAAATCAACTAAACCATGTCCGATCATCACGTGAGATGGAGTAGTTTCAATGGTGAACATCACTATGTTGATCATATCTACTATATGATTCACGTTCGACCTTTCGGTCTCCGTGTTTCGAGGCCATATCTGTATATGCTAGGATCGTCAAGTTTAACTTGAGTATTCAATGTGTGCAACTGTTTTGCACCCATTGTATTTGAACGTAGAGCCTATCACACCCGATCATCACGTGGTGTCTCAGCATGAAGAACTTTCGCAACGGTGCATACTCAGGGAGAACAATTCTTGATAATTAGTGAGAGATCATCTTAAAATGCTACCGTCAATCAAAGCAAGATAAGATGCATAAAGCATAAACATCACATGCAATCAATATAAGTGATATGATATGGCCATCATCATCTTGTGCTTGTGATATCCATCTCCGAAGCACCGTCGTGATCACCATTATCACCGACGTGACACCTTGATCTCCATCGTAGAATCGTTGTCGTTTACGCCATCTATTGCTTCTACGACTATCACTACCGCTTAGTGATAAAGTAAAGCAATTACAGGGCGTTTGCATTTCATACAATAAAGCGACAACCATATGGCTCCTGCCAGTTGCCGATAACTTCGGTTACAAAACAAGATCATCTCATACAATAAAATATAGCATCACGTCTTGACCATATCACATCACAACATGCCCTGCAAAAACAAGTTAGACGTCCTCTACTTTGTTGTTGCAAATTTTACGTGGCTGCTACGGGCTGAGCAAGAACCGTTCTTACCTACGCATCAAAACCACAATGATAGTTCGTCAAGTTAGTGCTGTTTTAACCTTCGCAAGGACCGGGCATAGCCACACTCGGTTCAACTAAAGTTGGAGAAACAGACACCCGCCAGCCACCTGTGTGCAAAGCACATCGGTAGAACCAGTCTCGCGTAAGCGTACACGTAATGTCGGTCCGGGCCGCTTCATCCAACAATACCGCCGAACCAAAGTATGACATGCTGGTAAGCAGTATGACTTGTATCACCCACAACTCACTTGTGTTCTACTCGTGCATATAACATCTACGCATAAAACCTGGCTCGGATGCCACTGTTGGGGAACGTAGTAATTTCAAAAAAAAATCTACGCACACGCAAGATCATAGTGATGCATAGCAACGAGAGGGGAGAGTGTTGTCCATGTACCCTCGTAGACCGAAAGCGGAAGCGTTAGAACAACGCGGTTGATGTAGTCGTACGTCTTCATGGCCCGACCGATCAAGCACCGGAACTACAGCACCTCCGATTTCTAGCACACGTTCAGCTCGATGACGATCCCCGGACTCTGATCCAGCAGAATGTCGAGGAAGAGTTCCATCGGCACGACGGCGTGGTGACGATCTTGATGTTCCACCGTCGCAGGGCTTCGCCTAAGCACCGCTACAATATTATCAAGGACTATGGTGGAGGGGGCACCGCACACGGCTAAGAGATCAAGAGATCAATTGTTGTGTCTAGAGGTGCCCCCTGCCCCCGTATATAAAGGAGTCAAGGGGGAGGAGGCGGCCGACCAAGGAGGGGCGCGCCAAGGGGAGTCCTACTCCCACCGGGAGTAGGACTCCCTTCTTTCCTAGTTAGAATAGGAGAAGGGGGAAGGAGGAGGGACATAGGAAGGAAAGGGGGGGCGCCGCCCCCCTCTCCTTATCCTATTCGGACTAGGGGGGAGGGGCACGTGGCGCAGCCCTAGCCTCCTCTCTTACTCTCCACTAAGGCCCATGTAGGCCCATTAAGCCCCCGGGGGGTTCCGGTAACCTCCTGGTACTCCAGTAAAATCCCGATTTCACCCGGAACACTTTCGATATCCAAATATAGGCTTCCAATATATCAATCTTCATGTCTCGACCATTTCGAGACTCCTCCTCATGTCTGTGATAACATCCGGGACTCCGAACAAACTTTGGTACATCAAAACTCATAAACTCATAATATAACTGTCATCGAAACCTTAAGCGTGCGGACCCTACGGGTTCGAGAACTATGTAGACATGACCTAGAACTGTTTCCGATCAATAACCAATAGCAGAACCTGGATGCTCATATTGGTTCCTACATATTCTACGAAGATCTTTATCGGTCAAACCGCATAACAACATACGTTGTTCCCTTTGTCATCGGTATGTTACTTGCCCGAGATTCGATCGTCGGTATCTCAATACCTAGTTCAATCTCGTTACTGGCAAGTCTCTTTACTCATTACGTAATGCATCATTCCGTAACTAACTCATTAGCTACATTGCTTGCAAGGCTTATAGTGATGTGCATTACCGAGAGGGCCTAGAGATACCTCTCCGACAATCGGAGTGACAAAACCAAATCTCGAAATATGCCAACTCAACATGTACCTTTGGAGACACCTGTAGAGCTCCTTTATAATCACCCAGTTATGTTGTGACATTTGGTAGCACACAAAGTGTTCCTCCGGTAAACGGGAGTTGCATAATCTCATAGTTATAGGAACTTGTATAGGTCATGAAGAAAGCAATAGCAACATACTAAACGATCAAGTGTTAAGCTAACGGAATGGGTCAAGTCAATCACATCATTCTCCTCAAATGACAACACATGTCTATGGTTAGGAAACATAACCATCTTTGATTAATGAGCTAGTCAAGTAGAGGCATACTAGTGACATTAAGTTTGTCTATGTATTCACACATGTATCATGTTTCCGGTTAATACAATTCCAGCATGAATAATAAACATTTATCATGATATGAGGAAATAAATAATAACTTTATTATTGCCTCTAGGGCATATTTCCTTCAGTCTCCCACTTGCACTAGAGTCAATAATCTAGATTATATAGTAATGATTCTAACACCCATGGAGTCTTGGTGCTGATCATGTTTTGCTCGTGGAAGAGGCTAGTCAACGGGTCTGCAACATTCAGATCCGTATGTATCTTGCAAATCTCTATGTCTCCCACCTAGACTTGGTCCCGGATGGAATTGATGTGTCTCTTGATGTGCTTGGTCCTCTTGTGAAATCTGGATTCCTTTGCCAAGGCAATTGCACCAGTATTGTCACAGAAGATCTTCATTGGTCCCGATGCACTAGGTATGACACCTAGATCGGAAATGAAATGTTTCATCCAGACTCCTTCATTTGCTGCTTTCGAAGCAGCTATGTACTCCGCTTCGCATGTAGATCCCACCACGACGCTTTGTTTAGAACTGCACCAACTGATAGCTCCACCGTTCAATATAAACATGTATCCGGTTTGCGATTTAGAATCGTCCGGATTAGTGTCAAAGCTTGCATCGACGTAACCATTTACGACTAGCTCTTTGTCACCTCCATAAACGAGAAACATATCCGTAGCCCTTTTCAGGTATTTCAGGATGTTCTTGACCACTGTCCAGTGATCCACTCCTGGATTACTTTGGTACCTCCCTGCCAAACTTATTGCTAAGCATACGTCTGGTCTGGTACACAGCATTGCATACATGATAGAGCCTATGGCTGAAGCATAGGGAACATCTTTCATTTTCTCTCTATCTTCTGCTATGGTCGGGCATTGAGTCTAACTCAACTTCACACCTTGTAATACAGGCAAGAATCCTTTCTTTGCCTGATCCATTTTGAACTTTTTCAAAACTTTATCAAGGTATGTGCTTTGTGAAAGTCCAATCAAGCGTCTTGATCTATCTCTATAGATCTTGATGCCCAATATGTAAGCAGCTTCACCGAGGTCTTTCATTGAAAAACTTTTATTCAAGTATCCCTTTATGCTATCCAGAAATTCTATATCATTTCCAATTAACAATATGTCATCTACATATAATATCAGGAATGCTACAGAGCTCCCAGTCACTTTCTTGTAAATACAGGCTTCTCCAAAAGTCTGTATAAAACCATATGCTTTGATCACACTATCAAAGCGTTTATTCCAACTCCGAGAGGATTGCACCAGTCCATAAATAGATCGCTGGAGCTTGCACACTTTGTTAGCACCTTTTGGATCGACAAAACCTTCCAGTTGCATCATATACAACTCTTCTTCCAGAAATCCATTCAGGAATGCAGTTTTGACATCCATTTGCCATATTTCATAATCATAAAATGCGACAATTGCTAACACGATTCGGAGAGACTTAAGCATCGCTACAGGTGACAAAGTCTCATCGTAGTCAACCCCTTGAACTTCTCGAAAACCTTTCGCAACAAGTCGAGCTTTCTAGACAGTTACATTACCATCAGCGTCAGTCTTCTTCTTGAAGATCCATTTATTCTCGATGGCTTGCCGATCATCGGGCAAGTCAACCAAAGTCCATACTTTGTTCTCATACATGGATCCCATCTTAGATTTCATGGCTCAAGCCATTTTGCGGAATCCAGGCTCATCATCGCTTCCTCATAGTTCGTAGGATCGCCATGGTCAAGTAACATGACTTCAAGAATAGGATTACCGTACCACTCCGGTGCGGATCTTACTCTAGTAGACCTACGATGTTTGGTAGCAACTTGATCTGAAGTTTCATGATCAATATCATTAGCTTCCTCACTCATTGGTGTAGTTGTCACAGGAACCGGTTCTTGTGATGAACTACTTTCCAATATGGGAACAGGTATAGTTACCTCATCAAGTTCTACTTTCCACCCACTCACTTTTTTCGAGAGAAACTCCTTCTCTAGAAAGGATCTGAATTTAGCAACAAAAATCTTGCTCTCAGATCTGTGATAGAAGGTGTACCCAACAATCTCTTTTGGGTATCCTATGAAGACACATTTCTCCGATTTGGGTTCGAGCTTATCTGGTTGAAGTTTCTTCACATAAGCATCGCAGCCCCAAACTTTAAGAAACGACAACTTTGGTTTTTGCCAAACCATAGTTCATAAGGCGTCGTCTCAACGGATTTTGATGGTGCCCTATTTAACGTGAATGCGGCCGTCTCTAAAGCATATCCCCAAAACGATAGTGGTAAATCAATAAGAGACATCATAGATCACACCATATCTAGTAAAGTATGATTACGACATTCGGACACACCATTTCGTTGTGGTGTTCCGGGTGGTGTGAGTTGCGAAACTATTCCGCATTGCTTCAAATGTAAACCAAACTCGTAACTCAAATATTCTCCTCCACGATCAGATCGTAGAAATGTTATTTTCTTGTTATGATGATTTTCCACTTCACTCTAAAATTCTTTGAACTTTTCAAATGTTTCAGACTTGTGTTTCGAGAAGTAGATATACCCATATCTGCTCAAATCATCCGTGAAGGTGAGAAAATAACGATACCCGCCGCGAGCCTCAATATTCATTGGACCACATACATCAGTATGTATGATTTCCAACAAATCAGTTGCTTGCTCCATAGTTCCGGAGAACGGTGTTTTAGTCATCTTGCCCATGAGGCACGGTTCGCAAGTACCAAGTGATTCATAATCAAGTTATTCCAGAAGTCCATCAGTATGGAGTTTCTTCATGCGCTTTACACCAATATGACCCAAACGGCAGTGCCACAAATAAGTTACACTGTCATTATCAACTCTGCATCTTTTGGCTTCAACATTATGAATATGTGTATCACTACTATCAAGATTTAATAAAAATAGACCACTCTTCAAGGGTGCATGACCATAAAAGATATTACTCATATAAATAGAACAACCATTATTCTCTGATTTAAATGAATAAAGGTCTCGCACCAAACAAGATCCAGATATAATGTTCATGCTCAACGCTGGCACCAAATAACAATTATTTAGGTCTTAAACTAATCCCGATGGTATATGTAGAGGTAGCGTGCCGACCGCGATCACATCGACTTTGGAACCATTTCCCACGCGCATCGTCACCTCGTCCTTAGCCAATCTTCGCTTAATCTGTAGTCCCTGTTTCGAGTTGCAAATATTAGCAACATAACCAGTATCAAATACCCAGGTGCTACTGCGAGCATTAGTAAGGTACACATCAATAACATGTATATCACATATACCTTTGTTCACCTTGCCATCCTTCTTATCCGCCAAATACTTGGGGCAGTTCCTCTTCCAGTGTCCAGTCTGCTTGCAGTAGAAGCACTCAGTCTCAGGCTTAGGTCTATTGGGTTTCTTCTCTTGAGCAGCAACTTGCTTGTTGTTCTCCTTGAAGTTCCCCTTCTTCTTCCCTTTACCCTTTTTCTTGAAACTGGTGGTCTTATTGACCATCAACACTTGATGCTCCTTCTTGATTTCTACCTCCGTAGCCTTTAGCATTGCGAAGAGCTCGGGAATAGTCTTGTCCATCCCTTGCATATTATAGTTCATCACGAAGCTCTTGTAGCTTGGTGGCAGTGATTGAAGATTTCTGTCAATGACACTATCATCAGAAAGATTAACTCCTAGTTGAATCAAGTGATTATTATACCCAGACATTTTGAGTATATGTTCACTGACAGAACTATTCTCCTCCATCTTACAACTATAGAACTTATTGGAGACTTCATATCTCTCAATCCGGGCATTTTCTTGAAATATTAACTTCAACTCCTGGAACATCTCACATGCTCCATGACGTTCAAAACGTCGTTGAAGACCCGGTTCTAAGCCGTAAAGCATGCACTACTTGGGAAAAGGCTAGCAGCAGCGCGGGTTTTAGGTGTATCAGTAGCGCGGGCAGGCGCGCTACTAATAAGGCGCTACAGCTATTGCTTAGCAGTAGCGCGTGCCCGCACGCGCTACTGCTAGGACGAATAGCTGCAGCGTTTGTCCAATCCCACGCTACTGCTAATGTAACTACTGGCAGCGTGTTATCTCTCCATCGCTACTAGTATTCTTTTTTTATTTTTTTTATTTTTAGTGTATTTATGCGCCATCGTACAAATATTGGTACAATACCAGTTATGAGGTTTACATCATTATGTCCATAACAGTGTGTCAAATGAAGGTGGATTAGGTTCAAGTGGAGGCAATATGTGGTGCATGTCAAAAGTATACTACTAATCCAAACTTGATCTAGTTTGGACTAGTAGTACTTTCGATGTGCACCCCATGTTGCCTCCACTTGAATCTAATCTTCCAGCACAAGCTATTTAATCATCATCATAGTCATTACCACCAACAGTATTTATTTAATCACCACTAACACTAGCTAATAATAATCATCATAGTCATTACCACCAACACTAGCTATTTTATCATCATAGTAATAGTGTAGCACATCATCATCCTCAAACTCATTTCTAGCTAGCTAATCACTCCTGTTGCTCTCTCTTAGGTAAAATAACATAAAACATGTGTAGCTCTCCTCCTTGATCAAGTTCGAGCATGCAGATGAACCTATCTCCTAATCGTGGGTAGCGCATCTGTTTGCTACCCCCTAGTACTTCTCTGTGCTCCCCCATCACATATTTGGTCCAGTCTTGCACTATTAAGCATACGTCGCTAATCTTGAATGCACTAAAGTAATCTATAGAATATCTTGGCCGTAAGCAAATAATACTCATGGTACCTTTAGTCTCGATCCCATAAGGCACAACATTCATCAGGAGTCCCTGTTGAAGAACATCGTATGGTAACATACTTAGCAATGAAGTTTAGCTTCAAAAATAATGTATGGAAAAGATGCACTAAGGAAAAATAGTAAAAATCTTACCATCTTTCCTAAATGGATGTGACCGTAGTTCAATATGAACACTATTGGTCGCACGTTTTCTGTACTAACATTTCTAAATGCAGGAAGAAAATTTGTCTTGACAGTATCAAGATCCGCAAGCCATGAAACATAATGACTTAGCTCCTCGCAGTTGAGTTCAGCCCAAGGACAATAGTAGGTCCTATCTACCAAGCGCTGGACATGTTTGCTTGCACCGAAATAAGCTGACAATACAAATTAGTTGTCAACTATTTTTGAATAAACAATATCAAAGACATAAATATGGTTGAGAAACTTACATAATGGTATAACTGGAGGCGACTGCACATCGACCCAGATGTCGGTATTACCTTCAATATCATCTTCCGGACGAATATCAAAGGTGATAACCATATCAGGCTCAAATGCATAAGTCTTGCGTAGTGCTCGCCATGTTTTGCATCCAAAATAGGTGTAGTCGTCTGAATTGTGTAATTTTGCATGGAAAATATAACCATGCTCGGTCTTCAAGTAAACTTTCTTTACCTCCGTAGTATGACTGAAAGCTATCTTATCCAATACAAAAACTCTTGCATGGCAGGGGATACGCTAGTAGAATAGTAAAAAAAATATAAGTTGAAGAAGATGAAGCAAATGTCATGCTTAATTACGAAAAAAGACTTGTCATTGTGACTTACTGTATCCACTTCGAAGTTCTCGTCCAGCTTGATGCTGAAGCGCCTATCATCATCTAGGAAGATTCCATCGCACGGGCCGCGCTCTTCTTCGCAGTATTTGCAAATACCGAAATCCTTTTCGTCGTCAGACATTTCCTATGTTCATAGTTAAAACATTAATTGAAAATCGATCGAAGACAACTACCAGGATACTCAACACACAAATCCAGGGCACTAGATAATTCCTACATATTCTGGCACAAGTCATGCCAAAATTCACGGAAAAATCCGGCATGACCTTTGCTAAAATAGGACATATCGAGCGCCTGAAATTTGCCGGAACAGAAATGAATCAACACTCCGTCAAAACATAGGCCACTCGGAGGTGTAACCTGCAAACATGACCGGCCACTTGGATATTGAGCAACACAAGATATACATTTCAAAATATCTTATAGGACTAGCATGCATTTAATAAGCAAAAGTAAATCATATCATGCGTCCGTACATCGTCCAATATTATCCCTAATACATCACAAATAGTGTCATACATATAACATCACTGAGGGAGTCCTAGACTAGGGGGTGTTCGGACAGCCGGACTATCAATGTCCGCCGGACTCCAAGACTACGAAGATACAAGATTGAAGACTCCGGCTCGTGTCCGGAAGGTACTTTACTTGGCGTGGAAGGCAAGCTTGGCGATACAGATACGTAGGTCTCCTACCATTGTAACCGACTCTGTGTAACCCTAGCCCTCTCCGGTATCTATATAAACCGGAGGGCTTTAGTCCGTAGGACAACATACACAACATACATTACAACAATCATACCATAGGCTAGCTTCTAGGGTTTAGCCTCCTTGATCTCGTGGTAGATCTACTCTTGTACTACCCATATCATCAATATCAATCAAGCAGGAGTAGGGTTTTACCTCCATCGAGAGGGCCCGAACCTGGGTAAAAAACATCGTGTCCCTTGTCTCCTGTTACCATCCGCCTAGACGCACAGTTCGGGACCCCCTACCCGAGATCCGCCGGTTTTGACACCGACATTGGTGCTTTCATTGAGAGTTCCTCTGTGTCGTCACCGATAGGCTTGATGGCATCTTCAACCTGCAACGCTGTCCAGGGTGAGACTTTCTCCCCGGACAGATCTTTGTATTCGGCGGCTTCGCCCTGCGGGCCAATTCACTTGGCCATCTGGAGCAGATCGAAAGCTACGCCCCTGGCCGTCAGGTCAGATTTGGAAGCTTAAACTTCACGGCCGATGTCCGAGGAGACTTGATCCTCGATGGACTCGAGCCACAGCCAAGCGCGCCGCACTGTGACGATGGGCATGATCTAGCTCTGCCGCCGAACAGTGCCTTGGTGGCCGCACACGGATCCGCTTCGGCCATTAGCCCGGAGCCGATCGCCCGGATCAAGGGTCGGTGGATAGACGCCGCCCTGGGGGCTTCAACATCCACGGCGATGGAGCCGAACACTAATCCTGTCCCCTGCAAAACTCGTGATTCCGAGGTGCCGGACTCCTCGCCGGACTCCGAACCTGCCGCGCCCCTACCAATCAATCCAGATTGGCGTCGGTTATGGAATTCGCCGCCGCGGACATCTTCCAATGCTTGCCTTTTGGCGATATCTTAAATTCACTAAAGCATCTCTCATTATTAGGAGAGTCCTGGCCGGATTATGGCCAGGATGGTTGGGATGCGGTCGACGAAGAAATTCAGAAGTACGGCACCGGTTTTGACACTTTATGGTGTGATAAAGTCCGAACACTTTCACAAGTGCGGCACCCCGAACTTATAGCATTATATGAATCGGCTCCGAATCATGTCTTGGGTCAATAGTTGGGTTTGCCCGGCTCCCATGTTTGGCACCTTACGTTTCCGTTCTGTCGGCTAAGGTAGCACTGGGAGAACCACTGCGATTGCGCCCCAGTTGAGCCAGGTTAACGCCTCAGTGGAGAAAGCTAAAACTGACCGGCATGATAAGGCGAGAGACTGGTCGCTGTTCGAGAGGTTTTTTCGGGTCCTTAAAGACTCACGCCGCTTCGAGCGAAGTTCCGGATTATGTCCGATGAAGGCGTGGATAGCGCCCCGGATTCGGTCTTCCTAATACCCGGGGCTTCACCGAAATTTAAAATTATAGAATTCTATGGCTAAGTGAGAGTGTTCAAGCATTATAAGTCCGGTCACCTTGTTCGTCGTGTTGAGTGCCTCCCTAGATGGACCCAAATATGGGAACAAGAGTGCTCAAGTTTATCACCGAACACCCCAGCACTTGTGGCTTGGGGGCTGAAGCCAACGACTTGCCATCTCTCAGATTTTATAAACGGCCGCACAGAAGGTAATATTTTAAATTAAACAAGCGTTGCTCATGGCGCATATGAACGAAGTTTTCAGCGCACAGGATAAATAAACAGCGAGTTCACTCAAAGATTACATTTCGGGAGCACTCATCTGCAATATTGCAGGCTCCCTTCAGGACAATATTATAATACTTCTCCGGCGTGCGATACTCCTTGCCCGGTGGCGGTGGGTCCGTGAGAAGCTTCCCCGCATCCAATTTGCCCCATTGCACCTTTATGCGGGCAAGGGCCCGACGAGCACCTTCGATACAGGCAGAGCGCTTGACTACATCTAGTCTAGGGCATGCATCCATCAGTCGCCGCACGAGGTCAAAGTAGCTACCAGGCATGGCCTGTCCAGGCCACAGCCGGACTATGAGGCCCTTCATGGCCTCCTCAGCTACTTTATGGAGTTCGACCAGTTGCTTCAGCTGGTCGCTTGGGGGCACCGGATGGCCGGCCTCAGCATACTGAGACCAGAAGACCTTCTCCGTCGAGCTCCCCTCCTCGCCACGATAGAATGCGGAGGCATCAGCCGCACTACACGGCAAATCTGCAAACACCCCTGGAGAGCTCCGAATTCGGGTAAGTATCAGGTAGTTCACATTAACATGCCTGCTTTGCATGAAAAAACGCCTTACCCGCCGCTATTTTCTTTATGTCCTCAACCTCCTGAAGGGCCTTATGGGCCTCGGCCTTGGCGGACTCGGCACTTTCGAGAGCCGAGGCAAGCTCGGACTCTCGAGTCTTGGAGTCACGCTCCAAACTCTCATGTTTTTCCATGAGAACCTGGAGCTCTTGCCGAACTTCCGCCACACGTGCCTCTTGCTTTTCTCGCTCAGCACGTTCCACGGCTGCATTGCGTTCGGCCACGGACACAGCTTCCTTCAGGGCTGCCACCTCGTTAGTGGCCCCTGTAATACACATATTATCCTTGTTAATTTTATTTGCAACCAAAATCCTTTTCTGTAAGGTACTTATTCAAAGAGCTGTTACTCACCTTCTTTTTCCTCGAGCTGCTTCTTTGCGTGGCCGA
Organism: Triticum timopheevii; assembly: GCA_963921465.1. NCBI lineage: Eukaryota > Viridiplantae > Streptophyta > Magnoliopsida > Poales > Poaceae > Triticum > Triticum timopheevii. Next base: position 102,795,345 of record OY997271.1, read on the forward strand.
GCTCTTGCTCGGACCGCTCGAGTTCTTTCTTCAGCACGTCAACCTCCGCCGTTAATGCGGCAGAGGTCAGCAGTGCAGCCTGCAAAACCATATTGACATATTTTAGGCAACCCTGCGTATATCTTGTTATAGATCCTTAGTCCAGCTTTTCTTTCCGAACACCGAACTAAGCATCAGGGGCTACTGTCTATGCGGTATTATATTACATTATTTTAACTTTTTTACCTCAAAGCCTGTTAAAAGGCTGCTGCAGGCTTTGGTCAGCCCTCTTTTAGCGAGCTGAACCTTCTCAATCACCACACTCATGAGAGTGCGGTGTTCTTCCTCGATGGAAGCGCCTTTAAGCGCCTCTAGCAGGTTATCCGGCGCCTCCGGTTGGACGGAGGCCGCCGGCGTCACGGTCCTGCCCTTCTTTCGAAGGGGCCGCTTGCCGGACTCTGGAACCACTACGGGTTCTGATGTAGAGTCCGGCACGAAGTCCGGGGGGCTGCCTGACGGCGCCTCCGGAGCCTCCTCCTGATGGGTCCCTCTCTGGGATCCCACCTCGACGTCCTCGTTGGCGCGTGGGGTGGAGGCAGTCGGGATGGAATTCACATCCGACGAGGCCAATGACCCGCTCGATGAGTCGGGGAGATCATCATTGGCCGGACTATGGGCAGAATGCGGCGTTAGAAGGATACTACATGACATGAAAGAAATTACACATCAAGGATCCGGATACTTACGATCTTGCCGGATGCCTGGCCTTTGGAGGCCGCTCATCCTCACCAACGCTGATGTTGGCAGAACTGTCCGGGGGGATAGTTCTCCCCCTCTTGGACCCTTCGGCCCCCCCGATGGGGGAAGCCTTCCTTTTCTTCTCTCCCTCCTCCGGGAGAGAGTACTCCTCCTCCTCATCTTCGGGAGAGGAGTCCTCGTCGTCGTCAGACGCCTGATTGCGGGAACTCTTTTGAGTCCCCGCGGCCACCTTCTTGGCCTTCTTCTCAGGCACCACGTGCGGTGCCGGAACCAGCAGCCCTGTTAAGCGGGCGTTCGCTGGGTCTTCTGGCATGGGAGTCGGGCTGATAAGCAGCTTGGCCTTCTCCATCCATTCCTGTCAAAGGAAGAGGCAGAATGAAGCCTCATTAGAGTCAATCTAATTATCACAAGTGTCCCATAATGGGGTTGAATCGCTTACCTCATCAGTTGGATTCTGCGAGCTGAATCCGCGGTCTTTGGTCGCGGACGCGGGGGCTTCGGCGCCCTAGAACAGCACCCTCCAGGCGCCTTCGTATGTTGTATCGAAGAGCCCGTTTAGCGCCTGGTGCTATTCCGGATTGAACTCCCACAAATTAAACGCCCGTTCTTGGCATGGGAGGATCCGCCGGATGAGCATGACTTGGACCACGTCGACGAGCCTGAGCCTGTTGCTCACCATCTTCTTGATACATGCTCGGAGTCCCGTCACCTCCACTGGATTCCCCCACTACAAGCCCTTCTCTTTCCAGGAGGTGAGCTGCGTGGGGATGCCTGATCTAAACTCGAGGGCCGCCACCCATGTGGATTTGCGCGGCTCGGTGATGTAGAACCACCCCGATTGCCACCCCTTGACGGAGTCCACGAAGGTCCCTTCTAGCCAAGGGACGTTGGGCAATTTTCCCAACATAGCACCTCCGCATTCCGCTTGCGTACCCTTCACAACCTTCGGCTTGACATTAAAGGTCTTGAGCCACAGGCCGAAGTGGGGCCGGATGCAGAGAAAGGCCTCGCACACGACGATAAACGCCGAGATGTTGAGGATAAAGTTCGGCGCTAGATCATGGAAATCCAGGCCGTAGTAAAACATGAGCCCCCGGACAAATGGATGGAGCGGAAAGCCCAGTCCGTGGAGGAAGTGGGGAAGGAATACGACCCTCTCATGAGGCCCGGGGGTAGGGATGAGCTGCCCCTCGTCGGGCAGCCGATGCGCGATATCGCCGGAAAGGTATCCGGCGCTGCGCAGTTTGGTGATGTCCTCCTCCTTGACGGTGGAGGCTAACCATTTACCTCCCGCTCCGGACATATTCGGAGAAGGTTGAGGCGAGATGCGCGAGTTCGGGCGTTGGAGCTTGAATTCGCGGGGATGGATAAGCAAAGGAGGAAGAAGGCGTAGGTGAGAAGGTGAATCCTTATCCCTTATATATAGGTGGACAAAACTATGCGTCCCCCACCGGCCTGGTAAAACTCGCTTATCTCCCAAGTGCCACCGTTGATGGCGCGGTTGGGTTACCCACGCACGTATTGATGAGAATCCCGGAATAAGGGGAACACGATCTCTGCTTCGACAAGACGTGCCAAGGAAACCGCTTCGCTAAACATGCTGAGGTGGTATAATGATTCAAACAAAAGCCTGGTGGCGGTGTGATGTCACGCCGCATAATACGTCAGCAGATTGAACTAAGTGTACATTTTATTCTCTCTACGGTGGAATGTGGAATTTATTTTGCAGAGCGGGACACTATCCTGGTGTTCATTATCTTCTCTGGATTATTCAAGGGAGGAACCCGCCTTGCAATGCCGAACATTATGCACGCCGGACTTATCGTCATTGAAGACTGGTTCAGGGGCTACTGAGGGAGTCTTGGACTAGGGGGTGTTCGGACAGCCGGACTATCAATGTCCGCCGGACTCCAAGACTACAAAGATACAAGATTGAAGACTCCGGCTCGTGTCCGGAAGGTACTTTACTTGGCGTGGAAGGCAAGCTTGGCGATACGGATATGTAGGTCTCCTACCATTGTAACCGACTCTGTGTAACCCTAGCCCTCTCCGGTATCTATATAAACCGGAGGGCTTTAGTCCGTAGGATAACATACACAACATACATTACAACAATCATACCATAGGCTAGCTTCTAGGGTTTAGCCTCCTTGATCTCGTGGTAGATCTACTCTTGTACTACCCATATCATCAATATCAATCAAGCAGGAGTAGGGTTTTACCTCCATCGAGAGGGCCCGAACCTGGGTAAAAAACATCGTGTCCCTTGTCTCCTGTTACCATCCGCCTAGACGCACAGTTCGGGACCCCCTACCCGAGATCCGCTGGTTTTGACACCGACAATCACTAATACAACTAAAACCCTAGCACACGACGGGTATCGGCGCGGGCGGTGGACACCCACAGAGAAGGAACCATCACGAGATCATAGCTCCAGTGAGATCCCTGGAGAACCTGCCAGGTATTGGAGAACCTGTGCTCCAACACAAACAATTAGCGATGGACGTGCGCGTCCTCCTCACTGACACGGTGACGCACCACCTCCGCGGAGTCCTCGAGCCTCTGGAACGTCACTGGCCCACACGACCACCACCAAAGAAGGTTCGGGTCAACGATAGGCTGGCTCCTCACCAACCTGCGCCCCCCGATAGGTAGCGCCTCCCAGTACCACCCCGGCAGAGCCCAGTCTCGGACATGGCCCATATGGTCAAGCAGGTGTCGTCCTCCGCCGACTCGACGACGAGGACACGGGATAGGCATCGTCCACGTCGAGGCGGGAAAATTGCTTTAACTAAAAAATAGCAACAAGTTCTTACTAACTACTTCTATTAATTCAACTAGTTCTTACTAAAAATAAACTTACTATAAATAAAAATATTCTAGTACCTAATTAGTACCTAGTTCTTACTAACTACTCTCCCCGTTCCGATTTACTCGTCATGGTTTTAGTTCAAATTTGAACTAAAACCTTGACGAGTAAATCGGAACGGAGGGAGTAATTAGTACCTAGGAACTACTGCCCTAATTACCATATAAGTATCCATTTTTAACTAGGGTTCATACTACCTAATTAAATAGGGTTAATACTAATTGTAATTAACTAACTAGCACTAAAAATAGCCTAGGGTTCATACTAACTAGCACTAAATAGCTAGGGTTCATACTAAGCAAACAAGAGGGATCGGAAGGGGAGAGTGCTTACGGAGGGCGGGGAGAGAGATGGGGTCCCGGGAGACGGTGGCACCGAGGCGCAGCGAGGCGGGGTCGGGGGAGACGGCGGCGAGGCGGGGTCTGGGGAGATGGCGGTGAGGTGGGGTCGGGGGATACGGCGATGAGACGGCGGCGAGGCGGAGGCGACGAGGGGGTGAAGAGAGAGTGGGGAATTGGGGGAGGAGGCAGATCAGGAGAGGGAATTAGGCCACGCGGGGGGTTAGGTGAAATAGCTATAATAGTAGCGTGGGGTGGCAAAACGTGCTGCTGCTAAAATCCATAGTAGTAGCACTGTTCCTAGAAGGGCGCTACTACTATACCTAGCACGTCGGGAACAGTGTGGCAATTACAGTAGTAGCGTGTTCTGCTCCTGCCGCGCTACTGCTAAGCGGGTAACAGTAGCGCCGTTTTATCATACGCGCTACTGGTAATTAGCAGTAGCGCCTCATTTTAAAAATGCTAATGGTAAAATTCTGTGTAAGGTTTTCCCAAGTAGTGATGGCACAATGAACTATCGAGTAGTCATCAGCTTTGCTCTGTCATACGTTCTTAACATCGTCAGTTGCATCTGTAGCAGGCCTGGCACCCAGCGGTGCTTCCAGGACGTAATTCTTCTGTGTAGCAATGAGGATAATCCTCAAGTTACGGACTTAGTCCGTGTAATTTCTACCATCATCTTTCAACTTAACTTTCTCAAGGAACGCATTAAAATTCAACGGAACAACAGCACGAGCCATCTATCTACAACAAACATAGACAAGCAAAATACTATCAGGTACTAAGTTCATGATAAATTTAAGTCCAATTAATCATATTACTTAAGAACTCCCACTTAGACAGACATCTCTCTAGTCATCTAAGTGATCACGTGATCCAAATCAACTAAACCATGTCCGATCATCACGTGAGATGGAGTAGTTTCAATGGTGAACATTACTATGTTGATCATATCTACTATATGATTCACGTTCGACCTTTTGGTCTCCGTGTTCCGAGGCCATATCTGTATATGCTAGGCTCGTCAAGTTTAACTTGAGTATTCCGCGTGTGCAACTGTTTTGCACCCGTTGTATTTGAATGTAGAGCCTATCACACCCGATCATCACGTGGTGTCTCAGCACGAAGAACTTTCGCAACGGTGCATACTCAGGGAGAACACTTCTTGATAATTAGTGAGAGATCATCTTAAAATGCTACCATCAATCAAAGCAAGATAAGATGCATAAATGATAAACATCACATGCAATCAATATAAGTGATATGATATGGCCATCATCATCTTGTGCTTGTGATCTCCATCTCCGAAGCACCATCGTGATCACCATTATCACCGGCGCGACACCTTGATCTCCATTGTAGCATCGTTGTTTTTTATGCCATCTATTGCTTCTACGACTATCGCTGCCGCTTGGTGATAAAGTAAAGCAATTACAAGGCGTTTGCATTTCATACAATAAAGCGACAACCATATGGCTCCTACCAGTTGCCGATAACTTTGGTTACAAAACATGATCATCTCATACAATAAAATATAGCATCACGTCTTGACCATATCACATCACAACATGCCCTCCAAAAACAAGTTAGACGTCCTCTACTTTATTGTTGCAAATTTTACGTGGCTGCTACGGGCTGAGCAAGAATTGTTCTTACCTACGCATCAAAACCACAATGATAGTTCGTCAAGTTAGTGCTGTTTTAACCTTCGCAAGGACCGGGCGTAGCCACACTCGGTTCAACTAAAGTTGGAGAAACAGACACCCGCCAGCCACCTGTGTGCAAAGCACGTCGGTAGAACCAGTCTTGCGTAAGCGTACGCGTAATGTCGGTCCGGGCCGCTTCATCCAACAATACCGCTGAACCAAAGTATGACATGCTGGTAAGAAGTATGACTTGTATCGCCCACAACTCACTTGTGTTCTACTCGTGCATATAACATCTACGCATAAAACCTGGCTCGGATGCCACTGTTGGGGAACGTAGTAATTTCAAAAAAAATCCTACGCACACGCAAGATCATGGTGATGCATAGCAATAAGAGGGGAGAGTGTTGTCCACGTACCCTCGTAGACCAAAAGCGGAAGCGTTAGAACAACGCGGTTGATGTAGTCGTACGTCTTCATGGCCCGACCGATCAAGCACCAAAACTACGGCACCTCCGAGTTCTAGCACACGTTCAGCTTGATGACGATCCCTAGACTCCGATCCGGCAGAATGTCGGGGAAGAGTTCCGTCAGCACGACGGCGTGGTGATGATCTTGATGTTCTACCGTCGCGGGGCTTCGCCTAAGCACCGCTACAATATTATCGAGGAATATGGTGGAGGGGGGAACCGCACACGGCTAAGAGATCAAGAGATCAATTGTTGTGTCTAGAGGTGCCCCCTGCCCCCGTATATAAAGGAGCCAAGGGGGAGGGGGTGGCCGGCCAAGGAGGGGCGCGCCATGGGGAGTCCTACTCCCACCGGGAGTAGGACTCCCTTCTTTCCTAGTTGGAATAGGAGAAGGGGGGAAGGAGGAGGGAGAGAGGAAGGAAAGGGGGGCGCCACCCCCCTCTCCTTGTCCTATTCGGACTAGGGGGGAGGAGCACGCGGCCTAGACCTTGCCTCCTCTCTTCCTCTCCACTAGGGCCCATGTAGGCCCATTAAGCCCCCGGGGGGTTCCGGTAACCTCCCGGTACTGCGGTAAAATCCCGATTTCACCCGTGACACTTCCGATATCCAAATATAGGCTTCCAATATATCAATCTTCATGTCTCGACCATTTCGACACTCCTCGTCATGTCCGTGATCACATCCGGGACTCCGCACAAACTTCGGTACATCAAAACTCATAAACTCATAATATAACTGTCATCGAAACCTTAAGCGTGCGGACCCTACGGGTTCGAGAACTATGTAGACATGACCTAGAACTGTTTCCGGTCAATAACCAATAGCGGAACTTGGATGCTCATATTGGTTCCTACATATTCTACGAAGGTCTTTATCGGTCAAACCGCATAACAACATACGTTGTTCCCTTTGTCATCGATATGTTACTTGCCCGAGATTCGATCATCGGTATCTCAATACCTAGTTCAATCTCGTTACCGGCAAGTCTCTTTACTCGTTACGTAATGCATCATTCCGTAACTAATTCATTAGCTACATTGCTTGCAAGGCTTATAGTGATGTGCATTACCGAGAGGGCCCAGATACCTCTCCGACAATCGGAGTGACAAAACCTAATCTCGAAATATGCCAACTCAACATGTACCTTTGGAGACACTTGTAGAGCTCCTTTATAGTCACCCAGTTATGTTGTGACGTTTGGTAGCACACAAAGTGTTCCTCCGGTATACGGGAGTTGCATAATCTCATAGTTATAGGAACTTGTATAAGTCATGAAGAAAGCAATAGCAACATACTAAACGATCAAGTGTTAAGCTAACGGAATGGGTCAAGTCAATCACATCATTCTCCTCAAATGACAACACATGTCTATGGTTAGGAAACATAACCATCTTTGATTAATGATCTAGTCAAGTAGAGGCATACTAGTGACATTAAGTTTGTCTATGTATTCACACATGTATCATGTTTCCGGTTAATACAATTCTAGCATGAATAATAAACATTTATCATGATATGAGGAAATAAATAATAACTTTATTATTGCCTCTAGGGCATATTTCCTTCAGTATTGTCATATTTGGTATGCAATCCATAAGTGGCTCTCATAATTGATTCATATGGAAATTTAATTTTCTTTCTAGGAAAGTGTTCCATGCCCTTCCTTAACAGAAATTGAAACAATTGCACCAATCGTTCTAAGGAAAGGTCTACCAAGAATAATAGGACATGTAGGATTACAATCTATATCAAAGAACAATGAAATCTACGGGCACATAATTCCTATTTGCAACAATAAGAACATCAATAATCCTTCCCGTAGGTTTCTTAATAGTGGAATCCTCAAGATGCAAATTTAAAGAACAATCAACAAATTCACGGAAACCTAACACATCACATGAAGTTTTTGGAATTGTGGAAACGCTAGCACCCAAATCACACAAAGCATGGCACTCATAATCTTTAATCTTAATCTTAACTAGAAGAACGCTCGTGTGCTGCAACGGGGCCACATTAACTTTAAGAGTTCAATACTAATCATGTTAATATTACATTTAATATTCTCATACATATCAAGTGACATTGGCGACCTTTTTTACCATCAAATCCTCACACACACTCTCTCTTCGTACCTCTTCCTCACTCTCTCTCCCCCTCTCCCTCTCTCTCTCTCTCTAACACACACACATACACACACACACACATACCCATCTTATTGGGTATGGGACCATAATCCATCTATTTCACACACACACGCTAGTGCATAACAATATGGATTATGTGTATTATATTTGCCACCACAAGTAAGGGAATTTATTTCAATTTATATCGGCCAGCCACAGCTCCGTGACAAACAATACATCTAAATTCTCTGTGTTATTTTCATGTAATATGCATTATCTCTATCTCTCTCTCTCACACACACACACACTGATATTATAGGACCAAAAACTTTTACCAATTACCATACTGTAGAACACCACACTCCTCACTGCATCGATGGTCGTTGGGTGGTGTCTCTCCTCTACCTGGTCACCTGGCATCCTCTAATTCTGCGCCACCATCTCGATTATCTCCCTTGGCACCGAATTGTAAACACATGCCCTCCTTCTCCTCCTTCCCTATGCTCCACAACACCCGAGCTGACCGTGAATCAAATCTGGACTGCTGGTACGAGCGCCCATGAGCTAATACAACAATTCTCAATCAGACATGACAAGAATGTAAAAAAGAGCACATACCTTGATGCGGAAACTACTGCCGCCTACCAAGTGAAGACCAGCAGGTAAGCTGCTCCGTCGTGGACCTGTGCTGGCTTGAGTCCATGTCCGCTGTTGGCTGCTGCTCGCATTTGTCCCACCCATCGCCCAAGCCGGCGTTAGGAGCAAACTCAATAGCCTTGCCCACCTTAATGGCTCCACACCACGAGATCGAATCAAGCATCATAGAGTTCGGGGAGGAGTAGCATTTCCACCATCAGCTCCTCGCTCATGTATCAGTGTAGAGTGCGGGGAGGACATGGAACGTAAATAACTGGGGTTTAACGCTGGTGGCGGGAACGACCGACATGGCCTCCTTGCACCGCTCCTTGCTGCCTGCCCTGCTCTGGGGATCCTAGCACCCTGCCCTAGGGTTACTCGCTGGCGACGGCGGCGGCGGCGTTTCCCTCAAGAAAAAAAGCACGTCTCATGTCTGGCTTGTGCAGGAATCCATCACCAAGTAGGATTAGTAGTTCCGTCCCGAATCAGTTATGTTGCAAGTCCTAGCTATAGCTATATATACGTATTACCCTGCACCCCTATAAACAGTACACCCAGAGACCAACAGAAAGATCAGCGGGCACGAGGCATGCCTGTGTATCAATTGCTTGCACGTATCGGTGTTGCTTCTAGTAGATCGATACTACATCAACCGTGGTTAGCCAGCTATGTCCGATCTATTCGAGTGTTTTCGTCTGTGTACTTGTTTTTCTGGTATATACTTCAGAATTCACTAATTCAGTCAGTCGGGGGCGGGATGTCTAAGCGAAGAAGACAGGGCAAGGAGGATGAGCCCAACTACTACCACGACCGCAGCGGCAACAAGGAGAAGAGCCTCTATCTGGTTCTAGACGACTGGCACAAGGGCTTCACCATCCGCAAGATCGATGCCGACAGTCCCGACCTCAGCGCCCCCCTATCCTCCGGCTAGTGTCACCTGAGCATGGCCGTGACATGAAGTTCACAGCCCTGGGCAGCTACATCATCGCCACGAGCAACATACACGCCGGAACCCTCTTCTATGACACTGACACCACCGGACTGGCCGTCGGCCCTCCCATTCCAGACGCACTGCTTTGTCGCTCCAACACCTTCCTGCCCTCCGGCGCTGGTGACGCACAGTTCGCGTTCGCCTTCCACTTCATGGAGCGGCATGTGTCCTTTGAGGCGATGGCGAAGCCACCGCCGACGGAAGACGATGACTTGCTGCCCACCGACTGGTCCTGGAAAAGCATTCCGATGCCCTTCACCAAGGACGAGATGATCTTCTCCTATGCGCTGCACCCGGACGGGCGCACCATATTCGTGTCCTCGTGGAGCAGGGCGGTCTGCAGCACATACTCCGTCGACACCAGGAGCTGCAAGTGGAGGCGCCATGGGGAGTGGATGCTACCTTTCAGAGGCCAAGGCTAGTTCGACACCGAGCTAGACGCATGGGTCGGGCTGCACGAGGACAGCTACGTCTGCTCCTGCCAGGTTGCCTCCCGCAGCGGTGGCACCACGCAGCAGCCGGAGTGGAAGATGGCCGACGAGCGTAGGATGTGGATCCCGTGGCATCAGCTGGAGTTTCGCCTGCGTCGGATGTGACAGCGCGGGCGGAGTACCGAGGAGTCACCGGCGTCGGCCAGGGCCTGGGGCACAGAGGAGTCCTCCTAATCAAGGAGATCGGAGAGAAGAAGATGATGGCGGCGCGAGGACACATGAGGGCAGGCGTCGAGAGGATAGACTGTCCAGGCTCGTGAGGAGGGCAGTGATGGGAGGATCGTGTTAATGGTACTGTGTACAAAAATCCCATCAAAGCAAGTAAAATATACCATCAATGCTTGATTGATTCTGATTTAATTTTTATAGGCATTTTCGGATTTGTAGGGCATGTGCCCATGATCCTCGCACGCCGTACCTTTTTTTGACGTGTATGATTCATGATAATAAATGAAAATCACATCAGTGTAAGGAAATATCCCATCAATGCTTGATTGATTGTGATTAATTTTTCTATATGGTAACTAATCCGACGGGTTTATGTGGGCGATGAAGCGAAAAGGCAGGTGGGAGGGGAGACGAAAAATAACCGGTCAGAAAAAAATGAATTGATTGTTACCTTGTACGTTTGGTATTGGTATTTGAAGATTGATTACCATCCGTTAGTTGGGTTACCAAAGAATAAATCAATCACCATATGTGAATTCATTGTGTTACCAAATAAATGTTGGGTTTGCCCGGCCAGTGGGAGGGGGCGAATAAAAAACCGACGAAAAAAACCCGACAAAATTGGGAGGTGGGAGGTAGGACGAAAAAAACCAGACGAAAATGGTGGGACGAAAATAAACCTGGAACGGAGACTACCAACTGAGACATTAGGAGTAGAGATAGTAGGTTCCCACTCATCATAAAGTTTTCTAGGGATAGAAACTTACAATTCAAGCTTTTCTTCAAAAGATTGCATCAAAGCATCAACGATATGTTTGGTAAAAGCTTTGTTTTGATTATAAGCATGAGGAGAATTCAACATGGATTGCAACAAGGAAATACAATCTATTAAAGAACAATTATCATAATTAAATTCCTTGAAATGCAAAAGATTGGGTTCATTGCTACTTAAAGTTTTGACCTCTCCAATCCCACTTTTATCAATTTTTGCATTAAGATCTAAAAACTCTCAATCATTGGGACAACTTTTAACTAAAGTTGGCTCATCTTTAGTCCCATCTTTATCAAGATTTATATTAGAAAATAAAGATTTAATAGCAGTCACATCAATCACTTTAAGATCTTCATCATTATTCAAAGCCTCCGGTTTAGTAGCCATCTTATTTACTAAGGTAGCTTGTTTATCAGAAATTTGGCCTATTAAATTTTCAAGATGAGAAAACTGAGATTTGAAACCATAAAATTCCTTAGACATATCATCGAGCTCTTTATTGATGTACACCATAAAACTTTTCTGCTCCTTAAGCTCATTTCTAAAGAAACTATTATGCTCAAATTTTAAAGACATGAAGCTCCTAACATTATTTTCAATTTCTTCCAACCTCCTAAAGTGAGGATCAATGCTTTTTGGTTGAGCCATAAACGCAAGCAGGCACACCAACACATGAGCACACAAAAAGCAAGCGAAGAAGATGAATGGAAGAGGGCGAAGAAAAGGCAAATCTTTTTGGAAATCGTTTTAGAAGTGGGGGAGAGGAAAACGAGAGGCGAATGGCGAATAATGTAATGCAAGAGATGAGAGTTTATGATGGGTACTTGGTATGTCTTAACTTGGTGTAGATCTCCCTGGCAACAACGCCAGAAATTCTTCCTGCTACTTCTTGAGCTTGCGTTGGTTTTTCCCTTGAAGAGGAAAGGGTGATGCAGAAAAGTAGAGATAAGTATTTCCCTCAGTTTGAGAACCAAGGTATCAATCCAGTAGGAGACAATGCACAAATCACTGAATACCTGCACAAACAATCAAACAACTTGCACCCAACACGATAAAGGGGTTGTCAATCCCTTCACGGTTGCTTGCAAAAGTGAGATCTGGTAGAGATAGGTAAACGATAAAGTAAATATTTTGGTATTTTTGGTTTATATATCAGAAAGTAAAGATTGCAAAATAGTAGATTGAAAACTAATATGATGGAAAATAGACCTGGGGGCCATAGGTTTCACTAGAGGCTTCTCTCAAGATAGCAAATAATACGGTGGATGAACAAATTACTGCCGAGCAATTGATAGAAAAGTGCAAAGTTATGATGATATCTAAGGCAATGATCATGAATATAGGCATCACGTCCATGTCAAGTAGACTAAAATGATTCTGCATCTACTACTATTACTCCACACATCGACCGACTCATGCCTGCATCTAGAGTATTAAGTTCATGAAGAACAGAGTAACGCATTAAGTAAGATGACATGATGTAGAGGAATTAACTCAAGCAATATGATGAAAACCCCATCTTTTTATCCTCAATGGCAACAATACAATACGTGCCTTCTACCCCTACTATCACTGGGAAAGGACATCGCAAGATTGAACCCAAAGCTAAGCACTTCTTCCATTGCAAGAAAAACCAATCTAGTTGGCCAAACCAAACCGATAGTTCGAAGAGAATTACAAAGATATCAAATCATGCATATAAGAATTCAAAGAAGATTTAAATAATATTCATAGATAAGCCGATCATAAATCCACAATTCATCGAATCTAGGCAAACACACCGCAAAAAAGTATTACATCGAATAGATCTCCAAGAACATCGAGGAGAACATGGTATTGAGAATCAAAGAGAGAGAAGAAGCCATCTAGATACTAGCTATGGACCCGTAGGTCTATGGTAAACTACTCATGGTTCATCGGAAGGGCAATAGAGTTGATGTAGAAGCCCTCCATGATCGAATCGCCTTCCGGCAGGGTGCCAGAAAAGGTCCCTATATGGGATCTCACAGGTATAGAAGGTTGTGGCGGTGGAAAAGTGTTTTCGTGGATGCCTCTGGTGGTTTGGGGATATATGGGAATATATAGGCGAAAGAATTAGGTCAGGAGGATCACGGGGGGGAACAAGGGTGGGGGGCGCCCTACCCCCCTGGGCGTGGCCTCCATCCTTGTGGCCGCCTCGTGGCTCCTCTGACTTCATCTCCAAGTCTCCTAGTTGTCTTCTGGTCCAAGAAAAATCATTGCGAAGGTTTCATTCCATTTGGACTCTGTTTGGTATTCCTTCTCTACGAAACTCAAAAACAAGGGAAAAAATAGGAACTGACACTAGGCTCTAGGTTAATAGGTTAGTTCCAAAGTTAATATAAAATAGCATATTAATGCATATAAAACATTCAAAATAGATAATATAATATCATGGTACAATAAAAAATAATAGACACGTTGGAGACGTATCACGATGCTCCTCGATCTCCGCCGCCTCCTGCATCTCCAACTCCCGCTCAATGATCTCATGAGGAAGCAGGTGCTCCATGGCCACCGCCGCCTTTTCGGAGTGGGTTGCATGCTGGATTCCGAAGTGGCCTGGAATATCTTGGCGTGTGCATCCTTGATCTTAGTGCGGATGGCCTCGACCCGGGCCAGGGCGACATCAATGGCACAGACGGCAGCTCGAGCGCTCTCGGCGTTTGAAGCCGTCGTCACAGCAGCAGCTGCAATCGTCTCAGCTGCTGCAGCTGCCTTGTCGGCTGCCGCAGACGCCCTCTCAGCGGATGCAGCTGCGCTAAATGCGGATGCGGTGACACTCTAGGCGTAGGTGGCCGCGCTCTCGGCGTAGGCGGCGGCGCTCGGGCAGGACACGACCATCGTACGGGCCTTCATGAAGTGTTTCCATGGTGTCATCTTTGCAAGAAGGGGGTGCAGGAATGGGGATCGTGATTCGTGGATGCGGGGGTTGCCGGCACTCGAGAAGATGAGCAGTCGAAGGTTAAGGAGGAATATTTAAATAGACCCAGAAATTTTCGTCGCAAACGGTTCCTACAAAAAACTATGCGTGATGTTGTCCATATTTTTATTAGCTATGAAAGACGAATTTGGAGTAAAGTGGCAACGGATGGTGTTTTAAATGTACGAGAAAATTTGTAGTATAATACAATTGTCATGTCAAATTTTGGAAAAATTCAAGGGTAATTTGACCTTTTAAGACATTTAAGTGATTTTCTAGCCATTTAATGACCGTAATTCAAATTTGAACTACATGTACATGCAACACCTAACCATCACGGTTTAAAAAGTCATATATTGTGTACTTGTGTGCGATTTAATTCCATGTACAGTAAATTGGAAGGAATTTTTAAACATTTTGGTCTAATGGCTATGACACAGTTAAGCATGGAGTGCCATGAGATTTAAATTCCAAAAAATAAAAAAAAGATTAGAAACACATCAAACCTTGCTTGATGTAATGTCATTCCACCGAGATGATGTGGTAAATTTTTTGGCATGTTTAAAGAAAGTTTGGACACACACCCTCACAAACCGAAGCAACTCACTAGAAGGCTCATGGTTCCGAGAGGGAACAATGCATGTTTGATGACGAACGGGAGGTAGCTTCCCCTTTCGGCCTTCAGTTTTTTTCTACATTTAGCATGCACTAATACAATTGTCATGTGAAAATTTGGAAAATTTCAGGGGTCATTTGACCTTTTAAAGAGATTTAAGTGATTCTCTAGCCATTTAATGTCCATAATTCAAATTTGAACTACATCTACATGCAACAGCTAACCATAACGGTTTGAAAAATCATATCTGTGTACTTGTGTGCGAGTTAATTTCATGTGCGGTAAATTAGAAAGAATTTTCAAACATATTGGTCTCACGGCATGGACACATGCATGGAGTGCCATGGCATTTTAATTCCAAAATATTAAAAAGATGATCACAAAAACATGAAACCTTGCTTGATGTAATGTCATACCACCAAAATGATGTGGTAAAAAAATTGGCTTGTTTGATGAAAGTTTGGACACACACCCCTCACAAACCGGAGCAACTCACTAGAATGCTCGTGGTTCCGAGAGGGAACAATGCATGTTTGATGACGAACGGGAGATAGCTTCCTCTTACGGCCTTCAATTATTATATATATTTAACATGCACTAATACAACTGTCATGTGAAAATTTGGAAATATCAGGGGTCATTTGACCTTTTAAAGATATTTAAGTGATTTTCTAGCCATTTAATGACCGCAATTCAAATGTGAACTACATCAACATGCAATGGCTAACCATAACGGTTTAAAAAAACATATTTGTGTACTTGTGTGCGAGTTAATTCCATGTGCAGTAAATTAGAAGGAATTTTCAAACATATTGGTCTCATGGCATGGACACATACATGGAGTGCCATGGCATTTTAATTCCAAAAAATTAAAAAATGATTAGAAAAACATGAAACCTAACTTGATGTAATGTCATGCCACCAGGATGATGTGGTAAAAAATTGGCCTATTTGACGAAAGTTTGGACACACACCCCTCAAAAACCGGAGCAACCCGCTAGAAGGCTCGTGGTTCCAAGAGGGAATAGTGCATGTTTGATGACGAAAGGGAGATAGCTTCCTCTTACGGCCTTAATTTTTTTCTATGTTTAACATGCACTAATACAACTGTCATGCAAAAAATTGGAGAATTCTAGGGGTCATTTGAACTTTTAAAGACATTTATGTGATTTTCTAGCCATTTAATGACTGTAATTCAAATTTGAACTACATCTTCATGCAACAGCTAACCATAATGGTTTGAAAAATCATATTGTTGTACTTGTGTGCAAGTTAATTCTGTGTGAAGTAAATTAGAAGGAATTTTCAAACATATTGGTCTCACCGAATGGACACATGCATGGAGTGCAATGGCATTTTAGTACCAAAAAAATGATCAGAAAAACATGAAACCCTATTTCATGTAATGTCATGCCACCAAGATGATGTGGTAAAAAAATTAGATTGTTTGACAAAATTTTGGACACACACCCCTCACAAACCGGAACAACTCACTAGAAGGCTCGTGGTTCCGAGAGGGAACAATGCATGTTTGATGACGAACGGGAGATAGCTTCCTCTTATGGCCTTCAAATTTTTTCTATGTTTAACGTGCACTAATACAACTGCCATGTGAAAATTTGGAAAATTCCAGGGGTCATTTGACCTTTTAAAAACATTTAAGTGATTTTCTAGCCATTTAATGATCGTAATTCAAATTTGAACTACATCTACATGCAACGGCTAACCATAACGGTTTGAAAAATCTTATTTGTTTAGGTGTGTGCGAGTTAATTCCATGTGTAGTAAATTAGAAGGAATTTTCAAACATATTGGTCTCACGGCATGGACACATCCATGGAGTGCCATGGCATTTTAATTCCGAAAAATTAAAAAATGATCAGAAAAACATGAAACCTTGCTTGATGTAATGTGATGCCACCAAGATGATGTGGTAAAAAAATTTGGCTTGTTTGACGAAATTTGGACACACACCCCTCAAAAACCAGAGCAAGTCACTAGAAGGCTCGTGGTAACGAGAGGGAACAATGCATGTTTCATGACGAACGGGAGATAGCTTCCTCTTACGACCTTCAATTTTTTTCTATGTTTAACGTGCACTAATACAACTGTCATGTGAAAAATTGGAGAATTCTAGGGGTCATTTGAACTTTTAAAGACATTTAAGTGATTTTCTAGCCATTTAATGACCGTAATTCAAATTTGAACTACACCTTCATGCAACAGCTAACCATAACGGTTTGAAAAATCATATTTGTGTACTTGTGTGCGAGTTAATTACATGTGTAGTAAATTAGAAGGAATTTTCAAACATATTAGTCTCGCGGCATGGACACATGCATGCAGTGCCATTGTATTTTAATTCCAAAAAAATAAAAATGATCAGAAAAGCATGAAACCTTGCTTCATGTAATGTCATGCCACCAAGATTATGTGGTAAAAAAATTGGCCTTTTTGACGAAAGTTTGGACACACACCCCTCGCAAACCGGAGCAACCCACTAAAAGGCCCGTGGTTCCGAGAGGGAACCGTGCATGTTTGATGGCGAACGGGACATAGCTTCCTCTTACGACCTTCAATTTTTTCTACGTTTAACGTGCACTAATACAACTGCCATGTGAAAATTTGGAAAATTCCAGGGGTCATTTGACCTTTTAAAGACATTTAAGTGACTTTTAGCCATTTAATGACCGTAATTCAAATTTGAACTACATCTACATGCAACGGCTAACCATAACAGTTTGAAAAATCACATTTTTGTACTTGTGTGCGAGTTAATTCCATGTGCAATAAATTAGAAGGAATTTTCAAACATATGGGTCTCACGGCATAGGCACATGCATGGAGTACCATGGCATTTTAGTTCAAAAAATTAAAAAATGATCAAAAAACATGAAACCTAGCTTGATGTAATGTCATGCCACCAAGATGATGTGGTAAAAAAATTGGCCTGTTTGACGGAAGTTTGGACACACACCCCTCACAAATTGGAGCAACTCACTAGAAGGCTCATGGTTCAGAGAGGGAACAATGCATGCTTGATGAAGAACGGGAGATAGCTTCCTCTTACGGCCTTCAATTTTTTTTCTAAGTTTAACATGCACTAATACAACTGTCGTGCAAAAATTTGGAAAATTCTAGGGTCATTTGACCTTTTAAAGACATTTAAGTGATTTCCTAGCCATTTAATGACCGTAATTCAAATTTGAACTACATCTACATGCAACGGCTAACCATAACGGTTTGAAAAATCATATTTTTGTGTACTTGTGTGCGAGTTAAAAAATCATCAGACGATTTAAATATATGGTGTTCAAAAAAGAAAATGTAAAGACCTGGTAAGACAACCGGCCCCAACACGATTGGCACTCTATTTCACACCTGAGGTTTGGAAGGTCATTGGCGGGGGTTATTAATCAGACACGGTTCTGTATTGGAAATCGTAAACTATTAAATTTGCACACGAATTTTGCTGCGGGAATCATGTGTAATTCAAACTACAGTATTCCCGGCGACCGGCGTGTGTACTGTTCCTGCTGATCTAGATTCCGGCCTCTAATAAATACTACCTTGCTCATGTCGTCCTGCCTGCATTCTCATCTACATCCTCCCCCTCATGCGCCCTCTCTCTCTCTCTCTCTCAAATCTCTGCCATGGCACCGCCGGTCTACCCATGCGCCAATGAGGAGTCGCCGCCCATCGAGGACGCTTACTCGAAGAGCAGCGACGAGGAGGACCCCTACGCGCCACCGGACGAGGCTGTGCCGGACCCCCCAACTTTGGATTGGTTTTGGGGCCAGTACAATCTTTGTGTGTGGAAGTCGCTGCCGCCGGTTAAGAAAGCTAGGCAAGTGGCATTCAAGAAGGAGATGGCGGAGGAGGAAGCCAGGTACCAGGCGACCTATGAAGCCCGTGATGCCGCCTATCAAAAGGAGACGGTGGAGCTTTGGGGGTGGGCGCGTCATCGTGTGGAGGAGGTATACGAAAACGGGTTACTTCACGAGGAAGGTCAACGGCGCTAGGCGCCTCATTGTTGTGTGGAGGTGGGTCGATAAGCTCCAGCTTGCCACCTACAAGGAGCTCCGGTGGGCGCCCAATGAAATGGCAAAATATTCGCGCTCGTCTGACAGCAAGAGACAAATCAGTACGTCAAGCGCTGCGAGGCGGAGGAGGCGGAGTACTGCCTCCACGTTGGGAAGACACCGCGCACCAGGGAGGTGTTGGCAAGGGGCTGTCGGAATAGTACCCCCAGGAGGGATTTTTAGTTTTAGTATTGTTCATTTTCAATTTTATGCATTGTACCTAGTAGTTAAGTATCATGTATATGTGATGATATTATATATATTCTGTGATGAACTAATGAACAATTAATATATATATTATGAATTCCATTTTCTATCTATTTTTGTATACTAATTTGTATCTTGCTATTATCTTCCACATATATAGAATGGAAAGCGTATATACACACATTGAAACAGAACATATAAGAACAGAAAATAGAGTACACACATTAAGACAGAGCAATAAATGGAGCTATATTATGATTGCTGTGAATACATAGCTATCCACGTCGAAACGAGTCGACAAAATAAAACGCGTCCATGAGCCATGACCAGCAGCCCTTGCCTACGGTAGCTCTTGGCTCTGCCTGAACTCGTGCAGGCGTTCGTCCAAGCGGTCAACACGCTCGTGGTACATCTGGAGCGCGATCTTGAGCTCCAAGTTGGCTATTTCATCGGAGATCACCAGCTCGAGGATGTGACGGCCATGTTCCTCTACTGCTCCCAGCTGCACACCTGGGCCAAGGAGGCGGTCGAGCCTACCGACCAGCGCGTTGGCATCGAGCGGGCGGACAAGGCGAATGGCACGACCCATGCGAACGGCACGGCAGGCGTCCGATGCAAGTACGACGCGGCCGGCCTCTCATGCAAGTACGGCGCAGAGGGGCTCTACCCACTCCTGGTGAGGAATGGGGGTACTGACATGACATGTACCCAGCTGCGACGCCCTGTCGACAGCAGGCAAGCGCCAATGGGTTCGCTCTTGCTGTGCGGCGCACCGCATCTCTCGCTCTGCAGTGCTCCAATGGTCTCACCGTGCGACAAGCCGCAGCCTATCAGCGCGGACGCGCCTAGCTTGCTCTACGGTGCGCCATCGATCACGTTGTGCAGCGAGATGCAACCTCTTGGCGCTAACATGCCTATCTTGATCTGCGGCGCTGAAGCGCCATGCGCCAAGGGTCTGCTCAACCTGGGGATGGCGTGCATCACGACGTCGTCCAACGCGTTGCCGGGGAGCGCCTTGGCCTCGACGGGCCGTGGCACCTTCTCGTTTTCCTCGTCGATGAGGTTGATGGCAGAGGTGGCACTTTTGTGGTTTGGCATGCTTCGAAAAGGTGGATGTGCTACAGGTTGCGCTTGTTGCCTCCATGCGTTGCGCGCCGCCTAGGTTTATATGCAATATCACTGGTTGGTGGGAAACATGTGAGGAAATGGCGGGAAACAGTGGCGTGTTCATAAAATGCCATCAATTGATAGAAACTTAGCATAGAAGGAACATCAAGCTAGCACAAGAAGTAGATGATGATCAGATGGACACGGACCACACTAGGGAACCCGTCGGTGATGAATTCATCAATCGCAAATGGTTGTATACCAGCAAGCGTTTGCCGACAACACACACGGCTTATTCCATCACAACTAGCTCAGATGGATCAACTGTATAACATGTATCGCACATTGCCAAAAAGTAATGCGGTAGACCTTCTTTAACATGTGTTAAAAAACAAGGACCTCGAGGTTAATTTAAGTGATGGGATGGATCATAGAGGTCATTTAATTTGACCTCTTTGACCCATCCCATCAGTTAATTTGACATCAAGACAACTTCCCATCCAGTCACCCATCTGATGGCTGCTCCAGCCTGAGCACAGTTAACTTGAGAGTTCTCTTAGATGAGCTATTGGTGGAACAGCTAGTCCTTGCTGATATAGGATGCCTCTTCGCATCCTTATGGCGTACCCGGATGACCGCTCGTTGCCCAATGGCCAATAGATGTTGTGTAGACAGAGCATAACACATATGTCTTGTTAGAAGCAATCGTCTGTGTTATTATCGGTCTTCGCACACATTTCTGATTACAGACCTGTTTGTCATGTATCACACACATCTTGTTAGATTGAACCATTTCTGTTATCTTGGCTCAACGCAAACAGTTCATCTGATTGAATTGTTTGCCTTCTATCACACACACCATGATCTGGCTGACCGTTTCTTTTGTTCCGCCTAATCACAAACAGTTCATCCGAGTGAACCGTATGCCTATATCGCACACACCTTCATCTAGCTGCCCATTTCTGTTCTTCTGTCTCATTGCCAATAGTTCATTGAACTAGACCGTATGCCTTGCATCGCACATGCAACGAAAATCTAAACTGTGTTTGATGCATCCGTCATCGCACATGTTTTGCACTTTTTTGACGGTTTTTTTACATCACCGTTTACGATTATTGCATCGCACACAGTTTCGTCGAAGGATCTCTGATCGTAGTGTCACGTTAGCAACATCCTGCAGTAGTGACTATTTTGACCTTAATATGAATGGACTTAGATTTTATTGACCATTCTCGAATGTGTTTCCCTTGCCGATCTCATAGCACATGACCTGTATAGCTAACTCGACTACGATCTTCGACATTATTGCACATAGTTGGTTTCTTCAACCGTGTGCCCTGTAGAGCATAGAATTAATTATCGCACTCGAGTGTCCATCATCACCCTTCTGTGTAACTTTTACCTCATCACCCACAAGTAAAATTATGATCGAAGTCATTCCACACACTTCGTTTTTACAAAGCCTTTTTCCAATAAACGCCCAAAGTTTGCCCCTCTTCTAGCCGACGCGTGGCCACACTAGCCGGGCTGGAAGCTTGCGCGGTAAACTGCGATTGCATGGGAATAGGCTCACCAATGATACATTTGGCGCCTCTTCAAGCCCACGCATGGTCAAACGAAACGCGTGCGGCGTGCTCAAGCGTGCACTAGAATCCTCCGCTATGAACGTTATGACAAGATGTGACGATTACAGGCCGGCTGGCCCCCATTTATTACAGCGGCCATTTAACCCTTGTGTCTCTTCAACCTTCCTGTCGCCCCCCAGAATTGCAAGAAGCACACCCACCACGACAAATTCTTAGAGGGTATCATGCGTGGCTCAAGTGGCGCTCCGAGCGGCTGCTGACGACGAGGAGTAGTTCACCATGCATGCCATGGTGGACACCCATAGAATGTTCATGGAGCTCTCGGTGGTGTACACCAATAACCCGGTCTGGGTGGAGCACTCCATCCACATCATGGAGCTGTTGCTTCCTAAGGAGAAGTACAGGTCGGGTTCGACCTGGAGTACACCCATGCCCGTGTCAGGTCTCGTCCCAAGGTTGACATTGCCTAGATGTGCGTGCGCAACCACGTCCTCGTATACCACTACTACCTGGTGATACGTCTCCAACGTATCAACTTTTCCAAACACTTTTGCCCTTGTTTTGGACTCTAACTTGCATGATTTGAATAAAACTAACCCAGACTGACGCTGTTTTCAGCAGAACTGCCATGATGTTGTTTTATGTGTAGAAAAGAGAAGTTCTTAGAATGTCCTGGAAACCCACGGAGGCACTTTTTGGAATTAATAAGAATTTCTGGGCGAAAGAAATACACCAGGGGGGCCCACACCCTGTCCATGAGACAGGGGGCGCCCCCCCCCCCTATAGGGCGCGCCCCCTATCTCATGGGCCCCCTGGACCTCCACCGACCTCAACTCCAACTCCATATATTCACGTTCGGGGAGAAAAATTCAGAGAGAAAGTTTCATCACGTTTTACGACACGGAGCCCGCCAAGCCCTAATCTCTCTCGGGAGGGCTGATCTGGAGTCCGTTCAGGGCTCCGGAGAGGGGGATTCATCGCCGTCGTCATCATCAACCATCCTCCATCACCAATTTCATGATGCTCACCGCCGTGCGTGAGTAATTCCATCGTAGGCTTGCTGGACGGTGATGGGTTGGATGAGATTTACCATGTAATCAAGTTAGTTTTGTTAGGGTTTGATCCCTAGTATCCACTATGTTCTGAGATTGATATTGCTATGACTTTCCTATGCTTAATGCTTGTCACTAGGGCCCGAGTGCCATGATTTCAGATCTGAACCTATTATGTTTTCATGAATATATGTGTGTTCTTAATCCTATCTTGCAAGTCTATAGTCACCTATTATGTGTTATGATCCGACCACCCCGAAGTGACAATAATCGGGATACTTCTCGGTGATGACCGTAGTTTGAGGAGTTCATGTATTCACTATGTGCTAATGCTTTGTTCCGGTTCTCTATTAAAAGGAGGCCTTAATATCCCTTAGTTTCCGCTAGGACCCCGCTGCCATAGGAGGGTAGGACAACAGATGTCATGCAAGTTCTTTTCCATAAGCACGTATGACTATTTACGGAATACATGCCTACATTACTTTGATGAACTGGAGCTAGTTCTGTGTCACCCTATGTTATAACTATTACATGAGGAATTGCATCCGACATAATTATCCATCACTGATCCATTGCCTACGAGCTTTTCATATATTGTTCTTTGCTTACTTACTTTTCCGTTGCTACTTTTACAATTACTACAAAAACCCCAAAACATTACTTTTGCTATTGTTACCTTTATTATCATACTACTCTGCTACTAAATACTTTGTTGCAGATACTAAGTTATCCAGGTGTGGTTGAATTGACAACTCAACTTCTAATACTCCAGAATATTCTTTGGCTCCCCTTGTGTCGAATCAATAAATTTGGGTTGAATACTTTACCCTCAAAAGCTGTTGCGATCCCCTACACTTGTGGGTTATCAAGACTAATTTCTGGCGCCGTTGCCGGGGAGCATAGCTCTATTTTCTGAGTCACTTGGGATTTATATCTGTTGGTCACTATGAGGAACTTGAAAGACGACAGAACTACGATCTATCCCTCAACTACGAGGGGAGGTAAGGAACTGCTATCTAGCTTTGCACTAGATTCTCCTTCTATTATTAGTAAACTTGCGACACCTAAACCTGCTACTGCTATGAATTCTGATATGTCGCATGTAATTGATGATGCCACTTCTGCTATGCATGATGAAACTACTTCTGAGCGTGATACTACTTTGCCATTAGGTGAATTTCTTGATGAACAACTTGCTAGAGTTAGGGGGAATGATATTACTGAAGATCATATTATTGATGATAGTGATGATGAAGGTTCTCCCAATGATTATGTATTGCCTGTTCTTCCTAAGGGTTATGTTATGAATGAAGAAGCTACTAGGGAAATCTTTGCTTGCAATGATAGATATGATCTTAAGAAACTATTAGCTAAATGGAAGAAGCAGTCTCTTAATGCTAGAATGAAACCCGACCCTGCTTTTGCTACTTCACCTATCTGTGTTACTGATAAGGATTATGAATTCTCTATTGATCCTGAGATTATTACTTTAGTTGAATCTGATCCTTTTTATGGCCTTGAATCTGAAACTGTTGTGGCACATCTTACCAAGTTGAATGATATAGCTACCCAGTTTACTCATGATGAGAAGTCTCGCTATTATTATATCCTTAAGATATTTCCGTTCTCATTAAAGGGTGATGCTAAGACTTGGTATAATTCTCTTGCTCCTGGTTGTGTGCGTAGTCCCCGGGATATGATTTATTACTTCTCTTCTAAATATTTCCCTGCTCATAAGAAACAAGCTGCCTTGCGGGAAATATATAATTTTGTGCAAATCAAAGAAGAGAGTCTCCCACAAGCTTGGGGGAGGCTTCTCCGGTTACTTAATGCTTTGCCTGATCATCCTCTCAAGAAAAATGAAATACTTGATATCTTTTATAATGGACTAACCGATGCTTCCAAGGACTACTTGGATAGTTGTCCTGGTTGTGTTTTCAGGGAAAGAACAGCCGACGAAGCTGAAATATTATTGAATAATATGTTGACTAATGAAAATAATTGGACTCTTCCCGAGCCAATTCCTGAAGTAATTCCTGAACCAATTGAGCCAACTCCTGAGCCTATTCCTAAACCCACTCCGAAGAAGAGAGGTGTTTTATTTCTCAGTCCTGAAGATATGCAAGAGGCAAAGAAATCAATGAAAGAAAAAGGTATTAAAGATGAAGATGTTCAGAATTTACCTCCTATTGAAGAAATACATGGTCTTAATATACCGCACGTTGAAGAACCACATTGTCTTGATAACCCGACACAGGTAGTAAAGGTAAATTCTCTCTATAGATATAACAAAGTTGAAATCCCCTCTACTAAATTTCATAGCCCATGCTTAGATGAAGTTGATGACTTTATGGCTAGAGAAGAAAGTTTTAATGCTTATGTTGTAGAGAGTTAAAGAATAATGCTTTCGAGATAGGACGCTTAAGCGATAATATGGCTAGAGTTAAAGGTGAACTCAAACTCATTAGCAAATATACTTCTATGGTCGCTACTCAAGCTGAGCAAGTACTTAAAGCTCAAAATAATTTGCTTGATGAATTAAATAATAAACCTGACTTTGCTGTTAGAGTGCCTACTAGAACTGGTAGAATGACTCAGGAACCTTTGTATCCTGAAGGCCACCCTAAGAGAATCGAGCAGGATTCTCAGAGAAACAATCTAGAGGCACCTAGTTCTTCTAAAAAGAAGAAAAAGAAAAACGATAGAACTTTGCATGCTTCTAGTGAACCTACTGTAGACACACCTGAGAATCCCAATGATATTTCTATTTCTGATGCTGAAACACAATCAGGTGATGAACATGAACCTAGTGGTAATGTTAATGATAATGTTCATGTTGATGCTCAACCTAGCAGAAACAATGATGTAGAGATTGAACCTGTTGTTGATCTTGATAACCCACAATCAAAGAATCAACATTATGATAAGAGAGATTTTGTTGTTAGGAAGCATGGTAGAGAAAGAGAACCATGGGTTCAGAAGCCCATGCCCTTTCCTCCTAAACCATCCAAGACATAGGATGATGAGGATTTTGAGCGCTTTGCTGAAATGATTAGACCTATTTTCTTACGTATGCGCTTAACTGATATGCTGAAAGTAAATCCTTATTCTAAGTATATGAAGGATATCATCACAAATAAAAGAAAGATACCAGAAGCTGAAATTTCCACCATGCTTGCTAATTACACCTTTAAGGGTGGAATACCAAAGAAACTTGGAGATCCGGGTGTACCAACTATACCATGCTCCATTAAAAGAAATTATGTTAGAACTGCTTTATGTGATCTTGGAGCCGGTGTTAGTGTTATGCCTCTCTCTTTATATTGTATACTTGAATTGAATAAGTTGACACCTACTGAAATATCTTTGCAAATGGCTGGTAAATCAACTGCTATACCAGTTGGTATTTGTGAGGATGTGCCTGTTGTGGTTGCAAATGTCACTATCTTAACGGACTTTGTTATTCTTGATATTCCCGAGGACGATAGTATGTCTATTATCCTTGGTAGACCTTTTCTTAATACTGCAGGGGCTGTTATTGATTGCGACAAAGGCAATGTCACTTTTCATGTTAATGGTAATGAGCATACGGTACATTTTTCGAGGAAACAATCTCAAGTTCATAGCATCAATTCTATTGGAAAAGTTCCAACTATTATTATTGGAGGTTTTGAATTTACTCTCCCTACTGTCAACAAAAAGTATGATATTCTTATTGTTGGGGATTTTCATATCCCCGTTGAGGTAACTTAGTGTTATTCGAAATTTCTCCGGTTCCGTGTTATCTGGAATGAGTTTGTTAACAAGACTTGATCAACCTTGTTAGTGGATTCATTTTGATGATCACGAGATGGATGAAACTAGAAGGCACAACCTTCTGTACCCACTTTTTACTTTCTATTATTTAGAATAAATAAAGCAAAAAAATAGTATTATCTGTCTGTTTTCTGAATTATCCGTGCATTAAAAATATCCCAAAAATAAAAGTGCTCCAAATGCCCTGCAAATTTAGTATGATTTTTTATGAATATTTGAGGATTTTAGGCACTGAAATCACTTCAGGAGGGGCAAGCACCAGGCCACGAGAGTGGAGGGAGCCCCCCCTATAGGGCGCGCCCCCTGTCTCGTGGGCCCCTGGTGGCCCCCCTCCACTTATGCCAGCACCCATACACTTCTTCTTCTACCCAAAAAAATCCCCATCCAGCTCAAGCACGAGTTCTAGCTCATTTTGCAGTGATTTTCGATCTCCTTGCTCAAAGCTCCATTTACAAAACTGCTTTGGGAGATTGTTGCTTGGTATGTGACTCCTCCATTGGTCCAATTAGTTTTTGTTCTAGTGTTTTATTCATTGCAAATTTTTGCTGCATAGGTGACCATGTTCTTGAGCTTGCATGTTAAATTTATGAGGTCCCAAGCAATTCTAATGCATGATATAGGCTCTAGGCACTTGTAGGAGTAGTTGTTACCAATCTTGTTTAGTTTTATTCACTTTTATTTTGAAGTTATTAAAATTTCAGAAATTTTTAGAAAATGTTAAGGAAACTTTTGAGGGGCTCTTCTAGCCAAAGCTCTCAGGAAAAGCAAGCCAAAGAGAAGGAAAAAGCCAAGTATAATCTTCCTCGCTTAGCGAAAGTACGGTCGTGTGAATGGTCGTGTGAGGATTTCTTAAAAGAAGCTGGAATTCATGAAGATTTTTATTCTTTGACCGAGACTGCAGGCCTCACCGGTTTCATCAATGACCGAATCGATCAGTATCTCTTACTCACCAATACTTTCGTGTAAAACTTTTATTATTATCCTAAAAAGTCACCGCCTGCAGTATCATTCCATTTATATGATGAATTCAAAGAGATGCCTTTATGTATTTTTTGCGCGGTATGTAGGATACCTTATGAGGGAGAATTAGAGGAACCCCATCATGAAGATGTGGATGGCTTTGTTAAAACTATAGCTGTAGAGGAGCCAAAGAAGGGTTCCGAGGCAAAAGTCTCTAGCATACACTTTCCTGTTTTACGCTACTTTGCCATATTTGCTAGCAGATGCTTGATTGGTCGTGGAAATAGTGGAAACTTGAGTGTTCCTGATATTATCATTCTTCAACATGCCTTGCTTGGAGACAATACTTTTAGTATGGGCGTCGTTGTTGCTAAACGGCTAGCCCTGAATCGTACAAAAGGCCCCATATTTGGAGGTATCTATGCTTCACGTCTTGCTAGACATTTTCAGATACCCATTAGGCACCATGAGAAAGAGGAGACAAAATTGCCTCCTCACATTTTAGGTTACAAGAGCATGGTAGCACACAAGTTTATTGTTGACAATGAAGATAGGATGCTCTTGTATAAACTTAGATTTAATAATAAACACTTTAAGATTATTATTTTGCCTGCGCCTCTGTTGTTTGATTTGCTTGCAGAAAATTTTCTTGTCACACCGAAAGCGGTGAACAACCATCGAGCCCAAGCTTTTACTCCAGAACCTGAACCTGATCCGGAATCTGAATTGGACCCTTATCGTGCATCATCTGTCTAGTGGGATCCGGAGATGACCAGCCAGTGGTATCCTGATTACACCTCCCAGTACACCGGGGAGAGTAGTGGCGGTCCTTGGTACTAGACCAACTTAGGCCAAAAGCCTAAGCTTGGGGGAGTACGTATTTCCCACCGACTTTACATTCATGTTCACACACTAGTTGTCGGTGCTCATACTCTTTCATTGTATTATCCATGTTAGTTTAAATTTCTTTTTCTAGTTTTCTTCTTGTGTGTTTGATAAACCTTAAGAAAAACCAAAAAAAATAGTTAGTTTAATTTCCATGCTTGTAGTAGAAATTAAAATGAAAACCCAAAAAGATTTCTAGTCCTTCTTCTTACTTGTTGGGAGCTTTCCCGTGTAAATAGTTTTCTTTTCTTTTCTTTTCTTTGGGGGTCGAGAAGACTATATTGAAAATGTTTAGTGGCTCTCATATGCATGATTGTTTATTTATCTTAGAGCCCATATTACTTGTCTTCTCTCTTGAGTTGAATGCTTGCAGATTCCAGCTTAGTCCAATGCACGTGCACTCTTATTATTATACACATCGTTCGGTCGCAAGTGAAAGGCAATAATGATGACATATGATGAACTTATTGAGAGGAGAAAAGCTGGTATGAACTCGACCTCTCTTGTTTTTGTAAATATGATGAGTTCATCGTTTCTGATTTAGCTTATTATGAAGTAAACATATTTGCAATGACATTTAGAGATTATAGTTGCTTGTGCCATGCTTGATTAGCTATGAGTTATAATGGTTTACCTTGCGTGCCAACATGCTATTAGAATGATTATGATGTGGTATGATGGGATGGTATCCTCCTTTGAATGAATTGAGTGACTCTACTTGACACATGTTAACGCATGTAGTTGAATCAAATCAACATAGCCTTCATAATATTTATGTTCATGGTAGATTATATCCTACCTGTCGGTGTCAAAACCGGCGGATCTCGGGTAGGGGGTCCCAAGCAGTGCGTCTTAGGATCAATGGTAACAGGAGACAAGGGACACGATGTTTTACCCAGGTTCGGGCCCTCTTGATGGAGGTAAAACCCTACGTCCTGCTTGATTGATATTGATGATGTGGGTATTACAAGAGTAGATCTACCACGAGATCAAGGAGGCTAAACCCTAGAAGCTAGCCTATGGTATGATTGTTGTTGTATATGTCTATCGACTAGCCTGGCCCCGGTTTATATAATGCACCAGAGGCCTAGGATAACAAGAGTCCTAGCCGAATACGCCGGTGGGGGAGGAGTCCTTGTCTTGATCGCCAAGTCTTGTTGATTCTTCCTTGTATGCGGCAGCTGTCCAGACTGGCCCATGAGTATACGGCCATGGGGGTCCTCGGCCCAATCCAACTGATCGGGAGACGACGTGGTGAGTACCCCCTAGTCCAGGACACCGTCAGTAGCCCCCCGAACCGGTCTTCAAGTTAGGGACGCTCCTCGATTCTTCTGAACTTTTCTTCATCTTCGGTTGCCGGTCTTGAAAACTGGTTCAACAAATCTTCTCATCTTCAATCTTGAGGATCGCCGAAATGCATTCGACGAGTTTATACGTCGGGTATCCGAGGAGCCCCTTTAAGTTTCCGGCCTTTATCAATGCCTTGTTATTTTTATGCCACACCTCGGGTTTGAAGTTGTTCCCGGGCGGCAACGTCCTCTCGCGTCCGAGCTCCAACGCCGGACTGCATTCGAGGTATCTTTCGCAGCCGAGCACCAACGCCGGACTGCTTCCCAGCTCCATCGCCGGACTATGTATCCGAGCTCCAATGTCGGACGATATCCGAGCTCCAACGCCGAACTATGTATCCGAGATGTCGTAAATCACCTTGGTTCAAAGAAGTTTGAAGGAGTTTAGCCGAGCTTAATGCCAGAAATGCCCTCTATGGAGCCAGCCACTAGCGCCCGAGCTTTATGCCGGACTGCTTCCGAGGTGGTTAAGCACCTCGGTCATGGGCTGATTTTTGGTCAATGGTTTTTATTGATGCAATTTATTCTCTAACGAGATATATAGCCAGTAGCCCTCAAGGTGGGTATCGGTCTAAAACCCGAGATGCACATGAAGGATGACATAAGACCGCTGATCCCCATAGCCGCTGAGACTCAGGTTGATTTGCAAAATCGGTCTGAGGATCAAGTCCTAGCTCGGCAGAATACTTCAGGACACAAAAAGCGGCGTGCTCAGTCCTCGAGACTCGGGTTGGGTGCGGCCGACCAACCTGAGGATCAAAATCTCCTCGAAAACTGTATTGCACTTAAAATTTTCTGCATAGAACAGGCAATGCAGTAGCCCCCGAGACACTGGTCGGGTGGCAACACCAGATCAGGGGATTGATGTGCCCCTTTAATATTTGTAAATAATAAGCCCGAAGCCCAGTAGCCCCCGAGCCTTAATGCGGGCACGGGAGGCCGAATTAAGGATCGATATCCATAGTAAAATCACAAATTATGTGTAATGACTCTATGTATCCAAGTACTTTACGTCATTAATGCTCGGATCCGCATTGTACAAAACTTTGTTGACCGACCATCGGCTTCCACCTCCTCAGCCAATAGCCGAGGAGTGTTTGTCCTACTTTATAAAGCCTTTATGAGGGCAAAGATTTACAACAAACAAGGCAATCTGGCCATACGGTTTTATAAACAAAGGTACGCGGAGAGACATGTTATATTACTGTTTAACAGAAGAAATGTCTTCCAGAGAAAATAGTCCCGCTATCGGTTCCTTTCTTTGGGTTGTCATGCTAAGCATGATCATGAAACCTCTGCTCCAATGTAAGAGCAAAATATCGAGGATTTAGTTTGGGAGGCCAGTTAATAGCCCCCGATAGTGTTCGGCGACAGTCGAGGTCAAGCCAGAAACACTTCGGCCAATGAATGGCCCGTCATTTAATATAGTCATCGGATCGCTGACCAGTTTACACCTATTGTGACAGTCAGTTTTCGGCTTTCTCCACTGAGGTGCTTGACCATGCGAGCTGGAAGCACAATCGCAGTGGTTCTCCCTTTGCACACCTAGCCGAACAAAGCGGAATGTAGGAGGCAAGCGCGGGAGCCGGGCAACCCAACTATTGACCGAAGACACAATTCAAAACTGATGCATATATAGCAATATCCGAGAATGTTTTTGCCGAATCTCAAAAGGTGTCCGGCGTTGCACTGCGAGACTTGTGCTGAAAACACACAAATAGTTTAAAAGTGCCATGGGCTCGAAAAGCCAAAAAACTTATTCAAAAGATTAATGTCCGAACTAGATCAAGTTTTCGGTGCCAATCCGAAAATTGGACTTTAGAAAAAAAAAGGTGCTTCTGCCGTGCTTTAACATGACACATCCTATCTCAAAACTTCAAGCGGGTCAGCCTACGGCTTCAACCTCCTATCCCGAAAGCGGAGTACTCCCCGGCTAGTGACCGCACACTTGTGTCGAAAAAAGGAGTGATAAATAATAAAAACTTTGCAACGGCTAGGAAGAGAAACACTTAGTATGAAACGGCTCAAATAAACATAAGAGCCCCCAAGTGACTTGGGTAAAAGTTGACTATATAATGTAAGGTGACATGTAGAATGCCTTCTAGCCGGATTGTAGATCGTTTGTCGTAGCGGACCTTTTCGCTTCAACCTCTGGACCCAATAGTCCGGAGTGTGTCCGAATACCCTCGCGGTTATAAAAACCGGGGCATGCGTGGAGACCAGGCGTAGGGGTCATTAGTGCTTTATCAGACAAGTGCCCAACTAGTTATGTTATATTACATGGTTAGTAAGAAACATCTTCCAGGGAGAATAGTTCCGTTAGGGGTTCCTTTCCCTGGGAGGCATGCCCTAAAGTGCATGTCTGGACTGCGAAAAGAGCAGAAAAACATCTGGGGGCAGGTAAATAAATAGGTAAGAAATCATCTTTTAGTTCACCGACCGAGTATTCCCTTAAGAACGCTAGCTTTCGGCTTCACCCAGTCTGAGGTACACATCCGGCTGACCCGGCAGTAACAATCGCAGAGGTGCTCCCTTTACCACCTAGCCGAACAATCGGGAACGTAGGGGTAAGCATAGGAGCCAGGCAACCCAGCTTGGCCAGAACTTAAGTCATATCGATGCATATAATGGTGAATAAAAGGTACATGCGGAAGTGTGACACATGTGTTGGGCATAAAGCCCGAATTAATAAGCTTCTGTTAAAGAAGCCCCCAGGTATAATGAGCGCGGGTAGCGCGTCAAGTGTGTGCGAACAAAGTTTCGTCAAGGAAGATAAGCAACTTTTTCCCGAGAAAGTATAATGCTTGGTCGAACCGAACACAAGTTAGAAATTTTAAAACTTTGAGCATGAAGGCAACTTAGCTGGT
The DNA here is from genome assembly GCA_963921465.1 of Triticum timopheevii. Lineage (NCBI taxonomy): Eukaryota > Viridiplantae > Streptophyta > Magnoliopsida > Poales > Poaceae > Triticum > Triticum timopheevii. The sequence goes on from OY997271.1 coordinate 102,828,055, forward strand.
TAATGTGTTCGGTATTGACGATGCGGTCCGAGCTTGATGCGGGACAAGGTTCCATCCCCCAAGTCGGTCCCGAGGTGGCGGAGCAAAGAGCTCGGCACTGTGAAGTGGTGACATAGCATGGTCAATGCAGGACGGCAGAGTGATGCCGAAGTCCCTGGCATGGGGTAATGAAGTGTTGACGAAGCCCCCCGTCCAGCCGAGGTGACGTCAAAGGATATAGTCCGGCTGGGTCATTTTCCTGTGCACAAAAAATAGTGCAAACCAGAGATAATAGTAAAAAAAATCGTTGCATAATAAATAATTTATGCAAAGTGGGTAATAAAAGAAATATGGCCTGGCGCCGAAGTCGACGTCGATGCAGGTCATCGGCGTAATGCAATAAAGGCATGGCAAAGCCTGGATTCACAGGTCGGTCCGAGTTCCGGATGCGGCGTTCGTCGAACTGTGTATGGAAACTGACCGAACCATCATGTGACCGTCGATAATGCGGCCACCATTTGATAGACCTGTGTACATATGCTGGACTAACCAGAGTAATAATTCCTTGGAAAAAATTTAACCCAAATAAGCAAAAAAGAAATACTAGGATTAATAGCACCTGGTTTATTTGTTGTAACAATCCGAAGGAATGTGATTCCCAAAATTGGGACTCGATCCGCACACCTATCGCCTAATGGGCGATAAAGCAACAGCATGGCGATGCTGGCAAAGGTTGGCTCGCCGAGGCAAAGCCCACGGTCCAGCTGACGTGAAGGAGCTGGTCGGCTAGCGATGCCGAAGTTTCCGGAGTAGGTTGATGAAGAGATGATGAAGCCCCCAGTCCAGCGATGCAGGTCGTGATGTGGTCGATGCCGGCTTGATGAAGTGACCGTGTGGCGATGCAGGTGTGCCCGCTCCGTGTAATCCGTGGGGCGGCGATGTTGGTGACGATTTATCCTTGGCGATGCCGAACTATTGTTCGGCTGGCCGAGATGATGATCCGAAGAAATTGAGCTCGGCTCAACAAAGCGACGACGTGTCTAACGCAGGTCGGCCGCCGTGGAGTGATGTTGTCGGGCTGGTTTGACATCGGCGCGACGGTGAAGTTCTTATTGCAAGAGTACTTTTAATAATACTGGGATGTGTTTGAGAATAAAACACAACAACCCATACAAAAACTTCCTTCAAAAAGGATGTCCGAGATCCCGTTCATAAAGAAGATGAATTCGGGTTGGATTCGTTCTCGCGCAGAAAACAGATCCAAAAAGTGATGCACTAATCGGAAGTTTCCCGGAGTTTGGACGGTCGGATCAAGCTGAATTTTTGGCAGGTGGTAGATATGGGAATTCCGCAGCAAATCAATGGTTGGATCCTCCAAAGGACATCCGAGCTAGACACTGGATACCACGCCCTAAACTCATCCGGATTCTCGTCCAGATTCAACAGGGCTCCGGTATATCGGAGATTGCCGGAGATTCCTCCATCAGAACTCGACGAAATTTTTGCAGGGTTGTTGTAGACTTAATTCCGCATAATTCCACCTAAGTAATCGTTTAGGCGACACTCGAGGAGGTGGTGGCGGCAGATACAAGTTTGCTGTCCAGAAAAACAGCACGGTCGCCTGAGGGCAATGTTGACGTAGAGCCCCCGAGCTCCATGGATGACTCCTCCATGATCTTGATAGAGATCGGAGTTGGTGTTGATGAAGACCCTCATCCGAACATGACGATCGGAGGTAGGGCGCAGTCCTCGGTCAAGCCAAGGTGACCAGCCGAACTGGTGACGAAGAAGTCGACGTCGCAGTTGACCTGCAGTCGAGCCATTGATCCTTTCGCCGATCACACAGCGGAACTCTCAATGAAAGCACCAATGTCGGTGTCAAAACCGGCGGATCTCGGGTAGGGGGTCCCAAGCAGTGCGTCTTAGGATCAATGGTAACAGGAGACAAGGGACACGATGTTTTACCCAGATTCGGGCCCTCTTGATGGAGGTAAAACCCTACGTCCTGCTTGATTGATATTGATGATGTGGGTATTATAAGAGTAGATCTACCACGAGATCAAGGAGGCTAAACCCTAGAAGCTAGCCTATGGTATAATTGTTGTTGTATATGTCTATCGACTAGCCTGGCCCCGGTTTATATAATGCACCAGAGGCTTAGGGTAACAAGAGTCTTAGCCGAATACGCCGGTGGGGGAGGAGTCCTTGTCTTGATCATCAAGTCTTGTTGATTCTTCCTTGTATGCGGTAGCTGTCCGGACTGGCCCATGAGTATACGGCCATGGGGATCCTCGGCCCAATCCAACTGATCGGGAGACGACGTGGTGAGTACCCCCTAGTCCAGGACACCGTCACTACCCATGCTTGTATTCGGTGTAAATTAATTTTAATTTAGATATATTAAAACTGAGCACTTTTCCATCCCTCTCAGGCCATCAGCATCCCAGCCGTCCGATCATCAATTTTGGACAATTTTGGCCGTCTGATCAGCTCTAATCGCACTCAGGCTCGCTCCGTTCGCTACTAATAAACGCTAGCCGTGTTGGGCCTTTCCTCTGGTAACAATTTTGGGCGTCTGCCACTAAATTGGGATGGGCCGCTACCCCTTCACGTGATTAGCCCACCCCGTGGCCGAAACGATGCATCTCATCAGGACGACTAAACGAAAAAAGTCACTCGCCTCCCTCTCCCTGACCTCTCGTCTCTCTCTCACGACCTGGGCGAGCGCAGCCGCCGCAATCCCGCCAGTTGCTGCCAGGTTTGTTTCTCATCCCCATCCCGCCTCCCACATCCCTCGGCCCGCTCGTGGGCGAAGGTGCGGATCTATTCCACTGGTCTATGCCGGGCGAAGGTGAGAGGAGTAGCAGCGCGAGTCCAACTGGAACAAGGCGGATGCTTCACACTGTCTTCTTCTCATATTTTCCAAACGGATGGATGCTGATTCTGTTGGATGGGTAATTGATCTGAGGATTTACGATGTCCAGCTCCGTCCTTGAGGTGTGACCAAAGGCGGACTCTAGGTATGTCTGCATTGTCATCTGAAAGTCGTATGATTTATCCATGTGATGTGATGCTAGGTTTTTTTTGTTCACGCGTGATGTACCTGTGAGTGAACTCTGAACCCTGTTTATGCTCTGTTTGTTTGTAATTAAATAGATATACCACGATGCACATGATGTTGGTTGACCAACCAGTCAGTGGACCCCTTGATTAAATTAATTCCAAGCCCAAGCTGATAGGGATTAGTTAATGATTTCTTAGTAATTTTGTATATACGTATTAATTTTCAAGAGACGAACAATGAGTTCACATTTGTTTTCAGGATTCAGTTCCATCTCTTCAATTTGCGTTAGCTACATAAGATAGCTAATTGGCTCTGTGGTACACTTCTAAGCACTCAATTTGGAACAAGACTGCATAATTTCCTTAGTTTGCTAATGAAAAAAAAATATGTTTTGCCAAAAAAAAAATACAAGCTACAAATAATGTACTCCCTTCGTTTCTAAATATAAGTCCTTTTACAAAGTACACTATAGAGACTACATTCGGATGTATATAGACGCCTTTTAGAATATAGGTTCACTCATTTTGCTCTGTATGTAGTCTATAGTGGAATCTCTTAAAAGACTTATATTTAGGAACACAGGAAGTATATATTTATGGCCTTATCAATTTCCGGTAGGATTTTGGAAGCTATTGGGTAGTTTGGCACCGCATTCACAAATCCTTGTAGCTTATTCAATCATTGCACAGGATGCATTCCTTGAGAAATGATGAAATTAGAATAGTGCTCTCACCCTCCAGGCTTGATAGTAAGGAACCATGTGCCCAACTCCTTAGATTGTCAGAACACTAGGCTTGTACCCAAACGTCCCAACCACAAAGCAGACAACCTGCCATTTCATGAAGGATTCAGAGAACAATTTTCAGTTTTGTGTGCATTAGTATAGCTATGAAAATTAGGAAATAATGCATTTTGAAGTTCTGATGTGAAATCTGATGCTCCGTGTTAGTCATTTCATAAATAGCATATTATTTGCAATACTGCTGATGTACCATGGACACCAAGATGTTTTTCTAGGCAGATCAAGAATGTCTACCGTTTGTTGGGTGAAGTTGACAGAACACACGACATCTATATATCTGCTGGTGCAAAATGGTAGTTGTAAGGGATTATACATTAACAATTGATTTCTTCAGTAAGTAGGACGAAACATATTCTGCTGGATACATGAACCTATACAACATGTATACAACAATACCTGTATGCCACTTGCAGAAGGTGAAGGTAAGGTGTTCTTTTGATGCCGTTGTTCTGATTGCTTGCCGTGAGTGATGTTCAAAATTGGCATATTTCATCAGAATTGGGGTATAAGGCGAGCGCTCAAAACAGAGAGAACAGAAAAGTTGCAGAGTGACACATGTGTTCAATATGATTTCCACTATTTTCATGTTAGAGGTAATCCAGTTACCTTAGATATGATGACCTTATATAATGTATGTCTGTTGATTGGTATTATCCTTTAGGTTTCATTGAAATTGAATGATTAATTTCTGTTTCTCTACTATAGTCTGTTAGCATCTAAATTCTTCAAGAATTTCGGAAATGAATATTGACAGTTCTGTACAGATATGTGGTATTATATTATAACTTATAAGTACTACACCTATTATGAGTGTGACAGACACATTTTCTTTAAAATATCATAATGAAACTGAAGATTTTCCCTTCTCCTATTATGAGTGTTACAGACACATTATCTCTAAAATATCATAATGAACTTTTAGGCAACTATAATCCATTCACATGTTCTCATGTACTTTTAGTGTCAATCATCAATATGGAAGTGTGGCAATTAGCACCAGGTCATCCCTAATACCATGGTACTTCACTTCAAATCAACTAAATTTCCCACATTCAAAGCTAACAAATATATGAGTTGGTTTGTGTAAATTTAACTTTAATGTTTTGCATCACTATATTTTACTTAAATTTATAATATATTGCCAAAATAGACGGGCGCTGCAACGCGCGCCATCATGATCTAGTGCATGTTTATGACTGTTGTCGCTCTCTTAGTTGGTCGCTTCCTAGTCTTTTGCTAGCCTTCACCTGTACTAAGCGGGAATACTGCTTGTGCATCCAAACTCCTTAAACCCCAAAGTTGTTACATATGAGTCCACTATACCTTCCTATATGCGGTATTTATCTGCCGTTCCAAGTAAATTTGTATGTGCCAAACTCCAAACCTTCAAATAAAATTCTGTTTTGTATGCTCGAGCAGCTCATGTTTCAACTAGGGATGCCTATATCTTTCATGCTAGGTGGGTTATTCTCAAGAGGAGTGGACTCCGCTCCTCATTCACGAGGAAGGGCCGGTAACCGGGATGCCCAGTCCCATGATCCAAAAAGATCAAAGCAAATCAAAATAATTAAACAAAACTCCCCTAGGGCTGTTGTTAGTTGGAGGCACTTGTTGTTTTGAGCAAGCCATGGATTGATGTTTGTTGGTGGTTGGGGGAGTATAAACCTTTACCATTCTGTTTGGGAACTGCCTATAATGCATGTAGTATGGAAGATACAGCCATCTCATAGTTGTTGCATTGACAGCAAAAGTATGCCGCTCAAAATGTTATTCAATCTCTATTTTAAAGTCGAGCTCTGGCACCTCTACAAATCCCTGCTTCCCTCTGCGAAGGGCCTATCTATTTACTTTTATGTTGAGTCATCACCCTTCTTATTAAAAAGCACCCGCTAGAGAGCACACTGTCATTTGCATTCATTACTATTGGTTTATATTGGATATGACTTGACTGGATTTCTTTTACCATGAATTACAATGTTTAGTCAGTCCTTGATCTTTAAAGGTGCTCTGCATTTATGTTTTGTGGTCTCGGAAAGGGCTAGCAAGATACCATTTTGTTATATCATGTTATAATTATTTTGAGAAAGTGTTGTCATCGAGTTTTATTATTATGGCTCGCTAGCTGATTATGCTATTGATATGAGTAATTGTGAGAACTATTGTTAAGTTGAACCGTTTTTGTTCTCTTGGCTCAACGCAAACAGTTCATCCGAGTGAACGATATGCCGTATATCGCACACACCTTCACATGGCTAACCGTTTCTTTTGTGTTGCCTAATCACAAACAGTTCATCCGAGTGAATTGTATGCCGTATATTGCACGCACCTTCATCTGGCTGCCCGTTTTTTTGTTCCGCCTCATCACAAATAGTTCATCGGGGTGAACTGTATGCTGTATATCGCACACACCTTGATCTGGCTGCCCATTTCTGTTGTTCTATCTCATTGCAAATAGTTCGTATGGATCAACCCTATGCCCCGCAATGCAAACACATCTAAAATCTGAGCCTTGTTTGATGTATCCGCCATCGCAAACGTTTTGCATCATTTTGACGGTTTTTTACATCACCGTTTGTGATTAATGCATCGCGCACAGTTTTGTCGAATGGTCTCTGATTGTAGTGTCGCGTTAGCAGCATCCTACAGTAGTGATAGCAACTTTATTATCATAGTTAATTGAAACCTCTTCCAAAAAAGTGGGATCATCATTAAATAATGTCACGACCTCTCCAAATCCACTTTCATAATTGTTACAATAAGATTCAACACTCTCCAAAATAGTGGGATTATTATTACATAGAGTTGACACTCTTTCGAACACACTTTTGTCAATATAATCATCATAAATAGGGGGCATGCTATCATCATAATAAGTTTGCTCATCAAAACTTGGGGGACTAAAAATATCTTCTTCATCAAGCATAGCATCCCCAAGCTTATGGCTTTTCATATCACTAGCATCATGGATATTCAAAGAATTCATACTAGCAACATTGCAATCATGCTTATCATTCATGGATTTTATGCCAAACATTTTATTGAATTCTTCTTCTAACACTTTGGCAAAAAAATCGATCCATCATTTTGAAGAAAGACATTATAAAGATGAATAATATGAGGCAACCTCAATTCCATTTTTGTAGTTTTCTTTTATAAACCAAACTAGTGATAAAATAAGAAACTAAAAGATTCAATTGCAAGATCTAAAGATATACCTTCAAGCACTCACCTCCACGGCAACGACGCCAAAAAAGAGCTTGATGTTTACTACACAACTTATTCTTGTAGACTCATGTTGGGCCTCCAAGCGCAGAGTTTTGTAGGACAGTAGCAATTTTTCCTCAAGTGGATGACCTAAGGTTTATCAATCTGTGGAAGGCATAGGATGAAGATGGTCTCTCTCAAACAACCCTGCAGCCAAATAACAAAGAGTCTCTTGTGTCCCCAACACACCCATTAAGTATAGGTGCACTAGTTCGGCGAAGAGATGCTGATACAAGTGTAATATGGATAGTAGATATAGGTTTTTGTAATCTTAAAATATAAAAACAGCAAGGTAGCAAGTAACAAAAGTGAGCAAAAACAGTATAGCAATGCTTGAAAACAAGGCCTAGAGTTCATACTTTCACTACTGCAAAATCTCTCAACAATGATAACATATTTGGATCATACAATCCCTCAACATGCAACAAAGAATCACTCCAAAGTTCCTATCACGGAGAACATAAGACGAAATTGTTTGTAGGGTACGAAACCACCTTAAAGTTATTCTTTTGCCGATCAACCGATTGAGATATTCCTATAAGTGTCACAAATAGCCCTAGATTTCGTACTAAAATAACACCATATCATACACATCAACCAACTCCAATGTCACCTAGATAGTCCAATTTCACCACAAGTATCCTTGAGTTGATTATACGATATACATCAAACAACTTCAGATTCATGATATTCAATCCAACAGAAAGAACTTCTAAGAGTGCCCCAAGATTTCTATCGGAGAAAGGAATATGAAAATGTGTATCAACCCCTTTGCACAGATTATCCCAATGTCACGACGGGAATCCGAAAGTTGATAACCAAAACATACATCAAGTGAATCAATAGAACATCCCATTGTCACCACGGGTATCCCATCACAAGATATACATCAAGTGCTCTCACATCCAAAAGATTCAATCCGACATAACAAAACCTTAAAGGAAAAGAGTCAATTCATCACAAAAAAGTAGAGAGGGAAGAACACCATAAGATCCAAATATATTAACAAAGCTCGCGGCACATCAAGATCGTGCCAAATCAAGAACACAAGACAGAGAGAGATCAGACATATAGCTACTAGTACATACCCTCAGCCCCGAGGGTGAACTACTCCCTCCACGTCATGGAGACCACCAGAATGAATAAGATGGCCTCCGGTGATGATTTTCCCCTCCGGCAGGGTGCCGGAACAGGGTCCTGATAGATTTTTCATGGATAAAGAGGCTTGTGGCGGCGGAACTTCTCATCTAGGGTTCTTTCTAGGTTTTTTGGTATTTATAGGAATTTTGGCATCGGTCTCACGTCAAGGGGGTGCCCGAGGGGCCCACAAGCTCGCCGCTAGCGCCTTGTGGGTAGGGCGCGCCTAGCGAGCTTGTGGCTTCCTCGTCCACTTCCTGGCCCAGCTCTGGTGCTTCGGGGGTCTCTTTTGGTCCATAAAAAATCACCATAAATTTTCAGCCCATTCCGAGAACTTTTATTTCTGCACAAAAAACGACGCCACGGTAGTTCTACTAAAAACATCGTCGGTCCGGGTTAGTTCTTATCAAATCATACAAAAACGATATAAAATTGTTGTAAACATGTCATGAATACTTCATAAATTATAGATACGTTGGAGACGTGTCAGGCCTGGCACTGTCGACTAGGGCCTAGTGCTGGGGTGTCCCCTTTTCCTTTTTCTTTTACCCTTTTCCATTTTCTTTCTTCCTCTCTACTTTGCATTTTCTTTAGGTAGCAAATGACTTTTTGAAAAATGTTCACTTGGTCAAATTAAATAATTTGCAACAACTAGCACTACCACAAAAAGTTGGGGAGTTAAATGAATTCATTTGAATTTTGTTTAAATGGAAAAGGTTAATTTAAATGTTGTTGGTCCTGTTTTAAATATGTTTAGGCCATTTTAAAATATTAAAATGAGGTTGGTTCTTACATGAAAATTAGCTAGTGAATATTTTCAATATTATGAACATTTTTGTTTTACTGTTTGAAGAAATAACTTATTTGACTTTATTTTAAATTTGAAATTGGCTTTGATTTCTATCAAGTGGTAATTTGGCTTAGTTAAACTTGATGACATGGCACCATTAGTGTGAGGTCACTGTAGCATGACACTGGGAGTGTTACAACACCAAGGATAGCACAGATCATGTGAACAAGTAAAAACTTAGGTTCAACAAAACTAACCGATAATTGTTGATGAAGAAAGGTGGGATGCCTACCTGGGCATCCCTAAGCTTAGATGCTTGAGACTTCTTGAAATATTAACTTGGGATGCCTTGGTCATCCCCAAGCTTGAGCTCTTGTGTTTTCTCAATTCCTCTCAAATCGTGGTTTTCCTAAATCTTAAAAACTTCATCCACACAAAACTCAATAAGAACTCGCGAGATAAGTTAGTATAAATCAATGCAAAACCTTATCATTCTCTACCATAAAAAATACTAAAATTATAATCTAACATTGCATACTAAATGCCTCTACATATTTCGTACTCCTATCATCAACCAGAATCATTAAACTAGCAAACATATGCAAACATAACAACAATACTATCTAAACAGAAGAGTTTGTAAAGGATAAAGAAAGATTCATCCTTATTTTACTCCAAAAATTCAGAAAAATTACCACATTGTAGAAAATTTGTTATAGCTTACTGTGTGAAAATTTCAAGATTCTATCATGTTCTTACTTTTCTAAAGAATTCACACAATAATAGAAAACTTTTTGTTTCCAAACAACAACATATAGACTTGCAAAATAAGCATGGTAAAGGCTATACTCGACACTTTTATTGAAATAAAGGATACAAAACATTATTCTAAGTAACAGAAAGAAAATATCAACAAAATAAAATGACACTCCAAGCAAAAAACATATCATGTGACGAATAAAAATATAGCTCCAAGTGAGATTACCGATAATGTTGAAGACGAAAGAGGGGATGCCTTCCGGGGCATCCCCAAGCTTAGACGCTTGAGTCTTCCTTGAAGATTACCTTGGGCTACTTTGAGCATCCCCAATCTTAGGGTCTTTCCACTCCTCATTCTCCTCATATTGATATCCCACCCAAAACCTGAAAACTTCAATCACACAAAACTTAACGAAACTTCGTGAGATAGGTTAGTATGATAAAGAGAAAATCATTCGCTTTGGTACTGTCAAGACAAGATTAATCATTGTTCTCACATAATTTCTACTGTACCCTATCATTTCTACAACTTATATTGCTCGATATAATTCATAGAAACTATAAAAAGAGCAAATTATGAATCGAAAACAGAATATGTCAAAAACAGAACAGTCTGTAATGATCTGAAGGAACATGATACTTCTGTTACTCCAACAATTCTTAAAAATTAGGACAACATAGGCAATTTGTATATCAATCATGTGTAAAAATTCCAGCATTTTATCATGTCCCAGTGAATTATAATAATTCCAGCACTGGATGAAAAAGCTTATGTGTTTGCATAGAATCAACTCAACTACCATCCAAATCATCCCAAAGGTTTTACTTGGAAATTATTGAAACAAAATCTATAAAACATGATCACTATAGTATATTAATCATAGGAACACACAAACATAGTAGGTACAAGTATTGGGTTGTCTCCCAACAAGAGATTTTCTTTAATGCCTTTTTAGCTATGCATGATGATTTTAAGGATGCCCACGTAAGAATAATAATTAAAACATGCAAGAGAGCATCATGAATCACATGGCAAACACATTTAAGCATAACCCAGTTCCTATGCATAAGGATTTTGTGAGAAAATAACTTAATTATGAGCAAGAATCAACTAGCATAGGAAGGCAAGACAAGCATAACTTCAAAAAATTCAATACATACAGAGGAAACTTGATATTATTGAGATATGTAAAAGCATATGTTCCTCTCTCATAATAATTTTCAGTGGCATTAGAACAAATTCAACAATATAACTATCACATAAATCATTCCTTCCATGATCCACAAGCATAATTTTTTTTATTACTCTCCACATAAGCAAATTTATTCTCATCAATGGTAGTGGGAGCAAACTCAACAAAAATAACTATCAGGAGATACTTGATTGACATAATTAAATTGAACATTAAAATCATCATGGCAAGTTTCATGGTTATCATTACTCTTTATAGCATACATGTCATCACCATAATCATCATAGATAGCAACTTTGTTGTCATAAACAATTGAAACCTCTTCCAAAATAGTGGATTCATCACTAAATAAAGTCATGACCTCTCCAAATCCACTTTCACAATTATTACAATAAGATGCAACACCCTCCAAAAAGTGGGATCATTACTACCTAGAGTTGACACTCTTCCAAACCCACTTTCATCAATATAATCATCATAAATAGGATACATGCTATCATCATAATAAATTTTCTCATCAAAACTGGGGGGGGGGGTCTAAAAATATCATCTTCATCAAACATAGCATCCCCAAGCTTGTAGCTTTAGCTACATCATTAGCATCATGGATATTCAAAGAATTCCTACTAACAACATTGCAATCATGCTTATCATTCAAATATTTTATGCAAAACTTTTTATTGAATTCTTCTTCTAACACTTTGGCACAATTTTCTGATCCATCATTTTCAAAAAGACATTCTAATGATAAAGCAATCGAGGCAACCTCAATTCCATTTTTTTGTAGTTTTATTTTATAAACCAAACTAGTGAATAAACAAGAAACAAAAGATTCAATTGCAAGATCTAAAGATATACCTTCAAGCACTCACCTCCCCGGCAACTAAGCCAGAAAAGAGCTAGATGTCTACTACACAACTTATTCTTGTAGACTCGTGTTGGGCCCCCAAGCGCAGAGTTTTGTAGGACAACAAAATTTTTCCCTCAAGTGGATGACCAAAAATTTATCAATCTATGGGAGGCGTAGGATGAAGATGGTCTCTCTCAAACATCCCTGCAATCAAATACGAGAAATCTCTTGTGTCCCCAACACACCAAATGCAATGGTAAATTGTATAGGTAAACTAGTTCGATGAAGAGATGGTGACACAACTGTAGTATGAGTAGTAGATATAGGTTTTTGTAATATGAAAATATAAAAATAACAAGGTAGCAAGTGATAAAACGTAGCAAAAATAGTATTACAGTTCTTGGAAACAAGGCCTAGGGATCATACTTTCACTAGTGCAATCTCTCAACAATGCTAACATAATTGGATCATATAACCATCCATCAATGTGTGACAAATAATCACTGCAAAGTTCTTATCAATAGAAGAGAACATAAGAAGAAATTGTTGTAGGTAGTAAACCACCTCAAGGATATCCTTTGCGATCAATCTCTTGAGCTATTCCTATAAGTGTCACAAACAACCCTAGAGTTCGTACTAAAATAACACCATATGATATGCATCAATCAACTCTAATGTCACCTAGATACTCCAATGTCACCACAAGTATCCGTGTGTCAATTATACGATATGCATCAAATAACTTCAGATTCATAATGTTCAATCCAACACAAAGAACTTCAAGGTGTATCCCAAAGTTTCTACCGGATAAAGTAGGGCAAAAACATGCATCAACATGTATGCCTAGATTACCCCAATGTCACTGCGGGAATCCACAAATTGATTGCCAAAACATATATCAAGTGAATCAATGAACACCCCATTTTCACCAAGGGTATCCACATGCAAGACATACATCAAGTGTCCAGATCCAAAATATTCAATCTGATAATAGTGAAACCTCAACGGGAAAGACTCAATTCATCACAACAAGATAGAGAGAGGGAAAAACACCATATGATCCGACTATATTAACAAAGCCCATGGTCATATCAAGACCGCACCGGATCAAGAACATGAGAGAGAGAGAGAGAGAGATCAAACACATAGCTACTGGTACATACCCTCAGTCCCGGGGGCGAACTACGCCCTCCTCATCATGGAGACCGCGGGGATGATGAAAATGGCCTCCGGTAATGATTTTCTCCTCTAGCAGGGTGCCGAAAAATGCCTCAAGATGGTATCTCTTTGGAACAAAGGCTTGCGGTGGCAGAGTGGAACTTCTAGGTTTATTTCTGGGGGTTTCCCTATTTATAAGAATTTTCAGAGTTGGAATCACGTGAAACGGAGTTACAAGGTGCCCACAAGGTATCCTAGCGCGGCCACCCCCTAGGCGCGCGAGTTACCTTGTCACCTCCTCGTGGGTCTTCTGATCCTGCCATGAAGCATCAGGGGTCTCTTATGTTCCAAAAAAATCATCAAAAAGTTTCGTCGCATTTGGACTTCGTTTTGTATGGATTTTCTAGAAAACCAAAAACAAGCAGAAAACAACAATTGGCACTGGGTACTAGGTTAATATGTTAGTCTAGGAAAATCATATAAAAGTGCACCGAAACCATATAAAATTATTGCTAACATGGCAGGAATACTTCATAAATTATAAATACGTTGGAGACGTATCAATTATGCATGATTATGATAGCTTTGTATTTCTCTCCGAACTATCCTTTAGTTTGGCCAACTAGATTGATTTATCTTCAGTGGGAGAGGTGCCTTTAGTGAAAACTATGGCTCCCACATCTACTTTTACCATATTATAAAAACTAAAAAAAATACTTTGCTGCAATTTATTTACTTTTATTTTGTTTTGCAGTTTATCTATATACCTATACAAGATTTGATCCTTGCAGGTAACGAGTTCAAGGGGATTGAAAACCCTCTTAACTATGTTGAGTGCAAGCATTTGCTTTTATGTGTGTAGGTGCTAACGACAAGAGTTTGCTTGGTTCTCCTATTGGTTCGATAATCTTGGTTCTCACTGAGGGAAATACTTATCTCTACTATACTGCATCTCCTCTCCTCTTCGGGGAAAATCCCAATGCAGTTTACAAGTAGCAGGCATCATGTGGCGTGGTGGCCATGGCCTCCTCTCCATTGGCTAGTCCTACAACGGTTGCCCTTCATGCAAGTAGCCGAGTCCCCTGCCTGGAACTGGAGGGCCAGATCTCGTGGCGCGCTCCCTTGCCAATGGCTCAGCAGATAGCTGGCCATGCATTTGCTCTGTTAGCGGTGTCGTCTCTTGGACATGTGTGGTTCTCAAGCGGGTCCCTTTGGGTCCATTTTACTCTGGCGGCTGGTGTGGGTCGTGGCAGGCCGGCTTTGAGCTAGGTGGAGGGAAAGGATCAGGCGGTGGCCCTAGTGGTCTTCGCACGAACTCACTGTTCTACTTGCAGTCAGTCCTCTCCGATCTGGCCATCGACGAGTGATGAGTGATACTTTTACACTCATATCACCTTTCTTTAAATCGGGATTTCAATTGAAAAGAGATATTCGCTCTGATATTTGTATTAATGACTAATGAATGCAAAGGATTCCACAAATCATCTCTTTGATGTGTTTCCACAGGAAATGGGCTAAAAAGGGAAGAAATCACGTGTGAAAATGGAATGGAAGGAGAATGGAGGAAGAAGGAATCACGTATGAGTGCCCGTATGGCATGAATTCTGAGGCAGATCATCCACCTAAACAACTTTCGTTCAAAGGGCCCCATCGAAATGTCAACAGGGAGACGAGCACAGAAGGCAAAACCTCTTCATCATCCACATCCGCAAACCGTAGTCGTCGCCATCTCCATAGCCATCTCCACAACCACCATAGTGATCATCCATCTCATTCATACTTGTAATCATGCATCGCACAAGGCATCCGCTGTAAGACATATTGCAATCAATCAATCTCAAGATGTGGTCTTCAATGTTTTCTTCCCGTGATTTGATCTCCATGTGTGAGTAGTTCAGTAAGGTATGGGTTGAGGCATAAGCCTTGCAACCCGAGGTATTTGTTGAGGGGATCAACAGAATACTTTGACATAACGTCTCATATGTGTGAAATAAAATTGTTCCGTGTAGATGTCTCTTGTCTTGTCCCCGCTATACATCCCTGCATGTACCTAGGATCATGGAGATCGAGTACCGGTGAGGCTAGGAGCAAGGAGACCATGAAGTGTTATACCGAACACCAGTGACAGTAAGGTTCAGTAGGGTAGCATGGATCATATCCTTGGGGAGTAATGAGGTGTAGTCATTAAACACCCAAAGCTCTTGTCTGATTTCATTATCTTAATTATCAAGGCAACCCCACACGACGGATAGGGCATGTGATAGGACAACTGATTCTTGATGCAGGACTCATGCCGGTGAAGATGTTATTTGGACACACACGCCACTTCGATCTGTAACAAGCACATCTCGATGGGTGACTTCCAGCGCACAAATCAATATCTTATTTGATCCCAGCTCAAATACAAGGTTGTAAGCATAAGACCTCATACACGTACCTCTTTTTATTAGAAGTGTTAGAATCACTATTTACTTGTTGATCCGACCAAAAGTTGGATTTGGCACTTTGACGAAAGCTTGCTAGAGACCATCGCTTCAAGGGAATCTTTCTCTCATGGGTTCGATAACTCAGGGTCACCTCTGGGGAAATATGCGCAGGATACTCTTTTATGTTCCAATACCGGATCATAAAAGGAGGTATCAACGAGTTTCGAACTTATCCTTCGAAGGAAAACAAGGACTAATGCATATGGCTCTCTTTGGACACCCTGATTGGATAGGGGTTCGGTCTTATGCACACGCAACATCATCATAACTAGCTTCACCGGGGTATCGCGAAGCTCTGTTTTTGTTGACACCTTGGGACATGTTTGTACCAAGATTTCCAAGGGATCAACACATGCGGATAATGCCATGGCATGATTGGGGGGCCCGCTGTTGGAAATATGCCCTAGAGGCAATAATAAAAGGATTATTATATTTCAATGTTCATGATAATTGTCTTTTGTTCATGCTATAACTGTATTATCCGGAAATCGTAATACACGTGTGAACACTTAGACCCAATGAGTCCCTAGTGAGCCTCTAGTTGACTAGCTCGTTATGATCAATAGATAGTCATGGTTTCCTGACTATGGACATAGGATGTCGTTGATAACGGGATCACATCATTAGGAGAATGATGTGATGGACAAGACCCAATCATAAGCATAGCATAAAAGATCGTATAGTTCGTTTGCTAGAAGCTTTGCCAATGTCAAGTATCTATTCCTTCGACCATGAGATCGTGTAACTCCCGGTTACCGTAGGAGTGCCTTGGGTGTATCAAACGTCACAACGTAACTGGGTGACTATAAAGGTGCATTACAGGTATCTCCGAAAGTATCTGTTGGGTTGACACGGATCGAGACTGGGATTTGTCACTCCGTATAACGGAGAGGTATCTCTGGGCCCACTCGGTAATGCATCATCATAATGAGCTCAATGTGACCAAGGTGATGGCCACGGGATCATGCATTACGGTACGAGTAAAGTGACTTGCCGGGTAACGAGACTGAACAAGGTATTGGGATACCGACGATCGAGTCTCGGGCAAGTAACGTACCGATTGACAAAGGGAATTGTATACAGGGTTTGATCGAATCCTCGACATCGTGGTTCAACCGATGAAATCATCGAGGAGCATGTGGGAGCCAACATGGATATCCAGACCCCGCTGTTGGTTATTGCCCGAGAGTCGTCTCGGTCATGTCTGCGTGTCTCCCGAACCCGTAGGGTCTACACACTTAAGGTTCGGTGACGCTAGGGTTAGTAGGAAGTCAAGTATGTGACTACCGAATGATGTTCGGAGTCCCGGATGAGATCCCGGACGTCACGAGGAGTTCCGGAATGGTCCGGAGGTAAAGATTTATATATGGGAAGTCCTGTTTCGGGCATCGGGACAAGTTTCGGGGTTATCGGTATTGTACCGGGACCACCGGAGGGGTCCCGGGGGCCCACCGGGTGGGGCCACCTGCCCCGGGGGGCCACATGGGCTGTAGGGGGTGCGCCTTGGCCTGCATGGGCCAAGGGCACCAGCCCCACATAGGCCCATGCGCCTAGGGTTCAAGGGGGCAAGAGTCCTAGGAGGGGAAGGCACCTCCTAGGTGCCTTGGGGGGGAGGGAAACCCCCCTTGGCCGCCGCCCCCCTAGGAGATTGGATCTCCTAGGGCCGGCCACCCCCCCCTTGGCCCTCCTATATATAGTGGGGGAGAGGAGGGACTTCATACCTTGAGTCCTTGGCCTTTGGTTGCCTCCTTCTCCCTCCCCAACACCTCTCCTCCTTCGTTGTGTGCTCGGCGAAGCCCTGTCGGAGTACTGCTTCTCCACCATCACCACGCCGTCGTGCTGCCGGTGGAGCTGTCTTCCTCAACCTCTCCTTCCCCCTTGCTGGATCAAGAAGGAGGAGACGTCGCTCGTCCCGTACGTGTGTTGAACACGGAGGTGCTGTCCGTTCAGCACTTGGCATCGGTGATCTGAATCACGTTCGAGTACGACTCCATCATCACCTTGCAAGCTTCCGCACGCGATCTACAAGTGGTATGTAGATGCAAGCTCTCTCCCATGACTCGTTGCTTAGATGAACTCATAGATGGATCTTGGTGAAGCCGTAGGAAAAATTTTAATTTTCTGCAACGTTCCCCAACAGTGGCATCATGAGCTAGGTCTATGCGTAGTTCTCTAATGCACGAGTAGAACACAATTTGTTGTGGGCGTTGATCTTGTCATCTTACTTGCCTCTACTAGTCTTTTCTTGCTCAACGGTATTGTGGGATGAAGCGGCCCGGACCAACCTTACACGTACGCTTACGTGAGACCGGTTCCACCGACTGACATGCACTAGTTGCATAAGGTGGCTGGCGGGTGTCTGTCTCTCCCACTTTAGTTGGAGCGGAATCGATGAACAAGGCCCTTATGAAGGGTAAATAGAAGTTGACAAAATCACGTTGTGGTGATTCGTAGGTAAGAAAACGTTCTTGCTAGAACCCAATCGCAGCCACGTAAAAGATGCAACAACAACTAGAGAACGTCTAACTTGTTTTTGCAGCGATTGATCATGTGATGTGATATGGCCAGAAGTTGTGATGAATGTTGAATTGTGATGTATGAGATCATGTTCTTGTAATAGGATTCACGACTTGCATGTCGATGAGTATGACAACCGGCAGGAGCCATAGGAGTTGTCTTTATTTTTTTGTATGACCTGCGTGTCATTGAAGAACGCCATGTAAACTACTTTACTTCATTACTAAACGCGTTAGTCATAGAAGTAGAAGTAGTCGTTGGCGTGACAACTTCATGAAGACACGATGATGGAGATCATGATGATGGAGATCATGGTGTCAAGCCGGTGACAAGATGATCATGGAGCCCCGAAGATGGAGATCAATGGAGCTTGATGATATTGGCCATATCATGTCACAACCATATAATTGCATGTGATGTTTATTATGTTTATGCATCTTGTTTACTTAGGACGACGGTAGTAAATAAGATGATCCCTTACAAAATTTCAAGAAGTGTTCTCCCCTAACTGTGCACCGTTGCTACAGTTCGTCGTTTCTAAGCACCACGTGATGATCGGGTGTGATGGATCCTTACGTTCACATACAACGGGTGTAAGACAGTTTTACACAGCGAAAACACTTAGGGTTAACTTGACGAGCCTAGCATGTGCAGACATGGCCTCGGAACACGGAGACCGAAAGGTCGAACACGAGTCGTATGGAAGATACGATCAACATAAAGATGTTCACCGACGATGACTAGTCCGTCTCACGTGATGATCGGACACGGGCTAGTCGACTCGGATCGTGTAACACTTAGATGACTAGAGGGATGTCTAATCTAAGTGGGAGTTCATAATTTTGATTAAGAACTTTATTATCATGAACTTAGTCTAAAACCTTTGCAAATATGTATTGTAGATCAATGGCCAACGCTCATGTCAACATGAACTTCAACGCGTTCCTAGAGAAAACCAAGCTGAAAGATGATGGCAGCAACTATACGGACTGGGTCCGAAACCTGAGGATCATCCTCATAGCTGCCAGGAAGCAATATGTCCTAGAAGGACCGCTAGGTGCCGCTCCCGTCCCAGAGAACCAAGACGTTATGAACGCTTGGCAAACTCGTGCTGATGATTACTCCCTCGTTCAGTGCGGCATGCTTTACAGCTTAGAACCGGGGCTCCAAAAGCGTTTTGAGCATCACGGAGCATATGAGATGTTCGAAGAGCTGAAACTAGTTTTCCAAGCTCATGCCCGGGTCGAGAGATATGATGTCTCCGACAAGTTCTACAGTTGTAAGATGGAGGAGAACAGTTCTGTCAGTGAACACATCCTGAAGATGTCTGGGTTGCACGCACGTATGACCCAGTTGAACATTAACCTCCCAGATGAGGCGGTCATTGACAGAATCCTCCAGTCGCTCCCACCAAGCTACAAGAGCTTTGTGATGAACTACAACATGCAGGGGATGGTAAAGACCATTCCTGAAGTGTTCTCGATGCTGAAGTCAGCAGAGGCTGAAATCAAGAAAGAACATCAAGTGTTGATGGTCAATAAGACCACTAAGTTCAAGAAGGGCAAGGGTAAGAAGAACTTCAAGAAGGACGGCAAAGATGTTGCCGCGCCCGGTAAGCCTGTTGCCGGGAAGAAGTCAAAGAATGGACCCAAGCCTGAGACTGAGTGCTTTTATTGCAAGGGGAAGGGGCACTGGAAGCGGAACTGCCCCAAATACTTAGCGGATAAGAAGGCCGGCAACACCAAAGGTATATTTGATATACATGTAATTGATGTGTACCTTACCAGTACTCGAAGTAACTCCTGGGTATTTGATACCGGTGCCGTTGCTCACATATGTAACTCACAGCAGGAGCTGCGGAATAAACGGAGACTGGCGAAGGACGAGGTGACGATGCGCGTCGGGAATGGTTCCAGGGTCGATGTGATCGCCGTCGGCACGCTGCCTCTACATTTACCTATGGGATTAGTATTAAACCTCAATAATTGTTATTTAGTGCCAAGTTTGAGCATGAACATTGTATCTGGATCTCGTTTAATACGAGATGGCTACTCATTTAAGTCTGAGAATAATGGTTGTTCGATTTATATGAGAGATATGTTTTATGGTCATGCTCCGATGGTCAATGGTTTATTCTTGATGAATCTCGAGCGTAATATTACACATGTTCATAGTGTGGATGCCAAAAGATGTAAAGTTGATAACGATAGTCCCACATACTTGTGGCACTGCCGCCTTGGTCACATTGGTGTCAAGCGCATGAAGAAGCTCCATGCTGATGGACTTTTAGAGTCTCTTGATTATGAATCATTTGACACATGCGAACCTTGCCTCTTAGGCAAAATGACCAAGACTCCGTTCTCCGGAACAATGGAGCGAGCAACCAACTTGTTGGAAATCATACATACCGATGTGTGCGGTCCAATGAGCGTTGAGGCTCGCGGAGGATATCGTTATGTTCTCACTCTCACTAACGACTTGAGTAGATATGGGTATGTCTACTTAATGAAACACAAGTCTGAGACCTT
This sequence comes from Triticum timopheevii, assembly GCA_963921465.1. NCBI lineage: Eukaryota > Viridiplantae > Streptophyta > Magnoliopsida > Poales > Poaceae > Triticum > Triticum timopheevii. The sequence continues at coordinate 102,848,582 of OY997271.1, forward strand.
TGAAAAGTTCAAGGAATTTCAGAGTGAGGTAGAGAATCAACATGACCGTAAGATAAAGTTCCTACGATCAGATCGTGGGGGCGAATACTTAAGTCACGAATTTGGTACACACTTAAGAAAATGTGGAATCGTTTCACAACTCACGCCGCCTGGAACACCTCAGCGAAACGGTGTGTCCGAACGTCGTAATCGCACTCTATTGGATATGGTGCGGTCTATGATGTCTCTTACCGATTTACCGCTATCATTTTGGGGATACGCTCTAGAGACAGCTACATTCACTTTAAATAGGGCACCGTCTAAATCCGTTGAGACGACACCGTATGAATTATGGTTTGGGAAGAAACCTAAGCTGTCGTTTCTAAAAGTTTGGGGATGCGATGCTTATGTCAAGAAACTTCAACCTGAAAAGCTCGAACCCAAGTCGGAAAAATGCGTATTCATAGGATACCCTAAGGAAACTGTCGGGTATACCTTCTACTTAAGATCCGAAGGCAAGATCTTTGTTGCCAAGAACGGATGCTTTCTGGAGAAAGAGTTTCTCTCGAAAGAAGTAAGTGGGAGGAAAGTAGAACTCGATGAAGTACTACCTCTCGAACGGGAAAGTGGTGCAGCGCAGGAAACCATTCCTGTAATGCCCACACCAACTGAAGAGGAAAATGTTGATGATGATCAAGGTACTTCAGATCTAGTTGCTACTGAATTTCGAAGGTCCACAAGGACACGTTCTGCACCAGAGTGGTACGGCAACCCTGTCATGGAAATCATGTTGCTGGACAACAATGAACCTTCGAACTATGAAGAAGCAATGGCGGGCCCGGATTCCAACAAATGGCTTGAGGCCATGAAATCCGAGATAGGATCCATGTATGAAAACAAAGTATGGACTTTGACAGACTTGCCCGATGATCGGCGAGCGATAGAAAATAAATGGATTTTTAAGAAGAAGACGGACGCGGATGGTAATGTTACCATCTATAAAGCTCGACTTGTCGCTAAGGGTTATCGACAAGTTCAAGGGATTGACTACGACGAGACATTCTCTCCCGTGGCGAAGCTTAAGTCCGTCCGAATCATGTTAGCAATTGCCGCATACTATGATTATGAGATATGGCAGATGGACGTCAAAACGGCATTCCTTAATGGACATCTTAAGGAAGAGCTGTATATGATGCAGCCGGAAGGTTTTGTCGTTCCTCAGAACGCTAACAAAGTATGCAAGCTCCAGCGATCCATTTATGGACTGGTGCAAGCATCTCGGAGTTGGAACATTCGCTTTGATGAGATGATCAAAGCGTTTGGGTTTACGCAGACTTATGGAGAAGCCTGCGTTTACAAGAAAGTGAGTGGGAGCTCTGTAGCATTTCTCCTATTATATGTAGATGACATACTCTTGATGGGAAATGATACGAAACTCCTGGACAGCATTAAGGCCTACTTGAACAAGTGTTTTTCAATGAAGGACCTTGGAGAAGCTGCTTATATATTAGGCATCAAGATCTATAGAGATAGATCGAGACGCCTCATAGGTCTTTCACAAAGCACATACCTTGATAAGATTTTGAAGAGGTTCAAAATGGATCAGTCCAAGAAGGGGTTCTTGCCTATGTTACAAGGTGTGAGATTGAGCTTGGCTCAGTCACCGACCACGGCAAAAGATAAAGAAGAGATGAGTGTCATCCCCTATGCTTCAGCCATAGGATCTATTATGTATGCCATGCTGTGTACCAGACCCGATGTAAACCTTGCCGTAAGTTTGGTTGCAAGATACCAAAGTAACCCCGGCAAGGAACACTGGACAGCGGTCAAGAATATCCTGAAGTACCTGAAAAGGACAAAGGACATGTTTCTCGTTTATGGAGGAGATGAAGAGCTCGTCGTAAAGGGTTACGTCGACGCTAGCTTCGACTCAGATCTGGATGACTCTAAGTCACAAACCGGATACGTGTATATGTTGAATGGTGGAGCAGTAAGCTGGTGCAGCTGCAAGCAGAGCGTCGTGGCGGGATCTACATGTGAAGCGGAGTACATGGCAGCCTCGGAGGCAGCGCATGAAGCGATTTGGATGAAGGAGTTCATCACCGACCTAGGAGTCATACCCAATGCGTCGGGGCCGATCAAACTCTTCTGTGACAACACTGGAGCTATTGCCCTTGCCAAGGAGCCCAGGTTTCACAAGAAGACCAGGCACATCAAGCGTCGTTTCAACTCCATCCGTGAAAATGTTCAAGATGGAGACATAGAGATTTGCAAAGTGCACACGGATCTGAATGTCGCAGATCCGTTGACTAAACCTCTCTCGCGTGCAAAACATGATCAACACCAGAACTCTATGGGTGTTCGATTCATCACAATGTAACTAGATTGGTGACTCTAGTGCAAGTGGGAGACTGTTGGAAATATGCCCTAGAGGCAATAATAAAAGGATTATTATATTTCAATGTTCATGATAATTGTCTTTTGTTCATGCTATAACTGTATTATCCGGAAATCGTAATACACGTGTGAACACTTAGACCCAATGAGTCCCTAGTGAGCCTCTAGTTGACTAGCTCGTTATGATCAATAGATAGTCATGGTTTCCTGACTATGGACATAGGATGTCGTTGATAACGGGATCACATCATTAGGAGAATGATGTGATGGACAAGACCCAATCATAAGCATAGCATAAAAGATCGTATAGTTCGTTTGCTAGAAGCTTTGCCAATGTCAAGTATCTATTCCTTCGACCATGAGATCGTGTAACTCCCGGTTACCGTAGGAGTGCCTTGGGTGTATCAAACGTCACAACGTAACTGGGTGACTATAAAGGTGCATTACAGGTATCTCCGAAAGTATCTGTTGGGTTGACACGGATCGAGACTGGGATTTGTCACTCCGTATAACGGAGAGGTATCTCTGGGCCCACTCGGTAATGCATCATCATAATGAGCTCAATGTGACCAAGGTGATGGCCACGGGATCATGCATTACGGTACGAGTAAAGTGACTTGCCGGGTAACGAGACTGAACAAGGTATTGGGATACCGACGATCGAGTCTCGGGCAAGTAACGTACCGATTGACAAAGGGAATTGTATACAGGGTTTGATCGAATCCTCGACATCGTGGTTCAACCGATGAAATCATCGAGGAGCATGTGGGAGCCAACATGGATATCCAGACCCCGCTGTTGGTTATTGCCCGAGAGTCGTCTCGGTCATGTCTGCGTGTCTCCCGAACCCGTAGGGTCTACACACTTAAGGTTCGGTGACGCTAGGGTTAGTAGGAAGTCAAGTATGTGACTACCGAATGATGTTCGGAGTCCCGGATGAGATCCCGGACGTCACGAGGAGTTCCGGAATGGTCCGGAGGTAAAGATTTATATATGGGAAGTCCTGTTTCGGGCATCGGGACAAGTTTCGGGGTTATCGGTATTGTACCGGGACCACCGGAGGGGTCCCGGGGGCCCACCGGGTGGGGCCACCTGCCCCGGGGGGCCACATGGGCTGTAGGGGGTGCGCCTTGGCCTGCATGGGCCAAGGGCACCAGCCCCACATAGGCCCATGCGCCTAGGGTTCAAGGGGGCAAGAGTCCTAGGAGGGGAAGGCACCTCCTAGGTGCCTTGGGGGGGAGGGAAACCCCCCTTGGCCGCCGCCCCCCTAGGAGATTGGATCTCCTAGGGCCGGCCACCCCCCCCTTGGCCCTCCTATATATAGTGGGGGAGAGGAGGGACTTCATACCTTGAGTCCTTGGCCTTTGGTTGCCTCCTTCTCCCTCCCCAACACCTCTCCTCCTTCGTTGTGTGCTCGGCGAAGCCCTGTCGGAGTACTGCTTCTCCACCATCACCACGCCGTCGTGCTGCCGGTGGAGCTGTCTTCCTCAACCTCTCCTTCCCCCTTGCTGGATCAAGAAGGAGGAGACGTCGCTCGTCCCGTACGTGTGTTGAACACGGAGGTGCTGTCCGTTCAGCACTTGGCATCGGTGATCTGAATCACGTTCGAGTACGACTCCATCATCACCTTGCAAGCTTCCGCACGCGATCTACAAGTGGTATGTAGATGCAAGCTCTCTCCCATGACTCGTTGCTTAGATGAACTCATAGATGGATCTTGGTGAAGCCGTAGGAAAAATTTTAATTTTCTGCAACGTTCCCCAACACCCGCAAGTGGCAAAGGCGGGGTCTTGGATGCGATAAAAACTTTGCTTCACATGAAGTTGTTCAGACTTGGCTTGCTGGATATGTTCCCATCCAGACCGGACACGAGTTCTTGTGAGCTGGTGGTACGTGACTTGTAGTAGTGGCCTCCACAAGTGGGGCGGTGGCATTGGAGGACTTCTTTGTTGGTGGTGCTATCGAGTCATGATTTCCAGGGTGAAAGCCCAAGGTCTGGCCTTTATTGGTTGTGCATGGCAGTGGCCATGTTGAAGGCATTGTTTTGGGAACGCGGTCTTTCTCAAGGTAAAAACCTAAGATCTTTGATTGGGCAACGACAACGCTTATGTATTGTTTACTTCATTAAGACGTTGCTTTTGGAGAACCTCCTTTGCAATCCAGGTGTTGTCTTTGGTGGTGGTTAGAATGCTGGTACTACGGGTGATTGATCACCGTGGCGAAGTCTTTTTTTCTTCTCATTTTGTTTCTTTTTATTTTATTATTTGCTGTGTACATCCTGGATGTTTTTAGGCATCTTGTTGATGCAGAGTCTGGATGTAACTGACATCTGCTTGACATTAATATGGATGTGCTACGCGTCTGCCAGCCGATCTTTCTAAAAGATCGGCCCGGTCGCGAGCCCTCAGATCCCACGCCATCAAGTGGCCGAGCGTCGTCCTCCCTATTACAGCAGATGTTGCAGAATTTTTTGAAACAAAGGTCGTGTTGCAGAAACTTTTCTAATAAAGGTCACATGTTAGAATTCTTTTGCAACAAGATAGTTGTTGCATTTTTTTGGCAACAACATCTATGTTTTTAGAAAAGCATCTACAGCTCCCAGTCGTGTCCGTCATGGATTTTTTTGCAACAAAGGTTTTATTGTGGATTTATTTTTGCAACAAAGTTCTTGTTGCACATTTGTTTTTTGCAACAAAAGTGATGTTGCAGAACTAGACGGCAGCCTTGCCATCAGTGGCGGACGGAGATTGTCTTCTTCATCGCCTGGTAGCAGCAAGAGCGGGCCACGGGCTCCACCAGGATGGTGGTGAGGGAGGATCGACGCCGTCCGTCCCTGCCTTCGCGCCTCCGCCGACAAGCGCCGGACCTTCGCCAGGTCACCTCGCCTCCATCCCTTCCTTATGTTTTTTCCATCTGCCCATCATTTGACGCAAGAGCGCCATGCGCTGCTGCCGTCGCGGGTCCTCGGGATGAAGCTCGCTTTCAATCCCGTCGGAGCTCGCCGAGCCGAGCCGAGCCCCCGCCGCTCCCGGACATCCCTGCCTCCTGCCAACGACATTCTCGTCCTACCCGGGTGGAATCCTCACCGCCGTCGCATGGGGGATTTGATGATAACCCCCCCCCCCCCAGTTCGCGCGCCTTGATCATAACCCCCCCTTGTGTCACTGACATGTGGGGTCAGGCCCCACATGTCAGTGACACAAAGGGGGGTTTATGATCAAAGGCGTGCGAACTGGGGGGGGTTATCGTCTATTTTCCCCCGTCGCACTCCCAGCCACACGAGTCTTCGCCCCCGCCGTTCCCGGATGCCCCGGCCTCCTACACACGCACCATACTCGCCGGATCCGGTTAGAATCCTCGCCGACGTCGCCCTCCCAGCCGCACGAGTCTCCGCCCGCCGTGGGATCCAGCCAGGCAGTCGCAAACTTTCTTTTTTGACACAAAGGATGAGTTGCAGAAACATGGACATGAAGGGGGTGCGCTCGACCGTCTGATCAAGGGTCAATCTGACGCACATGAAGGCGGCGAGCGTTTCCATATTATTATGTATTTTCCCTTTAACAACTTCTTTGGATCGGAGGATTTTCAGAGGGTTCTCACGGGATATCAATCCTCAGGATTGTTTCCTACGGGATGCATTTCCATCATTGGATTTGGCCATTGAAATTCCTTAGGATTGGGTCGTCAAGGTGCCGATTCCAGTGGAATTCATGCATGAGGTCCGACCTCTGAGAAAATTCCATAGAATTGGTTATGTCATGACAACCAAATCCTCTATTTTTCCTATACCTTTGCTTTGCATATCCTGTGATGCAAAGAAGCCATAAAAGGGAAAGCTGTCAGCACGACGTTCTCATCCGGAGATCCGACCCGCCCCCTCGCGCGTGCGATCCACCTCGTGGTGACGGAAACCACCTAACCTACCCGCACCCACAGAGATCCGGTGCCGCGTGGCGGGCCCACATGACATCGAGAAGGCGATTTCCCCTCTTCCTGCCCCGAAGAAAAAGTCTTGTTTCTACTCGCGCGGCCCAACGCACAGTGCTCGCGCAACCCCACCCGCCAGCCAGACGGTTTAAAACCAGAGAGAGAAAAATAATGCAGTTCGATCGTTCAAACACCTCTCTCTCTCTCTCTCTCCCTTTCTGGACCTCTCACGAGCAGGGGCGCCTTTCCCCCGTCCCATCCTCCTCCGCCCGACGGAGGAGCCGCCGGACCACGCCACGGCCACGAGGTACGTACGATGCGAGCTTTCCCTCTCTCCAGATGTTTCTATTTATGTGTGGTTCGGGCGGAATCCGCGATCTCGTGGTGGAATTATCCGGTCCTCTGCCTTGCGCTATAGTTTGACCGTGGGCTTCAGTTTTGTGGCCGGTGCTCGTTTGTTTTGAGTGCTCGATTGCCGATTCGGGTGGAATTCGTCGTCCTCCTTGTTCGTTGTTCGCCCGCGAGCTGGAGCGGATTTGATTGGACGGGAGCTGGGAAATGGGGGCTCGTTTGAGGGGATCGGATGATGATTCGGGATTGCAGAGCTGGTGCTGGTTTGTGCCCCCCCTGATTGGATCTGACGGTGTAGTTCATTGAGAGGTTTCGACTCGCGGATTAAGGATTTGGAATGCATGGCTAAGTTGGGCTGCACTTCAGATTCTTGACGGAAAATGGTTGCTGAGACTGCAATATCAAATTGCTGAATTGGTAGAAGGTGCAGTGGAGATGCCAGCATAGGGACGTATTGCCTTTTTACGGGGGGTATGGATGCCAGTTCTCCACTTCTTATCACCTGGCAACTAACTCTATTTGTGTCGCTAGCATAGTTGGAAACTTTGAATTGACATTGTGTCACTTTTTGAAAAGGACACCTCAACAACTTTGTTCTCCACAAAGGAAAACAACGCTGTCTCTTTATCGCCATGAATGATGACATTTCTCAATAGCCACACTCACCTAAGGAAACAAAAAATGGATCCTGGGCTCTCAGCCTGGTTTTTCAATAAAAAAAACAGTAAACACAGTTTGGAGCTTCAGAAATTCTGATTTTGTTTTCACATGTAGATGCTCACTACATGCCTGTAAATTGGAATATTAATTTCTTGGCTACAAATATGTAGATCTTAACATGTGTACTATTTGCTACACCCTCTGTTTCTTAATGTACTGTGCACAGATATTTTCAAAAACCAAACTTCGTAAACTTTGAACAAATTTGTAGAGAAAAATATCTACATCTAAAATACCAAATAAATATAATTAGATACATCATGAGGCGTCGTTTTATATTGTACTTATTTGGTATTTTTGTATGGTGATATTTTTCTCAATAAACTTTGTCATACTCTACAATGTTTGAATTTTCAAAAAATCTACACGCAATATATTATGGAATGCAGGGAGTATTACATATTCTCACATTTATATTTTTTGTATGCCGCGATTTAAAATACTGTTATGAAAATTTGTCATCTTCTAGTTAGTCATCATTTATATTCATATTCTCACATTTATATTTTTTGTATGCCGCACTCTCGCACTCTATGCATTTACAGCCTCTAGTTAGTCATCTTCTTACGTTTCCAGATTTTACTACTACTGGTGAAATTCATAGCAATCTATATGTAAAAAGGTGCACAAAAAGCCCAAAGTAGTAAAAACTAGTTCCTTATGGCAACACCAACGCGGAGCACAAACCGCCCCTAAACGTTCAGACTGGGGTGTTCGGACATTTTTTGCCATCCAACGCGGTGCATCAAACTTCCAGGGGCTCGTCTGGGCATCCGAAATCCCACAAACCGGCCACAAACTCGTGGGAGGTTTGCGGGAGTCCGGACCTCTGCCACGTAGGCCTCCGACACCCCTAGCCTACCAAAATCCCCTCCCTTTCCCCCACTCCATCCCTCCCCCCTTGCTCTGCATCCGCACCTTCCCAGTCCGCTGCTGCCGCTCTACCACCCTAGCAGCCGCCCAGGCCTTGCTGACCATCCGCCGCCCCATCCACGTGCCTGCCTGCCTTGGACTACGCCGCCGTGTCACCCCGATCCGTCCGCAGCCAGGTATCCAAAGGCCCTGCCGACGCCTTCCAACACCATGCCCTGCAAGTGTTCGGTCAAATGCCAATGAGAATTTTTTCAATGTTATCGTTGTTTACTTTGAAGCAAGCACGATGACCGGCTAGAAAATAACAGGTGCGGACATTTGGTGCATATGATTGGATGTCCGGCTCCCCTATCGGTGCTTGCGGACGCGTCCGCGGATGTTTGTGTGTTCGGTTTGGTGATCCGTGTTAGAGTTGCTCTTATTTCTCAGTAGCCCACCCATTGACCCATTTTGTATATATTACAAAGGAAAATACGTGTGAATTCTTGGCATTCCATTTCTTTAGTTTGAAAGATGGAAAATAAGTCGTGATTTAGTGTTACGATGCATAGGGGAATTGAGAAGATACTTGCTCTACTATCTTGCATTCGTTAGTAGTACTGTTATGATTTATTACTTAATTTGCTTTTGTAGATATTCTCATCATATGGATTAAGGAATTTATACAAGAGTGAAACCTGTTCTTGTTTCAGCCAGATCTCAGACTCATATAATTGATTGAGTTGGAAATAAGGAAAGACCACTTCCTGGTAATCACTAAATCTTGTTTTCTGTACCATCACTTTTTGTTGAAGTATGCTCACTTGCCTTTATTTGTTCTGTGCATATCGTTATCTAGAACTGACGACTTCCATGAGCCCATTAGCCCATAATTGTGATGCTTACCCTTTGGTAACTTCAAACATTGCGCTAAAAAAAGACTTCAAACATTGCATGATGTCAGCAATCTGAATGAAGTAGCCCTTAAAAATCTGAGCAATGTATTTGAGCGATTATATTCTATTGTTACCTACCAATCATCATCCTATGAACACATAAGGCATGGGCGCCGAGAGACACTGGTGCGGAGTCCCTTGGGGCCCACGTGGCCACTCCCTTGTCATGCCGCCTGGCTGCATTGGGCCCACATGGCTCTCCCCAAGTAGGTCATTTGTTTCGAAAGCTTATGGAATTGAAACTTCTGGAATTTTCCCTTACTTTTTTAGTTCCGAAAATTTGATTCTCTTGAAAAGTCCAAAGTCAACAACTCGCAACGTATTGAATTAATAAGATAGTATAGAAAAATAATAAAAACTAGTGTCAAAACTATGTAAAAACCAGGGTCGCGCTATTCGTCACCCTGGATGAGAAATAGTTATTCTTCATCACCTCTCTATCACATCAATGCACCATATTTTTACATTTTGTAAATTTTGCCTTATTTTATATGTAAAAAGAGAGTGTGTGTGTATATATATATATATATATATATATATATATATATATATATGCGCTTATACAGGTCAGGTTCCTGTGTTGAGAGGCAACGTTCGGTGGCGTTCGGTGGCTCACAACCGGCTAGGGTCTCCAACTACCTATCATGTGCACCAACCGCGCCCTGCACATATTATCTGGCTACTGTCTTGAGCAGTGGCGGAGCCAGCTCAAACTTAGAGCCTGGGCAAGATATACGTGATGTCAAGTTAATTATATTTTGTCCAAATAAACTGTTAAGAAACCATTTGTTTACTACTAGAGCTCTATGCACATGCACCATGGGAGCCCGGGCAGCAGCCCCGGCTCGCCGAGTGCTGTCTCCGCCACTGGTCTTGAGAGTTGAGAATGAGGCAACGTCCGATGCGTTGACGTATAATGTGCCGCCTAGTCTGTTTCATCAGACCGGTCTTTTGATTGCATTGGCTAGAGCATGCACTTCTACATGGTATCAGAGCCAAGAGGTCTTGAGTTCAAGACCCGACTAGCGCAATTAAATTGTAGCCCACTATAGGTCCACGTTTATGTTGGGGAACGTTGTAGAAAATAAAAAAATTTCTACAGTTTCACCAAGATCAATCTATGAGTTCATCTAGCAACGAGAGAGAGGAGTGCATCTACATACCCTTGTAGATCGAGCGGAAGCGTTCAAGAGAACAGGGTTGAGGGAGTCGTGCTCATCGTGATCCAAATCACCGGAGATCCTAGCGCCGAACGGACGGCACCTCCGCGTTCAACACACGTACGGTCAGCGTGACGTCTCCTCCTTCTTGATCCAGCAAGGGAGAAGGAGAGGTTGATGAAGATCCAGCAGCACAACGGCGTGGTGGTGGATGCAGCAGGGATCCCGGCAAGGCTTCGCCAAGCGTCTGCGGGAGGGAGAGGTGTAGCAAGGGGGAAGGGAGGTGCCAAGTGCAAGGGGGTGCGGCTGCCCTCCCTCCCCCCTCTATATATAGGGTCCCCAGGAGGGGGGCGCCGGCCCTAGGAGATGGGATCTCCTGGGGGGCCGGCGGCCAAGGGGGTGCGGACATTTGGTGCATATGATTGGATGTCCGGCTCCCCTATCGGTGCTTGCGTCCGCGTCCGCGGATGTTTGTGTGTTCGGTTTGGTGATCCGTGTTAGAGTTGCTCTTATTTCTCAGTAGCCCACCCATTGACCCATTTTGTATATATTACAAAGGAAAATACGTGTGAATTCTTGGCATTCCATTTCTTTAGTTTGAAAGATGGAAAATAAGTCGTGATTTAGTGTTACGATGCATAGGGGAATTGAGAAGATACTTGCTCTACTATCTTGCATTCGTTAGTAGTACTGTTATGATTTATTACTTAATTTGCTTTTGTAGATATTCTCATCATATGGATTAAGGAATTTATACAAGAGTGAAACCTGTTCTTGTTTCAGCCAGATCTCAGACTCATATAATTGATTGAGTTGGAAATAAGGAAAGACCACTTCCTGGTAATCACTAAATCTTGTTTTCTGTACCATCACTTTTTGTTGAAGTATGCTCACTTGCCTTTATTTGTTCTGTGCATATCGTTATCTAGAACTGACGACTTCCATGAGCCCATTAGCCCATAATTGTGATGCTTACCCTTTGGTAACTTCAAACATTGCGCTAAAAAAAGACTTCAAACATTGCATGATGTCAGCAATCTGAATGAAGTAGCCCTTAAAAATCTGAGCAATGTATTTGAGCGATTATATTCTATTGTTACCTACCAATCATCATCCTATGAGAAATTTTCTGCAGAAGGTAAAACTAACTCTCCAATGAGACATTTATTGATTGAAACATAATAACAGGGATGGTTAATGATTTTTCTTTTTAGCCTTTGTCCTTTACAGACTGGGCACTGACAAATTACAACTAGTGTCATTTTTAACTTCTGCCACTTAAGTAGTTGGATGCGTAATTGCCTACCACACAGTTCACCAGATAAACCTAGTTCTAAATTGCTGTTGGTAGGAAACTAAATATTGTAAATTGCAATTGAAAACAAGTAGATAATAATTGGGGCATCAAAAAGGAAGTTGTATTTTGGTTTTGTTGGCACAACAGTTACACTTTGGTATGCTGTTATATGAACTGTATATCTATTTGTTCTCATAATGATGGATCATAGCTATCATACAATCCAATGATATACATTGGTTAACAACTAGACCATTAACACAGTGGAGACACCAACTGCTAATTAGTAGCTATTGATAGTTCAACTACGTTGCGAAATCTCTCAAGCTAAATCGTAGAGCATTGTAAACTTCTATCTCCTGATCACTTGCTCTAAAAATATATATTAGAGGGGTGGCCCTTTACTCCTCCTCCTCTCGCGACTGCGTCGCCCCCGTGGGCGACCTCCTCCTCCTCCAGCCCCCCCTCTCCCCTTCCTCCCCGCCGCCGTCGCTGGCGCCCGCGGCTGGCCTGGCCCCGGGGTCGCTGTTGGCGGCAGCCCCCTGACCTTCCCCTCCCAGTGGCTCTCCGGCGCGGGGCGGAGCTGCACCGGGGGGTGCTCCTAGGCGGCGGCGGTCTGGCTGGCGGCGGGGTTCCCCGGCGTGGCGTGGGCGGGCGGCTGGGCGGCGGCGCCATCGTTGGCGGCGGGATGGCGCTGCGGTGCGGCCTGGCGGCGGCTCTCGGCCCAGATCAGGGCCCTTCGGGTCCCATCTGGGCCTTGGCGGGCCGGCGGTGGGACAGGTCTGCGGCCTGACTCCCGGGAGGCGGGTGAGCGGCGATGAACGGCAAGGTGCTGGCGGCGCCGACGCCAGCCTGCTGCAGCGTGGCTGGCGGGGCTTAGCGGGCCCGTTTCGGGCCTGGCCGGGCCAGGGGTGGCCTGGTATGCCCCACTGCCGTGTCCGGACGGCTACCGCGGCGGTGCCGGAGGCGCGGGCCTCTCGCACGACGGCGGTGGAGGTGGTTCCCTCCCGCTCGGCCTTGGTGCTGCTGCTCCCGTCGCTTGGCTCTTCTCTCCGGTCCTCTTGGCCTTGTGTTGGTGCTTGCAGTGAGACGGCGTGGGTGGCGGCGCAACCGTGATGGCGCATGGTGTTGGGTGGTGGTTTGGTTGGTCGGCTCCAGCTGGGCGGTGGGGTTTGGAGTGCGGGAGAAATCCTTGCCAGCTCGTCCGGCTCCGATGTGGTGACACCGGCGGGTGCCACTATTCTTTCTTGGAGGGCGTCGGTAGTAGCCATCCCCCACCTCCCTCCGGGTACTGGGGGAAACCCTCGGACTTGTCCGGGCAGCAGCATCGTCGGCGTCGCATCCCTTCTTGGAGGTGCTGCTTAGTACGCGGTAGATCGGAGCTTCGGGCTATGGTGATTTGTTTCCAGAGGGCGCAGCGGTCGTGGGTCTTCCGCGCTTTGTCGAGCTGCCGTTGTTGGCATTTGTTTCTTCTTTTTCTTTTGGGCGTGATGTGCTGCTCGCCCCAGCATTGCGATGTGTACAATGGTGGTTTGCTTTGGAATACAAAGCGGGGGGAAACCCTTTTTCGGTAACTTCTATCTAAACACGTAATATGCGAAACTGTGAGATCACGGGCTAGAGAAGAGGGATGAGAATGATGGGGACGATGGAGACACATTTTTATCCTTTTGTAAGGAACTGTTTTAGCTACATGAGGGTTTAACAATATCCTACTGTTGTGCAGAGAACATCGCATTGTTCCAACTAATATCCAACTAGGAAAACGGACAGATTTGAGTAGCTAACATAAAGATCTTGAGTGGGTGCCAGTAAATTCGACATACAACTCACTAAAATCAGCTGAGGAGGGAACCTTTTGAGGTTACATTCCACCCTGCAACTGTAGCATGACCTTATTTTGTTCTTGAGAGTGACTTGTGCCTTGACTTGGGCTGTGGTACCTCTACTTCTGTAGTAGCAACGATGATAGTGCTAAATACAGTTGACTTGATGATATTGCTCATCACCGAGAGGAAGAATCATTTCCTTTTCTCCTTTCCGCAATCATAATGCCTTTTTGTTTTCGTACTATCAATTTTTCTGTATTTGAGTGCAGAACCAGTCAGATAAAGTGCCTGCCAATCCCAAATTTTGGTTATATCCGTTTATAGGGAGGGGCAAAGAGCCAAAGAGACAGCTTTGTTACCTCAACTTGACAATGCACCATCATCTATTAGCAGCCCATTGAAAAAGGTCATGATGAACTCATTAGGCGCATTATCCGGTACTAGCCAATCAGGACTACGGTAGACGGATATAGCAGTGCTCGTTTTGTACCATCTACCTTAAGGTTACCCCACGATCAACAGAGAAGAAGACAACTAGCTGATTCTCTTCTGAAGTACTCCCTCCGCCCGGAAATACTTGTCATCAAAATGAATAAAAGGGGTTGTATCTAGATGTATTTTAGTTCTAGATACATCCCTTTTTGTCCATTTTGATGACAAGTATTTTCGGACGGAGGGAGTACGTATTAGGCAACACACAACTGTTTTTTTTTTTTTTTTGAAAACACAAACAAGTGTTTTTGTTTAACCTTTCGAAAAGATTAAGCCAAATTTGCACTAGCTCCGTTAAATACGGAACTCATTCAGGGCGTCAGTTGTGGGTTGGAAAAAACGGTGGATCTCTCGAGGTTAGGTAAGCTGTTCTATTCATAGCATGTCCAAATTACAGGCTGGTAGCTTTGTAGGGATCCATTGGCCATAGGCCCATAGCTGTGGGTGCCTCCTTGTTTCTTCCTCCCTCGTTTTGGACAAGCTCATTCCGGGATTAGTTGGTTATCTGAACTGAAACCAACAGACAACACATTTTCAATGCTGACGCTGACGCCTGGGGGCATTGGTTCCAGTCCCTCTCTTCTCCTTGTCCAGTCCCTCTCTTCTCTCTGTCCAGTCAAGTCTGTTCAGACTTCAGACGATGCAGTTCCGAGCTGGACTCGCAGAGAATGTGCAGACTCTAGATGATCTTCTGCATGTGGAGAACATTTGTGCCCAGTTGACGGTCTAAAACAACACGAAATCTACTAGATCTGTCTAACGGATAGCTGGACGTCAAAGACATGTGGCCAAGGAAAGGTGAGCTGAAACAGCAATGCAGTTCCGAGCTGGACCCATGATCTTCTTATCCGGTTCCGTGCCTTGGAGCCCCACATGAGATGTTCTTCTTCCTTGGGGGAGAGGACTTGCTCCCACGAGCTAGCGTGTCAACCTTTTTGGGGGTTGCATGTGGCGGTGAGAAGAGATGGTATCCTTGAGCTGCACGCCTGGACCTGGTTGTGCCTAGGCTCGGTGCTCTGCTGATGTCTTTTCTCTTATTTTGGCGTGCAAGCCATTTGCCCATTTCACATCTGGAATTACCACCAAGAAGTTGCACAATTCCTCACCATGCGATTGGAATGATTATACGGAACCTTGACAAGGTATTCAGCGGCTTGTTAAAAATGGGAAGAGCAGGTTCAGGTTCAGGCCCCATACATTTAGTTGATGGGCTGGAGGATTGTTTATGTTCATCCAAATTAGTAGTACAAGTATTGCGCTGTTAGTCGATTCTAGCCGGGCTTTCAAGGCTAGTTTACCTGTTCTTAGCAGTGCCCACTCATACTCCGATTGGGACTTGCATTTGGCACGCTTTAGGTTGCTTCCAAGTGATACCAACCCTGTCTCCTGAAAACAAAACCTTTGAGGGCAGTTCCTGCTAGCTTTATGACATGCATCCTTTGTTACTTATTCTACACATATGTTGCTTTACTTCATGAATCTTATACAATCTTTTTGCGCGCAAAGCAATCTTTACTATGTGTAGTGTTTAGTTACCACAGAATGCTTAACTTGTACTCCCTCCGTCCAAAAAAAGTTGTTCCAATCTTGTCCCTCAAATGGATGTATGTAGCACACTAACTTGATGCTAGATACATTCATTCGAGAGACAAGTTTTTTCGGATGGAGGGAGTAGTACAATGGTTTGCCAAAAAAAAAAGTGTGATTGTTTGATACTCTACGTGTTCACCCATGGGGCCGGCCCGATCACGGATCACCTGAGCCGTGTTCGCCGTGCGTCTGAACAGAGCTTCATGCGTCAATGCCGTGTCAGGACCCAGGACACGCCCCCTACACTGGTACACGCATCATCCGGGGCATCCACCATACATATCCAAAGCAAAAGCACCGACCCGGAGACGCTGTGTCGTGCATGCAGAGGAGGCGGAGGGTCGTGGAGCAGGGAACTGCTTGGCTGCTTCTGATGCCGATTATTAGCTCCCGTTTCACATTGCAGCCGCCATGTGTGGGGTATTTTCGCGGTGCGCCGCACATGCTTCACGGAGACAAAAGCAGCAGCGGCGGTGGCGATGGGACTGGAATCGGTGGCGACGCAACCGCGATACGCTATGCGCCGTATCACGTGCCTTTGCTTGCACCGCGTTATCTTCTCTCCTTAATCAAGAGGCTTGGTTAACCTTAAAAAGGAGTAAATTACCAGAAACACCGGCATCTGAGTAAAGCAAGGGCCAGTTCTTTTGTCAGCTTAAAAAATAAGCCGCTTCCTCTTCAGCTTTTCTTATAAGCTGCCTCTCTTATTCATTGGGTTTCTGACATGGTACATCTAATTTAAAAGTCTTAACAAATTTAGAAGACGGCTTATTTTTTTTAAACTGGGAGAGGCAGCTTATTTTTTTAAGCCGCTCAAACAAACTAGCCCTAAAATGCATGGCATATCCGTAGATAGATGATGTGTTTGGAAGCTGGCCTGATAGATGATTAGCTTGTTGCACGTTTTTTGCCGTTCAACTTGCTTTTGCAATAACGGGTTGAGATGCTTTAACCATGGTAATTTCATCATAACAAACTGCAAATGTTAAAAACTTGCTGTAGTAGTAGTAAACATTTCATCTGTGATACAGTGGTAGCATACATGCTTGTAAAGTGATGGAAAAAAAAACTATGGAAATGGTAAAAATGAACACATTACTCACTCTGTGAATTTTAAAACCGAACCGAAAAACTATACCGAAAATAAACCGAACCGAACCGAAAAACTATACCGAAAATAAACCGAACCGAACCGATTTTATGGTTTCTGGTTTCGGTATGGTACGAACTTTTCATACCGATTTGAACTTTGGTTTTTATGGTATATACCGAAAAACCGAACGGTTAACCGAATAAACTGAAGTAAAAAATAAATTTATATTTCTTGAGATGAACAACCGTACAAGTTGTCATTTTACATGTACATGAGTCAAATTCACTACTAAGCACGTAAATTTTTCTTGTAACATAGTCATTTTCTCTTTTCAAAATGCTAAGCACGTATATAACCATTAATAGATGAATCAATGCATGCATACATACTTATATATATATATATATATATATATATATATATATATATATATATATAGTCATATACTATTTGTGTAAAATAGTATGTGTTTTGAGTCATAAATTTGCAAATTATTATTACATCATTTTCAAATTCGCGTCAACTTTGGTTTTTATGGTATATACCGAAACCATATCGAAATAATTTGATATATACCGAAACCGAACCGTATTTTATTTTCATACAGTATTTACCGAAATATTAATACCGTACAAACCAAAAAACCGTATAAACCGAACCATGTAAACCGAATAAACCGAACGCACAGGGTGATACATTACTGTACAATTTGAAAATTTGTCCAATGAAATTGAAACCCATTGTTTTAAATGTATTCCAGGAGGAGCAGCATGTGCAGTAGCTTTGCAAACTTGCAGTAAAAAAGAAATGTCTGGAGTGTTTGATAGTAACAGTTCCTTGCTGCGTAA
This sequence comes from Triticum timopheevii, assembly GCA_963921465.1. Taxonomy (NCBI): domain Eukaryota; kingdom Viridiplantae; phylum Streptophyta; class Magnoliopsida; order Poales; family Poaceae; genus Triticum; species Triticum timopheevii. The sequence goes on from OY997271.1 coordinate 102,866,073, forward strand.
GCCGGACAGCGGGGCGGAAGCCAGAGAGACAGCGTTGCAGCTGGACCAATCAGCGCGCGGCGGCAAGAAGGAACTTGAGAGAGTTTGTTGCTCTCCATCACCCACCCACCACCTCCTCCTCTCTCCTCTATATAAGCCGGCACGCGCCCTGGCGCCAGCGATGTCATTCTCACCACGCGAGACGGTGGCGAGCCCGGGCGGGTGCGGCAAGGAGTCGTGCCCCTTCTGCGAGATGTCGAGGCAGCACGCGGCCGGGTGCGCGCGGCGGCTGCCCAAGCGGATCATCCTGGTGCGGCACGGCGAGAGCCAGGGGAACCTCGACATGTCGGCCTACTCCACCACCCCGGACTACCGCATCCCGCTGACACCGCGCGGGGTCGAGCAGGCGCGCGCCGCCGGCCGGGGCATCCTCGACGTCGTCTCCTCCGGGGACCCCGACGCCAACTGGAAGGTCTACTTCTACGTCTCCCCCTACGAGCGCACCCGGGCCACCCTGCGCGGGATCGGCGCCGCCTTCCCGCGCGACCGCGTCATCGGGGCCCGCGAGGAGTGCCGCGTCCGCGAGCAGGACTTCGGCAACTTCCAGGTCGAGGAGCGGATGCGCGCCATCAAGGAGACCCGCGAGCGCTTCGGCCGCTTCTTCTTCCGCTTCCCCGAGGGCGAGTCCGCTGCCGACGTCTTCGACCGCGTCGCCAGTAAGCACCCCCGCCCGCTCCGATTCCCCTTCCGCCCATTCCGATTCGATCGGCGGTTTTTCTCTTCTCCGCCTCCGATTCGATCGATGAACTGAACCGGCCCATCGCAATGCAGGTTTCCTGGAGTCGCTGTGGAGGGACATCGACAACGGGAGGCTGGATCCGAGCACCACCTGCGAGACCAACCTGGTGATCGTCTCGCACGGCCTCACCTCGCGCGTCTTCATGATGAAGTGGTTCAAGTGGACCGTGGAGCAGTTCGAGCGCCTCAACAACTTCGAGAACTGCGAGTTCAGGGTGATGCAGCTCGGGCCCGGCGGCGAGTACAGCCTCCTCATGCACCACACCAAGGAGGAGCTCGAGGAGTGGGGCCTGTCGCCGGAGATGATCACCGACCAGCAGTGGCGCGCCTCCGCCAACCGCCGCAGCTGGTCCGATGAGTGCTCCTCCTTCATGGCCACCTTCTTCGACAACTGGAACGATCCGCCAGAGGAGGGGGAGGGGGACGACAAGCGCCGGGAACAAGACGATGGCAAGATCAAGTCCGTGGAGTAACCAACCCGCTCCCCTTTCCCTTAGTAGTTCCTTAGAATTTGTTCCAATTTGATACTGCAACTGCACATCTCCTTCGTTCCTTCGTCGCGAAGTTCTTCGACAACCAACCGGGAGGATTCAGAAGAAGAGAATGGCAAGATCGAGCTGTTGGAGTATCCGAACTGACCTGCTCTTTCCTTAGTTCCGTCAAAGTTCTTCAGATTTGATACTGCTAGTGTGTTCCGCCATGGATGGATGTAGCCATCGCTGGTTTCCTCTTTGTTGAATTCGAAACCTGTTCATAGTAGCTAGACATTGAGATACGATTTGAAGAAATGCAGAAATGGGTGCTCTGGTTGAGAACAGAGTCTTGGAGATTGGTATTTCTGCATGTTTTGGTTTCCCTCTCGTCCTGATTGCCAAGTCTATTAGGACTATGCTCATTGAATTCGCAACCTGTTCTTAGTAGTTCTTGTTCAAGAGTAGTTATACACTGAGATGCTATTTGGGAAAATGCAGAAGGGGGTGCTCTGGCTGAGAGCAGAGCCTTGGATAATGATATATCTGGAGGTTTCCTCATGCTTATTGCCAAGTTTATTTGGAATAGGATGATTTTTGGTTCAATCTCTAACCTGTTCATAACTAGACTCTGAATATGATTTAGGCTTTAGTTTTAATTTCATTCTTATTTTCCAAGTTTATCTGTGCTTTGAAAATGGGAATATCTCTGACTCCTCTGCTTTACACTTCATTTCAACTGAAAATTTATCAAGATTATTTGCACAGTAAAAATAGGGAAATATCTTTAGGTAGATATGGTTCTACATGTTTCTTATCTACTCCCTCCGTTCCTAAATATTTATCTTTCTAGAGTTTTCAACAAGTGACTACATACGGATCAAAATGAGTGAATCTACACTCTAAAATATGTCTATATACATCCGTATGTGATAGTCCATTTGAAATCTCTAAAAGACAAATATTTAGGAACAGAGGGAGTAGCAATTAACAACCACAGTCCTTTTCTACGGCTTTGTTTTGGGAAAAAAGTATTTAATGTTTACTTTATCTTTTGTGAGGAGTTTACAGGTCTGTTTTGAGAAAGAGAACACCAGAACATTATTATCTGAGCATCTTGTTTGGTAGTCTCTGTTCACATGCAACGAGCACTGTAGTATCCGAGCATTTCCTTCGGCAGCAAAAGTATTCTTTTATCCGGGCATATTTTTTTCTTCAGTTTTCACGTGCATAGATTCCTTTGCTAGTTGCATTGCAACAGATTTCCTTTTCCCAACTATTCCCCCCGACGGATTGCTGCTACTTTTGTTTTTGAGAAGATATTTTGTATTTATGGAGACACCTTGCCACACATACCATGTGATGATTGTTGCTACTAATGATGTATCCACATCGTAATCCTGAGCCAGCATGTGGCTCGGGAAAACTAGTTTATGTACTGCAGGAATTCGTGGATGCAATTCTAGTCATAGTAAACACGAATCCTTGTTGGCACGACGTTGTTCTGGTCCTCTGCCTTTCCTTTCCCTGGTTTGCTGGTCCGACAGAATTGAGGAAAAAAAAGAGGGGCAGGGCACTCTTCATTCTTCATTCGAAACTCATGAATGTCGGGTCTTCTTCTTCTTCTTCTCCTCCTTCTTCTCCTTCTCCTTCTTCTTCTCCTCCTTCTTCTTCTTCCGTCGTGATAGTATGTGCGCATGTTGGCGGTGGCTTGTTATTGGGGTCAGGCAGAGTTTCTTTAGTCGGTTTGTTCCGGTGTTGCCTGGAAACAGGAAGATCTCATGTGTTAATAATCATCCCCTGTCTATGATCTGTCCACCCTGCGCGTCAAGATCCCGAAATAGCGGAGCCGGTGCGTGGAATCCTGACCGTTGAACTGCCTAGAGCGCTGCTACACACACGACAGTGCTCGGACGATTCTTGCACGATCCTACTGATCTAACCATGCATGCATGGGACAAAATGAAGCAGAACCGCTGGATGAAGCATCGTCCGTCGATCGGCCAGTTAGTATCGTCTGCATAGTACTTTCGAACTGCCTATGCCATGGAGTAGCATCCTCTATCTAACTCAGCTTAGGCTGCCATTTGAACGTGCTTAATTAGTGTTACCATGTTGAGGTAGATAGCAACAGCATTTCTTCGATCAGTACCATGAGAAGAGAACAACGCCGTTCCATTTTCAATGATTGTGTTTATGACCTTCGTCGTGATCAGGGCAAGGAGTTGACTTGGTCTCAAAATACAAAATGAAGGCTGCAGGTATTTTCTTTTTTCTTTTTGAAGGAATGATGCATTACAGTGCAACAGGGAGGGCGAAAAACCCTTGTAAACCTGAAGTTGTACAAAATCGACAAGCTAAAAGCATCTTCAACAAGTCCCCTTTCCGGTATAAAAAACTGGTTTGAAAGGAGTTGAACAAAAAAAAAATGCTCCAACAAGTTTTGTAAATGCGAAAAAAAAATTAGAAGACCCGGTATGATCAACCCAACTTCCTCTCCATCTAGGGAAAGATAACTCTTCCCGTAAACCTTCTCCTAAAAATGTCACATCAGCGCTCGCCACCGCCGACGTCCAACGTCGTTGCCCGCTCGCCGCGTCACTGCCAAAACCACTTATAGGGGGAGTTTTTAAGGGGACTTATTGTACATGCTCACCTGCAAACCTCTTCTAAATTATATGAACACCCTGTATAACCACTTTTAGAGATAGCTTTTAAAGCGACTTGTTGGGGTTCCTCTACGGATATTGTCATGAACGGGATTCCCTATTTGACGTGTTAAATTGCCACCCAGCCATACACCCATCAGCTTCGCCATGTTTTACGCATGTGCCAAGTGTGCTTAGTTTTGCCCTTTCTTGTTTCTTTTTTGGTTTATGATTTTAGGTGGATTTTCTTTCGGTCTCATTTGAGATTTTTTCCCTATCGTTTATTTTTTTCCTACATTTTTTAATTTTTGCCCTTTTACATTTACATTTTTCTTTCATTTTTTCATTCTTTGTATTTTCTTTTACAATTCATGAACTTTTTCAAAAAATAGTGATCATTTTTCAAATTTTGAGAACATTTCAAAAACATATGATAATTTTAAGTTTGAGAATATTTTGAAAACTTGTAATTTTTTATATCATGAACAATTTAACATTCTTCAACATAAATATACACAAATATTTTCTAAATTCCAAGAATATTTTTCAAATTCACAGAAAAATTAAATTGATGAAAATTTTATAAAACTAATACTATCAAAATTTGAGCACATTTTTTATATTTATGAACATGTTAAATTTTATGTTTTTCTTGAAAATTTCAAATATTTTTAAAAATTCTTGATCATTTATTAATTTTGTGAGGAATTTTATTTATTTATATAAAAATTGGTTGAAAGGGAAAATAATGAAAATTAAAAAACCAAGACGAAAAACCAAAAGTAATAAAATAAAAAGACATATGAACACATAAGGCATGGGCGCCGAGAGACACTGGTGCGGAGTCCCTTGGGGCCCACGTGGCCACTCCCTTGTCATGCCGCCAGGCTGCATTGGGCCCACATGGCTCTCCCCAAGTAGGTCATTTGTTTCGAAAGCTTATGGAATTGAAACTTCTGGAATTTTCCCTTACTTTTTTAGTTCCGAAAATTTGATTCTCTTGAAAAGTCCAAAGTCAACAACTCGCAACGTATTGAATTAATAAGATAGTATAGAAAAATAATAAAAACTAGTGTCAAAACTATGTAAAAACCAGGGTTGCGCTATTCGTCACCCTGGATGAGAAATAGTTATTCTTCATCACCTCTCTATTTTGACATCAATACACCATATTTTTACATTTTGTAAATTTTGCCTTATTTTATATGTAAAAAGAGAGTGTAAGAATATATATATATATATATATATATATATATATATATATATATATATATATATATATATATATATATATATATATATATATATATATATCGACATGCACTTATACAGGTCAGGTTCCTGTGTTGAGAGGCAACGTTCGGTGGCGTTCGGTGGCTCACAACCGGCTAGGGTCTCCAACTACCTATCATGTGCACCAACCGCGCCCTGCACATATTATCTGGCTACTGTCTTGAGCAGTGGCGGAGCCAGCTCAAACTTAGAGCCTGGGCAAGATATACGTGATGTGAAGTTAATTATATTTTGTCCAAATAAACTGTTAAGAAACCATTTGTTTACTACTAGAGCTCTATGCACATGCACCATGGGAGCCCGGGCAGCAGCCCCGGCTCGCCGGGTGCTGTCTCCGCCACTGGTCTTGAGAGTTGAGCGCTTCTACATGGTATCAGAGCCAAGAGGTCTTGAGTTCAAGACCCGACTAGCGCAATTAAATTGTAGCCCACTATAGGTCCACGTTTATGTTGGGGAACGTTGCAGAAAATAAAAAGATTTCTACAGTTTCACCAAGATCAATCTATGAGTTCATCTAGCAACGAGAGAGAGGAGTGCATCTACATACCCTTGTAGATCGAGCGGAAGCGTTCAAGAGAACAGGGTTGAGGGAGTCGTGCTCATCGTGATCCAAATCACCGGAGATCCTAGCGCCGAACGGACGGCACCTCCGCGTTCAACACACGTACGGTCAGCGTGAAGTCTCCTCCTTCTTGATCCAGCAAGGGAGAAGGAGAGGTTGATGAAGATCCAGCAGCACGACGGCGTGGTGGTGGATGCAGCAGGGATCCCGGCAGGGCTTCGCCAAGCGTCTGCGGGAGGGAGAGGTGTAGCAAGGGGGAAGGGAGGCGCCAAGTGCAAGGGGGTGCGGCTGCCCTCCCTCCCCCCTCTATATATAGGGTCCCCAGGAGGGGGGCGCCGGCCCTAGGAGATGGGATCTCCTAGGGGGGGGGGGCAAGGGGGTGCCTTGGCCCCCAAGGCAAGTGGAGGCGCCCCCCCCACCCTAGGGTTTCCAACCCTAGGTGCAGGGGGGGCCAAGGGAGGGCGCACTAGCCCACTAGGGGCTAGTTCCCCTCCCCACTTCAGCCCATGGGGCCCTCCGGGATAGGTGGCCCCACCCGGTGGACCCCCGGGACCCTTCCGGTGGTCCCGGTACAATATCGGTGACCCCCAAAACTTTCCCGATGGCCGAAACTCGACTTCCCATATATAATTCTTTACCTCCGGACCATTCCGGAACTCCTCGTGACGTCCGGGATCTCATCCGGGACTCCGAACAACTTTCGGTTTGCTACATACTAATACCTCTACAACCCTAGCGGCACCGAACCTTAAGTGTGTAGACCCTATGGGTTCGGGAGACACGTAGACATGACCGAGACGGCTCTCCGGCCAATAACCAACAGCAGGATCTGGATACCCATGTTGGCTCCCACATGCTCCTCGATGATCTCATCGGATGAACCACGATGTCGAGGATTCAAGCAACCCCGTATACAATTCCCTTTGTCAATCGGTATGTTACTTACCCGAGATTCGATCGTAGGTATCCCAATACCTCGTTCAATCTCGTTACCGGTAAGTCACTTTACTCATACCGTAATGCATGATTCCGTGACCTGACACTTGGTCACTTTGAGCTCATTATGATGATGCATTACCGAGTGGGCCCAGAGATACCTCTCCATCATACGGAGTGACAAATCCCAGTCTCGATCCGTGTCAACCCAACAGACACTTTCGAAGATACCCATAGTATACCTTTATAGTCACCCAGTTACGTTGTGACGTTTGGTACACCCAAAGCACTCCTATGGTATCCGGGAGTTACACGATCTCATGGTCTAAGGAAAAGATACTTGACATTGGAAAAGCTCTAGCAAACGAACTACATGATCTTGTGCTATGCTTAGGATTGGGTCTTGTCCATCACATCATTCTCCTAATGATGTGATCTCGTTATCAATGACATCCAATGTCCATAGTCAGGAAATCATGACTATCTGTTGATCAACGAGCTAGTCAACTAGAGGCTCACTAGGGACGTGTTGTGGTCTATGTATTCACACGTGTATTACGATTTCTGGATAATACAATTATAACATGAATAAAAGACAATTATCATGAACAAGGAAATATAATAATAATCCTTTTATTATTGCCTCTAGGGCATATTTCCAACAGTTTAGGTCGAAGGAAGCCACACGTGGGAGGAAGTGTTGACGTATAATGTGTTGCCTAGTCTCTTTCATCAGATCGGTTTTTTTGATTGCATTGGTTAGAGCATGCACTTCTACACGATTGATTGCATCCGGTTGGGGCAACTACCTATCGCGCAGACCGCTAGCATCAACATGCTCCTATATTGAGAGACTGCAACGTTCGATCGCAATCGCATATGGGGTCTTCACGTGTTCATCTCTACAACTAGCTACTCACACACACACACACACACACACGCGCGCGCGCGCGCGCACACACACACACACGAGGGTCTCTGAATACACTCGAGCACGATCCCAACAGGTTCTTCAGCTGCTACTCGGGCATACAAGGGTTTCCAACTACTACTCGAACATATGGGGTCTCCAACGACTCACGCAAGATCACAATAAGGTCTCTACTCGCGCATAATGGGTTTCCAACTATCACACACTAGTATCATACTAGCTTCAGTCTCGCATCGATCGGGCCCGAGATCGCTATGTCCATGTGAGAGTCTCCCACGATCGTGCACTATCACGCCAACAATCTAGCATCGCGCTCCTGTATAAGAGACTGAAAACTCGGGCCGACAAGGTTGGAACTATCAACCGTATATAGAGCGAGCCGTGACTCACCCGAGCAATCGCCGAAAAATTCTTGCCCTCACTGCTGCCACATAGATTTTTGTCACAAAAGGCCCAAAAAATGTCATCCAAGCGCGCAGTTTGCCCGCCCAAGACGGTTTCCTTCATACTTATTTGTCAAGGAAGCGTACCTACTATCACATCCATGACAATAAGTATTTTCCCTGCTATTTTGTCAAGGAAGCGTACCTACTATCACATCCATGACAATAAGTATTTTCCCTGCTATTTTGTCAAGGAAGCGTACCTACTATCACATGGCGGGGCTTTTAGCTTCTTGGTACAATGGCTTTACACCTAAAGAACAACTTTTTTAATTCTCATGGATGAACGGTTTAGTACGGATTGTGCAACCTAGATGGAGTACTAAACTAATGGGCTTGGAGGCAAAAGTTCCCTATCCGGAATATCCAGATTGGCCCCGTCTCCCATCGCGGCAACGGTGCTCCGTGGGCCTCCCTTCTCGTGAACATTTTTTTTTAAATTCACGTTCACGCATATCATGAACATTTTCCAAATTTGTGAACATTTTTCAAATTCACCAACATGTTTTTCAAATCCATGAACATTATTTTTTAATACAATTTCGTGAATTTTTTTAAATTCAGGAATATTTTTGAATTCATGATTTTTTTTAAATTTGTGAACATTAATTTATTTATGAACAATCTTCAAACTCATGGAAATTTCTTGGATTCAAGTACATTTTGCATTGATGAACTCTTTTTTCAAATTTGTAAACATTATTCTACTCTGTGAACATTCTTTTCAAATGCAAGAACACTTTTGCATTCACTAATTTTTTTAAATCATATGCAGTGGGAAAAAAGGGGGAAAAAGAGAGGAAAATAACACAAATTGTACGTGTATGCTTGGAGCTCCCAGGTTGCTAATGGGCCAGCCAGGCCTGAGACCTCCTATTCGTCGCATTTCGCGACAGATTGATGATGCGACACACAGGGCACCCCTCGACAGGGCCGACCCATTTTTCTCTTCAAACTTATAAAACAGTATTTTAATCCGTGAACTTTTTTTCAAATGCACGAAATTTGATTAATTCACTATTTTTTCATATCATATGCAGTGAGGGAAAAAGGAAAATGAGAGAGGAAAAAACACAAATCGTACGTATGCTAAGAGCTCCTAGGTGGCTAATGGGCCATCCAGGCCCGGGACCTCCCATTCGTCACATTTTGTGACATATTGACGATGTGACGCACAGGTCACCTCCGTACTGGGCAGGGCCACATAGGAGGGAAGAACTATACTAAATGGTGTGACCTAAAAATTCAACAACAGGAGGGATTGCTCGCAAGGAATTGTAACCACGACCGTAACTCGTGTTCTTGTGTAACTAGGCAATGGACCCCAAGAGCCTTTAAGACTAAAAGAAGCACCAAAAGTTTATGAACTAACTCCAAAGGCAGGTACGGAAAAAAAATCTAGAAAAGAATTGTGAAATATTTTTGAAATAGCATTTTTTTAAACATTATCTAAAATTCCAAACATAATTTTTAAATTACGAACAATTTTAGAAGCTCCCACATTTTATGAAAACGTGAACACAATTATGAAAAATTGAACAATATTTGAAAAATGGGAACTTTTTTAGTAACAGTGGACAAATTTTGAAACTGTGTACATTTTCTGAAAAAAGCAAAAAAATGTGAATTTATGAATAAATTTCCTGTAAATTTGAAAATTTCTCAAAATTTATTAGAAATTGTGAAATTATGGTCTATTTTTATAAAATCACATTTGTTTTAAAAAATATAGAACTTTTTTCAAAATATCTAAATTTCCCAGCATTTTTTAAATTTCAAAAAAATATAAACTCCAAAATATTTCCAAATGTGAATACTCTCTGAATTTTTTCTGGAAACGCGAATAAACTTTGAAATTTCAAACATTTTTTAAATAGCAAAAGAACTTCTTAATATATTGAACATATTTTGAAATTGTGAACTCTTGAAAATAAAAATAAACAAAAAACAACCAGAATAACTATAAAATCTGGTTCAAGAGCCTTCTAGAAAGTTGTGAATCCATTCAGGAACCTTCCAGAAAGTTCCCAAAACCGGAGTGCTCGCACGTAAACAGAAGGGTACTTGGGCCGACCCATGTACGAGTGAAGGAGTTGTGTGACATCGACAATCTGTCACAACCCGTGACAAATAGGATTCTCCAGCCCGCCCCACCATGCTTGGGATTACATTTGCAAGCCATTTAGGCCTCCTTTGATTCATGGGATTTTTGTAGGATTTTCATAGGATTCTAATCCTGTGGATTTTTTCCTCTGGTAATCGTTTGATTTACAGGAATAGGAACCTTGGGAATCAACCCTATGGATTTTCGCCTTCTCTATTTCACAGGAAAGTTTCCAAGAGGTCGAAGCTCTCGGAAAGAATCCTGGCGGGAGAAAAGCGCGCGCGTAACTTCTCACGAGACACATCGCAAACAAAAGCACCGCCCCCCTAGTTCCTTCCGCATCGACCTAGTCGTGTTGCGCCGCCACGGCCGGCCGGCCGCCCGGCTTTCTGCCCAGGTCCTCGGCCTGCTGCCTGGCCTTCTGCTCAGCTGGTCAGCTCCTCGGCCGGCCTCCTTGCTTCTATTCCTCCGTCGAGGAAGTCCAGCAGCAAGGTACGAGGCAACTCCAAAAGCCAGATCCGGTCCTCCTTTGCTTTCCATGATTTCCCATGAATTTTTAGGTATTATACACATAGATTAGATTGATTTGCTTAGTATTAGTTTGCAACCTGCTGTAGATTCTCTCCGATTTTTTAGATCGAGCTTGTTATTTCAGGATTTGGGGATTTTATTTGCAGCTATTAGGTAAAAAAAAATAAGAGGTCTAAGATTTGACTAAATTCTCAATTCACTATGTATTTGCTAATGTCTAGCCCGTTTATTTAGCAATTGAGTTGCACGACTGTGTCCTGATGGTACCCATATTTTTACTTTTCCTCTGGTTCTTTGGCACTGTATGAGCAGCGTGAGCTTATTTTCTTCATAGCTATTGGATCATCACGTGGTAATTTTTTTGTCTGCACAAGGCACTAAAATTTCCCTTTTCAAGGATTCTATTCTGAACAAATATGATCTGTGCCCTGTAAAAATTGTATGCCAACAATATGATGCATGTAGATGGCTGATCGACGTTGCTTGTCTGAGCGACAAGGCCATCATCTGCAATCAAATGGTGCAATTGATCTTGAAGTTGATGGTGGGACTACAGGTCTTCATCCAGAAATAGGTAAATTCTGATGTTACGGTGACACTGATAAACTTAGATGTGCAATTTTATTTTATTTTTTGATCTGTTATTGATTTAGAAACTAAATTTGTACAATTATGTTGAATATCTAGGAATCACAAAAGGTAACTCTCGAGCCAAATGGAGTCACCAAATGAAGCTGTACCTTATTAAACTCCTAAAAGATCATGATGTGCCTGGTTTTCGGACACAAAATGCTTGGAGCAAGGAGGCATGGAATAATATTCTTCATCAACTCAATCAAAAGTTTGATCAGTCATTTACTCTCAACCAAGTCAAACAGAAGGAGCAAGATCTGAAGAGAGACTATCGTACTGTGAAAAAGTTGTTGGATGTAAGTGGCTTTGGATGGGATAAGGACAGAAAAATGGTAGACGCACCTGATAGTGTTTGGGCAAGCTTTACTGCTCGTACGAACAGCAAGGATGCTCTTCAATGGAAAGAAAGATCATTTCCCTTTTATGAAGAATTAGCTCCACTCTATGAAGGTGACTTCAACATAATATTCACAATTCCATTGTAGCTATTTTACCTTGCAGCCTAAACTTTGTATATAATGTTTGATTGTTCTAAGCAAGTCCTTGGAACTATTCTCTAGGTCGTTATGCTGAAGGGAGAACTCGTCAAGGCATGGACCATTATACTAGCAAGAGGAAGTATGCACCAGTTCCCTTGTCACAGTTGACACAGATGGCTGATCTCGATCAATCACCATCACCTACTATGCCGGTTACCGGTGAGTCGGATATGCGGTTTACTTTAGATGAAGAACTTGAGGAAACCAACTTGGATTCTCCCCCGCATCTATCTACACCTATTCAGCATGTGCAAGCTCCTCCAAGATCCACACAAACGGAGAAACATGACACTAGGCGTGGGAAAAAACAGAAGCGTAGTGCTACTGATGACTTCCATGAGAAGTATTTAAAACTGAAGAAGGAAGAAATTGATCGATTTGCTGCCATTGAGGAGAAGAAGCTAGAGGACCCCTACAGCATCAACAAGTGTATCACAGCAATTGAAGGCTTGGAAGGTCTACAACTAGGAGATATGTTGATGGCATCAGATATCTTCAAATGTAAGGAGAACAGGGAAGTTTTCTTGTCCTACTCTACTAATGAACTACGGCTGGCTTGGCTTAAAAGAGAGATTGCACGTGCCCAAACAAATGATCAAAATTAGCCATTGTGGTGGACTGGTGGTGATCCACTATGATCAGAGGTCATATTTTAGGGAAGCTTTTGGTCTGTGGGTGTCATATGCTTTTGTCTAGTTAAATTGGTCATAGAACTGACCATGATGGTTTAGTATATTTTGGTAGGTATGTCGAGAGACTTTTGGTTAGGCATGCAGCAAAACTAGCTTGTAGTACTATTGCAAATCTGAAGTCCAAGAATGGTATTACAACTTGCATCTCATATTTCAAGTACATGAATGGTAGCAGAACTTGGGTAAAATATTACATATTCTGAGATCTTCGTGATACATATTGTGCCCACATTTGTTGTGCTATATAATCTCGTTTTTGATTCCCAGCTTCTCTAGAGTAATTAAAAGCATGTATATCATTATGATAGTTGTGGTCTCCACTTGGCACATCAACAAATTGTTCTTGATCAATCTCCACAGTAGTATTCTCAGGCCATGAAAAATCTCCATCATGCAAACGTATGAAATTGTGCAGCACACAACTAGCAACTGATATGTCAATTTGTTTGGTCACCGAGACAACCAAGCAAGTGCAGCAAAGGGAATATGTACATTAGAACTAACCTCAGATTTCAGAGACGGTCAAGCAAGTACGAGGAAAACTTCAGCAAAACTTCAGCTATAGCAAAGACTTGCTTGTAACGTTCTGGTGCATATGAATCGAAACTTGTTCTTAGAGCTGTATGAAGTGCAGAGCTTGTATATGTACTGCTGCAACCTAACGGCTAGTTTAGTGACCAACGGCTACTTGTTTGAATGCACAGCCTTCAAAATAGTAATATTATAATGCCTTGAGTTCCTATGTTTTTCCTATGCTCCCATCAAACACGCACTTGTGCCAAATCCTGTGTTTTCCATTCCCATAGGATTCATGTGGACAGGGCATGCCAATCCTCCATTTTCCCTATTCCTCCACTTTTCCTATCCTATGAATCAAAGGAGCCCCCTGGGAGCAACTAGCTGATGCGTACCCATTCGGGGGCAACCACAACGGTCACTTTTCTGGCCCCACGAGCGTGCAAAGTGGTGCGTTTAGACGCACCATGTGTCGTGCTCTGGGTGTTATTTCTTTTTTAGTTTTTCGGCTTTCTGGTTTATTGGTTTTTCCTAGGTTTAGGAGGGTTTAGAGTTTTTTTTAAAAATTAATTGGGAAGCAACACTTTTATGTGAAAAGCATAATTGTGCTTCTACGAAAGGGAAAAACACAACCTGTGCTTTCACGAGAAATACAACCTATGCTTCCACGAGAGAAGCAAAAGACATACTTCCACGAGAATAACAACTGTGCCTACCTAAAGAGAAAACACACATGTATTTCTTAAGTGCATTCATAAAAATCAGTATGGTTTTCTGCGTTGTAGATCAATCCACGATTTCCTTGCATGGCCTTTTGAGTATATCCATCAGTGCAAACAATCTCGAAGACCAATCCTAATCTTGAAGCTTGATTTCGCTAAAGCCTTTGACACCATTGAGCATGATGCCATCTTGCAGATTCTGAAAGCCAAGGGTTTCAATGATCATTGGATTGGGTGGGTAAGAGAGATTTTGTCATCTGGTTCATCCTCTGTGTTGCTCAATGGGGTCCCAGGGAAGCAGTTTCACTGCAAGAGGGGAGTGAGACAGGAAGATCCCTTTTCTCCACTTCTCTTTATGCTAGCGGCTGATTTGCTCCAGTCTGTAGTCAATAAAATGTTGCATGATGGAATCAACTCTTTAACAATTCCCTCCAATGATCCGAACTATCCCATAATCTAATATGCAGATGATACAATCATGTTGGTACCTGCTGAAGAATTCCAACTGATTGCCATCAAGGACATGTTGCATGTTTTCTATGCTTCCATTGGTCTGAAGGTCAATTTTCATAAATCTATGATGGTTCCTTTAAATGTCAGTGATGAAGATGCAATCAGGCTAGCTTCAGCTTTTGGATGCTCTTTTGGTGCTCTTCCTTTCACCTACCTTGGTCTTCCCATGGGGACCACAAAGCCTACGATACAAGATCTTATGCCACTGGTGGATCGTGTGGAAACGCGTCGGACTGCTAACTTTGCTATGTTAAACCAGGGTTCAAGGCTTCAGCTCATAACCTATGTTTTATCATCTATGCCCATCTATTTCCTATGCTTGTTGGACATACCTCTGGGTATAATCAAGCAACTTGAGAGGATTGAAAGGCAGTGTCTTTGGCGGGGTAACTCGGTTTTTCTATTTGTTTCTTGTTTCTTGTTTTTTTTTTTCAATTTCTGATTCTTTTTGTTTATGGTTTTTCTGATTCCTGGTTTTTTCGTGGATTTTTGTTTGAAACCTAGTAACATGAGATCTAGTTCTGAAGATCTTTGCGTGAGAATCTAATAATGAAAACGGTTCGTGATTTGGATGCACGGTTTAAGAGATAAATTGTTTAAAAAAAATCAGATCTACAAAAATAAAAATAAAAATTCAAGCTGCAACAAGTGATGCACATGCACTATGTTGTTTGTCAGGACAAGAGAAGATGAAAGTGACATTTCCAAGAGGTATGCCTTAACTAGCTTTTTTTTTAGAACTCTTAACTTAACTAGCTATTTCGCTCTTAGTGCGATACAACAACATATCAGCGCCAAGTAGAGCCGGGAATAGCTACATTTTGGCCCACGGGAGCAACCGCATTGCATTGACACACCTAGCCAGGCCTCCGAGGAATCTGTCATCCTGAAGCGATTGATTTTTTGTCTCATGGCCTTTTCCACCGCAAATTATATTTGACACTTATGCGTGTCCAGGGGCCAACTTATTTTGAGTTTTCAAATTTTCTTCCAACTTATTTTGAGTTTTCAAGTTTTCTTTCTTTAGGATTGTCTCCTTTTTTCCAACTTTTTTTGCTGTTTTTTTTCTTCATTTTTCAATTTATATTATTTTACTTTATGTGAACATATATTCAGATGTCTATGAAAAACATTTTTTAAATCTATGAACATTTATATCAAATACGTGAATGTAAGAAAAATATGCACAAAAATATTTTTTAGATATACAATATACATCTTTGATTCATACATGTGAACATATATATGTACACACACGAATACTTTTCATTTTTTTTCGTTTTACCTTTTACTATATTTGAAATGATTTTGACAAAATGATCGTGTAGCTGACCCGTGTATGGGGATTTGCAGGTGTTTGCCCGACTATTTGAGAGGAGAAGCTCATTTTCTTGAGTCTTGTCTCCGAGATGTACGTGTTTTTTCTGCATTGAAACAACAAAGGCTCAAAGAAATTTGATTTGTTTGCACCAGTTCAACCAATGTGTTTGGCCTAATTGGGTAGACCCATCATCAAGGACAGACATCTTTGTCCTAGAGGTGAGAGGCTAGATTTCGCGACCTAGGCTAGATTTCGCGACATCAGTGTGAATATGTTCTTTCTTCTTGAACGCCTTTGTAGTGGAAGAATGGAACCGTACTTATATTTTTTTTGTCATATCATGTCAATATTCTACCATTGTTGATTGTTGTCTACTTCATGTACTCTGCTTAATGGCTTCTTTGTATTATATCTATTTTAATAAAACTATAGATGTGTGCATAGGCAGATGCAGAGGCTGGGAGGTTTGGTTTGTTTCTGAAAACAAGCATCCTAAAGGATGCGATGATAGCCATTTTTTCACTTGAACAAAATTTCTGACAGTTTATCCTTGAGAGCTCTAAGAAGGGTGCAAATAAGACCTTAACGAATTTAGGATAATGGGTTCCCACTTGGATGATAACTTTAGGGTTTATTCATATTGTGATTTACTTGATTAATAGTCCCCCAAAAGGAGGGTTGACCCCTGCCTCTGCAATTTGCTTCATACTAGTTGCCACAACACCATCCCCATAGGAAAATAAATCTTCAAAATATTTTCTTAATTAGTTAATTATAAAAACATTTGCTCATCTTGTTTGTATCCGCTTGATGCTTCATTACGAGTCAATAAAAGCACCCACTATAGAGAGAAAAATAGAAGTTTTTAGGGTGGGGTGGGGGGTTGTGCAAGGACAACTTTAAACACAAATGAAATAAGGCAATAAATAAATGAACCCACAACTAGAATTTTGCAAGGATAAAGCTAAAACATTCAAGATTTATCAATGAAATTTGACCAAATTTTTTGGTGATATAAAAAGTAATACAATGGTATGAAATTTGCCAAAAGAATATTTTTGTAATACGTAACTTTTTCACTAACAATTTTGTATTTTTGTTTTGAAAAGGAGGATTACCCCCGGCTTCTGCATCAAGAGATGCACGCAGCCATTTTTATTGCATTATTTAACAAGGCCTTACAAACAAATACATAGATCAACCCAAAGTCACCTTCCCGAGTTGATGATGTGCCCTAACCTCGTGTCACGCACACTAAAAAATCTGGTGGCCTCATCAAGCTGCCCACTGACTAGCTAGGGACACCAACCGATCTAGCAGACCCTCAACATGCACCACATGTGCACGCGGAAGACTCCGTCGTCGCCTTCTTCCACAGTCCCATCTTCAGGAGCAATCAATGCACTAATCTTGCCAGACCCTTTTGCCGTCGACGCTACCACAATGTCGGACATCACCAGCCTCCTGCGCGCGCCCATCAAACGGTATCCAACGTCGAGACCACGTTGCACCTTGCCACCAAGACTCACCGTCATCGATATTGTAGATGGCACACCGCTCCACCTTGGTCGTCACCGCACGAGAAGCATGCGGAGACCTGTTCTCAACCACGCCTCTAGCCAGCAGTTGCTCCAAAATGATGTCCACATGAGGTAGAATGACGCCGAACGTCGCTATCGTCTGATCCGGGAGGCCTAGATCTAGGGTTTTCCCCGGAGCATCCCGATGGAGAAGACAAGAGATGCACCGATGATGCCTTCATCAAGGTAACAACGCCCCAAGATGCCGCATCGTCTGCCGTCAAGGACGGCCCAGTTTTCACCGGTAGTCCTGTCTCCCCGTCCTCACCGTCGACCGGAGACGATGGATCAGCGAGCCGGACGACGACAAAAAACCCCAGCCAGTTAGAACTCCATGGGCATGAAAGGGAGGCTGCATCCCGACCCCACGGTGATGCATCTGGGCTGAAACCCTAGGCGCCGCCACCAAGACCACGACCGAGGCGCTGTGAGGGAGGACTTGACACGGCAGCCGCCGATGCGGATCCGGGTGGCCTGAAGGTCGACGTCAATGGACGCGGGGTTCCCCGCTAGAGAACTCGCCGCCGCCTGGTGGGGGCTGAGAGCGCGAGGATGGGACGACACATGCCCCGTCTCTATCTTCCTGGGAGCCGGCGCGGCTTCGCCGACCGCTCCTCTGGTGACAGCGAGGAGATGGGGCGAGGTGGAAGGGGCCTTCGGTGGCACTGGCAAGGGTTCCCCCGCTGCCGGCAGGGAAGGCGGTTGCATACTAATGATTGGGTATAATAACATCATGTAATTTTCAAACCAGGGAAGTATATTTGATGAAATTTCATATATGCTCCTTGTTTAAACTTGTTTACATTATTACTAACTGTTGATCACGTTGCAAAGCCTAAAACCTTGTGTTTTTGTGATCGTCACGGCACCACCTACCACAACATCTGGGATTCTATCCTTCCGAATAAATTCGGCAAATGGAAGATGATTAGCCGTAATAACTGAGAGGACTGCGAATCCCATCATCGATGCCCTGACAGTGACTAAAAACATACGTACATTAACCAAACTCACACGTGCAACCAACGAACATCATACAAACTCAAATTATTTAGCTGGTATATCCATCAGTCATACCGATGAATTTAACAACCACACCGTATCATGCATGCATCGCGCGCCGTATACAATATCCTTTTTGTACTACAGATAAATTGTTTAGACCAGGATCACATCATAATCGGGGCGGCTAACACTTACATATAGTATCAATTAATTTTTATTGACGAGGACGGCCGGAGCAGGGAGCGTGACACGCATGCATGCATGGACGAAAGGTGGCCGGCGGTGGGCTAGCCAGCTAGCTCGCTAACGGCCGCCGAATGACTTGACGCCGAGGCGCCACCTCTTCTTAGTGTCCTCGATGAACCTGCCCGCCCTCGAGTTGATGTCGTCTCCGGGGCTGTCGGGCTTCCGAGCCGCGCCGGAGCTGCCGGCGCCGGCCGTCCATGGCTGTGGCTTCCACGCGTTGCCGATGGCCCCGCCGCCGGTGCCGACAGGAGGCTTGATGTGGACGAGGTTGCGGAACTCGATCTTCTCCACCTTCTGCACCGCCACCTCCTCCCCGGCTGCCGGAGCTGGGTTCTTGGTGCTCTTGCCCCACCGGAACATCTTCGACCTAGCTGGTGGAGTATATAATGCTTGTTTGTTTCCTAAGGTTGGATGAATGGGGATGGAGAACGGATGGCCCCTTTTATAGCGAGGCATATGTGCTTTTGTAGTTACACATGTTCATACCGTAAAGATATAACAGTTTCACATAGAAATTCCCTCATTAACCATGAGGTCAATGCGGTCATCAGTAGATGTGATGTTCGGTTCTCATGGCACGGATGACGGATGGCTGTCGCTGCTAAGGTAGAGCGAATATGTTTGTTCCTTCGATTTACATGAGTATATGTCTACGACCGCTTTTATTTTTGTACTATGTTACTATACGACAGCGATTTGTAATTCTGCACACACCGTTGTCGAGTCAGTTGAGCTTTTGGCATATCCCCAACGCCATAATACCATGTAAAAACTTATGCCTCTTTTGGTTCAAAGGAAATGTAGAGACAAAAGACAGGAATGCAAATTTTTCCCATGACGATATTATTCATATGCCTTTGGTTAACAGGAATGGGACAAAGGGAAAAAAATGAAAGAAAATTTCCTCTTATCTCAATTTGAAGGAAAAACACATGAATTCTAACATCTGCTTGGACGTCTTTTCAAATTACTATGCACAAAAGAATGAGACTGAGATCCTTAGTGGCATAATAATGTTCTAGCTATATATTTTCATGTGGTGTGACTTTTAATTTGACCATGTTAATTAGGATTCCTTTGTTTTTTCGATTCCTGTGAACCAAACATCAGGTTGACAGAATTTCTATGATTGCCAATCCTCTGTTTTGCACATGCATTTTTATCATGTTCTTGTGTTTTTTCTATTCCTTCGCTTTTAGAATCATGCGAACAAAATATGCCCTAATATTTTTTTGATGATTGGAAGTTTTCTTCCTGGCCCCATCATAAATGCATGTGTAACTGCATGGTGCAATCTATGTATGTATCTCTCTATTATATTATGCACTGAAAGAAAAGGAAAGGAAAAAAAAAGAGAGAAGTACATGCTAGCTAGAAATAAAGAAAAAGAAAAACGAAAGAAATCACAGCCGTTAGATATGGTATAGTTATACTTATTCAGATCGTACCTAGATCTACATAATTGTATCTAAATAGATTATGTCCAATAGATTTTCATAATTATATTTTTTGGTGATGCTATGACAAGAAACAAAACTGAAACGGGGTTGCCATGCTCTCTAACTAAAATTGCCATGCTCGACCAACACAAATTGCGATGATAATCATTTGCAATTGCCATCCGTCTAGCGAACATTTGCTGGTCATGAGGGTTCTTTTTCTTTGCTATATGAGTGTATTTAAAATGTTGCAATGAATTTGGATGATTTTTTTACATGATATATGTTCCAAAGCTGCAAACACAAAGGAAAAATATTTTAAATGGAGGTTTTCTACTGCAATAATCAAACCTCACAAGATCATGAGTCAGGCGAACCAACCTGTAGTTGGATGGTTAGAGGAACATCGATATCCCCAACCCAACAGGGTTCAAGTCCTGGTACTTGCATTATTTCTGAATTTATTTCAGGATTTCTAGCAATGTGTTTTCAGTGGGAGGAGACGTTTCCGTCGACGACGAGACGCCTACGATGATTTCGTAAATCTCAAGATGATATGCTAGCTCGGTATCTCGAAGGTGCTCATAGGATAGGATGCGTGTGTGTCCGTTTATAGGGGTGAGTGTATATGCGTATGTATGAGCGCTTGTGTCTGTACTGTGTTAAAAAAGAGATCGTGGGTCATAACCGGTAAAACTACCACCCGACCGACCCTCGGCGCAGGCCTATTTTTTATTATTTCTTTTTTGAGCCGAAACCATTTTCATTATCAAAAATTAATTTTGACTCTGGATAGGATCGACTAACTGTCAGGGAGCAGTACGGTAGATTGTTCTAGAAGTCCTACTAAGTGCCCTTTCCCCTGCTGGATAGGATCGAGTAATTGTCACCCTGAGCTGAGAGCTAGCTGAGCTGTATGTAGTATGTATGCTTACGGATACTGAATTGCCTATGGTACTGTCATGTTCTTCTGCTTTAGTGATGTGATACGTTGTGTGTTGTTGCTACACGGAGATGCATGGAGTATCCTGAGAGCATCCCCAGACGACTCCAGTGGAAGCTACTGATTGGATAAAGCTAGCAGGCGTGTTGCGCGTTTCACACTAATTAAAATCGAAGGTTCGAAGGCGAAAGGCGTCTCAATCGGACGAAGCCTCTAGTAGCATCTCCGGATATTTCCAAGCAAGGGACGAAGGGAGAACAAAGGAGACTGACCCTGCCATAGTCAATTCATACGCTGAGGAGCGACCGAACATTGGAGAAATGCTAGTAGTTCTTTACCGTCACGGGAGATGCTTGGTGGGAGTTCACGTGACGCTGTAACTTTTAGTTAGTACCTTCTATCATTATATTATTGCCAAGTGATTTTCACGTTTTTCCTCGCTGAAAGTAGTCGCGGCACTACCAAGCTACTAGAGAATAACTTCGGCCAGATTAGTTTGGCAACACCCACCAAAGGAAGTTAATTAAAATTTGGCAAGGAAATTTTCTGATACACATACTATAAAGCAACTGCTGCATTAGGTATTCATAACCGCGAATTTACAATGCGTAATTCCAGCAACATAGATTCACTTGTGATGAACAAACTCATGAGTTTGTGTACTTTTGTACACTTCCAAAAAATACACCACATATATATATATATATAGTACAAAAGTTGGCGGGGAACATTATTATATTTGATTGAATAGTGCAAAATCCAGAAATTTTAACTTCATTGACGTGTTTTCATCCTTTTGTTTTATTCTACTATACACTTATGATCATAACTTTCCATTTTTATTTGAGTTATAAGACGCGTACCCCTTGGCTGCCCTACCAACTCGAAGGCAAGGCGGCTGGGTTGCTCGCCTCCTGTCAGCGCCGCCTCAGGTCTATCCATCTGTTGTGGCCTTAGGCCATGGAAGCATGGTGAATCTCGGTCCTTACTGGCGGGAGGGCTCCAACTCTGTTTTTAGGTGTCTTTTGGTATCTATTTAGGGTTTGTGTCCTGCTCAGGAAGGCGAGGTAGTGGCGGCTCCCTAAAGATGGAACAATGTTCTCACCGTCTAGCCCCGTCCAGATGGTGCGTCTAGCTTGTCGGAGGGCGTGTGGAGGTGTATCTCCGGCGGATCTTGTGGGATTCGGTCGGCGTTTGTCTTCGGTGGATCCGTTTGATACAGTCTCCGTTCATCTGTTGTGTGTCTGCAGGTTAGATCCTTCTGATCTACGCTTCTCGTTATCGGCAGTGGTTGTTGTTCTGGTGCGCTGGTCCTACAGGGCCTTAGCACGACGATTTCCAGACTGTCTACTACATCGTTATGTTTGTCCGGCTCAGATGAGGGAGGGGCAATGACGGCGGCGCGCCTTCGGCTCGCTCCAGTGATTGTAGTTGTCGCTAGGTGGTCTACGGACCTGGATGTAATTTTTACTTGTTTTCTGTACTATCCTGAGGGTTGATGAATAGATCGAAAGTTTTCTAAAAAAACTTTTTCTTTTGTATTTTTTCTAGTAATTTTTGTATATGAATTTAAATAATATTGTTTAATGGTGCAATTAAAATTTTCAACGTAGACAAGGATGCCAAGTCATGGAAAGTGCATATATGAATATTATACACATGGAAGTTACTGAAGAGATTAGAAGGGAGTGGAAGAACCCTTCGAATGATACCGTGGCAATTGGAAGAGCAAGAACTTCTGTCCTATGGGTTCTGGCTCATTCTATCCATGTTCATACTATGATTCTTCGTGATGCCTCAGTGGGTGCCGAAAAGAATGGTTCTATCACTCTATAATCAAATGGCAAGATGGAAACGGCCCAGCCCAGATCCCATGTCATTCCCGAGCAGGCGACCCCAAAACCCTAGCCGGAGTGGCCCCCTCCCCCCTCTCACATATGGAATATATTTATGGGTGTGGTGCTAGATCCGTGAGATATGGTTGTTGGTATGAGCGGATGCGTTCGTACAACCAGCCGTTTTGAGCTCAAGAAGCTCCAACAAGGTGTGGTTTTCTAGCGGCCTCCTCTCCTCACAAGTAAGGTGTTGATGACTCGAAATCTTCATAAATATCACAAGAAACTAAGGTTTTCTTAACTAAATGATAAAAAAGCTCCCCACCTTTGAATTCTGACACACAGAGTTCAATAGGGCAGCATCACCTGAGCAAATATAATAATACTACTCCTAAAGTGCAAAAATGTTAAGAAAAAGGAAAACATGCATTTAAATTGCACACATCATCAGTGGAATACACGCGAATTATGGCTGATCCCGTCACTAGTGAACGACCATAAATTTCTTGCACGGTAATAACTTATCAGGCTAGCTAGCTCATGTCGACCACATTTGGTATAACAATATAGTTTAATGGAGTTTGTGCACATCATACTTCTGCTTTGTACAAACGAAATATTCAAGGTTGGCCGACTTAGGGTATCGGTATGGGAAAATATGTTCATTAATTTGGAAATGAAAAATTAAAATCATTTTGTGTTGCCTATGTAAAGTGGTTGTACTAACAACAATAGGCAACTTTATTAAAAAATAATTGGAAAGTAAGAAAGCAATGTTGCTTCTTTAGCAGAATGAATCAATCCAACATCTATTCTTCAAATAGAGCCGGTATTATTGGACCTAATAGTTTTCTTTAGCAGAATGAATCAATCCAACATCTATTCTCCTCTGTCCTTTTGCTCAACTGGTGGGCTAAGTGATGTATGTCTCTTTGAACCTTCTATATACTGCCTTCTAGTATCTCTAATATGTTCCTAATTTGGCCTTGAAGTTTGAAAAAATAATTTTGCTTGCAAATTCATGCATGTAATACGTGTGTGCAATATGTTAGTCCATATGGCACTATAGTGATGTACTTAATAAAAGAAAAATGTCCTGTTATAAGCAATTATTCTAGCTACATGCTTGATCACTACCTAGCGCTTAATGTAGCATGTGGATCTGCATGATTTTGTGGATACAGGGTGCAACCAGTTGAAGACAATCGCTTTGGACTTGTACACCAGGTTTGGGTCACATGAGTGATGTCCTTGTACTATTTCTATCATTTTTTAGGAAGCATGTCCTGTTATTTCTATCTTAGTGCGGGATCAGTATTTTATATGGATGTTAAATAATTTAATAAGTGCATCAATTGATGCAGTGACTAAGATTTATCACATTTTATGGGACAATTTAGACATGGTACACATGAAGCTTTCTCTCAAACATGGGTTAATCACGTTCTCCGAAATATCACATACTCTAAGGATTATGCTTCGTAACATTTTGTCAAAGAAACTTATTTCATAGTGGAAGTGACACACATCAAGAAAAATGGTCTATTATTTATACGACTAGCGCCACCTAATGCGGGACAAAAAAAGTTACTCCTTCTATAAAGAAATATAAGAGCGTTTAGATCACTGAAGTAGTAATCTAAACACTCTTATTTCTTTACAGAGGGGGTAAAAGATATGTCACCTATATTAGGTTGGAGGGAGTATCATCTATCAAATGTGTGCCCCTATAGCTAGATCGAGCACAGATACCCTTGAAAAGTAGATGATCGACTGGCAACTTTGTTTGAAATGATCCGAAAGCATGTAAGCATTTTTCTTGGACCTAATAACTACTATGTAACTATAGGTGAATCAACCTAGCTCACTCTCCCCAAAAAAACTGTAGGCGTCACATATTTTCAACAGAGCCGGTCTTGGACCTAATAGCAACTATAGGACCTAATAGTGATTGTCCATACACGCCTTTTTTTCCCAAGCAAAGGCACGGAAAAAGTCATGTATCACCGATGGCTTAGTAGCGCACTGTCGGAGAAGCTCAATACTTAGCAAATAGAGGAGAACTCAAAGACTCCAGACCGCCGCCTTGATTTCTAAAGGTTAATAATTAGTTAACTACGCCCGTGGTTGTCGTCCAGGTATGCAACACGAGTAGGTAATAATTAATTACCTGATCCCAGCCTATAAAACAACTTTGTACATGTTGTGTCACGAAGTTCACTATATATTTCAGGCCCGCAGGAGATTCCTGATGAAACTGCATGTTTTCCTTGACATCAATATAATACTCCCTTCAAAATGACAAGTAGTGTCAGATGTTCCATGCGTTGCAAATCGTAAGCCGTAACATTAGTACCGAATCTCTCCTACCAGATTAATTTGGCAGTGGATTCTGATTACCCACTATAATCAACACAGATTGGGAACTAATCAGTGACCACGACAGTTGTAATCATCCATCTTCAAATTCCAAGGGCTTATCATCATGCACCAAGCTTTATTGCAAATATACCTCACTACTAAACAACATATGTTAGCTGGACACGCCAAACGATATAGTATATATGCATACTTAAATGTTTGGAAGGTTATTTTAGTCGGATTCTGCTTGAAAATGCAGCATAAACTGGAATAAGGGTAGTGGCACAGATGTGTTTTTGGATCTTAGTAGTGGCACAGATGTAGCCACACATTTTAAAGATCACGACAGTCGCATGTCGGAGAGGCACTTTCCAAACAACAAGCTTATTGCGGATGGTCCATAGCGTCTAGGCGAGGACCCCAACGCACAACCATCTAATATGGCGGTAGCGGGGGGGGGGGGGGGGGGGGGCGTTGAGCTCCACAAGTAAGTCGGGGAAATTGGTGTTGCACCACTGTCCACCGACGGCCTCGCGGAAGCAAGCCCATAGGAACTGGGCAGTGGAGCACGAGAAGAAGATGTGGTTAGCATCCTCCACCGTGCCACATATGGGCACATCCCATCACCCGGACCATTACGCTTGAGGACTTCAACCCCAGAGGGGAGGCGTCCACAGATCCGTTGCCACAGGAAGATCCTGATCTTAAGAGGCAGGCGGATGTCCCAGATCAGGCTAAAGGGCTCCGGGGTCGCCGAGGAAGCAATGGTGGCATACAAGGACTTCATGGAGAAGCGGCCAGACGGCTCAAGGCGCCAGGAGAGGGAATCCGGGGCATCCTCGACGTCCATCGGCATAAGGGCGATGTCCTGGAGGAGGTAGTCCCAAGCAGCCACCTTGGGGGGGCCGAAGGGGTGTCGGAAAGCGAGATGCCCTAAGTCAATAAGGGCCGTCTCGACGAGACCCGAGGGTCAACTGCAATGGCAAATAGTTCTTGGAATCGAGCAGCGAGAGGGGAATCCCCTAACGAACGATTGAACCAGAACAGGGTCGAGGACCCGGAGCCAACCGAGATGGACGTGCCAATGCGGAGGACGGGCAGAAGCTGGATCACCGACTGCCAGAACTAGGATCCACCAGAGCGGTGGCAGAAGGCTAGAGGTTGGCCCCTGAGGTACTTATTCCGGATGATGGTAAGCCAGATTCCTCCCTCCCCATTGGCGATATGCCAAAGCCAGCGGGTCAGGAGAGCAATGTTCATGCGCCCAGAGGACAAGATCCCAAGGCCAACCTGGTCCTTGGGTTTGCAGATGTCTGGCCAGCTCGCCATATGGTACTTCTGCTTGTCCCTCTCGCTAGCCCAGAAAAACCTAGACTGGTATTTGGCGACCTCCTGATGGAGGGTCTCATGAAGGCCATAGAAGCTCATGAGAATCCAGAGTAGGCTAGCAAGCGATGAGTTGATGAGGATTACCCTGGTCGCTTTCGACAGCCACCTCCCCCTCCAGGGCTCAACCCGGTGTTGCATCTTAGTCACAGTCGGGCGGAGGTCAGCAACGGTGAGCCGGGAGTCACTAATGGGTATCCCCAAGTAAGTCGTGGGGAAGGAACCCAGGCGGCAGTTCAGCCGGTCAGCAATGGACCGAGCCTCCTTTGGAGGATAGCCAAGGACCATTACTTCGCTCTTATCGAAGTTGATGGTGAGCCCAGACATCTGTCGAAAGCACAGGCGGAGGAACTTCAGGTTGGCAATGTCGGACGCGGATCCCTCCACCATTATGATGGTATCGTTCGCATATTAAAGGAGGGAGACCCCTCCCCCTCCCACTAGGTGAGGGACTACGCCACGGATATGGCCGCAAGCTTTGACCTTATCAAGGATGACAGTGTGGGCATCGACCACCATGTTGAATAGAAACGGGGAGAATGGGTCGCCCCGGCGAACCCCACATAAAGTGGGGAAGTATGACCCTATCTCACCGTTAATGTTAACCGCCGCCCGACGACAGGTGACGAGCTACATAACTCGGGTCACCCACCGGTCATCGAAACCCTTGTGGAGCAAGACTTCTCGAAGGAAGGGCCAATGGACAGTGTCATAGGCTTTATGGAAGTCGAGCTTCAGGAAGACCGCACGGTGGTGCTTGGATCGGACTTCATGAAGGACTTTGTGGAAGACCAAAACCCCATCCAAAATAAACCGCCCTTGAATGAAGGCGGATTGGTTGGGGTGGGTGACGGAGTCAGCTAGAAGGGTCACCCTATTGGCGTACCCTTTAGCCAAGATCCTGAAGATCACGTTGATCACTGTGATCGGTCGAAACTGGCGAATGTCTGAGGCGCCTGAGACTTTGGGGATGAGAGTAAGGCGCCCAAGGTCCATGGTCAATTCATCGAAGAGGGCCATGACTTACGGTTTGATGGTTTGCCAAAAAGTTTTGAAAAACGTTACTGGCAGTCCATCCGGACTTGGGGCCGAGGAGGGGTTCATTACTTTGATCTCCGCGAGGACCTCGTCCTCCAAGAAAGGTGCCACCAAGGCGGCATTAGTCTTGTCAGAAACTAGCTGGCCACCCGAACAAGTGTCGGGGGCCAGCGCAGCCCCACCCCGAGGGCTGGGGGAGAATAGGGCTTTATAGAAGCCATCTACATGGGCTCGGATGTCCGAGGGGCGAACGAGTTGGGCATCGACGTCCCACAAGGAATGGATGGAGTTTCGTCGTCGCCGCCCATTGGCGATCGCCTGGAAGTAAGCCGTGTTAGCGTCACCATGGAGCACCCACCGTTGGGTGCCGCGAAGCCGCCAGTATGCTTCCAGCTGGACATCATGCATCAAGTTTTATTGCAAATATACCTCACTACTAAACAACATATGTTAGCTGGACACGCCAACCAATATAATATATATGCATACTTAAATGTTTGGAAGGTTATTTTACTCAGATTCTCCTTGAAAATGCGGCATAAACTGGAATAAGAGTAGTGGCGCAGATGTTTTTTTAGATCTTAGTAGTGGCACAGATTTGACCGCCACATCGAGAGTAGGGATGTAAATGGCAAATAAGCGGCATCCGCAAGTCCTGTTTAGTTAGCTTCGAAGGAAATATGCCCTAGAGGCAATAATAAAGTTATTATTTATTTCCTCATATCATGATAAATGTTTATTATTCATGCTAGAATTGTATTAACCGGAAACATAATACATGTGTGAGTACATAGACAAACATAATGTCACTAGTGTGCCTCTACTTGACTAGCTCATTAATCAAAGATGGTTATCTTTCCTAACCATAGACATGTGTTGTCATTTGATTAACGGGATCACATCATTAGAAGAATGATGTAATTGACTTGACCCATTCTGTTAGCCTAGCACTTGATCGTTTAGTATGTTGCTATTGCTTTCTTCATGACTTATACAAAGTTCCTACAACTATGAGATTATGCAACTCCCGTTTACCGGAGGAACACTTTGTGTGCTACCAAACGTCACAACGTAACTGGGTGATTATAAAGGAGCTCTACAGGTGTCTCCAAAGGTACATGTTGAGTTGGCGTATTTCGAGATTAGGTTTTGTCACTCCGATTGTCGGAGAGGTATCTCTGGGCCCTCTCGGTAATGCACATCACTATAAGCCTTGCAAGCAATGTGGCCAATGAGTTGGTTACGGAATGATGCATTACGTAACGAGTAAAGAGACTTGCCGGTAACGAGATTGAACTAGGTATTAGATACCGATGATCGAATCTCGGGCAATTAACATACCGATGACAAAGGGAACAACATATGTTGTTATACAGTTTGACCGATAAAGATCTCCATAGAATATGTAGGATCCAATGTGAGCATCCAGGTTCCGCTATTGGTTATTGACCAGAAACAGTTCTAGGTCATGTCTACATAGTTCTCGAACCCGTAGGGTCCGCATGCTTAACGTTACGATGACAGTTTTATTATGAGTTTATAAGTTTTGATGTACCGAAGGTTGTTCGGAGTCCCGGATGTGATCACGGACATGACAAGGAGTCTCGAAATGGTCGAGACATAAAGATTGATATATTGGACGACTATATTCGGACACCGGAAGTGTTCCGGGTGATTTCGGAGAAAACCGGAGTGCCGGAGGGGTTACTGGAACCCCCCGGGGAAGTATTGGGCCTTAGTGGGCCTGAGGGGAGAGAGAGGGCAGCAGCCCAGGAGGTGGCGCGCCCCCTCCCATGGTGAGTCCGAATTGGACAAGGGGAGGGGGGCGCGGCCCCTCTTTCCCTCTCCCTCTCCCCCTTCCTCCTTCCTAGTTGGACTAGGAAAGGGGAGTCCTACTCCCACTAGGAGGAGGACTCCCCCCTCCTTGGCGCGCCCCCTAGGGCCGGCCAGCCTCCCCCCTTGCTCCTTTATATACGAGGGCAGGGGGGCACCCCAGAAGACACAAGTTGATCTTCGTGATCGTTCCTTAGCCGTGTGCGGTGCCCCCCTCCACCATATTCCACCTCGGTCATATCGTAGCGGTGCTTAGGCGAAGCCCTGCATCGGTAGAACATCATCATCGTCACCACGCCGTCGTGCTGACGGAACTCATCCTCGACACCCTGCTGGATCGGAGTCCGGGGATCGTCATCGAGCTGAACGTGTGCTGAACTCGGAGGTGCCGTACGTTCGGTACTTGGATCGGTCTGATCGTGAAGACGTACGACTACATCAACCGCGTTGTCATAAAGCTTCCGCTTTCGGTCTACGAGGGTACATGGACAACACTCTCCCCTCTCGTTGCTATGCGTCACCATGATCTTGCGTGTGCGTAGGAAATTTTTTGAAATTACTACGTTCCCTAACAGTGGCATCCGAGCCTGGTTTTATGCGTTGATGTTATATGCACGAGTAGAACACAAGTGAGTTGTGGGAGATACAAGTCATACTGCTTACCAGCATGTCATACTTTGGTTCGGCAGTATTGTTGGATGAAGCGGCCCAAACCGACATTACGCGTATGCTTACGCGAGACTGGTTTTACCGTCGTGCTTCGCACACAGGTGACTAGCGGGTGTCTGTTTCTCCAACTTTAGTTGAACCGAGTGTGGCTATGCACGGTCCTTGCAAAGGTTAAAACAACACTAACTTGACGAACTATCGTTGTGGTTTTGATGCGTAGGTAAGAACGGTTCTTGCTCAGCCCGTAGCAGCCACGTAAAATTTGCAAACAACAAAGTAGAGGACGTCTAACTTGTTTTTGCAGGGCATGTTGTGATGTGATATGGTCAAGACGTGATGCTATATTTTATTGTATGAGATGATCATGTTTTGTAACCGAAGTTATCGGCAACTGGCAGGAGCCATATGGTTGTCGCTTTATTGTATGAAATGCAAACGTCCTGTAATTGCTTTACTTTATCACTAAGCGGTAGCGATAGTCGTAGAAGCAATAGATGGCGTAACGACAACGATGCTACGATGGAGATCAAGGTGTCGCGCCGGTGACGATGGTGATCACGACGGTGCTTCAGAGATGGAGATCACAAGCACAAGATGATGATGGCCATATCATATCACTTATATTGATTGCATGTGATGTTTATCCTTTATGCATCTTATCTTGCTTTGATTGACGGTAGCATTTTAAGATGATCTCTCACTAAATTATCAAGAAGTGTTCTCGCTGAGTATGCACCGTTGTGAAAGTTCTTCGTGCTGAGACACCACGTGATGATCGGGTGTGATAGGCTCTACGTTCAAATACAACGGGTGCAAAACAGTTGCACACGCGAAATACTCAGGTTAAAACTTGACGAGCCTAGCATATACAGATATGGCCTCGGAACACAGAGACCGAAAGGTCGAGCGTGAATCATATAGTAGATATGATCAACATAGTGATGTTCACCATTGAAAACTATTCCATCTCACGTGATGATCGGACATGGTTTAGTTGATTTGGATCACATGATCACTTAGATGACAAGAGAGATGTCTGTCTAAGTGGGAGTTCTTAAGTAATGTGATTAATTAAACTTAAATTTATCATGAACTTAGTACATGATAGTATTTTTGCTTGTCTATGTTTGTTGTAGATAGATGGCTCGTGCTGTTGTTCCGTTGAATTTTAATGCGTTCCTTGAGAAAGCTAAGTTAAAAGATGATGGTAGCAATTACACGGACTGGGTCCGTAACCTGAGGATTATCCTCATTGATGCATAGAAGAATTACGTCCTGGAAGCACCGCTGGGTGCCAAGCCTGCTGCAGATGCAACTGACGATGTTAAGAACGTCTGGCAGAGCAAAGCTGATGACTACTCGATAGTTCAGTGTGCCATGCTTTACGGTTTGGAACTGGGTCTTCATCGACGTTTTGAACATCATGGAGCATATGAGATGTTCCAGGAGTTGAAGTTAATATTTCAAGCAAATGCCCGGATTGAGAGATATGAAGTCTCCAATAAGTTCTATAGCTGTAAGATGGAGGAGAATAGTTCTGCAAGTGAACACATACTCAAAATGTCTGGGTATAATAATCACTTGATTCAATTGGGAGTTAATCTTCCTGATGATAGTGTCATTGACAGAATTCTTCAATCACTGCCACCAAGCTACAAGAGCTTCATGATGAACTATAATATGCAAGGGATGGACAAGACTATTCCCGAGCTCTTCGCAATGCTAAAGGCTGCGGAGGTAGAAATCAAGAAGGAGCATCAAGTGTTGATGGTCAATAAGACCACCAGTTTCAAGAAAAAGGGCAAAGGGAAGAAGAAGGGGAACTTCAAGAAGAACAGCAAACAAGTTGCTGCTCAAGAGAAGAAACCCAAGTCTGGACCTAAGCCTGAGACTGAGTGCTTCTACTGCAAGTAGACTGGACACTGGAAGCGGAACTGCCCCAAGTATTTTGCGGATAAGAAGGATGGCAAAGTGAACAAAGGTATATGTGATATACATGTTATTGATGTATACCTTACTAATGCTCGTAGTAGCACCTGGGTATTTGATACTGGTTCTGTTGCTAATATTTGCAACTCGAAACAGGGACTACGGAATAGGCGAAGATTGGCTAAGGACGAGGTGACGATGCGCGTGGGAAATGGTTCCAAAGTCGATGTGATCGCGGTCGGCACGCCACCTCTACATCTACCATCGGGATTAGTTTTAGACCTAAATAATTGTTATTTTGTGCCAGCGTTGAGCATGAACATTATATCTGGATCTTGCTTGATGCGAGGCGGTTATTCATTTAAATCAGAGAATAATGGTTGTTCTATTTATATGAGTAACATCTTTTATGGTCATGCACACTTACAGAGTGGTCTATTTTTATTAAATCTCGATAGTATTGATACACATATTCATAATGTTGAAGCCAAAAGATGCAGAGTTAATAATGATAGTGCAACTTATTTGTGGTACTGCCGTTTAGGTCATATCGGTATAAAGCGCATGAAGAAACTCCATACTGATGGAATTTTGGAATCACTTGATTATGAATCACTTGGTACTTGCGAACCGTGCCTCATGGGCAAGATGACTAAAACGCCGTTCTCCGGAACTATGGAGCGAGCAACTGATTTATTAGAAATCATACATAATGATGTATGTGTTCCAATGAATATTGAGGCTCGCGGCGGGTATCGTTATTTTCTCACCTTCACAGATGATTTGAGTAGATATGGGTATATCTACTTGATGAAACACAAGTCTGAAACATTTGAAAAGTTCAAAGAATTTCAGAGTGAAGTGGAAAATCATCGTAACAAGAAAATAAAATTTCTACGATCTGATCGTGGAGGAGAATATTTGAGTTACGAGTTTGGTTTACATTTGAAACAATGCGGAATAGTTTCACAACTCACGCCACCCGGAACACCACAACGAAATGGTGTGTCCGAACGTCGTAATCATACTTTACTGGATATGGTGCGATCTATGATGTCTCTTACTGATTTACCGCTATCGTTTTGGGGTTATGCTTTAGAGACGGCCGCATTCACGTTAAATAGGGCACCATCAAAATCCGTTGAGACGACGCCTTATGAACTGTGGTTTGGCAAGAAACCAAAGTTGTCGTTTTTTAAAGTTTGGGGCTGCGATGCTTATGTGAAGAAACTTCAACCAGATAAGCTCGAACCCAAATCGAAGAAATGTGTCTTCATAGGATACCCAAAAGAGACTATTGGGTACACCTTCTATCACAGATCTGAGAGCAAGATTTTTGTTGCTAAATTCGGATCCTTTCTAGAGAAGGAGTTTCTCTCGAAAGAAGTGAGTGGGAGGAAAGTAGAACTTGATGAGGTAACTGTACCTGCTCCCTTATTGGAAAGTAGTTCATCACAAGAACCGGTTCCTGTGACAACTACACCAATTAGTGAGGAAGCTAATGATATTGATCATGAAACTTCAGATCAAGTTTCTACTGAACCTCGTAGGTCTACCAGAGTAAGATCCGCACCAGAGTGGTACGGTAATCCTATTCTGAAAGTCATGTTACTTGACCATGGAGAACCTACAAACTATGAGGAAGCGATGATGAGCTCAGATTCCGAAAAAAGGCTTGAAGCCATGAAATCTGAGATAGGATCCATGTATGAGAACAAAGTATGGACTTTGGTTGACTTGCCTGATGATCGGCAAGCCATTGAGAATAAATGGATCTTTAAGAAGAAGACTGACGCTGATGGTAATATAACTATCTACAAAGCTTGACTTGTTGCAAAAGGTTTTCGACAAGTTCAAGGGGTTGATTACGATGAGACTTTCTCACCCGTAGCGATGATTAAGTCTGTCGGAATCATGTTAGCAATTGCCGCATTTTATGATTATGAAATTTGGCAAATGGATGTAAAAGCTGCATTCCTGAATGGATTTCTGGAAGAAGAGTTGTATATGATGCAACCGGAAGGTTTTGTCGATCCAAAAGGTGCTAACAAAGTGTGCAAGCTCTAGCGATCCATTTATGGACTGGTGCAAGCATCTCGGAGTTGGAATAAACGCTTTGATAGTGTGATCAAAGCATATGGTTTTATACAGACTTTTGGAGAAGCCTGTATTTACAAGAAAGTGAGTGGGAGCTCTGTAGCATTTCTGATATTATATGTAGATGACATATTGTTAATTGGAAATGATATAGAATTTCTGGATAGCATAAAGGGATACTTGAATAAAAGTTTTTCAATGAAAGACCTCGGTGAAGCTGCTTACATATTAGGCGTCAAGATCTATAGAGATAGATCAAGACGCTTAATTGGACTTTCACAAAGCACATACCTTGATAAAGTTTTGAAAAAGTTCAAAATGGATCAGGCTAAGAAAGGGTTTTTGCCTGTATAGCAAGGTGTGAAGTTGAGTCAGACTCAATGCCCGACCATAGCAGAAGATAGAGAGAAAATGAAAGATGTTCCCTATGCTTCAGCCATAGGCTCTATAATGTATGCAATGCTGTGTACCGGACCTGATGTATGCTTAGCAATAAGTTTAGCAGGGAGGTACCAAAGTAATCCAGGAGTGGATCACTGGACAGCGGTCAAGAACATCCGGAAATACCTGAAAAGGACTAAGGATATGTTTCTTGTTTATGGAGGTGATAAAGAGCTAGTCGTAAATGGTTACGTCGATGCAAGCTTTGGCACTGATCCGGACAATTCTAAATCGCAAACCGGATACGTGTTTTTATTGAACGGTGGAGCTGTAAGTTGGTGCAGTTCTAAACAAAGCGTCGTGGCAGGAAATACATGCGAAGCGGAGTACATAGCTGCTTCGGAAGCAGCAAATGAAGGAGTCTGGATGAAGGAGTTCATTTTCGATCTAGGTGTCATACCTAGTGCATCGGGACCAATGAAGATCTTCTGTGACAATACTGGTGCAATTGCCTTGGCAAAGGAATCCAGATTTCACAAGAGGACCAAGCACATCAAGAGACGCCTCAATTCCATCTGGGATCAAGTCTAGGTGGGAGACATAGATATTTGCAAGATACATACGGATCTGAATGTTGCAGACCCGTTGACTAAGCCTCTTCCACGAGCAAAACATGATCAGCACCAAGACTCCATGGGTGTTAGAATCATTACTGTGTAATCTAGATTATTGACTCTAGTGCAAGTGGGAGACTGAAGGAAATATGCCCTAGAGGCAATAATAAAGTTATTATTTATTTCCTCATATCATGATAAATGTTTATTATTCATGCTAGAATTGTACTAACCGGAAACATAATACATATGTGAGTACATAGACAAACATAATGTCACTAGTGTGCCTCTACTTGACTATCTCATTAATCAAAGATGGTTATGTTTCCTAACCATAGACATGTGTTGTCATTTGATTAACGGGATCACATCATTAGAAGAATGATGTGATTGACTTGACCCATTCTGTTAGCCTAGCACTTGATCGTTTAGTATGTTGCTATTGCTTTCTTCATGACTTATACAAAGTTCCTACAACTATGAGATTATGCAACTCCCGTTTACCGAAGGAACACTTTGTGTGCTACCAAACGTCACAACGTAACTGGGTGATTATAAAGGAGCTCTACAGGTGTCTCCAAAGGTACATGTTGAGTTGGCGTATTTCGAGATTAGGTTTTGTCACTCCGATTGTCGGAGAGGTATCTCTGGGCCCTCTCGGTAATGCACATCACTATAAGCCTTGCAAGCAATGTGGCCAATGAGTTGGTTACGGAATGATGCATTACATAATGAGTAAAGAGACTTGCCGGTAACGAGATTGAACTAGGTATTAGATACCGACGATCGAATCTCGGGCAAGTAACATACCGATGACAAAGGGAACAACGTATGTTGTTATACGGTTTGACCGATAAAGATCTTCGTAGAATTTGTAGGAGCCAATATGAGCATCCAGGTTCCGTTATTGGTTATTGACCGGAAACAGTTCTAGGTCATGTCTACATAGTTCTCGAACCCGTAGGGTCTGCACGCTTAACGTTACAATGACAGTTTTATTATGAGTTTATAAGTTTTGATGTTCCGAAGGTTGTTCGGAGTCCCGGATGTGATCACGGACATGACGAGGAGTCTCGAAATGGTCGAGACATAAAGATTGATATATTGGACGACTATATTCGGACACCGGAAGTGTTCCGGGTGATTTCGGAGAAAACCGGAGTGCCGGAGGGGTTACCGAAACCCCCCCGAAGAAGTATTGGGCCTTAGTGGGCCTGAGGGGAGAGAGAGGGCAGCAGCCCAGGAGGTGGCGCGCCCCCTCCCATGGGGAGTCCGAATTGGACAAGGGCAGGGGGGCGTGTTGGGAACGCAGTAATTTCAAAAATTTCCTACGCACACGCAGGATCATGGTGATGCATAGCAACGAGAGGGGAGAGTGTTGTCCATGTACCCTCGTAGACCGTAAGTGGAAGCGTTATGACAACGCGGTTGATGTAGTCGTACGTCTTCATGATCCGACCGATCCAAGTACCGAACGTACGGCACCTCCGAGTTCAGCACATGTTCAGCTCGATGACGATTCCCGGACTCCGATCCAGCAAAGTGTCGGGGATGAGTTCCGTCAGCACGACGGCGTGGTGACGATGATGATGCTCTACCGGCGCAGGGCTTCGCCTAAACTCCGCGACGATATGACCGAGGTGGAATATGGTGGAGGGGGGCACCGCACACGGCTAAGGAACAATCAGTAGATCAACTTGTGTGTCCATGGGGTGCCCCCTGCCCCCGTATATAAAGGAGTGGAGGAGGGGGAGGGCCGGCCCTCTCTATGGCGCGCCCTAGGGAGTCCTACTCCCACCGGGAGTAGGATTCCCCTTTTCCTAGTAGAACTAGGAGCCCTTCCATGTAGTAGGAGTAGGAGAGAAGGAAAGGGAACAGAGAAGGGAAGGAAGGAGGGGGCGCAGCCCCTCCCCCTAGTCCAATTCGGACTAGGCCTTGGGGGGCGCGCAGCCTGCCCTAGGCAGCCCCTCTCTCTTTCCCGTATGGCCCAATAAGGCCCAATACTTCTCCCGGCGAATTTCCGTAACTCTCCGGTACTCCGAAAAATACCCGAATCACTCAGAACCTTTCCGAACTCCGAATATAGTTGTCCAATATATCGATCTTTACGTCTCGACCATTTCGAGACTCCTCATCATGTCCCCGATGTCATCCGGGACTCCGAACTCCTTCAGTACATCAAAACTCATAGACTCATAATATAACTGTCATCGAAACCTTAAGCGTGCGGACCCTACGGGTTCGAGAACTATGTAGACATGACCTAGAACTATTGTTGGTCAATAACCAATAGCGGAACCTGGATGCTCATATTGGCTCCTATATATTCTACGAAGATCTTTATCGGTCAAACCGCATAACAACATACGTTGTTCCCTTTGTTATCGGTATGTTACTTGCCCGAGATTCGATCGTCGGTATCCAATACCTAGTTCAATCTCGTTACCGGCAAGTCTCTTTACTCGTTACATAATGCATCATCCCGCAACTAACTCATTAGTCACATTGCTTGCAAGGCTTATAGTGATGTGCATTACCGAGAGGGCCCAGAGATACCTCTCCGACAATCGGAGTGACAAAACCTAATCTCGAAATACGCCAACCCAACATGTACCTTTGGAGACACCAGTAGTACTCCTTTATAATCATCCAGTTACGTTGTGACGTTTGGTAGCACCCAAAGTGTTCCTCCAGTAAACGGGAGTTGCATAATCTCATAGTTACAGGAACATGTATAAGTCATGAAGAAAGCAATAGCAACATACTAAACGATCAAGTGCTAGGCTAACGGAATGGGTCATGTCAATCACATCATTCTCCTAATGATGTGATCCCATTAATCAAATGACAACACATGTCTATGGTTAGGAAACATAACCATCTTTGATTAATGAGCTAGTCAAGTAGAGGCATAGTAGTGACTATATGTTTGTCTATGTATTCACACATGTATCATGTTTCCGGTTAATACAATTCTAGCATGAATAATAAACATTTATCATGAAATAAGGAAATAAATAATAACTTTATTATTGCCTCTAGGGCATATTTCCTTCAGTCTCCCACTTGCACTAAAGTCAATAATCTAGTTCACATCGCCATGTGATTTAACACCAATATTCACATTTGCATGTGATTAATACCCATAGTTCACATCATCATGTGATCAACACCCGAAGGGTTTACTAGAGTCAATAATCTAGTTCACATCGCTATGTGATTAACACCCAAAGAGTACTAAGGTATGATCATGTTTTGCTTGTGAGAGAAGTTTAGTCAACGGATCTTTCATATTCAGAGCCGTATGTATTTTGCAAAATATTCTATGTCCACAATGCTCTGCATGGAGCTACTCTAGATAATTGCTCCCACTTTCAATATGTATCCAGATTGAGACTTAGAGTCATCTGGATTGGTGTAAAAGCTTGCACCGATGTAACTCTTTACGACGGGCTCTTTTATCACCTCCATAATCGAGAAATATTTTCTTAGTCCTCACTAAGGATATTCTTGACCGCTGTCCAGTGATCTACTCTTAGATCAAAATTGTATTCCTTTGTCAGACTCAAAGCAAGGTATACAATAGGTCTGGTTCACAGCATAGCACACTTTATAGAACCTATGACTGAGGCATAGGGAATGACTTTTCATTCTTTTTCTATTTTCTGCCATGGTCGGGTCTTGAGTCTTACTCAACTTCACACCTTGCAACACAGGCAAGAACTCCTTCTTTGACTATTCCATTTTGAACTATTTCAAAAAAAATTATCAAGGTATGTACTCATTGAAAAATCTTATCAAGTGTCTTGATCTATCTATATAGATCTTGATGCTCAATGTGTAAGTAGCTTCACCGCAGTCTTTCTTTGAAAAACTCCTTTCAAACACTCCTTTATGCTTTGCAGAATAATTATACATTATTTCTGATCAACAATATGTCATTCACATATACTTATCATAAATGCTGTAGTGCTCCCACTCACTTTATTGTAAATACAGGCTTCTTCAAAAGTCTGTATAAAACCATATGCTTTGATCAACTCATCAAAGCGTATATTCCAACTCCGAGATGCTTGCACCAGTCCATAGATGGATCGCTGGAGCTTGCACACTTTGTTAGCATCTTTAGGATTGACAAAAACTTTCTGGTTGCATCATATACAACTCTTCTTTAATAAATCCATTAAGGAATGCAGTTTTGACATCCATTTGCCAGATTTCATAAAATGTGGCAATTGCTAACATGATTCAGACAGGCTTAAGCTTCGATACGAGTGAGAAAATCTCATCGTATTCAACACCTTGAACTTGTTGAAAACATTTCGCAACAAGTCGAGCTTAGTAGATAGTAACACTACTATCAGTGTCCGTCTTCCTCTTGAAGATCCATTTATTTAACATGGCTTGCTGATCATCGAGCAAGTCAATCAAAGTCCATACTTTGTTCTCATACATGGATCATATCTCAGATTTTATGGCCTCAAGACATTTCGTGGAATCTGGGCTCATCATCGCTTCCTCATAGTTCGTAGGTTCATCATGATCTAGTAACATGACTTCCAGAACATGATTACCGTACCACTCTGGTGCGGATCTTACTCTAGAAGACCTACGAGGTTTGGCAGCAACTTGATCTGAGGTTTCATGATCATCATCATTAACTTCCTCACTAATTGGTGTAGGAATCATTGGAACTGATTTCTGTGATGCACTACTTTCCAATAAGGGAGAAGGTACAATTACCTCATCAAGTTCTACTTTCCTCCCACTCACTTCTTTCGAGAGAAACTTCTTCTCTAGAAAGGATCCATCTTAGCAACGAATAACTTGCCTTCGGATCTGTGATAGAAGGTGTACCCAATAGTTACCTTTGGGTATTCTATGAAGACGCACTTCTCCGATTTGGGTTCGAGCTTATCAGGTTGAAAACCTTTTTCATATAAGCATCGCAACTCCAAGCTTTAAGAAACGACAGCTTAGGTTTACTGCTAAACCATAGTTCATACGGTGTCGTCTCAACGGATTTGGATGGTGCCCTATTAAATGTGAATGCAGTTGTCTCTAATGCATAACCCCAAAACGATAGTGGTAAACCGATAAGAGACATCATAGATCGCACCATATCTAGTAAAGTACGATTACGACGTTCGGACACACCATTACATTGTGGTGTTCCAGATGGCGTGAGTTGCGAAACTATTTTACATTGTTTCAAATGAAGACCAAACTCATAACTCAAATATTCGTCTCCACGAGCAGATCGTAGAAACTTTATTTTTCTTGTTACGATGATTTTTCCACTTCACTCTGAAATTCTTTGAACTTTTCAACTATTTCAGACTTATGTTTCATCAAGTAGATATACCCATATCTGCTCAAATCATTTGTGAAGGTTAGAAAATAAAGATACTTGACACGAGCCTTAACACTCATCGGATCGCATACATCGGTATGTATTATTTCCAATGAGTCAGTAGCTCATTCCATTTTTTTTTTCGAAGAACGGAGTTTTAGTCATCTTGCCCAAAAGGCACGGTTCACAAGCATCAAATGATTCATAACCAAGTGATTCCGAAAATCCATCTTTATGGAGTTTCTTCATGCGCTTTACACCAATATGACCCAA
The DNA here is from genome assembly GCA_963921465.1 of Triticum timopheevii. Taxonomy (NCBI): domain Eukaryota; kingdom Viridiplantae; phylum Streptophyta; class Magnoliopsida; order Poales; family Poaceae; genus Triticum; species Triticum timopheevii. The sequence goes on from OY997271.1 coordinate 102,906,686, forward strand.
ACGGCAGTGCCACAAATAAGTTGCACTATCATTATTAACTTTGCATCTTTTGGCATCAATATTATGAATATGTGTATCACACGATCGAGATCCAACAAACCATTTTCATTGGGTGTATAACCATCGAAGGTCTTATTCATGTAAACAGAATAACAATTATTCTTTAACTTCAAATGAATAACCGTATCGCAATAAACATGACCAAATCATATTCATGCTCAACGCAAACGCCAAATAACTTTTTTTTAGGTTTAACACTAATCCCGAAAGTATAGGGAGTGTGCGATGATGATCATATCAATCTTGGAACCACTTCCAACACTCATCGTCGCTTCCGCTTCAACTAGTCTCTGTTTATATAACTCATGTTTCGAGTTACAAATCTTAGCAACTGAACAAGTATCAAATACTCAGGGGCTACTATAAACACTAGTAAGGCACACATCAATAACCTGTATATCAAATGTACCCTTGTTCACTTCGCCATCCTTCTTATCCACCAAAATATTCAGGGCATTTCCGCTTCCAGTGACCATTTCCTTTGCAGTGTAAGCACTCAGTTTCAGGCTTTGGTCCAGCTGTGGGCTTTTTTGCGGGAGTGACAACTTGCTTGTCATTCTACTTGAAGTTCCCTTTCTATCCCTTTGCCCTTTTCTTGAAACTAGTGGTCATGTCAATCATCAACACTGGATGCTCTTTCTTGATTTCTACCTTCGTTGATTTCAGCATCACGAAGAGCTCGAGAATCGTTTTTGTCATCCCTTGCATTATAGTTCATCACGAAGTTCCAGTAACTTGGTGATGGTGACTAGAGAACTATGTCAATCACTATCTTATCTGGAAGATTAACTCCCACTTGATTCAAGCGATTGTAGTACTCAGACAATCTAAGTATTTGCTCACTAGTTGAGCGATTCTCCTCCATCTTTTAGCTATGGAACTTGTTGGAGACTTCATATCTCTCAACTCGGGTATTTGCTTGAAATATTAACTGCAACTCCTGGAACATCTCATATGGTCCATGACGTTCAAAACGTCTTTGAAGTCCCGATTCTAAGCCGTTAAGCATGGTGCACTGACCTATCAAGTAGTCATCATATTGATCTAGCCAAACGTTCATAACGTCTGCGTTTTCTCCTGCAATAGGTCTGTCACCTAGCGGTGCATTACGGACATAATTCTTCTGTGTAGCAATGAGGATAAACCTCAGATCACGGATCCAATCCGCATCATTGCTACTAACATATTTCAACACAATTTTCTCTAGGAACATATCAAAATAAACATATGAAAGCAACAACGCAAGCTATTGATCTACAACATAATTTGCAAAATACTACCAGGACTAAGTTCATGATAAATTTAAGTTCAATTAATCATATTACTTAAGAACTCCCACTTAGATAGACATCCCTCTAATCCTCTAAGTGATTATGTGATCCATATCAACTAAACCATAACCGATCATCACGTGAGATGGAGTAGTTTTCAATGATGAACATCACTATGTTGATCATATCTACTATATGATTCACGCTCGACCTTTCGGTCTCCGTGTTCCGAGGCCATATCTGCATATGCTAGGCTCGTCAAGTTTAACCTGAGTATTCTGCGTGTGCAAAACTGGCTTGCACCCGTTGTAGATGGACGTAGAGCTTATCACACCCGATCATCATGTGGTGTCTGGGCACGACGAACTTTGGCAACGGTGCATACTCAGGGAGACCACTTCTTGATAATTTTTAGTGAGAGATCATCTTAAAATGCTACCGTCAATCAAAGCAAGATAAGATGCATAAAGGATAAACATCACATGCAATCAATATAAGTGATATGATATGGCCATCATCATCTTGTGCTTGTGATCTCCATCTCCGAAGCACCGTTCTGATCACCATCGTCACCGGCGCGACACCTTGATCTCCATCGTAGAATCGTTGTCGTTTACGCCATCTATTGCTTCTACGACTATCGCTACCGCTTAGTGATAAAGTAAAGCAATTACAGGGCGTTTGCATTTCATACAATAAAGCGACAACCATATGGCTCCCGCCAGTTGCCGATAACTTCGGTTACAAAACATGATCATCTCATATAATAAAATATAGCATCACGTCTTGACCATATCACATCACAACATACCCTGCAAAAACAAGTTAGACGTCCTCTACTTTATTGTTGCAAATTTTACGTGGCTGCTACGGACTGAGCAAGAACCGTTCTTACCTACGCATCAAAACCACAACGATAGTTCGTCAAGTTAGTGCTGTTTTAACCTTCGCAAGGACCGGGCGTAGCCACACTCGGTTCAACTAAAGTTAGAGAAACAGACACCCGCTAGTCACCTGTGTGCAAAGCACGGCGGTAAAACCAGTCTCGCGTAAGCGTATGCGTAATGTCGGTCCGGGCCGCTTCATCCAACAATACCGCGGAACCAAAGTATGACATGCTGGTAAGCAGTATGACTTGTATCGCCCACAACTCACTTGTGTTCTACTCGTGCATATAACATCAACGCATAAAACCTAGGCTCGGATGCCACTGTTGGGGAACGCAGTAATTTCAAAAATTTCCTACGCACACGCAGGATCATGGTAATGCATAGCAACGAGAGGGGAGAGTGTAGTCCACGTACCCTCGTAGACCGTAAGCGGAAGCATTATGACAACGCGGTTGATGTAGTCGTACGTCTTCACGATCCGACCGATCCAAGTACCGAACATACGGCACCTCCGAGTTCAGCACACGTTCATCTCGATGACGATCCCCGGACTCCGATCCAGCAAAGTGTCGGGGATGAGTTCCGTCAGCACGACGGTGTGGTGACAATGATGATGCTCTACCGGCGCAGGGCTTCGCCTAAACTCCGCGACGATATGACCGAGGTGGAATATGGTGGAGGGGGGCACCGCACACGGCTAAGGAACAATCCGTAGATCAACTTGTGTGTCCATGGGGTGCCCCCTGCCCCCGTATATAAAGGAGTAGAGGAGGGGGAGGGCCGACCCTCTCTATGGCGCGCCCTAGGGGAGTCCTACTCCCACCGGGAGTAGGATTCCCCTTTTCCTAGTAGAACTAGGAGCCCTTCCATGTAGTAGGAGTAGGAGAGAAGGAAAGGGAAGAGAGAAGGGAAGGAAGGAGGGGGCGCAGCCCCTCCCCCTAGTCCAATTCGGACTAGGCCTTGGGGGGGGGGGGGGGGGGGGGGGGCGTGCGGCCTACCCTAGGCAGCCCCTCTCTCTTTCCCGTATGGCCCAATAAGGCCCAATACTTCTCCCGGCGAATTCCCGTAACTCTCCGGTACTCCGAAAAATACCCGAATCACTCGAAACCTTTCCGAACTCCGAATATAGTCGTCCAATATATCGGTCGTTACGTCTCGACAATTTCGAGACTCCTCGTCATGTCCCCGATCTCATCCGGGACTCCGAACTCCTTCGGTACATCAAAACTCATAAACTCATAATATAACTGTCATCGAAACCTTAAGCGTGCGGACCCTACGGGTTCGAGAACTATGTAGACATGACCTAGAACTATTGTTGGTCAATAACCAATAGCGGAACCTGGATGCTCATATTGGCTCCTACATATTCTACGAAGATCTTTATCGGTCAAACCGCATAACAACATACGTTGTTCCCTTTGTTATCGGTATGTTACTTGCCCGAGATTCGATCGTCGGTATCCAATACCTAGTTCAATCTCGTTACCGGCAAGTCTCTTTACTCGTTACATAATGCATCATCCCGCAACTAACTCATTAGTCACATTGCTTGCAAGGCTTATAGTGATGTGCATTACCGAGAGGGCCCAGAGATACCTCTCCGACAATCGGAGTGACAAAACCTAATCTCGAAATACGCCAACCCAACATGTACCTTTGGAGACACCTGTAGTACTCCTTTATAATCACCCAGTTACGTTGTGACGTTTGGTAGCACCCAAAGTGTTCCTCCGGTAAACGGGAGTTGCATAATCTCATAGTTACAGGAACATGTATAAGTCATGAAGAAAGCAATATCAACATACTAAACGATCAAGTGCTAGGCTAACGGAATGGGTCATGTCAATCACATCATTCTCCTAATGATGTGATCCCATTAATCAAATGACAACACATGTCTATGGTTAGGAACATAACCATCTTTGATTAATGAGCTAGTCAAGTAGAGGCATACTAGTGACTATATGTTTGTCTATGTATTCACACATGTATCATGTTTCCGGTTAATACAATTCTAGCATGAATAATAAACATTTATCATGAAATAAAGAAATAAATAATAACTTTATTACTGCCTCTAGGGCATATTTCCTGCAGGGCGCGGCCCCTCTTTCCCTCTCCCTCTCCCTCTCTTTCCTTCCCCCTTCCTCCTTCCTAGTTGGACTAGGAAAGGGGAGTCCTACTCCCACTAGGAGGAGGACTCCCCCCTCCTTGGCGCGCCCCCTAGGGCCGGCCGGCCTCCCCCTTTCTCCTTTATATACGGGGGCAGGGGGGCACCCCAGAAGACACAAGTTGATCTTCGTGATTGTTCCTTAGTCGTGTGCAGTGCCCCCCTCCACCATATTCCACCTCGGTCATATCGTAGCGGTGCTTAGGCGAAGCCCTGCGTCGGTAGAACATCATCGTCGTCACCACGCCGTCGTGCTGACGGAACTCATCCCCGACACCCTGCTGGATCAGAGTCCGGGGATCGTCATCGAGCTGAACGTGTGCTGAACTCGGAGGTGCCGTACGTTCTGTAATTGGATCGGTCGGATCGTGAAGACGTACGACTACATCAACCGCATTGTCATAACGCTTCCGCTTTTGGTGTACGAGGGTACGTGGACAACACTCCCCCCTCTCGTTGCTATGCATCACCATGATCTTGCGTGTGCGTAGGAATTTTTTTGAAATTACTACGTTCCCTAACAAGCTTTACCTTACTCCATAGTTCATTTTCCTTAAAAAAGCAAATTTTTGAACTGTTAGGTTAAATGGGACCCGGTTGACATCCCTAACCGAGACAAGTAAAATCTCAAGTCGATGATTGTCTGGTTACTACAGGAAGACAGTGTTACTATACATTTGCCTATATATACGTGATGGCCTAATAGTTGTACAGCAAAAAGTTCCTAAATATATTTTGTCCAAAATTTCTATTTACACATATTTAAATTGATAAGGTCAAAATAGAGTCACTATGTGGCATGAAACATCACAAACAAACAAAAAAACATATCTAAACAGATGATGGCTATAGAGTGTAAATCTTAAACGTCGCATATTTTCAATAGGGCCGGCATTATTTTTTCTAGCTATACACTAGATCGCTATATATCTAGCGCTCACAATAGCACGTGGATATGCAGGATCCTATGGGTACAAGGCGCAACCAGTTAGATATGGTTGCTCTATACTTCTACATGTTAATACATAACATACATACAAGCGAATATGTACATACATAACATACATACATATATGGAGGCGTACATAGGACCATATATGTTATCTATTCGCATGTAGAAGTATGGTATTGGAGTGTTTCTCAAGTTCCAAGACCTTTCGGTTACACGTCAGCGAGTTCAACGACTATATGTGTAATTTTCTATATAGGATAGGTGATGCATGAGTGACGTCGTTGTATCCCAATTGCTGTCATTGTTTTAGTAAACGTGTCTTGTTCTTTGCTATCTTAGCATAGACATAATTTTGTATGGATCTTAATTTTTTTTAATAAATGAATATGTGTATATTGATGCAAAGACCAGGAATGATTCTATTTTACGAAAATTGTAGACATTGTACACATGATGTTGTCTCTCAGACATGGGTTTGTTAATCATGTTCTCTATGAGATCATATTCTTCCGTAAAATTGGTGCTCCATAATATTTTTCAAAGAAAGCTTGTTTCATCGAGTTGAAAATACACATTGGCCAAAACGGGAAGTTCCCATCGTTTCTAAGGCTAGCGTTCCCTAATGCGGGACTAATAAGTATAAATTTTATTGCACCTATATCTAGAACGGATGAAGTATCGTATATGAAATGTGTGCACTCACTTTCTAGATGTAGAACAAATAGCCTAAAATGCAGATACAGGACCGACAACTTTGTCCCATGGTTGAAATTATCGGAAAGCGCGTGTGTGTTTTTCTTAGACCTAATAACTAGGTAACTAGAGGTGAATCAACCTAGTCACTCCAAACAAACTGATAGTGATAGCGCACCATATTTTCCCAAGTAAAGCCACAGAGGAAGTCCTCACTGACTTCTTAATAGTACACTGTCGGTGAAACTTAATACTGGCAGCCAAATGAGCTCAAAGAAAGCAAAATTAACTACGCCCATGGTAGTATTCTAGGTATGCGGCACGAGTAGCTAATAAATTGCTCGACCGCATCCTGTAAAAGAACTTTGTTGTGTGCCGTATCATAAAATTCACTTTCTCTTTCACCTTTGCTGGAGATTCCTAAACTGCATGGTTTCCTTGCTGTCAATATAATACTCTCTTCAAGAAAGAAAAAAAATACTGCTGGATGTTCTTCGCGTTGCCAATCGGAAGCCGTAATGTTAGTATGGAATCTCTCCTACCAGATTAGTTTGGCAGTTGATTCTGATTAACCACGATAGCTGACATGATTAGCAATTAATCCGTGACCGCCACAATTCTACTCACCAATTTCCAAAAGTTCAAGGGTTTATCATCATGCACCTTGCTTTGATGCTAATGCACCACCACTAATAACCGCATCTGGTAGTTAGACACGGCAAGCAATATGTTATGCATACTTGAACAACCGGAAGGTTCTTTTAGTTAGATTCTGCTTGAAAATGTGGCATAAATTAGAATAAGTGGAGCAGTGGCGCAGATGTTGACCGCTACAATTATCGAGCCAAGTAGTCTTAGTGTGCTATCATGTGTTCGCCCTATAGCGTGTGTTTCGATTGCGAGCACATGTTCTGGGTTTCCTGGTAGTGCCTTGAACTCGTTCATCCCTTTTTTCGTATCTATTCTCTCTGGCTGGACTTTGGTGTATTTCTGTTATGAGTAATGAAAAAGGGTTTATGCCCGGTTCAGAAAAAAAAATCATCCATACACACATGACGCCCTGAGAGAGGTCCAGCGAAACATTCCTAAAAAGAATAAATTCAAACTTCTCTAGTAGTGTACAAAGTTTGTAATGTTAAAGTAGTGCCACTGTTTGGTCATTGGTCATATGAAACACCACATGCACTAATATAATTTGGACCCGGATATCCAACGAACGCTCAGATTTTGAGACATGGCAAATCGAACATTTTTCATGGCAAAATATGTTTGCCGATGGTGGCAAGTTTAATTGGCGAGCATGGCAAATCCATCTTAGTTAAAAAACATGCCAGGAAATTGCCGTGCTCACCAACTACATTTCTCATCCTCGCGTCAACACAAATTGTCATGACAACGTTTGAATTGCCATGCCTAAAAATCCAATGTCATATTTCTAGCATTTTTGTATAATTTTCTTACTAGCATATAGATGATCCACCAGTAGCTTTGCCTATATCTTAATCATCACCCATTTTCAAACGAGGTGAGCGAGATTGTCTTCTTTCCCTTTCTTTGCTACTATATTGTGGGTGCTAAGTATCTTACCTCGAACCTCAAATGAGCTTGGATGAACAGTAAAATCCAAAAAAAATTGCAAACGTTGATGAATGTTTTGAGTGCTTGCAAAGTTTCATCATGTAATAATATTCTTGGAAGTCGTGATAAGACTTTGCAAGCACTCAAAACTTTCACCAATGTTGACGACACAAAAAAACAGAATATTTTGAATTCTTAACGATTGTTTTTGAATTTAATGTTAACGGCAGGTGCATATGAGCTCTGAGCTAAGAAGGGGACTTTCCCTGTATCGGTAATTAATCATATCATATCAGTGAAACACGGGCAATTTTCATACCAAGTATGTCCAACCTAAGGTCACTACAAGTAAGAACAAGCAGGCGAGACTTGACCGATGGAGCAAAGCAAAGCTATAAAGCGATTGGTGTCGGAGTGCGTGATCGACAGCTAGCCGAAGACGTCGACGACTAGGCCGGACGTCGCGATCGGAATCCGAATCGGAACAAAACGTGATCTGCGCGCGATTCCGCACGCAGAGGCATAGACGCGAGCCATTATTATGTGGCGAGTCCGTTTACGCGATGCTCAATCTGCAGGTGCATCTGGTGCCTTCCACACCTGGATCGACATCTCGAGGCTAGCTGACTGACTAGCTAGAGATCGGAGTCTCGCTCCTGGCGCTGCGTGTGGTCTGCGTGTGGTCTGTCCGTCTGTGGCCCTAGCGTTCTTTTTGGGAGCACCCTAGCTACGAAGGTAGCTCCAACGACTTCCCTGGCTGATTTTGTTCAGTTGAAATGGCTGCCCAGAAAGAAGCCCCTGAGCCTCGCCATGTATCCTAGCTCTAGGTGACTTGACTAATTGACTTGACCTGACAGTCGACATCTGGAGGTCGGCAAGGATCCCGCACGCTATTATTTCGTTTTTAAAAAAGTGAATTTTATATTATCCCTTTTTTGCACGGTATTTTTTTTTCATTTGTGATAAGTTTTCCTATTATCCCATTTTAAGGTTGTGTGTCATATTTGACACCATAATTATTGCTCGTGTCCTGTTTACCCAATTTAACATTTCTTCGGACAAATTGGGGCCACATGTCAAGTCAACATGGCTCATGACTAATACCCGCGAAAAAGAAAAACATAGCTCATGACTAAGCGCCAAATCAGAAGCCTATGAGACTGGTGGCACTAAAAACGCTGAACCCGGCCCGTTACTCTCGACTAACAAAGCACCACGTCAGCCTAGCAAGACTATACCCGCAAAAAAAATCTTAGCAAGGTTCACATGTTTGATATCTAATTTATATATTTTTTAATATCTAATTCAAAATTTCTAAATATGAAAGTTGGATTCATTTTATTAAATATCTAATTCAGATTTTTTTCAAATGAAAATTAGAATCGACCAATGTCCGATATCTTTTAGGAAAACAAACCCCGTTGGTGATTTAGCGTGTCATGACACATTGCATTGCTCGCCCTGTTTTGTATGGATTTTCACAAGTACACCAAACCATGAAGAGAACGAGGGATTTTGTTTTTTGCCTTACAACTATATATGTCTAACTATCTGGCGAAAAAAACTATATGTCTAACTGATAGTTAATTGGAGTAATTCACAAAAAGAACTGATATTTAATTAAGTCTGTCAACAGTGCGTAATTTTTGAGTAACTCAGTTTATTTACTGTCGAAACACGAATCAAAGAATCTGGCTTTCTAACAGGGAGAACAACAACGACAACACCGCGAAAAGATTGTGTTGCAACATTATCAAGGACTGGCACTTTGTTAATTTGTCTACAAAACTCTGTCTTGATGAAAACAAACTATGGAAAGGAGGCAAAAACTATGTCTTGATGTTAAATTGGGTACTCACAACACGCACGAGGCTACTCACAACGTCAAGCTTAGGATCCGCCGGTCCCCAAAGATTGGTCTCGGCCTTTCTTGACGATTTGAAGGACACTCGCAAGATTACATCCAAGAAAACCCTTTTCTTGATGATTTGAAAGACATTTGCCTGATTACATACGATTCTCTTGTTTGAGCGCTAGTCCTCCTTGTTTGCACTAGATATATATGTCGCCAAAGAAAGAGAATATAAATGCACTGGCAAGATCTTTGAAATAAAACTATGGTCATCATTTCACATACGAGTATAGCAGTGAACAAACCAAAACAATCTGAAGTCTGAGTTATATTTTGTTTATATATCTGCACTTAATAATCGTTTATTTATATATCGGTAGTAAAGATTTGACTACACATCTTACATTCCATCGAGGGGAAATTCCACACATGCATACATCCATTAATCGGTGTATATATGTAGACGTGATCAATAGTAGTGCAAGATCATCTCCATATATCTGGAGCTACTTCAGGCCCTGGAAGAGCCTCTTCCTCTCCCGGATGTAAGCCTCAGACCTCTTGTTAATATCCTCTATGGACACGACCCCCGGCCTCGAGGCGCCGGTAGCCTTGCCGGTGTTGGCGGCCGTGCCGTGACCGGCTGCACCTCGCCTCATGGTTGATGCTGCCATCGGGTTGGCGCCGTAGTATATCGACGGCTTGGTCACAAGGTTGCGGACGAGCTCGATCTTCTCGACCTTATGCACCCGCACCTCGCCATCGGAGGGTGGCGTGGCTATCGCCGTGGTCTTGGCGCGTCGAAACATCGTGGCGACCGGCTGCCGGTTTTGATATGTGTTTTTGCTTGGGCTATGATGGCTTGCCCATGGATGCCGGATAGTCTCCATTTATAGGCCAGAGCGCTAGCTAGGCTGGAAGTGGTTCGGTGTGGTAGGATTTTTCAGGCCTGGCCTGTCCCTCGCCGGTAGCGCGCAAGTGGCATTATTCTCGCTTGGTTTATGTTTGTTCTGAAATTCTCTCTCACCACATTTTTATATTCTCATAAACTTCTTGCCTGAATTCGTCTGGTACATGCTATGGAAAATGAGCAAGTGATTGCGGTTACTTATCATTTGGGCATCTTTGTGGAGCCTCTGGTGCCAAAATATCAAGTATTATAGCATCGATGTCATGCTTTAAAGTATGGACAAGTATAAAACCAGAAAAGATCTCGACTACGAGGAGAAAACCTCGTGTGTGTAAAGGAAGAGGCTAAACTACAGAGATTGATGACCTAATTTTTTGAGATGTTTTCTTAATGTGAGGTCGTACCTCAACCTCTGCATCGGTTCATTTTTTTTCGAAAAGGGGACTCCCCGGCCTCTGCATCAGAACGATGCATACAACCACATTTATAAATAAATAAAGTAGTTCAACAAAGTCTTGCAGTCTGCGACAAAATAAGAAGCTGGCTCACAAAGAGCAACAATAAGCAAGAAAAGGTCCAAAAGCCACAACCGGCTGGCATAAAATAGATAGGTAAACTAATCGCCTATCCTATTACATGACCGCCACCCAAACCGGTTGAAGATATCCCGCGCTACCATCTCCCATCGGAGAATCCAGTAACCAAACGCTCCCTGGCCTCTGTCGGAGTGAGTAAGGACCACATACGGATTAGCGCAGTAGCTCGGAATAAAACCTGCAAAAATTGAATAGTTGTTGTTCTGTTAAAAGCCAAATCATTTCTGCAGTTCCAAATTGCCCATAACAACGCACGTGCTCCTACGCGAATTTGTCTAGCTGTTTCGGACTCTATCCCAACAAGCCACGTTCCAAATAACGACCTGACCGAATTCGGAGGAGTAATGTTAAAGGCAATTTGCACCGAACGCCACAACACCCTCGCCAACGGGCAATCAAAGAAAAGGTGCTTAATAGTTTCATCCCGATCACAGAAACTACACCTAGTAGAGCCTGTCCAGTTGCGCTTAACCAAATTATCTTTCGTTAAGATGACTTGTTTATGTACAAACCACATAAACACTTTGATTTTCAGAGGAACCTTGACTTTCCAAACATGTTTGGAACTAGGAATAACACTAGAATTGATGACATCAATGTACATCGACTTGACTGTGAATTCCCTAGATCTAGTAAGCTTCCAACACAACTGATTGGGCTGATGAGTAAGCTGAACCTCCATCAGTCTACTCACCAGATGAAGCCAAGCTTCCCACCGGTCTCCAACAAGCACCCTCCTAAACTGAAAATTAAGGGGAGTGGACTGCAAACTCATTACAACCAGAGCATTGCGTCGCTGCACAATACGATATAGCGACGGATACTGAAGCGCTAACGGCGCTTCCCCCAGCCAAGTATCCTCCCAGAAGCGAGTGTTATTGCCATCACCAACAATAAACTTTGTTCTATTAAAGAAAGTAGCTTTGACTCTCATTAGCCCTTTCCAGAACGGCGAATCAGTCGGTCTGACTGTCACCTGTGACAAAGTCTTTGAGTGCAGATACTTGTTACGCAGAATCTGCGCCCAAGTTGCTTCAGTCTCAGCTGCTAACTTATATAGCCACTTACTGAGAAGGCATCTGTTCTTGACCTCAAGATTCTCAACACCAAGACCCCCTTGGTCTTTCGGTCGGCAGATGACGTCCCATTTGGCTAAACGGTACTTTCTCTTAAGTTCATCACTCTGCCAGAAGAAACGGGACCGATAGAAGTCCAGCCTTTTCCTAACTCCAACTGGTACTTCAAAAAAGGACAAAAGGAACATAGGCAGACTCGTGAGCACCGAATTAATGAGAATCAATCGGCCTCCATACGACATGAGTTTGCCCTTCCAGCAGCTCAGTTTCTTCTCAATCCGATCCTTGATACACTTCCATTCGTTGTTTGTAAACTTACGATGGTGAATGGGGATACCTAGGTAAGTGAACGGAAGTGCTCTCAATTTACAACCAAACAATTGCTTATATGCATCTTGTTCCTCTTTGGCTCTCCCAAAAAAGAACAACTCACTTTTATGGAAGTTAATCTTCAGACCGGTCAATTGCTCGAAAAGGCACAACACCAGCTTTATATTTCTTGCTTTTGCCAAGTCATGCTCCATAAAGATGATTGTATCATCATCATACTGCAGGATTGACACACCACCATCAACTAGATGAGGCACCAAGCCACCTACTTGGCCGGCTTCCTTTGCCCTACCTATCAAGATTGCCAACATGTCAACGACAATGTTGAACAGAATAGGAGACATTGGATCACCTTGTCTCAGGCCCTTGTGTGTCTGAAAATAATGACCTATATCGTCATTCACTTTAATTCCAACACTTCCTTTTTGCGTGAAGGATTCAACTTGTCATCTCCAAGCTTCATCAAAACCCTTCATGCGTAATGCCTGTTGAAGGAAAGGCCATTTGACTTTGTCGTACACTTTCTCGAAATCCACCTTGAAAACAACTCCATCAAGTTTTTTTGTGTGAATCTCATGGAGCGTTTCATGCAGGACCACAACCCCTTCGAGGATGTTCCTGTCCGGCATGAAAGTAGACTGAGTAGGCTACACCACAGTATGCGCAATCTGTGTGAGCCTATTCGTCCCGACCTTGGTAAATTTTTTGAAACTAACATTGAGAAGACAGATAGGCCGGAATTGCTCAATCCGCACTGCCTCTGTCTTCTTGGGAAGTAGGGTTATCATTCCAAAATTCAGCTGAAAAAGGTGAAGCTGGCCAAAGAATAAATCATTGAACAACAGCAAGAGATCTCCTTTAATAATATGCCAACACTTTTTGTAGAACTCTGCCGGGAAACCATCCGGGCCAGGAGCCTCATTATTCTTCATCTGAGAAATGGCCTCAAACACCTCTTTCTCAGAAAAAGGAGCAACTAAAATATCATTCTCAACAGCCGTAAGTTGAGGCACATCCTCAATCCTAGACTCATCCAGCGATACACAGTTGTCCTCTGGAGGCCCAAACAGCTGCTTGTAATACTCAGTAATATAGTGCTTTAAGTTTTCCTGACCAAGAATCGTTCCCTTGTCTTGTTCAAGCTGAAAGATCCTCTTCTTTCTATGCTTACCATTGGCGATCAAGTGAAAAAATTGTGTGTTCGCGTCCCCCTGGACGACTCTACTGACCTTAGCCCGAAGCGCCCACTTCAGTTCTTCCTCACGAAGGAGCTCTTTCAGCCTCATTTCCGCATCAAGCTTGGCATGAAGCTCCGAGGCTTGCAGGATCATGGTTTCGGCCTTTACATCAAGGGACTGAATAAGCGTAAGGAGCTGTTCCTTTTCAACCTTATAAATCCCACTGAGATGCTTAGCCCACCCACGTAGGAAACTTCTCAAATGCCTAATTTTATTCTGCCAGCGCTCGAGCGCAGACCAACCTCCTGCATCCTTAGCCCATTCTCTGGCTACGAGATCCAAGAAACCTTCTCTCTCAAACCAAGCAAGCTCGAAAGAAAAAACATTTTTATTTCCCAAGTGAGTGGCCTCCCCAGAGTCAAGGAATAATGGAATGTGATCAGAAATACCATGTGTAAGAGTTTGGACTGTTACATATGGGAATTTCTACTCCCATTCGACGCTAGCCAGGACTCGATCCAGCTTTTCAAACGTCGGATTTGGCAAGGCGTTAGCCCAGGTAAACTTTCGGCCCAAAAGCTTTGTCTCACGCAGATCCAGGCTTTCAATGATTGTGTTAAACATGAACGACCATCGGCCGTCAAAATTGTCATTATTCTTCTCATCACGCCTTCTGATGATATTAAAATCACCCCCCACCAGGATGGGAAGTTGTTCAGAACCGCAAATCCTAACCAAATCAGCCAAGAAATCCGGTTTGAGCTCGGGCTGTGCGGCACCATATACCGCCACCAAAGCCCAGTTAAACCCATCTGTCTTCGACCGCACCCTAAACTTAACAGCGAAATCTCCCATGACCACGCTTCAGACTTCTAATGAATCACAACTAACTCTGAGTAAAATCCCACCCGATCTTCCTTGCGGAGGTAGACAATGCCAATCGAAATCAATACCCCCCGGAAGAGTATTTAGAAATTGTGGCGAGAAGTTGGCTCTACACATTTCCGACAAAGCGATAAAGTCCAACTTATGCTCAATAGAAGCCTCAGCAAGAAACCTTCTTTTAGCCAAGTCTTTGAGACCTCTGCTATTCCAAAGGATTCCTTTCATATCTCGTCATGGAATTTTTTAGCCGTTCGAATCCAAGCGCTCCTACGCACTGTGGAATTTGGGTAGATCTGCCGCTTCCATTTGCATTTAGGAACATTGAAACTCGTCAGCTGGTCCTCACAACCAGTCGCAGAGGTGCGCATTTCCACATTGTCCACTCGCTCATCCTCCTCCTCAGGCTCAGGAGACGGTTGAGCCAGATCCGCACAAAGATTATCGAGCGCCCTGGCCCCTAAAGCGTCGATATCAGAAATATTCATGGGTTTGACCGCAGCTAAGTTACGAATCATCTCAAGCGCCCGTTCGGCCTCTAAATCCAGCATATCATTAACCGAGGTTGAGATTTCACTATCATTAATACCTAGTGAAATTATAGCTGATTTGCATTATTGATAATCTCATCATTGGAAAAAAGCAAAATAGAATTAGAGGTATTGACCGACATACCAGTAGTGACCTCCTCGTCACGAAGCTTGGCCGCCCTCGTAGCACACCTGCTGAATGTCGTCCACTTCCGGATGGTCCTGGAGACGGCTACTCAACTGTCGCCCATCAGAGATCGGATCCGGAATACCACCGAACGCAATCACCTCCTCCCGAGTAGCTGCACTCGAGAACACCAAGCCGGTGGAAGGTGGAACCAGGGCCTCCTGCCCGAGCTCCCCATCCACCCCAGCCCAACGGCCAGACAGCGTCACCAGTGCCGAAGGCAAGTAGGCCTCCCTAGGCGCCCCCGAGAAGAAAGCCCCGAGGCCACCTGCCCCGAGCCCTCTTTGGAAAGCGACGCCGGCGCCAGCGAAGCCGGCCCGGCAAAAGGGGAGGAAGGAGCCGTGGCTAGCAGCCTCGGCCCTCCTCCCAAAGAGTCAAGCTGCACCGTCTGGATCTCGTCCTTCGCAAGCCCCGATGAGAGTGCCGAGGCCACCTGCCCCATGCCCCCATCAGCAGAAGGCACCGCCTGCTGTATCTGAGGTACCACGACCGCAGTGGAGGAATCCGAAATCACCATCTTTGGACCCCCGCCAGCGAGAGCGGCCTCCTCCACCTCAGCCCTGACTGAGATCAGCGACGCCCCAAGAAGAGGAACCACAGACTCCTCAGACTCCAGAACCGGTAGCGTGTGCTCGAACACCTCATCAGACTCCACCCGATCACCCCAAAGTCTCCGGGGTGCAGATGCCAGCTCGAAAGACCCGAATCTGAGAGCAGTCATAGGCACCGTAGAAGGTGGTGCCGTCCCATCCGCAGACGTCTGAGAGTCAGCACCCGGCGCAGTGGACAACTCTCGCCCACTGTCAGCTGCTGGTGCGTCCTTAAGTGCCGAACTTGAAGGAAATATGCCCTAGAGGCAATAATAAAGTTATTATTTATTTCCTTATTTCATGATAAATGTTTTTATTCATGCTAGAATTGTATTAACCGGAAACATAATACATGTGTGAATACATAGACAAACACAGTGTCACTAGTATGCCTCTACTTGACTAGCTCGTTATCAAAGATGGTTAAGTTTCCTAACCATAGACATGAGTTGTCATTTGATTAACGGGATCACATCATTAGGAGAATGATGTGATTGACTTGACCCATTCTGTTAGCTTAGTACTTGATCGTTTAGTATGTTGCTATTGCTTTCTTCATAACTTATACATGTTCCTACAACTATGAGATTATGCAACTCCCGTTTACCGGAGGAACACTTTGTGTGCTACCAAACGTCGCAACGTAACTGGGTGATTATAAAGGAGCTCTACAGGTGTCTCTGAAGGTACATGTTGGGTTGGCATATTTCGAGATTAGGATTTGTCACTCCGATTGTCGGAGAGGTATCTCTAGGCCCTCTCGGTAATGCACATCATTATAAGCCTTGCAAGCAATGTAACTAATGAGTTAGTTGCGGGATGATGCATTACGTAACGAGTAAAGAGACTTGCCGGTAAAGAGATTGAACTAGGTATTGAGATACCGACGATCGAATCTCGGGCAAGTAACATACCGATGACAAAAGGAACAACATATGTTGTTATGCGGTATGACCGATAAAGATCTTCGTAGAATATGTAGGAGCCAATATGAGCATCCAGGTTCCGCTATTGGTTATTGACCGGAAAGATGTCTTGGTCATGTCTACATAGTTCTCGAACCCGTAGGGTCCGCACGCTTAAGGTTTCGATGACAGTTATATTATGAGTTTATGAGTTTTGATGTATCGAAGGAGTTCGGAGTCCCGGATGAGATCGGGGACATGACGAGGAGTCTTGAAATGGTCGAGACATAAATAGCAATATATTGGGGGACTATATTCGGACATGGAAAGGTTCCGAGTGATTTGGGTATTTTTCGGAGTACCGGAGAGTTACGGGAATTCGTATTGGGCCTTTATGGGCCATACGGGAAAGGAGAGAAAGGACCCAAAGGTTGGCCGCACCCCTTCCTATGGTCTAGTCCGAATTGGACTAGGGAGGGGGCGCCCCCTTCCTTCATTCTCCTTCTCCCTTCCCTTTCCTTCTCTCCTACTCCTTCTACTTGGAAGGGCTCCTAGTTCTACTAGGAAAGGGGGAATACTACTCCCGGTGGGAGTAGGACTCCCCTAGGGCGCGCCATAGAGAGAGGGACGGCCCTCCCCCTCCTCCACTCCTTTATATACGGGGAGAAGGGCACCCCTTAGAGACACAACAATTGATTTCTTGATCTCTTAGCCGTGTGCAGTGCCCCTCTCCACCATAGTCCTCCTCGATAATATTATAGCGGTGCTTAGGCGAAGCCCTGCGACAGTAGAACATCAAGATCATCACCACGCCGTCGTGCTGACGAAACTCTCCCTCGACACTCGGCTGGATCGGAGTTCGAGGGACGTCATCGAGTTGAACGTGTGCTAGAACTCGGAGGTGCCGTAGTTTCGGTGCTTGATCAGTCGGCCATGAAGACGTACGACTACATCAACCACGTTGTTCTAACGCTTCCGCTTTCGGTCTACAAGGGTACGTGGACAACACTCTCCCCTCTCGTTGCTATGCATCACCATGATCTTGCGTGTGCGTAGGAAAATTTTGAAATTACTACGTTCCCCAACAGTGGTATCAGAGCCAGGTTTTATGCGTAGATGTTATATGCACGAGTAGAACACAAGTGAGTTGTGGGCGATACAAGTCATACTTCTTACCAGCATGTCATACTTTGGTTCGAAGGTATTGTTGGATGAAGTGGCCCGGACCGACATTACGCGTACGCTTACGCGAGACTGGTTCTACCGACGTGCTTTGCACACAGGTGGCTGGCGGGTGTCAGTGTCTCCAACTTTAGTTGAACCGAGTGTGGCAACGCCCGGTCCTTGCGAAGGTTAAAACAACACTAACTTGACGAAGTATCGTTGTGGTTTTGATGCGTAGGTAGGAACGGTTCTTGCTCAGCCCGTAGCAGCCACGTAAAATTTGCAACAACAAAGTAGAGGACGTCTAACTTGTTTTTGCAGGGCATGTTGTGATGTGATATGGTCAAGACGTGATGCTATATTTTATTGTATGAGATGGTCATGTTTTGTAACCGAGTTATCGGCAACTGGCAGGAGCCATATGGTTGTCGCTTTATTGTATGAAATGCAAGCGCCCTGTAATTGCTTTACTTTATCACTAAGCGGTAGCGATAGTCGTAGAAGCAATAGATGGTGAAACGACAACGATGCTACGATGGAGATCAAGGTGTCGCGCCGGTGACGATGGTGATCATGACGGTGCTTCGGAGATGGAGATCACAAGCACAAGATGATGATGGCCATATCATATCACTTATATTGATTGCATGTGATGTTTATCCTTTATGCATCTTATTTTGCTTTGATTGATGGTAGCATTATAAGATGATCTCTCACTAACTATCAAGAAGTGTTCTCCCTGAGTATGCACCGTTGCGAAAGTTCTTCGTGCTGAGACACCACATGATGATCGGGTGTGATAGGCTCTACGTTCAAATACAACGGGTGCAAAACAGTTGCACACGCGGAATTCTCAGGATAAACTTGACGAGCCTAGCATATACAGATATGGCCTCGGAACACGGAGACCGAAAGGTCGAACGTGAATCATATAGTAGATATGATCAACATACTGATGTTCACCATTGAAAACTACTCCATCTCACGTGATGATCGGACATGGTTTAGTTGATTTGGATCACATGATCACTTAGATGACTAGAGAGATGTCTATCTAAGTGGGAGTTCTTAAGTAATATGATTAATTGAACTTAAATTTATCATGAACTTAGTCCTGGTAGTATTTTGCAAATTATGTTGTAGATCAATAGCTCGTGTTGTTGCTTTCATATGTTTATTTTGATATGTTCCTAGAGAAAATTGTGTTGAAAAATGTTAGTAGCAATGATGCGGATTGGATCCGTGATCTGAGGATTGTCCTCATTGCTGCACAGAAGAATTATGTCCTTGATGCATCGCTAGGTGATGGACCTATTGCAGGAGCAGATGCAGACGTTATGAACGTTTGGCTAGCTCAAAATGATGACTACTTGATAGTTTAGTGAACCATGCTTAACGGCTTAGGATCGGGACTTCAAAGACGTTTTGAACGCCATGGACCATATGAGATGTTCCAGGAGTTGAAGTTAATATTTCAAGCAAATACCCGAGTTGAGAGATATGAAATCTCCAACAAGTTCTATAGCTAAAAGATGGACGAGAATCGCTCAACTAGTGAGCATGTGCTCTGATTGTCTGGGTACTACAATCGCTTGAATCAAGTGGGAGTTAATCTTCCAGATAAGATAGTGATTGATAGAGTTCTCTAGTCACCATCACCAAGTTACTGGAACTTCGTGATGAACTATAGTATGCAAGGGATGACGAAAACGATTCCCGAGCTCTTCGTGTCAAGTGTTGATGATTGACAAGACCACTAGTTTCAAGAAAAGGGCAAAGGGAAAGAAAGGGAACCTCAAGTAGAATGACAAGCAAGTTGTCACTCCCGCGAGGAAGCCCAAAGCTGGACCAAAGCCTAAAACTGAGTGCTTACACTGCAAAGGAAATGGTCACTTGAAGCGGAAATACCCTGAATATTTGGAGGATAAGAAGGATGGCAAAGTGAACAAGGTATATTTTTATATACAGGTTATTTATGTGTACCTTACTAGTGTTTATAGTAGCCCCTGAGTATTTGATACTTGTTCGGTTGCTAAAAATTAGTAACTCGAAATGGGAGTTACAGAATAAACAGAGACTAGTTGAGGGTGAAGTGACGATGTGTGTTGGAAGTGGTTCCAAGATTGATATGATCATCATCGCACACTCCCTATACTTTCGGGATTAGTGTTAAACCTAAATAAATATTATTTTGCATTTGTGTTAAGCATGAATATGATTTGATCATGTTTATTGCAAAACAGTTATTCATTTAAAGTCAGAGAATAATTGTTGTTCTGTTTACATGAATAAAACCTTCAATGGTCATACACCCAATGAAAATAGTTTGTTGGATCTCGATCGTAGTGATACACATATTCATAATATTGATGACAAAAGATGCAAAGTTGATAATGATTGTACAACATATTTGTGGCACTGCCGTTTGGGTCATATCGGTGTAAAGCGCATGAAGAAACTCCATGTTGATGGGCTTTCGGAATCAATTGGTTATGAATCACTTGATGCTTGCGAACCGTGCCTTTTGGGCAAGATGACTAAAACTCCGTTCTCCGGAACAATGGAACGAGCTACTAACTTGTTGGAAATAATACATACTGAAGTATGCAGACCAATGAGTATTAAGGATTGTGGCGGGTATCGTTATTTTCTGACCTTCACAGATGGTTTGAGCAGATATGGGTATATCTACTTGATGAAACATAAGTCTGAAACAGTTGAAACGTTCAAAGAATTTCAGAGTGAAGTGGAAAATCATCGTAACAAGAAAATAAAGTTTCTACGATCTGATCATGGAGATAAATATTCGAGTTACAAGTTTGGCCTTCAATTAAAATAATGTGGAATAGTTTCACAAACTCATGCCACCTGGAACACCACAGCGTAACGGTGTGTCCGAACATCATAACCGCACTTTATTTGATATGGTGCGATCAATGATGGCTCTTACCGATTTACCAATATCGTTTTGGGTTATGCATTAGAGATAACTGCATTCACGTTAAAATAGGGCACCATCTAAATCCGTTGAGACGACACCGTATGAACTATGGTTTAGCAATAAACCTAAGATGTTGTTTCTTAAAGTTTGGGGTTGCAATGCTTATGTGAAAAAGTTTCATCCTGATAAGTCCAAACCCAAATTGGAGAAATGTGTCTTCATAGGATACCCAAAGGAGACAGTTGGGTACACCTTCTATCACAGATCCGAAGGCAAGACATTCATTGCTAAGAATGGATCCTTTCTAGAGAAGGAGTTTCTCTCGAAAGAAGTGAGTGAGAGAAAAGTAGAAACTTGATGAGGTAATAGTACCTTCTCCCGAATTGGAAACTAGTTCATCACTGAAATCAGTTCCAGTGATACCTACATCAATTAGTGAGGAAGCTAATGATGATGATCATGAAACTTCAGATCAAGCTACTACCGAGCCTCATAGGTCAACCAGAGTAAGATCCGCACCAGAGTGGTACGGTAATCCTATTCTGGAAGTCATGTTACTAGACCATGATAAATCTACGAACTATGAGGAAGCGATGTTGAGCCCAGATTCCGCGAAATGGCTTGAGGCCCTGAAATCTGAGATGGGATCCATGTATGAGAACAAAGTATGGACTTTGATTGACTTTCCCGATGATCGGTGAGTCATTAAGAATAAATGGATCTTCAAGAGGAAGACGGACGCTGATAGTAGTGTTACTATCTACAAAGCTAGACTTGTCGAAAAAGGTTTTTTGACAAAGTTCAAGGTGTTGAATACAATGAGATTTTCTCACTCGTATCGATGCTTAAAAGTCTGTCCGAATCATGTTAGCAATTGCCACATTTTATGAAATCTGGCAAATGGATGTCAAACTACATTCCTTAATGGATTTATTAAAGGAGAGTTGTATATGATGCAACCAGAAGGTTTTGTCAATCCTAAAGGAGCTAACAAAATGTGCAAGCTCCAGCGATCCATCTATGGACTGGTGCAAGCATCTCGGAGTTGGAATATACGCTTTGATGAGTTGATCAAAGCATATGGTTTTATACAGATTTTTTGAGAAGCCTGTATTTACAAGAAAGTGAGTGGGAGCTCTGACCATTTCTAAAACTATATGTAGATGACATATTGTTGATTGGAAATGATATAGAAATTCTGGATAGCATAGAAGGATACTTGAATAAGAGTTTTTCTAAGAAAGACCTCGGTAAAGCTTCTTACACATTGAGCATCAAGATCTATAAGATAGATCAAGACACTTGATAAGTTTTTTCAATGAGTACATACCTTGATAAGATTTTGAAGTAATTCAAAATGGAACAGTCAAAAAGGAGTTCTTGCCTGTGTTGCAAGGTATGATGTTGAGTAAGACTCAAAACCCCGACCATGGCAAAAATAGAAAAGAATGAAAAGTCATTCCTTATGCCTCAGTCATAGGTTCTATAAAGTATGCTATGTGCCAGACCTATTGTATACCTTGCTCTGAGTTTGGTAAGGGAATACAATTTTGATCTAGGAGTAGAACACTGGATAGTGGTCAAAAATATCCTTAGTGAGGACTAAGGAAATATTTCTCGATTATGGAGGTGCACTACAAGAAATATGGACAATTATGACTCCCCATTTTGGTCGTTAATTTGTCATTGTTTTCGTTTATTGACCTTTTTTTGACCAAATTTGGAAGGTCAATAGTTGGCCGTCAAGAACGAACAAACGTGACCTTCTGTGGAATTTTGGTCATGGCCGCCCTTGACCAAAATTTTGGTCATTAAATCTTTGACGAAAATTATGGTCACTACTAATGAGCCTAGACCACGTAGGATCTGATGTGGCCGAGCCAACGTGGCACATGCGATGACGTGGATGCCATGTTGGATCAGTCCAAATCAGTTGTTTTAATGGGCTGAGCCCAATAATTCAGCCCACTTTTAAATTTACTTTTGGGCCACAAGCATGGGCCATGCCCAACAGATCAGTTCTTGGGCTGTGGTGTGCAACCCATTTGTTTAATCCATCATTAACTAGGCCAGCCCTTTTATCTACCCAACAAAAACATTTTGTTTTCTTTACGTAAAAAAAACTATTTGGCCTTGAAACGGTCCAACCCACTCACACAATTTAGTGTCTTCAATCCAGCCCTTATTAAAGGGTGACCAACAACAACCAATAGTATCTCAAAAACAAAAATACATTCGGCAATTTGGCAGTCAGCCAACACATGAGAATATAATGATGATAATAATAATATAATTCTCCAGGATTTCAATAAGTTAGGCCCATCATTACACCATAGGTTCATAAGATGCACCGACCAATATAACACAACCAGTAGCTTAGTATTATTACCACATGTTCATAAGATGGCACATGTCCATATTGTGCACTAGTAACCAGTAACATAAGATGGCACCAACCAAAACAACACAGCCAGTGGGGGAATTCGCTGGAGGGCCATTCTTTAGTGAGAAAAGGTCAGCAACAACAACAACATCACTCTTTGGTTCTCCACCTTCTGGTACCTCTTGTTCCATAGCACTTTCCATGTTAGCCTGACATTTAAAGAAAGATGTACACATGAGCAGAGTACTATGTCCATCAATATATTGCAGCTGGTTCTAAATGACTAGGAAACTTTATAAGCAAACTATTCAAGAATAGATGTCCTAGTAGCAGAATTTAAGAAGCTAACATCGTGATACTAATACAACACCTGACATTTTGAAAGAAATACTGGAAAATCTAAACTGCACACGACGCACACCCGCGTCCCGGGAGGCTGCTGCTGCATGAGGATAGCTACAGTGTGGTGCACTCTTTGCTCAATACAGACTAGCAGTGATTGCTACATGGGATGGACAACACATGCTTTTGTATATATCTCTGGAATAGAATGTTGATAAAATAATAATCAAGTCTACATGCTACTAATTAAGTACTCCCTCCGTTTAATATTACCCGTCGCTGATTTAGTACAACTTTGTACTAAATGAGCGAGGAGTAATATGGAACGGAGGGAGTAGTAGTTATTTGAAAAGTTTGTAGCAGGCAAGCAGAACAAATCAATCTTGGCAATTACAATTTTTTTGTAGGTTACTATTAGCTACATGAAATAAGCATGGCACCAAGTTTACTAAATAGGTAAGCATGCAAAACAAACCATTGTTGAAATTTAAATCGGGCACATAGCTTAAATGGGAACATGTAGCAGACAAGAACGTAGTACGTTTCAGGAGCACATATGTTGTTTCTTTAGTACAATATACAGTATCAAATAAATCTGTTGACACAAGTCCTAATCATTTCATTCAGATCATATATGAAATGACACGAGTTTCTCCATTCTAAAAGCTAGTAAGATAGATACTTCAGACAATCATTAGACAAATAATCAGAGAGTATACAATGCTCTCTCTTAATTACCAGTGACCAACGACAAAGCAATGCCTATTGGATTGTGACAGGGACTGAAATTGACTGAATACTGTCACATTTCAAGTACCAAAAATATGTGCAATGCGATTAGGAAAGGACACATATTAGCCATGAAACAGAGGACTGGGACAAACAAACAAACTATAACAAAACATGAATCATATACTCTACTACTTTGAACGAACCATCTCTATCAGATCCTTGAGCAGAAATCATATAATGCAATCAAGTGTAGCAAGGACGAGGTAAACAAGCCACATCAACACGGTAGAGAATACTAGAAACTTACTATCGCTTGAGCTGACCCCTCCGCTTGGAGAGGACGACGATCTGTTTATTGAGCGTCTTTCTGGTTGTGTCCTTAATGAGAGGGCAGTGGCAGGAGCAGCCATAGACATGGAAATTTGTCGGACCCACGACCCGTGTACGCTCTCACCACCGGAGATGAGGTGCATTGCATACAAGCTCCTTCGGGTCTACGAGAGCTAGAGCGAAGTGGGGGTCAGTAAAAATCAAGGATGCTGCTGTTCTGGGTCAAGCTAAGTAAAAAAATCAAGGGCATAACAGATTCAAGTCAACAAAAATTAATATGTGCACATGATAGGAAGGATCACAGGAAATAGACTGCCCTGATCAAGTATACTATAACATCCAAAAAGTAGCCACTAGCAAGTAGCAACATAACTTTCTATCTACATGCCCTATTATCGGCAACAATGACATTAGGCGATGAAGAACAATATATTTCCGATGCAATATGTTAGCCAAACACACCCTGCCACGCCAACCATCTCATGATCCAATAAAATGTCTAGAAAAATCTATTGAATGGCATCGGTAGCAGTTAACAAGATTACCGAGTTTTTATTTGTGGAAGCAAGGAAACAAGCAATAGAATGCCTATATCGTTCACCACTAGAGTAACAGCAGTAGCAAATTCAGTCAATCATGTGGGTAAGTAATGTAGATCAACAGGGAGTCAAACTAGTTCAAAGAAATCTGTAACCAAATGTACAATAACAATCATGTAGTATTAATCAATGGTTCTGTTTTGATCCAAACTAGATGAATTCAAGGCTAATCTATTATGTGACAGTAGAGGAGTGAGTGCTATTGTACAGTTAGAAAAATGCTACACACAGAGTGGTACATATATACAGGTAAGCAACCACATATATCCACTGGAATTCAGTAATAGGTGTAGTACAATAAACAGAGCAAGCAGGCGAGGTTGGTTGGTGAGTCAGACTGGCCCTGCAATTCGACAAACATGACGACACTGGGATTGCCCTTATTGGGGTTGAAGGTCGGCTTCCCTGGATCCAGCATGTTGCAGAGCTCCGTGAAGACGGCCTGCAGCAGGAAAAACACAAGGGCATCAGCCTCCTCCCGACCAGTCCCCCCTGGCATGTGCGTCCCTCGATCGAATTAGCACAGGAAATGAATTGAGGGAGGTGGAGCGGGCGGGACCTGTTGTATGATGCGCCGCTTGTTGGTGCAGACGGCGAGGTTCATGAGGTTGACGATCTTCCGAACGTCGGACTGCAGGAGCGCGCGGGAGATCTCGTTGAGGCACTCCCCGAGCACCTTCTCGTCGATCACCGTGGCGTTGCTCATCTGCGCGAGCGCGCGGGAGATGCTCCCGCCCAGCTGCGCGAGCACCATCTTGGCACGGGAGATGCTCTTGTCGAAGACGGAAAGGATGAGGAGCCAGGAGATGAAGAGGATGAAGATGTAGGTGGTCCGGACCCCCGGGTACATGAACCACTCGGTGTTCTTGTTCAGATCCGGTGAGGGCACCGCTTGCTCGTACAGCTTTGCCAGCGATCCCCTCGCCCTACCGGCGCGCGTGTGCTGCGGGGCGGTGGCTCCTCCCGTCCGGCTCGTCATCGCGCGATCCATGGGGTAGGGCGACATAGAGGAGCCAAGGGGCGGAGGAAGGTTACGATTTGGGGCCCCTCTCGATCTGGATCCGGAAGCTGCTGCTCGCTTCGATTTGGGGCCTCCCTCCCTCCCTCCCTCGTGTGCGGTATGGAGATAGGGCGAGGGGAGAGGGGCGGCGGTGGTGAGGTCGCCGGTGACGGAGCACGGCGGCGGCTGTGGGTAGGGTTTGGGGTGGGGCAGAGAGAGCCGTGGGCATGGCGGATCTGACGGTGCCGGCCTCCTCGATCTAGGGGCCCGCCGTGGGATAGAAGGTGAGGGGAGGTGGAGAGGATCGGGGGCAGAGAGCGGAGGTCGCGGGTCGTCGGTGGCGGGGGGTGGGTGGGTGCGGCGGATGTGGAGGAGAGGAGAGGAGAGATCGTGGGGTGGGGGAGGAATCTGCCTCGTGGAGGAGAGGTTAGGTCACGGTTGGTCGTGGGGTGGCTCGGGATGGTTGGATGGATGGGTGGATGGACGGATGTACGCCATGTCATCGATCCATGCCTTAGCTGATTCCACCAATCAGAATTAAGGTTATGTAAAAAAATCTGTTGTTTTTCTTATAGTTTTTATCCTCTTATTCAGGGCAAAGATTCAACATATTAATCACTTATAGTTTGTTAAAATGAACCAATATAGTGCACATGTGTGTATCTTGGGATGACAAACAATGTTGATTTGGGGGGTTTCATTTTCTTTTCACGAAAAATCCATTTTCCATTTTTCGAGTGCCCAAAATGAGTTTTTTTTGTGAAGGACCTATCATATATTTGTTGCAAAATTGGAAGAAATCATTTTTATAAAATACTAGGTCATATTTAATGTACAATTGACCAAATGTTTGGGTGTCAAAAGTAATTATCCACCTCTCATGAAAAAGACAAATTTCCACCGATTCAGTTGGAAACAGGTCAAATTTGAACTACAGTTGCCTTATAGTTTACTCTTTATTTTTTCCAAAAATCATTTCTAGGTACATAAATATCTATTTAATCATAGAAACACCAAAAGTTTTGCAAAGTTCAAACACTGGCAAGGAACGGTCATGCCCGCCGTTTTGACCGCATTTTGAAATGAGCGTGAAAAATTCAAAAAAATCAAAAAATTGAAAAACATTTGCATCGTGTCATTATATGTGACCAAGTTACCAGAAAGTATAATAAACTTGTAATACAGTAATTATTTTAAAAAAGTGTTCTCAGAAACGAGCTATCATGTGAGAAGATTCATGGCTTTGAAGCCAAATGATCAGTCTTATGGCCACATTCATGACATAGTTTGTTCAAATGATCTCATATTGTGCACAAGGGTGCATCTGGATTCCAAACAATGTTGCCTAAAGGAGTTTTCATTTTCTTTGCACGGAAAATTCATTTTCCATTTTCCGAGTGCCTGAAATGAGTTTTTTTGTGAAGGACCTACCATATATTTGTTGCAAAATTGGACCAAATCAATTTTCTAAAATACTAGGCCATATTTAATGCACAATTGACAAAATGGTTGAGTGTCAAAATTTTTGATCCACCTCTAGTGAAAAAGACAAATTCCCGTCGATTCAATAGGAAGTGGGTCAAATTTGAACTGCATCTGCCTCATAGTTTGCTATTTATTTTTTCTAAAAATCATTTCTAGGTACATAAGTATCTATTTAATCAGAGAAACACCAAAAGTTTTCCAAGATTCAACCACTAGCTAGGAACGGTCATTCCCGCCGTTTTGACCGCATTTCGAAACGGGCATAAAAAATTCAAAAAAAAAATAAAAAATTGGGAAACCTTCGCATTGTGTCATTATATGTGGCCAAGTTCCCAGGAAAAATAATAAACTTGTAATACGACAATTATTTTAAAAAAGTGTTCTCAGAAATGAGCTGTCATGCGTGAAGATTCATGGCTTTCAAGCCAAATGATCAATCTTATGGCCACATTCATGGCATAGTTTGTTCAAATGATCTCATATTGTGCACAAGGGTGCATCTTGGAATTCCAAACAATGTTGCCTAAGGGAGTTTTCACTTTCATTGCACAAAAGAGCCATTTTCCATTTTTCGAGTGCCCCAAATGAGGTTTTTTGTGAAGGACCTACCAAATAATTATTGCAAAATTGGACCAAATCATTTTTGTAAAATACTAGGCCATATTTAATGCACAATTGACCAAATGGTTGCATGTAAAAAGTTTTGATCCACCTCTGGTGAAAAAGACAAATTCCTACCGGTTCAGCTGGAAACGGGTCAAATTTGAACTGCAGCTGCCTCATAGTTTGCTATTTGTTTTTTTCCAAAAATCATTTATAGGTACATAAGTATCTATTTAATCATGGAAACATCAAAAGTTTTCCAAGATTCAACCACTAGCTAGGAACGGTCAAGCCCGCCGTTTTGACCGCATTTTAACATGGGCATAAAAAATTCAAAAAAAATCAAAAAAATTAGAAAACCTTCGCATTGTGTCATTATATGTGACCAAGCTTTTAGGAAAAATAATAAACTTGTAGTACGGCAATTATTTTAAAAAATGTTCTCAGAAATGAGCTATCATGTGTGAAGATTCATGACTTTCAAGCCAAATGATCAATCTTATGGCCACATTCATGGCATAGTTTGTTCAAATGACCTCATATCGTGCACAAGGGTGCATCTTGGAATGACAAACAATGTTGTCTAAGGAACTTTTCATTTCCTTTGGACGAAAAATTCATTTTCCATTTTTTTGAGTGCCCAAAATGAGTTTTTTTGTGAAGGACCTACCATATATTTGTTGCAAAATTGGACCTAATCAATTTTATAACATACTAGGCCATATATAATTCACAATTGACAAAATGGTTGGGTGTCAAAAGTTTTGATCCACCTATGGTGAAAAAGACAAATTCCCGTCGATTCAGCTGGAAGCGGGTCAAATTTGAACTGCAGGTGCCTCATAGTTTGCTCTTTATTTTTCCTAAAAATCATTTCTAGGTAAATAAGTATCTATTTGATCAGAAATACATGGCTTGATGGCGAGACATCGAGGTTTGGACGGTGGCCGAGGGCCCCAACTCTAGAGCGCATACGCTCGCATGCCGCCGCGTGGTCACCGTGTGACCGTGGCGTTGCCATGCGTTCTGGGCGGCCTAGGCATGTCTAGTGGGTTGGGCACTCCCTAGGTAGGTGCTAGGAAGAAAATTATAACATAAGATTCTCATGAGGACACTGAACTATGCACAAACATGAATTAGCAGCCAAGTTTTTAATTAGCGGTACGGGAAATACACATGGCCAATGGGCGTGAGTTTTGGTTGAGGATGATCATATACTAAGAAGAATGTCTTCACAAATTTTTAGGGAAATCAAGAATATATAAATAACACTTCCTTCACAAAGTGCTGCTCTGAACAGAATAGGAAAATGAATATTTTTGAGTTATTTTTGAACTAGGCAAGGAAGGTTTTTGACATATTTGATGAAGATATGATCCAAACAATTTATGAGAATTTTTTAGGAATTTTTGGAATAACAGAAATATAGGTTGCTTCACAACCTTGGGCAAAAATTGACACATGGACATGACACATAGGCAAAACTGATGAGATGGCGCCTAGTCATCACAACCTACCACAATCTACAAGGTTATGACCATCTATATTGGTCGTTAACAACTAGAAAGAAGGCAGCGGACCAGCACTGTTTGCTTTATGACCATTTCGTGTAAGGAAATTGTGACCTTTCTGACCAAAATGGTCGCAATGGTTTAGGATTTGGAGCCCCCCGAACAGCTTTTGATCAATTGGTCTCAAATGGTCATAGATCTATGACCAATTCTTCCAGGGTCACTGACAGAAGGTCACTAGTTGACACATTTCTTGTAGTGGTGATAAAAGAGCCCGTTGTAAAGAGTTACATCAGTGCAAGCTTTTACACCGATCCAGATGACTATAAGTCTCAATCTGGATACATATTGAAAGTGGGAGCAATTAGCTAGAGTAACTCAGTGCAGAGCATTGTAGACATAGAATATTTGCAAAACACATATGGCTCTGAATGTGACAGACCCGTTGACTAAACTTCTCTCACGAGCAAAACATGATCATATCTTAGTACTCTTTGGTTGTTAATCACATAACGATGTGAACTAGATTATTGACTCTACTAACCCTTTGGGTGTTGATCACATGACGATGTGAACTATGGGTATTAATCACATACAGATGTAAATATTGGTGTTAAATCACATGGTGATGTGAACTAGATTATTGACTCTAGTGCAAGTGGGAGACTGAAGGAAATATGCCCTAGAGGCAATAATAAAGTTATTATTTATTTCCTTATTTCATGATAAATGTTTATTATTCATGCTAGAATTGTATTAACCGGAAACATAATACATGTGTGAATACATAGACAAACATAGTGTCACTAGTATGCCTCTACTTGACTAGCTCGTTAATCAAAGATGGTTCAGTTTCCTAACCATAGACATGAGTTGTCATTTTATTAACAGGATCACATCATTAGGAGAATGATGTGATTGACTTGACCCATTCTGTTAGCTTAGCACTTGACCGTTTAGTATGTTGCTATTGCTTTCTTCATCACTTATACATGTTCCTACAACTATGAGATTATGCAACTCCCGTTTACCGGAGGAACACTTTGTGTGCTACCAAATGTCACAACATAACTGGGTGATTATAAAGGAGCTCTACATGTGTCTCCGAAGTAACATGTTGGGTTGGTGTATTTCGAGATTAGGATTTGTCACTCCGATTGTCGGAGAGGTATCTCTGGGCCCTCTCGGTAATGCACATCATTATAAGCCTTGCAAGCAATGTGACTAATGAGTTAGTTGCGGGATGATACATTACGTAACGAGTAAAGAGACTTGCCGGTAACGAGATTGAACTAGGTATTGAGATACCGACGATCGAATCTCGGGCAAGTAACATACCGATGACAAAAGGAACAACGTATGTTGTTATGCGGCTTGACCGATAAAGATCTTCGTAGAATATGTAGGAGCCAATATGAGCATCCAGGTTCTGCTATTGGTTATTGACCGGAAACGTGTCTCGGTAATGTCTACATAGTTCTCGAACCCGTAGGGTCCGCACGCTTAATGTTTCGATGACAGTTATATTATGAGTTTATGAGTTTTGATGTACCGAAGGAGTTTGGAGTCCCGGATGAGATCGGGGACATGATGAGGAGCCTCGAAATGGTCGAGTCGTAAAGATCGATATATTGGATGACTATATTCGGACATTGGAAAGGTTACGAGTGATTCGGGTATTTTTCGGAGTACCGGAGAGTTACGAGAATTCGTATTCCTAAATGCTAAAAAGTGCACGGCTGCTCATTTGCCGTCGCGAGCACTCGCGCGGACAGCCGTCCGATGCGAGGCATAGGCGCGCGATCGCGACCAGGTGTTTTGTTGTCGGGACCATTCGTCGTTCGCCCACGACACGATATCACATGGGTGGGGCCGAGAGCGCCGCTGTCTCTCCCAATCCTCTCTCGCCCTCCTCGCCCTCTTCCCAATCCCCTCCACATTCCTTCCTCCTCGCTCGCCACATCTGCATGCTATCGGAGAAAGCGGAGGTCGTGGCGCGGGCCTCGTGTGCGCGTGACGGAGGATGGCGGGTGCTTCGGTGGTGCGTGCGCGCTCGGTTGAGGAGGGCCTGGCTTTCCGTTGTCTGCGCGTGCGCGGCTGAAGGAGCCCCGGGCTGCGGTGTACGCGCGACTGAAGGAGTGCTGGGCTGCGGTGGTGCGCGCGGCGTGTCTGCGGAAGGCGGAGCTTGGTGCAGAACACAGGTCGCCGGTGACGCTGCGGTGGACTTGTTGTGGAAATCACGACCGCCGGAGAAACGACCGTCGGAGAGATGTCTTGGAAGGGCACCTGCAGGTAGGAGGCCGCCTCCCTCTGGATCCGTTGATACTGGAGGCTGGGAGTGAAGGGAATGGGCACCGCGACCAGATGCATCGTGGCTCAAGGTCGAGGATGGGACAGGGTGGAGCAGGGAGGAGAGGACGGCCTGCGGCAGCTTCGTTCAGGACACGGGTGCGGCGGGATCCGTCGAGCAGAGCAAAAATCGGATCGATCATCCGGCGGTGATTTCATAATCTCCATTGAGAAGAGCAAAGACCGGCGCATCTAGCCAGGTCGCTGCTGCTGTAGGTGTGTGCGCGCATCTAGCCCGCTACTGCTGCTGTTTTTGTATTCGTGCGTCGCATTTGAGATGATTCCGTTTATGAGGTACCATCTCTCTCTGCCTCTAGTGCACGGCATCCATGGATCTTTGTGAAATTGATGCGTGTTGTGTGCGTGGTTGATGTACATGTGTGAGATACGGCACTCTCTGCTGAGATTCGACAAACTTTGGTCATTTTGTCTTCTCTACTTACCTTATGGTGCATCTAATCCTAGGCGGCCTATTAACATGGTACTGTCCTGTAGGAACAATAATCTGCAGGCTAATGGTGCATTTCAAGTCTGAGATCACATTGTTGTGCTTTCATTTTGATGCACTGCACTACTCTATGTCAGAATTTTGTTGGACATTTTACTACAAGTTAGTTTAGGCTTTCAGCCAACTGACAGCTGCAATTACAACAACACTTTATCTCCACTCTCTCTTACTTGCTTCAGTGCTACTGTTACTTGAAGAACTGAGGAAAAATAGAAGCATCTACACTTCACCGGTGCAAAACCAACACGGGTCCATCAATCACCGATTCAGCACGGGACATTAACTTGCCTGCACAGGGGCACGAGTTGCCAGATATGCGGATGCCCTATCATATTTCAGAGAACTTGCTTGCACAGGGGCACGAGTTGCCTGGCAGAGGGGCACGAGTAGATGTTTTCTTTGTTATTTTTTGGTACTGAGATGCTAGGTTTTAACATGGAACTGTGATGTCAGTTTATTTTTCTTTTTCACATTTCGTCATAATTTGTGGCGATGTTTTTGGGTTGATGGCGATAGCATCCTCATCGGTTTTTGGGTCGGTCGATGCGGCTCGTCAGCCCCAGCATGGAGGAGGCCCCAGATTGAGCCGCGTCACCTCTGCCTGGACGTGCGGTTTTGCTTGAGGAGATGCTCATTCTTCCACCATTAAAGGGCCAAGCTAGCTAGCTGCTCGTTCTTGCCCCTTTTGGCTCTGGTCATTGCTTTGCTCTGTATACATGGCACCGCAAAGTCGTCTTCTCGGGTAAGCTAGATCATATACGTGTCATTTTGGATTTCGCCCATTACTACTGATTCTGACTCAATCCTTTGCCTGAATGTGCAATTCTCCATAGCTCGAAGTCCACAAGGTGCTCACCAGTCACCACCAGCGAAACTGCGTTCTGCTTTTGGAACACCAAATTTTCCCTTTCAGGTGTTGGTTTAACTTCTTAATAGCTCTGTGATTAATTATGCAACAAGATCCTAGTAATCAGTAGCATCATGGTTCAACATGTAGCTTCTGATCGTAGTATCTTCACTATATGTGTTGCATACGAAATTTATCTTATCCAGACGGATTTTTTATCTTCTTAGTTCCAAGAAATTTTAAGAATTTCTTCAATATTGTTGACTACTGAATATATCAACAACACTCTCCTGCTTTCCTGCAATTAGACTTGCTTAAAGCCATGAACATGTCGTTGTTACAATTCTGAACTTTTGACCATTTCGCTGGTTTGCCATTTGTAGCTGTACAGTTGATTTGTAACCCGTCTGATTGTCACAATGGCTGCATGCACAATTGCTGAATTTGGACGAATTAGATGGCTGCGCCAGCTGTGCTGATGTTGTTGTTTCAATTTACACAAAAGTTGCAATTTCTAGTGGAATAAGTTGCCTCAATATAAATAGTACTTGCCTAAGTCACCTAGTAAAAGTTTCCTACATATATGATCTGATTTTTTGGACGCCGATGCATGTAAAACACAAGTTGCCAAATATTATTAGCAAAACAACTACACAACCAGGGAGTCTGAACATCATGAGCAAATTCATGGGCCTGTGATAGGGCGCCACGGGGGGGGGGGGGCTTACGATGGAATGCCGGTTCACTGGCCTAGACCGTCCGTGTCCACACCTTTTGCCCGTTCCATGCTCTGTGACGGCCAACTCACTGTTGTGGTCCTCGACCCCCTCCCCCCGCCCCCAGCATGGGGTCCACCACCATGCCCCGACCGCCTCCTCACCCACATTACGGTCGATCATTCTGATCCTGTGGCCAACGTTTACTAGCTAGTTGCCTAGAGAAGCACATTTTGAGAGTCATGATAGCCATATTAGAAAATCATTAGTTTAATATAGTCGTAATAGGCAACTTGACAACAAATTTGCTTCTTGTAGCACCAAAGTTGCTCATCATAGCATCAAAATTGCTTGAAAAAATAGTTTGTAGAAGGCAACTTAATATGTGATGCTAGTCAACTTGACAGTCATAATAGCCAACTTATGGGAGCACTGAGTTGACAGGTAGTCACTATAGGCAACATTGCAACAAAGTGCTTTATGTATCACCAGAGTTGATAAGTAGTCATGGCAGGCAACTTACATGTGATGCTAGACAACTTGTTAGTCATATTAGGCAACTCAAAATAACATTGGGTTGATAGGCAACCATGATACATAACCCAACCAAAAGTTGCTTACCTTATTTCAAAAGTTGCCTTCCCATCCACCAAAGTTGTATATCTGACAAGAAAAAAAGTTCATCAAAAGAAACTTCATAGGCGGCGCTAGGCAAGTTGAGGTTCATGATAGACAACTTATAAAAGCATTGATTTGATATGTAGCCATCATAGGCAACCTAGCGACGAGGTGTGTTATGTAGCACCAAAGTAGATAGGTAGTCATGGTAGGAAACTTACATGTGATGGTAGGCAGCTTGGTAGGCAACTTATAGGTGATGGTAGGCAACTTGGTAGTCATCGTAGCCACTTCAAAAGAACATTTTGATGATGGGTGACCATGATACACAACCTAGGCGAAAGTTGCTTACTGTAATAAAAAAGTTGCCTCTCTGTGGCATGAAGTTGCTTGAGATTTTTCTTCATCAGAAGCAATTTCATTGGCTACCTAAGCAACTTGAGGTCATGAAAGCCATCTTTACAAGAGCATTGAGTTGATAAATAGGTAGTCCTGATAAGAAACAAGGTGGGTCACATAGCAACAACTTTGATAGGTAGTCATGGTAGGCAACTTAAAAGTGATGCTAGGCAATTTCATAGTCATCGTAGCTAACTCAAAAGAACATTAGGATGATAGATGACTATGATACACAACCTAACCAAAAGTTGCCTCTCCGTGGCACCAAAGTTGCTTGAGAAAAAAAAATTGTCGAAAGCAACTTCATAGTTGACGCTACGCAACTTATATGTCATGCTAGGGCAATTTGGTAGTCATTGTAACCAACTCAAAAGAACATTAGGGGTGAAAGTTGCCTACTGTAGTTCAAAAGTTGCCTCTCTGTGGCAAAAAAGTTGCTTGAGAAGATAAGTTCATCAAAAGCAACTTCATAGGTGACGCCAGGCAACTTGACAATCCTGATAGCCAACTTTGTAAGAGCATTGAGTCGATACATCGTCATGATAGGCAACCTAGCAATAAGTGCTTCATATAGCAGCAAAGTTGATAGCCAGTCATGGTAGGCAACTTACACGTGATGCTAGGCAATTTGGTAGTCATCATAACCAACTCAAAAGAACACCCGGAATGATAGGTGACCATGATGCACACCCTAACCGAAAGTTGCCTATAGTAGTACAAAAGTTGCCTCCCTGTGACACCAAAGTTGCCTGAAGAAAAAAAGTTCATCGAAACATATCAATATGGGATCTAGTTTTGAAGAGCTCGTTGCCAGGGATCTAATGGTGAAAACGGATCTTAATTTTGATGCTCCATTCAAAAGTTATGACTTTTTAAAAAAATTGAACACACAAAATAATTGCACATGGGACAAAATCTTTCTTTTTTTTGAAGTGGATTTTGCATCATACCATTAGGACAAAAACTTACCTTTTTTGGGTGTGTGCTCCGGAATGCTAGGGAGCACACGTGTGCTCCCTAGTCGCGTCCGTTCGTATTGGGCCTTTATGGGCCATACGGGAAAGGAGAGAAAGGCTCCAAAGGGTGGCTGCACCCCTCCCCATGGACTAGTCCGAATTGGACTAGGGAGGGGGACGCCCCCTTCCTTCCTTCTCCTTCTCCATTCCCTTTCCTTCTCTCCTACTCCTTCTACTTGGAAGGGCTCCTAGTTCTACTAGGAAAGGGGGAATCCTACTCCCGGTGGGAGTAGGACTCCCCTAGGGCGCGCCATAGAGAGAGGGTCAGCCCTCCCCCTCCTCCACTCCTTTATATATGGGGAGAGGGGCACCCCTTGGAGACACAACAATTGATCTCTTGATCTCTTAGCCGTGTGCGGTGCCCCTCTCCACCATAGTCCTCCTCGATAATATTATAGCGGTGCTTAGGCGAAGCCCTGCGACGGTAGAACATCAAGATCGTCACCATGCCGTCGTGCTGACGGAACTCTCCCTCGACACTTGGCTGGATCGGAGTTCGAGGGATGTCATTGAGCTAAACGTGTGCTAGAACTCGAAGGTGTCATAGTTTCGGTGCTTGATCGGTCGGGCCATGAAGACGTACGACTACATCAACCGCATTGTTCTAACGCTTCCGCTTTCGATCTATGAGGGTACGTGGAAAACACTCTCCCCTCTTGTTGCTATGCATCACCATGATCTTGCGTGTGCGTAGGAAAATTTTGAAATTACTGCGTTCCCCAACAGAACTATCATCACCCTCGTGCATATCAGTATCCGTCCCGTTGGCCGCCTCGGCGAACAGACTCTCATCCTCGAACTCAGTGACTAGGTTATAGATGTGGCCTCGATATGCCCACTTTACCACCTCAGGCACATACTCGATGTTCAGCACACTGACCAGTAGATGGGCAATCCCGTGGGCTCTGGTGAAGTCCATATCCACTCGCTCTGGTCTGCCCACCATGATACCCAAACTGGCCACGACCCGGGTATTGGAAATATGCCCTAGAGGCAATGATAAATAAGTTATTATTATATTTCCTAGTTCATGATAATCGTTTATTATCCATGCTATAATTGTATTGATAGGAAACTTAGATACATGTGTGGATACATAGACAACACCATGTCCCTAGCAAGCCTCTAGTTGACTAGCTTGTTGATCAATAGATGGTTACGGTTTCCTGACCATGGACATTGGATGTCATTGATAACGGGATCACATCATTAGGAGAATGATGTGATGGACAAGACCCAATCCTAAGCCTAGCATAAAGATCGTGTAGTTCGTATGCTAAAGCTTTTATAATGTCAAGTATCATTTCCTTAGACCATGAGATTGTGCAACTCCCGGATACCGTAGGAATGCTTTGGGTGTACCAAACGTCACAACGTAACTGGGTGGCTATAAAGGTGCACTACACGTATCTCCGAAAGTGTCTGTTGGGTTGGCACGAATCGAGACTGGGATTTGTCACTCCGTGTGACGGAGAGGTATCTCTGGGCCCACTCGGTAGGACATCATCATAATGTGCACAATGTGACCAAGGGGTTGATCACGGGATGATGTGTTACGGAACGAGTAAAGAGACTTGCCGGTAACGAGATTGAACAAGGTATCGGTATACCGACGATCGAATCTCGGGCAAGTACAATACCGCTAGACAAAGGGAATTGTATACGGGATTGATTGAATCCTTGACATCGTGATTCATCCGATGAGATCATCGTGGAACATGTGGGAGCCAACATGGGTATCCAGATCCCGCTGCTGGTTATTGACCGGAGAACGTCTCGGTCATGTCTACATGTCTCCCAAACCCGTAGGGTCTACACACTTAAGGTTCGATGACGCTAGGGTTATAAAGGAAGTTTGTATGTGGTTACTGAATGTTGTTCGGAGTCCCGGATGAGATCCCGGACGTCACAAGGAGTTCCGGAATGATCCGGAGGTAAAGATTTATATATGGGAAGTCCTGTTTTGGTCACCGAAAAAGTTTCGGGTTTTTTCGGTAACGTACCGGGACCACCGAGAGGGTCCCGGGGGTCCACCAAGTGGGGCCGCCAACCCCGGAGGGCTGCATGGGCCAAGTGTGGGAGGGGACCAGCCCCAGGTGGGCTGGTGCACCCTCCCACAGGGCCCAAGGCGTAGGGAAGTGGGGAGGGGGGCAAACCCTAGGGCAGATGGGCCCTAAGGCCCACCCTAGGTGCGCCTCCCCCCTCTCCCCTTGTGGCCGCCACCCAGATGGGATCTGGGGGCTGCCGCCACCCCTGGGGAGGGAACCCTAGAGGGGGCGCAGCCCGCTCCCCTTCCCCTATAAATACATGAGGTCTGGGGGCTGCCCAACACACGAGAACATCTTCTCTTGGCGCAGCCCTACCTCTCTCCCTTCTCCTCTCCCGCGGTGCTTGGCGAAGCCCTGCTGGATCACCACGCTCCTCCACCACCATCACGCCATTGTGCTGCTGCTGGATGGAGTCTTCCTCAACCTCTCCCTCTCTCCTTGCTGGATCAAGGCATGGGAGACGTCACCGGGCTGTACGTGTGTTGAACGCGGAGGTGCCGTCCGTTTGGCACTCGGATCTTCGGTGATTTGGATCACGACGAGTACGACTCCTTCAACCCCATTCTCTTGAACGCTTCCGCTTAGCGATCTACAAGGGTATGTAGATGCACTCTCCTTCCCCTCGTTGCTGGTTTCTCCATAGATAGATCTTGGTGACACGTAGGAAAATTTGAATTTCTGCTACGTTCCCCAACAGTGGCATCATGAGCTAGGTCTATTGCGTAGATTCTTTGCACGAGTAGAACACAAAGTAGTTGTGGGCGTTGATTTTGTTCAATATTCTTACCGTTACTAGTCCAATCTTGTTTTGACGGTATTGTGGGATGAAGCGGCCCGGACCGACCTTACACGTACTCTTACGTGAGACAGGTTCCACCGACTGACATGCACTTGGTGCATAAGGTGGCTAGCGGGTGCCAGTCTCTCCCACTTTAGTCAGAACGGATTCGATGAAAAGGGTCCTTATGAAGGGTAAATATCAATTGACATATCACGTTGTGGTTTTTGCGTAGGTAAGAAACGTTCTTGCTAGAAACCCATAGCAGCCACGTAAAACATGCAAACAACAATTAGAGGACGTCTAACTTGTTTTTGCAGGGTATGCTATGTGATGTGATATGGCCAAGAAGAATGTGATGAATGATATGTGATGTATGAGATTGATCATGTTCTTGTAATAGGAATCACGACTTGCATGTCGATGAGAATGACAACCGACAGGAGCCATAGGAGTTGTCTTTGTTAATTGTATGACCTGCGTGTCATTGAACAACACCATGTAATTACTTTACTTTATTGCTAACCGGTAGCCATAGTAGTAGAAGTAATAAGTTGGCGA
The DNA here is from genome assembly GCA_963921465.1 of Triticum timopheevii. Lineage (NCBI taxonomy): Eukaryota > Viridiplantae > Streptophyta > Magnoliopsida > Poales > Poaceae > Triticum > Triticum timopheevii. Next base: position 102,946,269 of record OY997271.1, read on the forward strand.
GACAACTTCATGGAGACACGATGATGGAGATCATGATGATGGAGATCATGGTGTCATGCCGGTGACGATGATGATCATGGAGTCCCGAAGATGGAGATCAAAAGGAGCAATATAATATTGGCCATATCATGTCACTATTTGATTGCATGTGATGTTTATCATGTTTATACATCTTATTTGCTTAGAACGACGGTAGTAAATAAGATGATCCCTCATTAAAATTTCAAGAAAGTGTTCCCCCTAACTGTGCACCGTTGCGAAAGTTCATCGTTTCTAAGCACCACGTGATGATCGGGTGTGATGGATTCTTACGTTCACATACAATGGGTGTACGACAGATTTACACACGCGAAACACTTAGGTTGACTTGACGAGCCTAGCATGTACAGACATGGCCTCGGAACACAAGAGACCAAAAGGTCGAGCATGAGTCGTACAGTAGATACGATCAACATGAAGATGTTCACCGATGATGATAGTCCGTCTCATGTGATGATCGGACACGGCCTAGTTGACTCGGATCATGTAATCACTTAGATGACTAGAGGGATGTCTATCTGAGTGGGAGTTCATAAGATGAACTTAATTATCCTGAACATAGTCAAAAGACCCTTTGCAAATTATGTCATAGCTCGCGCTTTAGTTCTACTGTTTGAGATATGTTCCTAGAGAAAATATAGTTGAAAGTTGACAATAGCGATTATGCGGACAGTAGAAAGCTTATGTCCTTAATGCACCACTCAGTGTGCTGAACCCCAAACATTGTTTGTGGATGTTGCGAACATCAGACGTACACGTTTTGATAACTACGTGATAGTTCAGTTAAATGGTTTAGAGTAGAGGCACCAAAGACGTTTTGAAACGTCGTGGAACATATGAGATGTTTCGGGGCCTGAAATTGGGATTTCAGGCTCGTGCCCACGTCAAGAGGTATAAGACCTCCGATGATTTTCTTAGCCTGCAAACGAAGGGAGAAAAGCTCAATCGTTGAGCTTGTGCTTAGATTGTCTGAGTGCAACAATCACTTGAATCGAGTGGGAGTTGATCTTCCAGATGAGATAGTGATGTTTCTCCAAAGTCATTGCAACCAAGCTGCTAGAGCTTCATGATGAACTATAACATATCAGGGATAGAGATGATGATCCTTGAGGTATTCGCGATGTTTGACACCACGAAGGTAGAAATCAAGAAGGAGCATCAATTGTTGATGGTTGGTGAAACCACTAGTTTGAAGAAGGGCAAGGGCAAGAAGGGATACTTCATGAAACGGCAAATCAGCTGCTGCTCTAGTGAAGAAACCCAAGGTTGAATCCAAACCCGAGACTAAGTGCTTTTGTAATAAGGGGAACAACCACTGTAGAAGAATTACCCTAGATACTTGGTAGATGAGAAGGCTGGCAAAGTCAATAGAAGTATATTGGATATACATTATGTTAATGTGTACTTTACTAGTACTCCTAGTAGCACCAGGGTATTAAGATACCGGTTCAGTTGCTAAGTGTTAGTAACTCGAAATAAAAGAGCTATGGAATAAACGGAGACTAGCTGAAGGTGAGCTGACGATATGTGTTGGAAGTGTTTCCAAGTTTGATGTGATCAAACATCGCACGCTCCCTCTACCATCAAGATTAGTATTAAACCTGAATAATTGTCTTTTGGTGTTTGCGTTGAGCATAGACATGATTGGATTATGTCTATCGCAATATGGTTATTCATTTAAGGAGAATAATGGTTACTCTATTTATCTGAATAATACCTTCAATGGTCTTGCACCTAAAGGAATGGTTTATTGAATCTCGATAGTAGTGATACACATTTTCATGCCAAAAGATATAAGATAGTAATGATAGTACCACTTACTTGTGGCACTGCCATGTAAGTCATATTGGTATAAAACGCATGAAGAAGCTCCATGTTGATGGATCTTTGGACTCACTCATTTTTGAAAAGTTTGAGACATGCGAACCATGTCTATTGGTGTATACGCATGAAGAAACTCCATGTAGATGGATCGTTTGGACTCACTTGATTTTGAATCACTTGAGATATGCAAATCATACCACATGGGCAAGATGACTGAAAAGCCTCGTTTTCAGTAAGATGGAACAAGATAGTAACTTGTTGGAAGTAACACATTTTGATGTGTGCAGTCCAATGAGTGCTGAGGCATGCAGTGAATATCGTTATGTTCTTACTTCACAGATGATTCGAGTAGATGTTGAGTATATTTACTTGATGAAACACAAGTCTGAATTATTGAATGGTTCAAGTAATTTCAGAGAGAAGTTGAAGATCATTGTGACAAGAGGATAAAATGTCTATGATATGATCATAGAGATGTGTATCTGAGTTACAAGCTTTGGCACGCAATTAAGACATTGTGGAAATTGTTTCACAATTAATACCGCCTGGAACACCATAATGTGATGGTGTGTCCGAACATCATAGTTGCACCCTATTGGATATGGTGCGTAGCATGATGTCTATTATCGAATTACCACTATCGTTCATGGGTTAGGCATTAGAGACAACCACATTCACTTTAAAATAGGGCACCATGTAATTCCGTTGAGATGACACCGTTTGAACTATGGTTTGGAGAAACCTAAGTTGTCGTTTCTTAAAAGTTTGGGGCTGCGACGCTTATGTGAAAAAGTTTCAGGTTGATAAGCTCGAACCCAAAGCGGATAAAATGCATCTTCATAGGACACCCAAAATAGTTGGGTATACCTCCTAATTCAGATCCGAAAGCAATAGGGATTGTTTCTTGAATCGGGTCCTTTCTCGAGGAAAGGTTTGTCTCGAAAATTGAGTGGGAGGATGGTGGAGACTTGATGAGGTTATTGAACCGTCACTTCAACAAGTGTGTAGCAGGGCACATGAAGTTGTTCCTATGGCGCCTAAACCAATTGAAGTAGAAGCTTATGATAGTGATCATGAAGTTTTTGGATCAAGTCACTACCGTACCTCGTAGGGTGACAAGGATGCGTACTACTTCAGAGTGGTACAGTAATCCTGTCTTGAAGGTCATGTTGCTAGACAACAATGAACCTACGAGCTATGGAGAAGCGATGGTGGTCCCAAATTCCGACAAATGGTTAGAAGCCATGAAATCCAAGATAGGATCCATGTATCAGAACAAAGCATGGACTTTGGTGGACTTGCCCAATGATCGGCAAGCCATTGAGATAAATGGATCTTTAAGAAGAAGACGGACGTGGACGGTAATGTCAACGTCTATGAAGCTCGACTTGTGGCGAAGAGTTTTTCACAAGTTCAAGGAGTTGACTACGTGAGATTTTCTCATCCGTAGCGATGCTTAAGTCCATCGGATTCATGTTAGCATTAGCTGCATTTATGAAATCTGGCAGATGGATGACAAAACGAGTTTCCTTATCAGTCTTCGTATGGAAAGGTTGTATGTGATACAATCAGAAAGTTTTGTCGATCCTAAGGATGCTAAAAGGTATGCTAGCTCCAGCGATCCTTCCATGGACCGGAGTAAGCATCTCGGAGTTGGAATGTGCGCTTTGATGAGATGATCAAAGATTTTGGGTTTATACAAAGTTTATGAGAAACTTGTATTTCCAAAGAAGTGAATGGGAGCACTATGGAATTTCTGATGAGTATATGTTGTTGACATATTGTTGATCAGAAATGATGTAGAATTTCTAGAAAGCATATAGGGTTGTTTGAAAAGTGTTTTTCAAGGGAAAACCTGGATTAAGCTACTTGAACATTGAGCATCAAGATCTATGAGGATGGATCAAAATGCTTAATGGTACTTTCAAAATGAGCACATACCTTGACATGATCTTGAAGGTGTTTGAGATGGATCAGTCAAAGAAGGAGTTCTTGGCTGAGTTGTAAGGTATGAAGTTAAGACTTAAAGCTCGACCACGGCAGAAAAGAGAGAAAGGACGAAGGTCGTCCCCTATGCTTTAGACGTAGGCTCTACAGTATGCTATGCTGAGTACCGCACCTGATGTGTGCCTTGCCACATGTCTGGCAAGAGGGTACAAAGGTGATCAAGGAGTGGATCACCAGATAGCGGTCAAAATTATCCTTAGAGGAATAAGGATTTGTTTCTCGATTATGGAGGTGATAATGAGTTCGCGTAAAGGGTTACGACGATGCAAGCTTTAACACTTATCCGAATGACTCTGAGTAGCAAACCGGATACATATAGTGGAGCGACCATTTGGAATAGCTCCAAGTGGAGCGTGGAAGCAGCATTTACAATATGACCTAGAGATTTGCGAAGTACATACGGATCTGAAGGTTGCAGACCCATTGACTAAAACTTCTCTCACAAGCAAAACATGATCAAACTCCAGAACTCATTGGGTCTTAATCACATGATGATGTGAACTAGTAAACTCTTGAATGTTGGTCACATGGCGATGTGACGTGTGAGTGTTAATCACATGGCGATGTGACGTGTGAGTGTTAATCACATGGCGATGTGAACTAGATCATTGACTCTAGTGCAAGTGGGAGACTGTTGGAAATATGCCCTAGAGGCAATGATAAATAAGTTATTATTATATTTCCTTGTTCATGATAATCATTTATTATCCATGCTATAATTGTATTGATAGGAAACTCAGATACATGTGTGGATACATAGACAACACCATGTCCCTAGCAAGCCTCTAGTTGACTAGCTCGTTGATCAATAGATGGTTATGGTTTCCTGACCATGGACATTGGATGTCATTGATAACGGGATCACATCATTAGGAGAATGATGTGATGGACAAGACCCAATCCTAAGCCTAGCACAAAGATCGTGTAGTTTGTATGCTAAAGCTTTTTTAATGTCAAGTATCATTTCCTTAGACCATGAGATTGTGCAACTCCCGGATACCGTAGGAATGCTTTGGGTGTACCAAACATCACAACGTAACTGGGTGGCTATAAAGGTGCACTACAGGTATCTCCGAAAGTGTCTGTTGGGTTGGCACGAATCGAGACTGGGATTTGTCACTCCGTGTGACGGAGAGGTATCTCTAGGCCCACTCGGTAGGACATCATCATAATGTGCACAATGTGACAAAGGGGTTGATCACAGGATGATGTGTTACGGAACGAGTAAAGAGACTTGCCGGTAACGAGATTGAACAAGGTATCGGTATACCGACGATCGAATCTCGGGCAAGTACAATACTGCTAGACAAAGGGAATTGTATACGGGATTGATTGAATCCTTGACATCGTGGTTCATCCGATGAGATCATCGTGGAACATGTGGGAGCCAACATGGGTATCCAGATCCCGCTGCTGGTTATTGACCGGAGAACGTCTCGGTCATGTCTACATGTCTCCCGAACCCGTAGGGTCTACACACTTAAGGTTCGATGACGCTAGGGTTATAAAGGAAGTTTGTATGTGGTTACTGAATGTTGTTCCGAGTCTCGAATGAGATACCGGACGTCACGAGGAGTTCCAGAATGGTCCGGAGGTAAAGATTTATATATGGGAAGTCTTGTTTTGGTCACCGGAAAAGTTTCGGGTTTTTTCGGTAACGTACCGGGACCACCGGGAGGGTCCCGGGGGTCCACCAAGTGGGGCCACCAACCCCTGAGGGCTGCATGGGACAAGTGTGGGAGGGGACCAGCCCCAGGTGGGCTGGTGCACCCCCCACAGGGCCCAAGGCACAGGGAAGTGGGGAGGGGGGCAAACCCTAGGGCAGATGGGCCCTAAGGCCCACCCTAGGTGCGCCTCCCCCCTCTCCCCTTGTGGCCGCCACCCAGATGGGATCTGGGGGCTGCCGCCACCCCTGGGGAGGGAACCCTAGAGGGGGCGCAGCCCCCTCCCCTTCCCCTATAAATACATGAGGTCTGGGGGCTGCCCAACACACGAGAACATCTTCTCTTGGCGCAGCCCTACCTCTCTCCCTTTTCCTCTCCCGCGGTGCTTGGCGAAGCCCTGCTGGATCACCACGCTCCTCCACCACCACCACACCATTGTGCTTCTGCTGGATGGAGTCTTCCTCAACCTCTCCCTCTCTCCTTGCTGGATCAAGGCATGGGAGACGTCACCGGGCTGTACGTGTGTTGAACACGGAGGTGCCGTCCGTTCGGCACTCGGATCTCCGGTGATTTGGATCACGACGAGTACGACTCCTTCAACCCCGTTCTCTTGAACGCTTCCACTTAGAGATCTACAAGGGTATGTAGATGCACTCTCCTTCCCCTCGTTGCTGGTTTCTCCATAGATAAATCTTGGTGACACGTAGGAAAATTTTGAATTTCTGCTACGTTCCCCAACACCGGGCATCCTGCATCGGCTTGGAGGGAGCCCCAGAGAACCGTAACCACACCTAAGTCAGAGGCTTTCCCATAGGATCAATCCTCTTCCACTTGTGAAACTCAAGCACACCATCAGTACCCAGCACCTTGCACATCCCGAAGCTCAGAAGTCTCTGAAGATCCCTAACTGACGGGAACTCAACCAAAAACAGTTTTTCCTCGATACTAACAAGCTCCCACTGGAAATCCCCAGGGGCTAACTCCTTGAGCCTCTGAACAATCTGTGTCTCCAAGACGTCTCCTATGGCAACTTTGACTAACCCAGTCGTCAAACTCAAAGTCTCGTCAGGAACCTCCATCTCCGTTGGAGATTCAAAGAAGGTAAGCTCAGCACAGTACACTCCATACATCATGAGTGCTGGTGCCTGATCTCTCAAAAACGGGCAGTCCCCCGAATCATGTGCTGGTTTGCCACAAGTGCCACACAGCTCAGCAACACACTCAGCAATAAAGTGTCCCTTGCCACCACATCTATAGCACAACATTTTTTCTTTCTTACGCGCCCACTTGGCCGCCCTCTCAGAGTCAGACCTGTCTGTCACCTGAACTATCTCTGTCGACCTGGGCTCAGATCCGGGAATCTCCACAGAGGCAAGCGCCGAGACCACCTCTAGCTTGTCCTGACAGAACCTGCTCCTCAACAGTCCCGTCAACCACCATCTGGTCAACCACATGCGGCGGTGGCTGTCGTGGATGGTACCGGTCACCTCGACCCTCACGGCCACCATGATGACCGCGGAATCCACCCCGCTGTCGGTAGCCCAGGCTAGACGCCCCCTCAACAAAACCTCCTCGGGGCCCCATGAAAGGACGCTCCGCCGTGCCATTGCTCTGCCAAGCGCAGCCCCGACCACCACCCGTCGACGAGGACCCATGGTGCTTACCAGCTCCGTACGCATCGAACCCATCATCACCCCACTGTCCCTTGGGTGCGACAGAAACAGGAGGCGGCGGCGGTTGCTGCGTCTGCACCGGCCCGACCCTATTCTGCTGGGGCATCGCGACGACGTGAGGCAGAGGGGTCAGCCTCGGTTGCTGCACGTTCAAGAGCCCAGGCGTAGTCGGCCGTGGCATCACACCACCACAGCCCGCCGCGTTCAACCCGGTCGCTGCCGGCGCCGGAGGCCGGATCCTTGCAGGAGCATTGGCCGGCGGTCGAGGACCAGACCCTCCATCATGGCCCAAAGCCGAACCCACAGCCGCCATTCCACGGCCAGCAGGCAGAACCGGCGGTGGAGGAACCCCACGGGCAGTCCCATGGTTGACCGACAGCCCTGCCCCGCGGCCTCTACCCACAGCCAATGGCAGCGCAGCCCCACTCCCGGGAGCAGGCGTTGGCACGGCGCCACGGCCAGCGCCGGCGGCCTGCAGCGGCGCGGTCTGAATGCGGCCGGCCCCTGACTTCCTTCCCGGCGGCACGGCACCTCCGCGGCCTGCCATCACCCCAAGCGGAGGAATGCGCCGCACCCGTCCACTCCCGGCCAATCGCAGGCTAGGACTCCGACATCGCAGAACCCTAGCAGGCGACGGCGCGGAACGAAACGACGTTCTGACTGACGAAACAACGTCGCCCCAAGGCGCGATCGAGACCGTATCCACCTGGGCCACATACCCAGGCAATACCGGCCCGACCCGCGCATCATAGATGCCCCGATCCATACCCAGCACGAGCTGGTTCGGCACCGGGTTAGCCTGGGCCTCATACCCAGCTAACCCCGGCCCAACTTGACACAGCCCAAGATTGCCCTCATTCGGCCCCTCACGGCCAATGAGCAATTTCAAACGACGCTGGCGATCTTCAGCGATCCCGAGACCCGGAAAACCCGGCGAGACTGCCGCTAGCGCCGCCGGCGATGATCTGGCCGCCGTCCAGCGACCCTTCTTATTCCGATTAACAATGATCCACGATTCTGGCCGAACAAGATCAAAAACAGTGAGATTAGGCAGACTAACCTTCGGTAAAGGACCCTTCCAAGGCTTGACCGCCGCCGACGATAATCTCCGATGAACTAGGCGGCGAAACATCTCCCTTTTGTCGCCCGCGTGCAACCCGATCCTTGCCGGATCATGGAGAGGCAATACCTCGCCAATGGAGGATGCGACCTCCTCTTCCGTGTAACCGGTGTTGAACCAATCGTTGACGTGGTTGGAGGGAGTCGGCATCGACGGTGATGGCGGAGCATCGTCCGCATCTCCATTCGCGTCCTCCTCATCGGCGTCGGCAAGCGCCCAAAACCTGCCACCTACCCGCCGACCCTCGCCGGAGAGGAGCGGCAGCACGCGCGCGGTCGCCCTGCCCGTCGCCCCCATCGTCGCCCCCATCGGTTCATGCACACACTATTTTATTGCAAAGTTTATAATTTCAGTAAAAAATAAAGAAATCACAAAGGACTCTGCCAACAAGAATAAAGATCACATAAAAACACATAAGCATTACTAATCTGAATTGCTAAACCGCCATCCGAATCAGTTAAATAAATCTTATGGGACCAGCTCCAAATAGTTGCACCCATAGATCAGAAAAAGAAACTGCACTATATTTCTTCGCAAAATGCATCTATGCCCTAATACTGCCTCCGTCTACGCATACTCTCGGACTGTGCCGCCGACGTTGTACGCTGCTGACCTGCGCCGGCCATCGCCGCAGCTCATGGCTGGCCGGAACGGCAACGTGGCTAAGGGGCCTCCTCCGGCCGGAGTTGCAACGCCGAACCCCGGGCCACCCGCTGGCTTTGGTGCTGCTGCTGGACCCTTCCGTTTCGGTGCTTTGTCATCGTCTGCCCATCCTTCCGGCCATCGGGCTGCTCCGACAGCGCAGGCACCGGTTGTCTTCGGGGCCGGGAACATGACTGCACCGGACGCTACTGCTCGCCGCAACAAGACCAAGCGCAAGGGGGGGCGCCGTGATGCCGCTGCTGCCGGTGCCGTCCCCCCGGCTGCGCGACCTCCGCCGATATTCCCGCCGCCTGCTATGGTGCCCGCCCCCACCAAGCAAGTTCCTGAGGCTCGAGACACTGCTCCGGTGGTTGTGCCCTCCACTGAAGCCACTAGACGTGGGCTGAAAGGAAAACGAATTGGTCTTTGGTGTTTCAAATGTTGTTCAGATGATCATCTTTCCAAGGACTGCACGGCGATTCATTTCTGTCACATTTGCGACAATTACAAGCATCCTTTGCATCAGTGCCATGTGCTTAAGCAACCGAGGCCTACCGCGTCGCTCGGTGGATGTGGTTTAGTTAACGCTATGTTCCTGCAGTTACCGGACATGCTATTCAAGGAGCACCTTGCACCTCCAACCCTGCCGACTGCTTTGGTTACGATCTCCGGTGGGTCTTTGACCGTTGCTGTGGTGGAGGTAGAGGTTGCCAAGATCGCATCGGTTCAGACATCTTGGAAGTGGGAAGCCGTACCCCATGGAGACAATGCTTTCTTAGTTTGTTTCCCGTCCCTGGAGGTTTTGAAGCGCGTGTCAGCTTTTGAGTATAATGTCAAATCACAAGATGTGAAGATTGCTTTTAGTGAATGGAAAGTTGAAGAGGTTTCATCGATTCTCCCTTTGCAAGCTGTTTGGGTACATGTCACAGGTGTCCCACCACCTCTCCGCCATTTTCTTGGTTTGTGGGCGGTAGGATCAGTCATTGGTGTCACGCAAGACGTTGACTTGGTTTGCTTGCGCCGTCATGGTATTGTGCGCATCTAGGTGGTGGTCCACTCTTTGGATATTTTCACCAAAAAAGATGGTTCTGATGAAGCCTCGGTCTCCTCGGATGTCTATATAAAGCTTAATGGGTATGCATTTCGGTTTGTACTGGAGGAGGAAGATTTCATCCCCAACGTTGATTTTATTCCACGGATTTGGGAAAACCATGATGATGGACATGATGACGGTGCTAACCGAGATGAGGATATGCCTGATAGGGATGCTAATAAGAGGTCAAAAGGCGTCCAAGCTGTTGATCAAAATTCGGCGTCGGGGTCTCAAATAAGTGTTGCGGTCCCCATGCAGTCTACGCAACGAATAGTGCATACTGATACTCTTGAGTCATCTGTTGTGAGTCTGCGAGAGGATATGGGTACACACATGCATGTACCGGTGGTGCAGGAGTCCATGGATACATGCACACCAATGCAAGACGAGTTGGAGAAGGGCAGGTCCTCAAGGTGCACCACTATGCATGCAACGGATGTTGCAAACGACTCGGCTACCCACGTGAAGGCAGCAACAATTGTGCACGTGCCACCCGCGCAGCCAACCGCGGCGATTTCTGTATGTTTCGCTGGGCACGCTGCCCCGGCTTCGACACCGCTACAACCGGCCTTCACTCTAGCCGCGCATGCGACACTTCCTGCTTCGGTTGGCGTGCGGGACTCACGGACGTTGCCAGCGATGGAGTCTCCAGTTCGTGCTGCCGTTACCGTGGTGCCACTTGGCCCAGCGACAGATCGTGCTAGAGGATCTTCTCCGGCATCTGATGCGGGCGTTCCGATGGGACCTGCGACGCGTCCCTCTTCACCAACCATTGGGACGCTTTGGACAGCACCTGCTTTGCAGAGGACTACATCAACTACTCCGCCGAAGACTTTGACGGGGACTATGTCCGGAGGGTTGGCTACACCCCTGCGACATAGTAACCGTCACTCCCTCAATGCTGATGGTTCTTCCTCGACTGATGAGCACTCTCTTGCGAAGGCAATGCGCCTCCGGGCTTCGAGGAATTTGGACCCCATGACAGGTACCTCGTCCGGTCAGTCATTTCTCTCTTTGTCCGACAACCATATTTCTACTAGTTTAAATAAAGTCAGTGTATCTATGGGAAATAATGACAATGAAATTAATTTGTCTGTACGGGTGCTTAAACATATGGAGATCGACCGCTTAAAGGTTTCTCCAAAATATAAAACCACCATATCTGACCCCGAAACCGAGGAGGATGATGAAGCGGATGCCAAATATGATGGTCCGCTTATATCTCACTTGGTTGGTGAGGTTACCGAGGTTGGATTGGATGATGCAAGACCTGGGTCCATGTTTTGTGACTTCACGGCGTCTTCGCGGAAATCTAAATCGCACTCCTCCAAAAAGAAACAAAAACCGCCCAAGAAGGCGAAGAGTTCAACACAAACCCGAGTTTCCACATGAGAGGCATGTTTTGGAATAGCAGAGGTCTTTCAGACTTGGCTAAACATAAGCACGTCAGTGATTGTGTCCGGGAACACGGTTTAGATTTTGTGGCAATTTCTGAGGCTGGCAAGTGTGACTTTCGCCCGCATGTCCTCGATCACCTATCAGGTGGTTTCGACTACGCATGGCATAGTCTACCAGCCCGTGGAAGATCTGGAGGAATCCTTCTTGGGATAATGACAACAACCATGGACTTGTTGGCTTTTTCGATCGGTGAATTTCATATAAAATTTCACTTGCGGAATAGAGCTGACAATTTTACATGGACTCTTGTCGCTGTCTATGGGGCTGCCCAAGATGAGCATAAATCTGCTTTCCTTCGGGAATTGGTTAACCTGGCTAAGAATAACCCGTACCCAATTCTTATTGGAGGGGACTTTAACATTCTGAGGTATCAGGAAGAGAAAAATAATGACCGCTTCGACACTCATTGGCCTTTCCTATTCAATGCTGTGATAGACAGTTTGGATCTTCGGGGGGCTAGTATGTCGGGTCGTCAGTTCACTTGGGCAAACAACTGATCTGTGCCGACATACGAGAAGCTCGATAGGGTACTAATGGATACCGAATGGGAACTAAAATTTCCTCTGGTAACCGTGCGAGCCCTAGAGCGTATCGAGGCCTTATCGGATCATGCACCCATCATTCTGGATTCTAACTCTACGAACCCAGCCACCCGGCGCCCTTTCAAATTTGAATTGGGATGGCTGCATAGGGACGGATTCGTAGACATGATCAAGAATGTTTGGGAGAGGCCCGATGTTGGTCGTACACCTATTCAGTGATGGATCTTTAAAATAAGAGGCATGAGGCGACACCTCTCTTGATGGGCAAAACACACCAACAAAATTTATAAAAAAGAAAAACAAAGGCTCTGTAACATCATTGATGACCTCGACAAAATTGCAGAGACACGCACATTATCTCAGCAAGAGATTGAATTGAAAAATCAATCTAATGAGATGGTTGCCCGTCTACTGCGAGAAGAGGAGATCAAATACTACCAGAGATCCAAAGCTGACTTCATTTTAATGGGTGATAGTATTACAAGATACTTCCAATTGGTCGCCAATGGGCGGCATAGGAAGAAATGTATTTATAGTCTCCAACAAGATGAGGGGAGGAATGAAGGTCAGGAGGAGCTCAAAAAGTATATCACCAAATACTAAAAATCTCTTTTCGGAGCACCGACTGAAGGGAATTTCACCCTTGATGAGACCCGAACAGATGATATTCCACATGTCACGGCAGAAGAAAATGATATCCTAACGGCACCATTCTCAGAAGAGGAGGTGCGAGCTGCGGTGTTCCAAATGGAACATAACAAAGCTCCAAGCCCTGATGGTTTCCCCACAGAATTCTGTCAGAATTTCTGGGATATCATCAAGTCTGACCTTTTAGAGTTGTTCAATTGTTTTCATGCCGACCGACTTGACCTATTCAGACTTAATTTTGGCGAGATTTTCTTGTTGCCGAAGATTAAGGAGGCCGAACGGATTCAATAGTTCAGACCCATATGCCTCCTTAATGTCAGCTTCAAGATTTTCACCAAAGTGGCGACGAATAGATTAAACCCGGTAGCTGACCATGTTGTCTGGCCATCTCAAACAGCTTTCATGCAAGGAAGGAACATACTCGATGGCATAGTAATCCTGCATGAGACCGTCCATGAGATGCACCAAAAAAACATGAGTGGAGTAGTATTCAAAATAGACTTCGAAAAAGCCTATGACAAGGTCAAATGGTCTTTCCTCCAACCGGCCCTAAGGATGAAAGGCTTCTCTGATAAATGGTGCAAGTGGATCCAAAATTTTGTAACTGGCGGTAGTGTGGCCATCAAAGTCAATGATGATGTCGGCCATTACTTTCAGACAAAAAAAGGACTACGACAGGGTGATGCCATATCCCCAATGTTATTTAACATTGTGGCTGACATGTTGGCTATTCTGATTGAGCGCGCCAAGCAGGACGGACAGATTACAGGAGTAGTGCCACATCTAGTGGATGGTGGTCTCTCTATTCTGCAATATGCCGATGACACAATTCTTTTTATGGAACATGACCTAGACAAGGCTAGAAACCTGAAACTTTTGTTGTCAGCGTTTGAGCAAATGTCGGGTCTTAAGATTAACTTCCATAAAAGTGAATTGTTCTGCTTTGGAGAAGCCGTTGGTGCAGCGGCCGATTATGCTGACCTTTTTGGTTGTGCACATGGACAATTCCCAATTAAATATTTGGGAATACCAATTCATTATCGGCGTCTCACCATTGCGGAGTGGAAGCATGTAGAGGAGCGACTAGAGAAACGCTTGAGCAGCTGGAAAGGCAAGTTGCTCTCGGTTGGAGGACGATTGGTTTTAATAAACTCTGTCCTCACAAATATGGTCCTCTATATGCTTTCGTTCTTCCAGCTCCCAAAGGGGGTCTTGCAAAGATTGGATTATTTTAGGTCCAGGTTCTTTTGGCAAGGAGATGGTGAAAAGAAAAAAATATAGGTTGGCCAAATAGAGTGTGGTTTGTAGGCCGAAAGACCAGGGCAGCCTTGGTATTCATGACCTGCAGGTCAAGAATGAGGCCCAACTTAGTAAATGGTTGTTCAAACTTCTTACTGAGGATGGTGTTTGGCAAACCATGCTGCGCAATAAGTATATAGGCCAAAAGGCAGCGTCTCAGGTATATTGGAAACCTGGAGACTCACACTTTTGGGCCGGTCTAATGGCTGCAAAGAAACATCTCTTTCGCTTTGGGTCTTTCGCGATAAAGGACGGGTCAGAGATTCGTTTTTGGGAAGACATTTGGCTAGGCAATGCTAGCCTCCGAGAACAATACCCAGTCTTATACAACATTGCACGCGATAAGAATAATACTATTGCACAAGTGCTCAGCTCATCCCCGCCAAATATTTCATTCAGGCGGGATTTGATTGGCACCCGACTTATGTCATGGAATAATCTATTGTCCCGTCTGGATTCGATTATCCTAACACAAGGTCGTGATGTGTTTTGCTGGAACCTTACTACATCGGGGTCTTTCACAGTAGACTCTATGTATCGTGCACTCACGCATTCTGAGGTACCGGTGAGTAATAACAAAAAAATTTGGAAAGCAAAGGTACCACTTAAAGTCAAAATATTCATGTGGTATCTCCGTAGGGGAATTGTGCTAACAAAAGACAACCTTGCACGACGCAACTGGTCGGGAAGTAAAAAGTGTTGTTTTTGTACTCATGACGAGACAATTAAACACCTCTTTTTTCACTGTAAGTTTGCGCGTTCTACGTGGTCAGCCATCCAAATAGCATCAAATTTATATCCACCCACAAGTGTTGCCAATATTTTTGGTCATTGGCTGGACGGTATTTCAAATGCGTACAAAACGCTAATAAGGGTGGGAGCGTATGCCTTATTATGGTCGCTTTGGCTATGTAGAAATAATGTTGTTTTTAACGACAAAACTGTTTCTCCTTTGCAGGTTATTTTCCGTTGTACGCACGCGCTTCATACGTGGTGTACGCTACAACGAGCGGAGTACCAACCACTATTCAAGGCAGTGTGTACGCTGTTGGAGCAGGCGGCTACGGAGGTTTTTACCCAACATGGATGGCAGCATAATCTCCGGCTCGGTCGACCATCTCTTTCGACATAGGCATAGTGTCGGTCTATGGACTCTACTGTTGCCGAATTATCGGTCTTTTATCTTTCTGTTTATCAGACTACTGGTGTTTGGTTGTGTGCATCCTAGTTATGCAGAGGCCGGGTGATACTCTTAATGCTTTGTATCACTTTGATGCTACATTTTGAGATAATAAAGCGCCCTTTATCGAAAAACTAGTCACTAGTGTACCACTGGCCCTGGGTGACCGCTGGCAAAACCGTATCCTTGATGATAAAGATAATGGCAATTGCAAATTAATGGAGCTTAGTTAGCGGCTTTACATTCAGTTTGGCAGATTAATTAATCAGTGTGTCTGGCATCATATCATGATTAGAATCCCAACCTAACCTGCATTTGTCAGATACAGTACGTGTGAGAAGTGATCGGGTTGATTTGCTTCATTGTTTTTGAGTTCTGAAAAGCAAGCATGTAACATGCTGCAGGCGGCATTGATTTTATATTCAAGGTAGATCTCTGTAACCTACTCGTACCTTGTAAAGGTATCAGGGTTGTCCCTAGTCCTCAAAATTTTCAAGTACGACTCAACGTTCTATACACTTTGTAATATCCTTATATTAGCTTTTGAAGGGAGTTCCAGTTTTTACCTTCTAGGTTGATATATTTTATGCTAATTATCCCTTTTAACGATTTTCATCCGGATTACCCCATTTAACGACAGTTTTGCTAGTTTTTACCACTTTAAAAGTATTTTACGTTAAGGTTAACTCCTCTGGTAGTTCTTTCTTCGGACAAGTGTTGATGGAGTTATGTCTAGTACTCTCTTCGTCCGGAAATACTTGTCATCAAAATGAATAAAAAGGGATGTATGTAGACATATTTTAGTTTTACATACATCTCTTATTATCCATTTTGATGACAAGTATTTTCGAACGAAGGGGGTACAATGCAACACTAAAAAAATAAATTCAATGAAAAGAATAAAGTGGAAGCAATGACAAGGAGCCACATGACCGTGAATAAGGAACTCATCAAGACGTAGCGACGTGGACGTACACCTGACGATCACGAGTAAAAAAATACTTCCTCCGTCCGAAAATATTTGTCATCAAAATGAATAAAAAGTTATGTATTTAGAACTAATATACATCTAAATATATTCCTTTTTATTCATTTTGATGACAAATTTTTCCGGACGGAGGGAGTGTGTTTCTAGCAAAGCCATTCGACCTGTTCGAGCATGGGAAAACGGTGAGACAAAAATTGTGACGTGGACGAATGAAAGCAAATTGATGTCATGCCTTTATGCTCTTAGACTTGTCACGGTGGGAGTATCATCCATTGTGACTTGAGCAAAATTATGATGTTGCGCTACAATTAATGATATGTGATGAAGTATATCATATTATGATACAATATTGTAGCAATCAAATTGATTTTTTTTAACTAGTAGATCTTCGCCGCAATTTTATATTGGAATTCTACAATTGAATTAAGGAAATAACAACTAGTGTATAATACTCGTATTGGGAAGGTAGTGTCATAGATTAGTATTTTGTGCATTATGCTAATTTATGATACTTCCCACTATAAAAAAAATTAGCCTCAAATGCATGACTTGCACTCATCGAGATTTGTTGACAAAGAACAAGCAAATTACCATAATAAATTAAAAATTCATTTTGTTGGATTTGCAAAATCTCACTTGCCTGATTTTGGTATCGGTCTTGTTGGGTATCGTGATTGTATTGGAAACATAGGATATACTAGGAAGTATTCTGCCTTGTCTTGTATTCTAAGTAGATCATGTACTCCTATATATATGTCCACGAGGCTCAAGAAATAAACAACGATTCCACCAATCCTTCTATATCCCTTCTAACATGGTATCAGTCTAACCGGTCCAAACCCTAGCCGCCGTCGCCGCTTCCACTTCGCGCCGTCCCGGGACGGTCGATCTACATGATCGCCACCGGGGTGCCGCGCAACACGTACCTAGGGTTCGTCCGCCAATCATGTTGATCGGCTGCCCTATAAAGTCTTTTCTTTCGATCTTTGATCCAGATTTAGACATTGATCGTCTTGATCGATACTTCTTTTTGGTTTTCTGATCTAAAATCGGTTTCCGTCGCCCGCCGTTGCTCGTCGACTCTTCGCGCGCCTCAACTTCAACCTTGGCTGACATTGCAGTGGCCTCCGCCTCCTTCGTCCCGGCCGTCTCCTGCAACTTCAACGACATGCGCGGGTGGTCTGATGCTTCGTCTCCAGGCTAGCTTTGGTGCAGTGCTCACGTGCTTCAGGTCGTTGCATGCACGATGCAATTGAAGGAAATATGCCTTAGAGGCAATAATAAAGCTGTTATTTTATATTTCCTTATTCATGATAAATGTTTATTATTCATGCTAGAATTGTATTAACCGGAAACTTAATACATATGTTAATACATAGACAAAACACCGTGTCCCTAATAAGCCTCTACTAGACTAGCTCGTTAATCAAAGATGGTTAAGTTTCCTAACCATAGACATGTGCTGTCATTTGATGAACGGGGTCACATCATTAGGAGAATGATGTGATGGACAAGACCCATTCATTAGCTTAGCATTATGATCGTTCAGTTTTATTGCTATTGCTTTCTTCATGTCATATACATATTCCTTTGACTATGAGATTATGCAACTCTCGGATACCCGAGGAATACCTTGTGTGCTATCAAACGTCACAACGTAATTGGGTGATTATAAAGATGCTCTACAGGTATCTCCGAAGGTGTTTGTTGGGTTGGCATAGATCAAGATTAGGATTTGTCACTCCGAGTATCGGAGAGGTATCTTTGGGCCCTCTCGGTAATGCACATCATAAGAAGCCTTCACTAGTAGAAAACATGGCTTTGGTTGAGTCAATGATAGGGGCATCAATCCCGGTTCACTCATGAACCGGGACCAAAGGGGGCATCAGTCCTGGTTCGTGAGGCCAGGGCGCCGGCCGGGCCTCGGGGGCCATTGGTCCCGGTTCGTCTGACCCCTTGGCCCCGTTCGAGAAACGAACCGGGACCAATGGGCCTCGCTCTTGGCCCACAACCTTTAGTCCCGGTTGGTGGCTAGAACTGGGACCAAATGTAGACCTTTAGTCCTGGTTTTAGCCACCAACCGGGACTAAAGAGAGTCATGTATATACTCCCGCCCCTGCCCGCGAGCAGAGCCACTGCTCTATTTTTTTGGCTGGCCTTGGGAGAGCTTTATGGTGCTCTAGCTCACCTCCTATGCACATGAGGTGTTCGATGAAATGCCCGAGCCACACTTAAGCTTTCTCCACTCGAAGCTCCTTGTCCAAACTCCATTTTCCTCAAGATTTGTCTAGGTTTGGCGGTATGTCCTGTCCCTTCCCATCCTCACCGCCATCAATGGCCCGTGCCGATCTCGTCGCCGGCACCAAAGTGGTGAGCCTCTTGTTCTTATCTTCTTTCTAAAAGAAAAAAAATCTTACTTGTATTATTTAGATAGGTAGTTGTATAATTTTCTTACTTTTATTATTGCTTGTTCTTATGATGAACTTCTATTAATTTGGTCACTAGTCTATTCATGATGTTCTGTAATGGTTTTTGACACACTTAATTATATGTAATGCACACAGATGAATCGGCAATGGATGTACGGTGACAGACGCACCTCCGAGTACATTAAGGGCGTGCATAATTTTCTCGAAGTGGCTGAGGCAAACAAGAAGAATGGTTTTATGTGTTGTCCATGCCCTATCTGTGAGAATACAAAGTCTTACTCTAACAGGAAAACCCTTCACGCCCACCTGCTTGAGAAGGGTTTCATGCCACACTATAATGTTTGGACCTAGCACGGAGAAAGAGGGGTTATGTTGGAAGACAACGAAGAAGAAGAGGATGATGACAACTATCCGCCCCCTGAATATGGTGATGCTGCAACGGGGGAAGCTGAAGATCAAGAGGAACCAAACGATGTTCCTGATGATGCTCTTCACCGGGTCATTGTTGATGCAAAGAGACAATGTGAAAGTGAAAAGGAGAACTTGAAGTTCGATCGCATGTTAGAGGATAACAAAAAAGGGTTGTACTCCAATTGCGAAGATGGCAACACAAAGCTCGGTACCACACTGGAATTGCTGCAATGGTACCACACTGGCATTTAGTTAACGCGGTTGATGTAGTCGAATGTCCTAACGAACCAACCGATCCAAGTACCGAACGTACGGCACCTCCGTGTTCAGCACACGTTAAGCTTGATGACGTCCCTCGAACTCTTGATCCAGTAGAGGGTCGAGGGAGAGTTCCGTCAGCACGACTACGTGGCAACGGTGTTGATGATGTGATCCACGCAGGGCTTCGCCTAAGCACTACGATGCTATGACCGGAGGAGTAAACTGTGGAAGGGGGCACCGCACACGGCTAAGATAAATCTTGGTGTGTCTTTGGGGTGCCCCCGCCTCCATATATAAAGGAAGGGAGGAGTAGGCCGGCGGCCTAGGAGGGATGTGCCAAGTGGGGAGTCCTACTACGACTCCCTAGTCCTAGTAGGATTCCCGTTTCCTTTGCGGAATAGGAGAAGAGGGAAAGAGGTGGAGGAGAAGGAGGAAAGGGAGGCCGCTCCCCCCCCCCCACTCCTAGTCCAATTCGGTTTGGGCTAGGGGGCGTGCGCCTCCACCTGGCCGCCGCCTCCTCTCTTCCACTAAGGCCCATGAAGGCCCATTAATCCCCCGGGGGGTTCCGGTAACATCCCTGTACTCCGAAAAATGTCCGAACCTTTCCAAAACCTTTTCGGTGTCCGAACATAACCTTCCAATATATAAATCTTTACGTTCTCAACCATTTCGAGACTCCTCGTCATGTCCGTGTTCTCATCTGGGACTCCGAACAAACCTCGGTTATCAAAAACACATAACTCTTAATACAAATCGTCATCAAACGTTAAGCGTGCGGACCCTACAGGTTTGAAGAACTATGTAGACATGATCGAGACACATCTTTGATCAATAACCAATAGCGGAACTTGGATGCTCATATTGGCTCCTACATATTCTACGAAGATCTTTATTGGTCAAATCGGACAACAACATACATTGTTCCCTTTGTCATCGGTATGTTACTTCCCGAGATTCGATCGTCGGTATCATCATACCTAGTTCAATCTCATTGTTGGCAAGTCTCTTTAATCGTTCTGTATTGCTTCATCCCGCAACTAACTCATTAATCACATTGCTTGCAAGGCTTATAGTGATGAACATTACCGAGAGGGCCCAGAGATACCTCTCCGATACACGGAGTGACAAATCCTATTCTTGATCTATGCCAACCCAACAAACACCTTCGGAGACACCTATAGAGCATCTTTATAATCACCCAGTTACGTTGTGACGTTTGATAGCACACAAGGTGTTCCTCTGGTATTCAGGAGTTGCATAATCTCATAGTCAGAGGATCATGTATAAGTCATGACGAAAGCAGTAGCAATAAAACTGTAACGATCATAATGCTAAGCTAACGGATGGGTCTTGTCCATCACATCATTCTCCAATGATGTGATCCCGTCATCTAATGACAACGCATGTCTATGGTTAGGAAACATAACCATCTTTGATTAACGAGCTAGTCAAGTAGAGGCACACTAGAGACACTATGTATTGTCTATGTATTCACACATGTACTAAGTTTCCGATTAATACATTTCTAGCATGAATAATAAACATTTATCATGATATAAGGAAATATAATAACAACTTTATTATTGCCTCTAGGGCATATTTCCTTCAGTCTCCCACTTGCACTAGAGTCAATAATCTAGATTAAAAAGCAATGATTCTAACACCCATGGAGTCTTGGTGGTGATCATGTTTTCCTCATGGAAGAGGTTTAGTCAACGGGTCTGCAACATTCAGATCCGTATGTATCTTGCAAATCTCTATGTCTCCCTCCGTGACTTGTTGACGGATGGAATTGAAGTGTCTCTTGATGTGTTTGGTTCTCTTGTGAAATCTGGATTCCTTTGCCAAGGCAATTGCACTAGTATTGTCACAAAAGATTTTCATTGGACCCGCGACTAGGTATAACACCCAGATCGGATAAGAACTCCTTCATCCAGACTCCTTCATTTTCTTCTTTTGAAGCAGCTATGTACTCTGCTTCACACGTAGATCCCGCCACGACACTCTGCTTGGAACTGCACCAACTGACAGCTCCACCATTCAATATAAATACGTATACGGATTGCAACTTAGAGTCATCTGGATCAGTGTCAAAGCTTGCATCGACGTAACCATTTACGACAAGCTCTTTGTCACATCCATAAATGATAAACATATCCTTAGTCCTTTTCAGGTATTTCAGGATGTTCTTGACCGTTGTCTTGATCCACTCCTGGATTACTTTGGTACCTCCCTGCTATACTTATAGCAAGGCACACATCAGGTCTAGTACACAACATTGCATACATGATAGAACCTATGGCTGAAGCATAGGGAATGACTTTCATTTTCTCTCTATCTTCTGCAGTGGTCGGACATTGAGTCTAACTGAACTTCACACCTTGTAACACATGCAAGAACCCTTTCTTTGACTAATCCATTTTGAACTTCTTCAAAACTTTATCAAGGTATGTGCTTTGTGAAAGTCCAATTAAGCGTCTTGATCTATCTCTATATATCTTGATGCCCAATATGTAAGCAGCTTCACCGAGGTCTTTCATTGAAAAATTCTTATTCAAGTATCCTTTTATGCTATCCAGAAATTTTGTACTATTTCCAATCAACAATATGTCATCCACATATAATATTAGAAATTCTACATAGCTCCCACTCATTTTTTTTTGTAAATACAGGCTTCTCCAAAAGTCTATATAAAACCATATGCTTTGATCACATTATCAAAGTGTATATTCCAACTTCGAGAGGCTTGCACCTGTCCATAAATGGATTGCTAGAGCTTGCACACTTTGTTAGCACCTTTTGTATCGACAAAACCTTCTAGTTGCATCATATACAACTCTTCTTTAAGAAATCCACTAAGGAATGCAGTTTTGACAACCATTTGCCATATTTCATAATCATAAAATGCGGCAATTGCTAACATGATTCAGACAGACTTAAGCATCACTACGGGTGAGAAGGTCTCATCGTAGTCAACTCCTTGAACTTGTTGAACACCTTTCGCAACAAGTCGAGCTTTGTAGACAGTAACATTACCGTCAGCGTCAGTCTTCTTCTTGAAGATCCATTTATTTTCTATGGCTTGCCGATCATCGGGCAAGTCCACCAAAGTCCACACTTTGTTCTCATACATGGATCCCATCTCAAATTTCATGGCCTCAAGCCATTTTGTGGAATCTGGGCTCATCATTGCTTCCTCATAGTTCATAGGTTCATCATGGTCTAGTAACATGACTTCTAGAATAGGATTGTTGTACCACTCTGGTGCGGACCGTACTTTGGATGACCTACGAGGTTCGGTAGTAACTTGATCTGAAGTTTCATGATCATCATCATTAGCTTCCTCACTAATTGGTGTAGGAATCACTGGAACTGATTTATGTGATGAACTACTTTCCAATTTGGGAGAAGGTATAATTACCTCATCAAGTTCTACTTTCCTCCCACTTACTTCTTTCGAGAAAAACTCCTTCTCTAGAAAGGATCCATTCTTAGCAACGAATATCTTGCCTTCGGATCTGTGATAGAAGGTGTACCCAACAGTTTCCTTTTGGTATCCTATGAAGACGCACTTCTCCGATTTGGGTTCGAGCTTATCAGGTTGAAGCCTTTTCACATAAGCATCGCAACCCCAAACTTTAAGAAACGACAACTTGGGTTTCTTGCCAAACCACAGTTCATATGGTATCGTCTCAACGGATTTCGATGGTGCCCTATTTAACGTGAATGCAGCCATCTCTAAAGCATAACCCCAAAATGATAGTGGTAAATCAGTAAGAGACATCATAGGTCGCACCATATATAATAAAGTACGGTTACAACATTCAGACACACCATTACGTCGTGGTGTTCCGGTGGCGTGAGGTGCGAAATTATTCCACATTGTTTCGAATGAAGACCAAACTCGTAGCTCAAATATTCACCTCCACGATCAGATCGTAGAAACTTTATTTTCTTGTTAAGATGATTTTCCACTTCACTCTGAAATTCTTTTAACTTTTCAAATTTTTCAGACTTATGTTTCATTAAGTAGATATACCCATATCTGCTCAAATCATCTATGAAGGTTAGAAAATAACAATAACCGCCACGAGCCTCAACACTCATTGGACCGCATACATTGGTATGTATTATTTCCAATAAGTCAGTAGCTCGTTCCATTGTTCCGGAGAACGGAGTCTTAGTCATCTTGCCCATGAGGCATGGTTCGCAAGCACCAAGTGATTCATAATCAAGTGATTCCAAAAGCCCCATCAGCATGAAGTTTCTTCATGCGATTTACACCAATATGACCTAAATGGCAGTGCCACAAACAAGTTGCACTATCATTATCAACTTTGCATCTTTTGGCTTCAATATTATGAACATGTGTATCACCACGATCGAGATTCAACAAAAATAGACCACTCAACAAGGGTGCATGACCATAAAAGATATTACTCATATAAATAGAACAACCATTATTCTCTGATTTAAATGAATAACCATCTCGCATCAAACAAGATCTAGATATAATGTTCATGCTCAACGCTGGCACCAAATAATAATTATTCAGGTCTGAAACTAATCCTGAAGTTAGATGTAGAGGTAGCGTGCCGACGGTGATCACATCGACCTTGGAACCATTTTCGATGCGCATCGTCACCTCGTCCTTAGCCAATCTTCCTTTAATCTGTAGCCCCTGTTTCGAGTTGCAAATATGGGCAACAGAACCAGTATCAAATACACAGGCACTACTACAAGCATTAGTAAGGTACACATCAATAACATGTACATCAAATATACCTTTCACTTTGACATCCTTCTTATCCGCGAAATACTTGGGGCAGTTCCGCTTCCAGTGACTAGTCCCTTTGCAGTAGAAGCACTCAGTTTCAGGTTTAGGTCCAGACTTGGGCTTCTTCTCGGGAGTAGCAACTTGCTTGCTATTCTTCTTGAAGTTCCCCTTCTTCCCTTTGCCCTTTTTCTAGAAACTAGTGGTCTTGTTAACCATCAACACTTGATGCTCCTTCTTGATTTCTACCTTGGCAGCATTTGGCATTGCGAAGAGCTCGGGAATCGTTTTCGTCATCCCTTGCATATTATAGTTCATCATGAAGCCTTTATAGCTTGGTGGCAATGTTTGAAGAACTCTGTCAATGACACTATCATTAGGAAGATTAACTCCCAGCTGCGGTTATGGTACCCAGACATTTTGAGTATATGTTCACTGACAGAACTATTCTCCTCCATATTGTAGCTATAGAACTTGTTGGAGACTTCATATCTCTCAACTCGGGCATTTGCTTGAAATATTAACTTCAACTCTTGGAACATCTCATATGCTCCATGGCGCTCAAAACGTCTTTGAAGTCCCGATTCTAAGCCGTAAAGCATGGCACACTGAGCTATCGAGTAGTCATCAGCTTTAGTCTGCCAGACATTCATAACGTCTGCAGTTGCTCCTGCAGCAGGCCTTGGACCTAGCGGTGCTTTCAGGATGTAATTCTTCTATGCAGCAATGAGGATAATCCTCAAATTATGGGCCCAGTCCGTGTAATTGCTACCATCATCTTTCAACTTAGCTTTCTCTAGGAACGCATTAAAATTCAAGGGAACGGTAGCATGGGCCATTGATCTACAACAACATAGATATGCAAAAAACTAGCAGGACTAAGTTCATGATAAATGAAAGTTCAATTAAGGATATTATTAAAGAACTCCCACTTAGATAGATATCCCTCTAGTCATCTAAATGATCACGTGATCCAAATCAACTAAACCATGTCCGATCATCACGTGAGATGGAGTAGCTTTCAATGGTGAATATCTTTATGTTGATCATATCTACTATATGATTCACATTCGACCTTTCGGTCGCAGTGTTCCGAGGCCATATCTACATATGCTAGGCTCGTCAAGTTTAACCCGAGTATTCAGCATGTGCAAAACTGGCTTGCACCCGTTGTATGTGAACATAGAGCTTATCACACCCGATCATCACGTGGTGTCTCGGCACAACAAACTGTAGCAACGGTGCATACTCAGGGACAACACTTATACCTTGAAATTTAGTGAGGGATCATCTTATAATGCTACCATTGTACTAAGAAAAATAAGATGCATAAAAGATAAACATCACATGCAATCAAAACATCTGACATGATATGGCCATCATCATCTTGTGCTCATGATCTCCATCACCAAAGCATTTTCACAATCTCCATCGTCGCCGGCTTGATGCTACGTCTTGAGCTTGCGTTGGTTTTCCTCGAAGAGGAGAGGGTGATGCAGCAATAGTAGCGTAAGTATTTCCCTTAGTTTTTGAGAACCAAGGTATCGATCCAGTAGGAGGCTCGTCAAAAGTCCCACGCACCTACACAAACAAACTAAGAACTCTCAACCAACGCGATAAAGAGGTTGTCAATCCCTTCACGGCCACTTGCGAAAGTGAGATCTAATAAAGATAGTATGATAAGATAGATATGTTTTTGGTATTTTATAATATAGATGCAAAAACGTAAAGATGCAAATAAAAGTAAATTGGAAGCAAATATGATAAGAGATAGACCCGGGGGCCATAGGTTTCACCAGAGGCTTCTCTCGAAATAGCATAAGTATTATGGTGGGTGAACAAATTACTATCGAGCAATTGATAGAAAAGCGAATAATTACGAGATTATCTAGGCATGATCATGTATATAGGCATCATGTCCATAACAAGTAGACCGACTCCTGCCTGCATCTACTACTATTACTCCACACATCGACCGACTCCTGCCTGCATCTAGAGTATTAAATTCATAAGAACATAGTAACGCATTAAGCAAGATGACATGATGTAGAGGGATAAACTCATGCAATATGATATAAACCTCATCTTGTTATCCTCAATGGCAACAATACAATACGTGCCTTGCAACCCTTTCTGTCACTGGGTAAGGACACCGCAAGATTGAACCCAAAGCTAAACACTTCTCCCATGGCAAGAAAGATCAATCTAGTAGGCCAAACCAAACTGATAATTCGAAGAGACTTGCAAAGATAACTCAATCATACATAAAAGAATTCAGAGAAGATTCAAATATTATTCATAGATAAAATTGATCATAAACTCACAATTCATCGGATCTCGACAAACACACCGCAAAAAGAGATTACATCGAATAGATCTCCACAAGAGAGGGGGAGAACATTGTATTGAGATCCAAAAAGAGAGAAGAAGCCATCTAGCTAATAACTATGGACCCATAGGTCTGTGGTAAACTACTCACAACTCATCGGAGGGGCAAGGATGTTGATGTAGAGGCCCTTCGTGGTTGATTCCCCCTCCGGCAGAGTGCCGGCGAAGGCTCCAAGATGGGATCTCATGAATACAGAAGGTTACGGTGGTGGAAATTGTGTTTCGTCTGCTCCCTGGATGCTTTCGGGGTACGTAGGTATATATAGGAGGAAGAAGTACGTCGGTGGACGCCCGAGGGGCCCACGAGACAAGGGGGCGTGCCCTCCTATCTCGTGGGAGCCTCGGCAGCTTCTTGACATGCACTCCAAGTCCTCTGGATCACGTTCGTTCCAAAAATCACGCTCCCGAAGGTTTCATTATGTTTGGACTCCGTTTGATATTCCTTTTCATCGAAATACTGAAATAGGCAAAAAAACAACAATACGGGCTGGGCCTCTGGTTAGTAGGTTAGTCCCAAAAATGATATAAATTTGTAAAATAAAGCCCATAAACATCCAAAAGGGGTAATATAATAGCATGGAACAATCAAAAATTATAGATACGTTGGAGACGTATCAAGCATCCCCAAGCTTAATTCCTGCTCGTCCTCGAGTAGGTAAATGATAAAAAGAATTTTTTGATGTGGAATGCTACCTAGCATAATTCTCAATGTAATTTTCTTTATTGTGGCATGAATGTTTAGATCCAAATGATTCAAAATAAAAGTTCATATTGATAATAGAAATAGTAACACTTCAAGCATACTAATCAAAGTAATCATGTCTTCTCAAAATAACATGGCAAAAGAAAGTTCATCCCTACAAAATCATATAGTTAGGTTGTGCTTCATTTTCGTCACACAAAGATGTTCCCAACTTCTATACCCTCGATGACAAGCCAAGCAATTGTTTCATACTTAAATAATCTCAAACTTTTTCAATCTTCGCGCAATACATGAGCATGAGCCATGGATATAGCACTATGGGTGGAATAGAATATGATGATGGGGATTGTGTGGAGAAGACAAAAAAAGGAGAGAGTCCCACATTGACGAGGATAATCAACGGGCTATGGAGATGCCCATCAATTGATGTCAACATGAGGAGTAGGGATTTCCATGCAACGGATGCACTAGAGCTATAAATGAATGCTCAACAAAAGAAAACTAGTGGGTGTGCATCCAACTTGCTTGCTCACGAAGACCTAGGGCATTTGAGGAAGCCCATCGTAGGAATATACAAGCCAAGTTCTATAATGACAAATTCCCACTAGTATGAAAAAGACAAACTATGATACTCACTAAATGAAAAACATGGTGCTACTATGAAGCACAAAAATATGAGACTCACTACATGAAGAACAAGGTGCTACTTTGGAGCACAAGTGTGGAAAAAGAGATAGTAACATTGCCCTTTTTATTTATTTTATTTATTTTTCTTTTTTTCCTTTTTCTTTTTTTTTCTTTTTTTTCCTTTTTCTTTTTTTTTCTTTTCTTGTTTTTGGGCCTTTCTTTTTTTTGGCCTTTCTTTTTTTTGGGCAATGTTCTAATAATGATGATCATCACACTTTTATTGATTACAACATATGAATTACAACTCGAAACTAGAACAAGATATGACTCTACATGAATGCCTCCGGTGGTGTACCGGGATGGTGCAATGAATCAAGAGTGACATGTATGAAAAATAATGCATGGTGGCTTTGCCACAAATACAATGTCAACTACATGATCATGCAATGTCAATATGACAAAAGTAATGTATGTCATGATGATGATAAACGGAACGGTGGAAAGTTGCATGGCAATATATCTCAGAATGGCTATGGAAATGCCATAATAGGTAGGTATGGTGGCTGTTTTGAGGAAGATATAAGGAGGTTTATGTGTGATAGAGTGTATCGTATCACGGGGTTTGGATGCACCGGCGAAGTTCGCACCAACTCTTAAGGTGAGAAAGGGCAATGCATGGTACCGAAGAGGCTAGAAATGATGGAAAGGTAAAAGTGCGTATAATACATGGACTCAACTTTAGTCAAAAGAACTCATATACATATTGCAAAAGTTTAGAAGTCATCAAAAATCAAGTACTACGCGCATGCTCCTAGGGGGATAGATTGGTAGGAAAAGACCATCGCTCGTCCCCGACCGCCACTCATAAGGATGCACAAGCCAGGTACACTTCATGTTTCAAATTTGTTACACAACTTTAACCATACGTACATGCTACGGGACTTGCTAACTTCAACACAAGCATTCTTTAAATTCATAATCACCCAACTAGCATGACTTTAATATCACTACCTCCCTATATCAAAACAATTATCAAGTATCAAATTGATCATAGCATCCAATTCACTTCAATGATAGTTTTTATCATACCCAACTTGGATGCTCATCATTCTAAGACAAACTTTGTAACCATAGAAAATACCATGCTGTTATAAAAGACTCTCAAAAAGATATAAGTGAAGCAGGAGAGACTAGAAATTTCTTCAAAATTAAGACACCACCGTGCTCTAAAAGATATAAGTGAAGCACTAGAGCAAAAACTATCAAGCTCAAAAGATATAAGTGAAGCACATGAGTATTCTAGCAAATTCTAATAAAATAGGCTTCTCCCAAAAGGTGTGTACATAAATGATGATTGTGGTAAACTAAAAAGCAAAGACTAATATAATACACGATGCTCCAAGCAAAACACATATCATGTGGCGAATAAAAATATAGCTCCAAGTAAAGTTACCAATGAACGAAGACGAAAGAGGGGATGCCTTCCCGGGGCATCCCCAAGCTTAGGCTTTTGCTATCCTTGAATATCTTGGGTGCCTTGGGCATCCCCAAGCTTAGGCTCTTGTCGCTCCTTATTCCATAGTCCATAAAAGCTTTACCCAAAACTTGAAAACTTCACAACACAAAACTCAACAAGAAATCTTATAAGCTCCGTTAGTGAAAGAAAACAAAACCACCACATAAGGTACTGCAATGAACTCATTCTTTATTTATTTTGGTGTTAAACCTATTGTATTCCAACTTATCTATGGTTTATAAACTATTTTACTAGCCATAGTTGCATCAAAATAAGCAAACAACACACGAAAAACAGAATCTGTCAAAAACAGAACAGTCTGTAGCAATCTGTAACTAACGCAAACTTCTGGAACTTTAAAAATCCTAACAAAATAGGAAGTCATGGAAAATTTGTTTATTGATCAGCAGAAAAAAGAATCAACGCAAAAGCATGTTCCTGTGATTTAACAAAATTATATTGGTGCGTGCAAAGTATGTGTTTTTTCAGCAGATTCAAATGAACTTTCATCATAGGTTATCCTATAGGTTCTACTTGGCACAAACACTAATTAATAGATAAAAACACATCTAAACAGAAGGTAGATGCAAGATTTATTACTAAACAGGAGCAAAAACAAAAAACAAAAAAAAATGGGTTGCCTCCCAACTAGCGCTATCGTTTAACGCCCCTAGCTAGGCATAAAAGCAAAGATAGATCTAACGAGTGCCATCTTTGGCACTTGATTCATAAGTAGAGAACTTGTGGTCTCTAGGGATTTCTCCCTTTTTAGCAATGGCTAATCCTTTAGGCAAAAATTCAAGAAATTCATTGGTAGCAAAAGGTTCCTTTACGATAGAGAGACAATTGGGGGAAATACTTATGGATTTGAAATCCGTGTCTCCCTTACTAGAAGATTCACCCTTATTTTTAGGGACATAAATAAACTTGGAGGTTTTTGTAAGGGGTTTTGGAGTGTTTTTCATGGAATAAAACGTCGAACCTAAGTTGGTAATTATATCCTCAAGTTTACCAATTCTAGCAGAATCTTGATCTATTTTTTCATTAACTATAGGTTCTTTCTCTTTAAGATTTCTCAAAGTAACTCCAACCCTAGATCCATATTGGGTGATATGAGTATGAATCTTTTTGTCCAAATTTTCAATCAACTCAACAGTGGCAATTTTATTTTCAATAATGTCAAGTCGTTGCATAATGTGTTCTAAAGTTAAAACAATTCCATTAACCAAAAGAGGTGGTGGGCCAAATAAATCTAACATAGCATTATAAGCATCAAACGTATGGCTACTCATGAAATCACCTCCGGTAGCAATATCAAGAACACATCAATTCCAAGGAGTAATGCCTACATAAAAATTGCGGAGAAGAACGGAAGTAGCAAGCTTCCTGGTAGCTTTATAATGAGCATCGCAAATTCGATGTCAAGCATCTTTTAAATTTTCTCTCCCTTTGCTTAAAATGGAGAATTTCTTGTTCGGGAGTGAGAATAAGGATAGGAGGACTAGCCATGACGCCAAGGTAAATGAACTAACACACGGGCAAACGGAAAAAGGCAAGCGAAAGAGAGGAGGAGATTGGGAAAGAGAGGGCGAATAAAACGGCAAGGGTGAAGTGGGGGAGAGGAAAATGAGAGGCAAATGACAAATAATGTAAATGCGAGGGAGATGGGTTTGTGATGGGTGCTTGGTATGTCTTGACTTGAGCGAAGACCTCCATGGCAACGGCGCCAGAAATCCTTCTTGCTACGTCCTGAGCTTGCATTGGTTTTCCTCGAAGAGGAGAGGGTGATGCAGCAATAGTAGCGTAAGTATTTCCCTCAGTTTTTGAGAATCAAGGTATCAATCCTGTAGGAGGCTCCTCAAAAGTCCCACGCACCTACACAAACAAACTGAGAACTCGCAACCAACGCGATGAAGTGGTTGTCAATCCCTTCACGGTCAGTTGCGAAAATGAGATCTGATAAAGATAGTATGATAAGATAGATATGTTTTTGGTATTTTATAATATAGATGCAAAAAAGTAAAGATGCAAATAAAAGTAAATTGGAAGCAAATATGATAAGAGATAGACCCGGGGGCCATAGGTTTCACTAGAGGCTTCTCTCGAAATAGCATAAGTATTACGGTGGGTGAACAAATTACTTTGGAGCAATTGGTAGAAAAGCGAATAATTATGAGATTATCTAGGCATGATCATGTATATAGGCATCACATCCATAACAAGTAGACCGACTCCTGCCTGCATCTACTACTATTACTCCACACATCGACCGACTCCTGCCTGCATCTAGAGTATTGAGTTCATAAGAGTAGAGTAACACATTAAGCAAGATGACATAATGTAGAGGGATAAACTCATGCAATATGATATAAATCCCATCTTGTTATCCTCGATAGCAACAATACAATACGTGCCTTGCAACCCTTTCTGTCACTGGGTAAGGACACAGCAAGATTGAACCCAAAGCTAAACACTTCTCTCATGGCAAGAAAGATCAATCTAGTAGGCCAAACCAAACTGATAATTCAAAGAGACTTGCAAAGATAACTCAATCATACATAAAAGAATTCAGAGAAGATTCAAATATTATTCATAGATAAACTTGATCATAAACCCACAATTCATCGGATCTCGACAAACACACCGCAAAAAGAGATTACATCGAGTAGATCTCCACAAGAGACGGGGAGAACATTGTATTGAGATCCAAAAAGAGAGAAGAAGCCATCTAGCTAATAACTATGGACCCGTAGGTCTGTGGTAAACTACTCACAACTCATCGGAGGGGCAAGGATGTTGATGTAGAGGCCCTCCGTGGTCGATTCCCCCTCCGGCAGAGTGCCGGCGAAGGCTCCAAGATGGGATCTCGTGAATACAGAAGGTTACGGTGGTGGAAATTGTGTTTCGTCTGCTCCCTGGATGTTTTCGGGGTACGTAGGTATATATAGGAGGAAGAAGTACGTCGGTGGACGCCCGAGGGGCCCACGAGACAGGGGGGCACGCCCTCCTATCTCGTGGGAGCCTCGGCAGCTTCTTGACTTGCACTCCAAGTCCTCTGGATCACGTTCGTTCCAAAAATCACGCTCCCGAAGGTTTCATTCCGTTTGGACTCTGTTTGATATTCCTTTTCTTCGAAATACTGAAATAGGCAAAAAAACAGCAATACGTGCTGGGCCTCCGGTTAGTAGGTTAGTGCCAAAAATGATATAATGTGTAAAATAAAGCTCATAAACATCCAAAAGGGGTAATATAATAGCATGGAACAATCAAAAATTATAGATACGTTGGAGACGTATCACTTGACACCTTGATCTCCATCGTAGCATCGTTGTCGTCTCGCAAACTATTGCTACTACGACTAT
Organism: Triticum timopheevii; assembly: GCA_963921465.1. Classification (NCBI taxonomy): domain Eukaryota; kingdom Viridiplantae; phylum Streptophyta; class Magnoliopsida; order Poales; family Poaceae; genus Triticum; species Triticum timopheevii. The sequence continues at coordinate 102,978,917 of OY997271.1, forward strand.
CGCTACCGCTTAGTGATAAAGTAAAGCAATTACATGGCGATTGCATTTCATACAATAAAGCGACAACCATATGGCTCCTGCCAGTTGCCGATAACTCTGTTACAAAACATGATCATCTCATACAACAATTTATATCACATTATGTCTTGACCATATCACATCACAACAAGCCCTGCAAAAACAAGTTAGACGTCTTCTACTTTGTTGTTGTAAGTTTTACGTGGCTGCTATGGGCTTCTAGCAAGAACCGTTCTTACCTATGCATCAAAACCACAACGATTTTTCGTCAAGTGTGTTGTTTTAACCTTCAACAAGGACCGGCCATAGTCAAACTCGATTCAACTAAAGTTTGAGAAACAGACACCCACCAGCCACCTATGTGCAAAGCACGTTGGTGATACATCTCCATCGTATCTACTTTTCCAAACACTTTTTCCCTTGTCTTGGACTCTAACTTGCATGATTTGAATGGAACTAACCCAGACTGACGTTGTTTTCAGCAAAACTGCCATGGTGTTATTGTTGTGTAGAAATAAAAGTTCTCGGAATGACCTGAAACTCCCCGAAGATTATTTTTGCAATTAATAAAAAATACTAGAGAAAGAATCAAGGTCAGGGGGGCCACACACCTTGTCCACGAGGGTGGAGTGCGCACCTCCCTACCTCGTGGGCCCCCTGATGCTCCACCGACCTCAACTCCAACTCCATATATTCACGTTCAGGGAAAAAAACAAAGAGAAGGAATCATCGCATTTTACGATACGGAGCCGCCGCCAAGCCCTAAACTCTCTCGGGAGGGCCGATCTAGAGTCCGTTCGGGGCTCCGGAGAGGGGAATCTGTCGCCGTCGTCATCACCAACCATCCTCCATCACCAATTTCATGATGCTCACCGCCGTGCGTAAGTAATTCCATCATAGGCTTGCTGGACGGTGATGGGTTGGATGAGATTTACCATGTGATCGAGTTAGTTTTGTTAGGGTTTGATCCCTAGTATCCATTATGTTCTAAGACTGATGTTGCTATGACTTTGCTATGCTTAATGCTTGTCACTAGGGCTCGAGTGCCATGATTTCAGATCTGAACCTATTATGTTTTCATGAATATATGTGAGTTCTTGACCCTATCTTGCAAGTCTATAGTCACCTACTATGTGTTATGATCCGGCAACCCCAAAGCGACAACAATCGGGACCACTCCCGGTGATGACCGTAGTTTGAGGAGTTCATGTCTTCACTAAGTGTTAATGCTTTGGTCCGGTACTCTATTAAAAGGAGGCCTTAATATCCCTTTGTTTCCAATAGGAATTCGCTGCCACAGGAGGGTAGGACAAAAGATGTCATGCAAGTTCTTTTCCATAATCACGTATGACTATATTCGAAATACATGCCTACATTACATTGATGAATTGGAGCTAGTTCTGTGTCACCCTATGTTATAACTATTGCATGAGGAATCGCATCCGACATAATTATCCATCACTGATCCAATGCCTACGAGTTTTTCACATATTATTCTTCGCTTAGTTACTTTACCGTTGCTACTGTTACAATTACTACAAAACTGCTACTATTAATTTTGCTACCGTTACTGTTACTTCCATACTACTTTGCTACTAAATATTTTGCTGCAGATATTAAGTTATCCAAGTGTGGTTGAATTGACAACTCAACTGCTAATACTTGAGAATATTCTTTGGCTCCCCTTGTGTCGAATCAAGAAATTTGGGTTGAATACTCTACCCTCGAAAACTGTTGCGATCCCCTATATTTGTGGGTTATCAAGACTATTTTCTGGCGCCGTTGCCAGGGAGCATAGATCTATTCCTCGAGTCACTTGGGATTTATATCTGCTGATCACTATGAGGAACTTGAAAGACGAAAGAACTAAGATTTTTCCCTCAACTATGAGGGGAGGTAAGGAACTACCATCTAGCTCTGCACTTGATTCACCATCTGTTTGGAGTAAACTTGCGACACCTAAACCTGCTTCTGCTATTAATTCTGATATGTTGCATGTTATTGATGATGCCACTTCTGCTATGCATGATACTTATGATGAAACTACTTCTATGCTTGATACTACTGTGCCATTAGGTGAATTTCTTGATGAACAACTTGCTAGGGCTAGAGAGAATGAAATTATTGAAACTGATAATATTGATGAAAGTGATGATGAAGATTCTCCCCCTAGATATGAATTGCCTGTTGTGCCTGAGGGTTATGTTATGGATGAAGAAACTGCTAGAGATTTTCTTGCTTGCAATGATAGATCTGATCTTTAGAAATTATTAGCTAAGCTGAAAGAAAAGTCTATGAATGCTAGAATGAAATATGACCCTGTTTTTGCTACTTCACATATCTGTGTTACTGATAAGGATTATGATTTCTCTGTCGATCCTGACGTAATTCCTTTGGTTGAATCTGATCCTTTTTATGGCTATGAATCTGAAACTATTGTGGCACATCTTACTAAATTGAATGATATAGCCACCCTATTCACTAATGATGAGAAAACTCGTTACTACTATATCCTTAAATTATCTCCGTTCTCATTAAAGGGTGATGCTAAAACTTGGTTTAATTCTCTTGATCCTGGTTGTGTGCGTAGTCCCCAGGATATGATTTATTACTTCTCTGCTAAATATTTCCCCGCCCATAAGAAACAAGATGCCTTAAAGGAAATATATAATTTTGTGCAAATTTAAGAAGAGAGTCTCCCACAAGCTTGGGGGAGGCTTCTCCAATTACTTAATGCTTTGCCTGATCATCCTCTCAAGAAAAATGAAATACTTGATATCTTTTATAATGGACTAACCGATGCTTCTAGAGACCGCCTGGATAGTTGTGTTGGTTGTGTTTTCAGGGAAAGAACAGTTGATCAAGCTGAATTGTTATTGAATAATATGTTGACTAATGAAAACAATTGGACACTTACTGAACTAACTCCTAAGCCAACTCTGAAAAAAGAGGTGCTCTATTTCTCAGTCCTGAAGATATGCAAGAGGCAAAGAAATCTATGAAAGAAAAAGGTATTGAAGCTGAAGATGTTAAGAATTGACCTCATGTTGAAGAAATACATGGCCTTAATTTACCACCTACCGAAGAAATACATGGTCTTGATAACCAGACACAGGTAGTAAAGGTAAATTATCTCTATAGATATGGTAAAGTTGAAATCCCGTCTACTAACTTTGCTAGCCAATGCTTGGATGAGTTTGATGACTTTATGGATAAATAAGAAAACTTCAATGCTTATGTTGGTAGACAATTGAAACGTAATACTTATATGATTGAACACTTGAGTGATTATATGTCCAGAGTTAAATGTGAGCTTAAACTCATTAGTAAACATGCTTCTGTGGTTACCACTCAAGTAGAACAAGTGCTTAAAGCTCAAAATGATCTGCTCAATGAATTAAATGATAAGAAAAATGATAATGTTGTTAGAGTTATGACTAGAGGTGGTAAAATGACTCGGGAACCTTTGTATCCTGAGGGCCACCCTAAGACAATTGAGCAAGATTCTCAGAGAACTAATGTTGATGCACCTAGTCCTTCTAAAAAGAAGAAAAAGGAAATGGATAGGACTTTGCATGCTTCTAGTGAACCTGTTGTAGAAACACCTGAGAATCCCAATGATATTTCTCTTTCTGATGCTGAAACACAATCTGGTGATGAACATGAACCTAGTGATAATGTTAATGATAATGTTCATGTTGATGCTCAACCTAGCAATAACAATGATGTATAGATTTAACCTGTTGTTAATCTTGATAACCCACAATCAAAGAATCAACGTTATGATAAGAGAGACTTCGTTGCTAGGAAGCACGGTAAAGAAAGAGAACCATGGGTTCAGAAACCCATGCCTTTTCCTCCTAAACCATCCAAGAAAAAGGATGATGAGGATTTTGAGCGCTTTGCTGAAATGGTTAGACCTATCTTTTTGCGTATGCGTTTGACTGATATGCTTAAAATGAATCCTTATGCTAAGTACATGAAAGATCTTGTTATAAATAAGAGAAATATACCAGAAGCTGAAATTTCCACCATGCTTGCTAATTATACTTTTAATGGTGGAACACCTAAGAAACTTGGAGATCCAGGAGTACCAACTATACCATGCTCCATTAAAAGAAACTATGTTAAAACTGCTTTATGTGATCTTGGAACTGGTGTTAGTGTTATGCCTCTCTCTTTATATCATAGACTTGAATTGAATAAGTTGACACCTACTGAAATATCTTTGCAAATGGCCAATAAATCAACTGCTATACGTGTCGGTATTTGTGAGGATGTGCCTGTTGTGGTTGCAAATGTTACTATCTTAACGGACTTTGTTATTCTTGATATTCCCGAGGAAGATAGTATGTCGATTATCTTTGGTAGACCCTTTTTGAATACTGTAGGGGCTGTTATTGACTGCAACAAAGGCAATGTCACTTTTTATGTTAATGGTAATGACCATACGGTACACTTTCTGATGAAACAACCTCAAGTTCATAGTATCAATTCTATTAGAAAAATTCCATCGATTATTATTGGAGGTTTTAAATTTACTCTTCCTACTATCAAGAAGAAATATGATATTCTTATTATTTGGGATGTACATATCCCCGTAGAGGTAACTTAGTGTTATTTGAAATTTCTCCGGTTTCATGTGATTCAGAATGAGTTTGTTAACAAGACTTGATCAACCTTGTTAGTGGATTCCTTTTGATGACCATGAGATGGACGAAGTTAGAAAGGACAACTTTCTGTACCCTCCTTTTACTTTCTGTTATTTATATTAAATAAAGCAAGAATAGTATTTTCTGTCTGTTTTCTGAATTATCTGTGCAATAAATAATACCCCAAAAATAAAAGTTCTCCAAATGCCCTGAAAATGAAATCTGATTTTTTCTAGAATATTTGAGAATATCTGGCATTGAGAACACATCAGGGGGAGCTAGCACCTGGCCACGAGGGTCCAGGGCGCGCCCCCTGCCTCATGGGCCCCTGGTGGCCCCCTCCACTTATTCCTGCACCCACACACCCTTTCTTCCTCCCAAAAAAATCACCAACCAGCTCAAGCACGAAATCTAGCTCATCTTGCTGCCATTTTCGATCTCCTTGCTCAAAGCTCCACTCACAAAACTGCTTTGGGGGATTGTTCTTCGGTATGTGACTCCTCCAATGGTCCAATTAGGTTTTGTTCTAGTGCTTTATTCATTGCAAATTTTTACTGCCTAGGTGACCCTGTTCTTGAGCTTGCATGTTAAATTTATTTGGTCATAAGTGGTTCTAATGCATGATATAGTCTCTAGGCACTTGTGGGAGTAGTTGCTATCAATTTTGTTGAGTTTGGTTCACTTTTATTTTGAGTTACTAAAAATTTCAGAAATTTTTAGAAAATGATGAAGAGATTTTTGAGGGGCTCTTCGAGCCAAAGCTCGAAGGATAAACAAAATAAGGAGAATAAAAAGCCCAAGTATAATCTCCCTCGCACCACGGAGGTTCGGCCGTGTGAATAGCCTTGTGATGAGTTCTTGAGAGCAGTCGGGATTCATGATGATTTTTATTCTTTGGCTGATAATGCAGGCCTCACCGACTTCCTCCACGACCAGCTCGATCAGTATCTCCTACTCACTAATACTTTTGTGCAAAAAATTTACTTTCATGCTAAGAAATCACCACCTTCAGTTGAGTTTCATTTATATGATGAGGTTAAGGAGACGACACTATATGATTTTTGTGGGGTCTGCAAGATACCCTTTGCGGGCAGCATAGAGGAACCACATTGTAATGATGTGGAAGAATTTATTGATATGATCGCTGTAGGGGAGACGAGGAAGGTTTCCGATGCAAGAATTACTAGCATACACTCTCCTGTTCTACGTTACTTTGCAATATTTGCTAGTAGATGCTTAATTGGTCGCGGGAACTGTGGAAACTTTAGTGCCCCTGATATTGTTATTTTGTGCCATGCTTTGTTTCGCGATAACACTTTTAGTTTAGGTGCTATTATTGCTAAACGATTAAGTCTGAACCATACAAAGGGCCCCATCTTTGGAGGCATCTTTGCTTCATGCCTTGCTAAACACTTTAAGATACCTATTAGGCATTATGAGAAAGAGGAAAAGTTGCTGCTCTCCATTTTTCTAGATTATAAGAGTATGGTAGCACATGAATTTATTGTTAAAAATAATGAGATGATGCTTAAGTATAATTTGAGATTTAATAAAACTCACAGTGAGACTATTATCTTGCCTGCACCCTCTTTGTTTAACATACTTTCAGGCACGTACCTCATCTTGCCGGAGGCTGTTTACGCATACCGGAGCCAGACACCAGCTCCAGAGTCTAAGCCGGAACCACCATTTGGCCTTTATCGACAGTCCTTTTATCAGTGGGATCTGGAGGAGATCGCCAACCAGTGGCACTCAGACGACACTCCTTAGTACACCGGAGAGAGTAGCTCTAATCCATGGGCATAGACCAACTTAGGCCAAAAGCCTAATCTTGGGGGAGTACGTATTTCTCACCGACATTACATTCATGTTCACACACTCATTCTAAGTTGTCGGTGCTCATACTTTTTCATTGTACTATCCATGCTATTTTATTTTCTTTTTCTCGCTTTCTTCTTGTGTGTTTGAATAACCTTAAGAAAAAACAAAAAAAATTAGTTGTAGCTTTTAGCTAGTTTTCTTTCCATGCATGTAGTAGTAGTAATTAAAAGAAAACTCAAAAAGATTTCGCGTTCTTCTTTTGCTTGTTCGGAGCTTTCTCATGTAAATAGTTTTATTTATTTTCTTTTCTTTGGGGGTCGAGAGGAGAAGACCATGATGAAAATGTTGATTGGCTCTCATATGCATTATTGTTGATTTAACCAAGAGCCCATATTACCTTGTTTTCTCCCTTGAATTGAATATTTGCAGATTCCAGCTTAGTCCAATGCACGTGCACTATTATTATTATCCACACCGTTCGGTCGTGTACGTGAAAGGCAATAATGACGATATATGATGGACTGATTGAGATGAGAGAAGCTGGTATGAACTCGACCTATCTTGTGTTTGTAAATATGATTAGTTCATCATTCCTGATTCAGCCTATTATGAATAAACATGTTTGCAATGACAATTAGATATTATAGTTGCTTATGCTATGCTTAATTAGCTAGGAGTTTATAATGGTTTACCTTGCGTGCCAAAATGCTATTAAAATGGTTGTGATGTGGTATGATAGGGTGGTATCCTCCTTTGAATGATTTGAGTGGCTTGACTTGGCACATGTTCACGCATGTAGTTGAAACAAAATCAACATAGCCTCCACGATATTTATGTTCATGGTGTATTATATCCTACTCATGCTTGCACTTAGTGTTGATTCATTTTAATGCATGTTCATGACTGTTGTCGCTCTCTAGTTGGTCGCTTCCCAGTCTTTTTCTAGCCTTCACTTGTACTAAGCGGGAATGCTGCTTGTGCATCCACTTCCATAAACCCCAAAGTTAGTCCATATGAGTCCACCATACCTTCCTATATGCGGTATCTACCTGCCGACCAAGTAAATTTGTATGCGCCAAACTCTAAACCTTCAAATGAAATTCTGTTTTGCATGCTCGAGTAGCTCATGTATCAACTAGGGCTGCCTGTATCTTCCATGCTAGGCGGGTTATCCTCAAGAGGAGTGGGCTCCGCTCCTCACTCACGAGAAGATGGATGGTCACCGGGATGCCCAGTACCATGCTCAAATCAAATCAAAATTAATTACAAACAAAACATCCCCAGGATTGTTCTTTGTTGGAGGCACCTATTGTTTCGGGCAAGCCATGGATTGATGATTGTTGGTGGAGGGGGAGTATAAACTTTACCATTCTCTTTGGGAACCGCCTATAATGTCTGTAGCATGGAAGATATCAAGATATCTCAGTTGTTATGTTAACAATGAATGCATGCCGCTCAAAATATTATTTATCTCTGTTTCAAAAATCGAGCTCTGGCACCTCTACAAATCCCTGCTTCCCTCTACGAAGGTCCTATCTATTTACTTCTATGTTGAGTCATCGTCCTCTTATCAAAAAGCACCAGTTGGAGAGCACCGCTGTCATTTGCATGCATTACTATTAATTTATATTGAGTATGACTGGATCTCTTTTACCATGAATTACAATGTTTAGTCAGTCCTTGATCTTCAGATGTGCTCTGCATTTATGTTTTGCGGTCTCAGAAAGGGCTAGCGAGATACCATCTTGTTGTATTATATTATGATTGTTTTGAGAAAGTGTTGTCATCCGAGATTTATTATTATTGCTTGCTAGTTTATTATGCCATTGATATGAGTAAATATGAGACCTAAGTGTTATTGTGAATATGGTCAGTTCATAATCTTTGCTGAAAACTTGAATGTTGGCTTTACATATTTGCAACAACAGGAGCAAACAGAGTTTGTAAAAGTTTTTTCTTTATCACTTTCAGTTTGTCAACTGAATTGCTTGAGGACAAGCAAAGGTCTAAACTTGGGGGAGTTGATACGTCTCCATCGTATCTACTTTTCCAAACACTTTCGCCCTTGTCTTGGACTCTAACTTGCATGATTTGAATGGAACTAACCCGGACTAACGCTGTTTTCAGCAGAACTGTCATGGTGTTATTTTTGTGCAGAAATAAAAGTTCTCGGAATGACCTGAAACTCCACGGAGATTTTTTTGGAATTAATAAAAAATACTGGAGAAAGAATCAAGGCCAGGGGGCCCACACCCTGTCCACAAGGGTGGGGGCGTGCCCACCCCCCTGGGGCACGCCTCTCTGCCTCGTGGGCCCCCTGATGCTCCACCGACTTCAACTCCAACTCAATATATTCACGTTCGGGGAGAAAAAAAATCAGAGACAAGGAATCATCGTGTTTTACGATATGGAGCCACCGCCAAGTCCTAAACTCTCTCTAGAGGGGTGATCTGGAGTCCGTCCACGACTCCGGAGAGGGGAATCCGTCGCCGTCGTCATCATCAACCATCCTCCATCACAAATTTCATGATGCTCACTGCCGTGTGTGAGTAATTCCATCGTAGGCTTGATGGACGGTGATGGGTTGGATGAGATTTACCATGTAAGCGAGTTAGTTTTGTTAGGGTTTGGTCCCTAGTATCCATTATGTTCTGAGATTGATGTTTCTATGACATTGCTATGCTTAATGCTTGTCACTAGGGCCCGAGTGCCTTGATTTCAGATCTGAACCTATTATGTTTTCATGAATATATGTGAGTTCTTGATCCTATCTTGCAAGTCTATAGTCACCTACTATGTGTTATGATCCGGCAACCTCGAAGTGACAACAATCGGGACCACTCCCGGTGATGACCGTAGTTTGAGGAGTTCATGTATTCACTAAATGTTAATGCTTTGGTCTGGTACTCTATTAAAAGGAGGCCTTAATATCCCTTAGTTTCCAATAGGACCCCGTAACCACGGGAGGGTAGGACAAAAGACGTCATGCAAGTTCTTTTCCATAAGCACGTATGACTATATTCGGAGTACATGCCTACATTACATTGATGAATTGGAGCTAGTTCTGTGTCACCCTATGTTATAACTATTTCATGAGGAATCGCATCCGACATAATTATCCATCACTGATCCAATGCCTACGAGTTTTTCACATATTGTTCTTCGCTTAGTTACTTTACTGTTGCTACTGTTACAATTACTACAAAACTGCTACTATTACTTTTGCTACCATTACCATTACTTCCATACTACTTTGCTACTAAATACTTTGCTACAGGTATTAAGTTATCCAGCTATGGTTGAATTGACAACTCAACTGCTAATACTTGAGAATATTCTTTGGCTCCCCTTGTGTCGAATCAATAAATTTGGTTTGAATACTCTACGTTCAAAAACTGTTGCGGTCCCCTATACTTGTGGGTTATCAGTCGGTACAACCAGTCTCATGAACATGCTCATGTATGTCGGTCCGGGCCGCTTCATCCAACAATACCGCCGAATGAAAGTAAGACGTTGGTGGTAAGCAATATGACTATTATTGGCCACAACTCTTTGTGTTCTACTTGTGCAATCATCTACGCATAGACCTAGCTCGGATGCCACTGTTGGGGAATGTAGTAGGTAATTTCAAAATTTTCCTATGATCATGCAAGATCTATCTAGGAGATGCATCACAAAGAGAAGGGGAGAGTGTGTCCATGTACCCTCGTAGACCGAAAGCGGAAGCATTTAGTTAACACGGTTGATGTAGTTGAACATCTTCACGATCCAACCAAACCAAGTACCGAACGTGCGGCCCCTTCATGTTCAGCACACATTCAGCTCGATGAATTCCCCCGAACTCTTGATCTAGTAGAGGGTCTAGGGAGAGTTTCGTCAGCACGACGGCGTGGCAACGGTGTTGATGATGTGATCCGCGCAGGGCTTCGCCTAAGCACTACGACGCTATGACCCGAAGAGTAAACTGTGGAAGGGGGCACTGCACAAGGCTAAGAGAAATCTTGGTCTGTCTTTGGGGTGCCCCCTGCCCCCGTATATAAAGGAGGGGAGGAGGAGGCCGGCGGCCTAGGAGGGGCGCGCCAAGTGGGGAGTCCTACTAGGACTCCCTGGTCCTAGTAGGATTCCCCTTTCCTTTCCGGAATAGGAGAAGAGGGAAAGAGGTGGAGGAGAAGGAGGAAAGAGGGGCCACGCCCCCACCCCTAGTCCAATTCGGTTTGGGCTAGGGGGGCGCGCGCCCACCTGGCCACCGCCTCCTCTCTTCCACTAAGTCCCATGAAGGCCCATTAATCCCCTAGGGGGGTTCCGGTAACCTCCCACTACTAGGGAAAACATTATACACAGAACTATAGCTGTAGCGCTTGTTAAAAAAGCTCGCTACTACTAGACAGTAGTAGCGCATGCAAAATAAGCGCACTGCAGATACATATATAGCAGTAGCGCTTCTCGTTGCAAAAGCGCTACTACTAAAATTCCAACCACTAAGCCAATAGGCTACACATAGTAGTAGCAACCTTTCAAGAACCGCGCTACCGCTAATATTGTTATAGTAGCGTGTTTAGGTGTAAGGCGCTACTGCTAACAAAAAGAAAATAAAATGAAAAACAAATAGAAAAGTAAATGAAAATGAAAGAAATAGAAAAAGGAGAAAGGAAAAAAATAAAATGTAAAGAAAAATAAACAAAAAAGGGAAAAAGGAGGAAGGCATAGCAGTAGCGCGTTTGCTGAAACGTGCTATAGCTAACTTAGCTATAGCGCATTTTCAGTAAGCGCTACCATTATGTTTCACTTAACCATCGGTTTCCCTCCCCCCAGCCACCACTTGTCCCCAAAATCCCTCGCCCCACTTCGCTGTCGTCTCCCCAATTCACCGTCGCCCCACTTTGCCATCGTCTCCTGCCAGCGTTGATGCCCGCAACCTCACCATCTCCCCCCGAGGCCGCGCTCATCCTCACCGCCGCCGCTTGAGGCCGCCCAGCCTCACCGCCACTACCTCTCGGGCCACCCTCGATCTCACCGTCGCCGCCCTCGACCTCACCGCCGCCCGAGCCTGCCCAGGACCGCCGCTGCCCGAGCCCGAGCCTGCCCTCCCCGCCCCTGCCTCCGTCGTCGAGAACCTCCCTGCCACAGTCTCTCCCCTCTCTGTAAGCCCCCCACCCCTCCTCTCTTTGCATTTTAGAGCAAAAATTAGTTTAGAGCAAAAGTTAGTTTATAGCAAAAAAATTAGTTTTGAGCAAAAGATGTTAAGTAGTAGATGTTAGAGCAAAAATTAGTTTAGAGCAAAAAATTTAGTTTATAGCAAAAGTTAGTTAGGGCAGTAGGGTTTAGTTAGGGTTTTTGTTTACCTAGATGTTTTTTTAAGAAAAAAATGAAGAAAATGTTGTAGCAGTCCTGCTAGTAGTATATAGTGATACTAGTAGATGTTAATTAGGTTAGGGCAGTAGTGGTACTAGTAGATGTTAATTAGATGCTTTTTAGTTAGGGCAGTAGGGTTTTGCTAGGTTAATTAGGTTAGGAGTGCTGCTAGTAGTAGTGGTACAGTAGGTTAATTAGGTGAAGTTAAATGAATAACCTAAATGAATGAAATTAGTAGTTAACTGATTTTTTTCCTTTCATCAATATAGAGCACTAAAGTAAACTGTTTTTTGTTCTATTAGTAGTTAAATGAATTTTCTTCTACACTTAGTTTTTGAATTAGCTTGTGAAATTTGGACATGTGGTTCCTCATGTATATTTGGACATGTGTTGCGGTGTCGAAGATGGATATTTGAACACTGTTTCCAGGGAATGAAGCCGAGTGGCCTATGTTTTGCCGGAATGTTGATTCATTTCTATTCCGGCAAATTTCAGGTTCTTGATTTGTCCACTTTTTTAGCAAAAGTCATGCCGAAATTTTCCGTGAATTTTGGCATGACTTGTGCTACAACCTAGGACATATCGAGTGCCCGGGATTTTCCGCACCGGGAAGGAGTCAATGTTCCAGCAAAGCATAGGCCTTTTTTATGTCATTATTCATTTTATTAGGTCTAGAATTAATTGACTAGATTTAATCGTAGGAAACGTGGCTAGCAACGATGAAGGACAGGGTTCTGTTGACTGCGACAGCGTGTACCTGGCGGCGGACGAATTTTTGAGGGAAGCCGACGATCAACAGTTGATGTTGTTGGGTCCACCTGTCACATCAAAGACTGAGACCGACATCGAGACCGGCGCTGAGACTGAGACCGACGTTGAGACAGATACCGGCATCGAGACCGGTGCTGAGACTGAGACCGGCGCCGAGACTAGCGGAGCTGGTATAGAACCAAAAGCAAAGAGGCAATGGCTTCCTAACAAGCTCAAGACTACTAGACTGGTGGTGATAGAGGTGGACGACGGCACTTTTGAGCCAAACGCGCCCGTGGAAGCGCACTCATGCTACGACAATCAAATAGGCTGCATCGTACGGACAACCGCCACCATCAACGATGAGAAACTAAAGAAGATAGATAATATGAGGCCCTCCCTCCTAAAGAAGCTGCACAAGATATTCTTGTTCCCGGGCCGGAATGAAAAGGATTATAAAGATCCAGATAAGGACCCGGCAATGAAGAAGATAAACAAACATGCCATGACCAAGTTTAGCGATGCGTTGGCCGCTTGGAAAGCAAGGGTGAAACATCGGATCGACAACAAAAAGGAACCCTACTCCGAGATTGTAAAGGATAATCCGACAATCACAGAAGAGCATTTTGAAATATTCAAGGCGGCTTGCGAGGCTGAAGCTGCCAAAAAAAAGTCGAAGTACATATGGGCCAAGGAGGACGCGGAAGCCGAGAGTCTGGGCATCCGAGACCCCTTGGCGGAGTTCACCGTCCCGTAGGAGCGTGACGTCCTCAGGGCCCGGCACCGTTGGGACCTAGTGAAGAAGGTTTTCGAGACGAACGCGGTAACGACGGAGTTCATGAGACTGCTGGTAATTTTAGTTTTTGATCAATTTGACTGTACGTTAGTCATATTTGTAAACGATTCTTGTGCCTTTTGCAGAGAGAGCAGCACAGGATTGCGGCCGAAAGCGACTCACCGTCTGAGGCGTTGGCAAGGCCCAAGTGGGACACTCCATTCAACCGGGCGTTGAACATATTGAAAGGACTCTTGGTGGAGACTCGACTGTCATATGGACGCGTGCACGGTGTCGGACACGGCGCCACATGGAAGAAGTACTACCGTTAGACCACGGAGGAGAGAAAGGAAAGACGGAGGTTAACTGAAGAAAACATCGACAAGAAGGTTGAGATTGTGGTTAAGAAGAAATCATCTGAGACAGTCGCCACAGTGGTAGCTGCCGCAAAACAGGTGGTTGCAGATATGTCTACTATCTTGGTTCCGATCCTTTTCAATTGGAGCAGGCAAAATCCAGAAAAAAGTGTAGCAGACTTTCCCCTTATTGACTTCTTCGGGAGCAGCTCGACTAGCATTGCACCAGCACCTGCAGCTGCACCTGCTCCTGCACCTACTCCTGCACCGGTTCCCACACCTGCTCCGGCATGAGACGTGCTCGGCGTTGCTTCGTCTTTGGCTGAGCTCGACGCCCTCACGGTATCTGTCACACTGGCCCTCTTCAATAAATGTATAATCTCCCGTTTTCGTTGCCTTTCGGATGTCTCATGTTGCAGACTTTTCTTTGCAGGCCGACGAAACCCCGTGCACCATATTGTACACCATCGGCAACCAGAAGGTGGACGTGGGGAAGGCGACAATAATGGAGCCGAAGGAACCATTGTTCCACAGCCGGCCGATCCCCCCGGACGTCTTCAAGGTTTCTGTGGCCAGTGTCAAACCGGGCCATGAGAATTTGGCTCCTCTTGTACTAGGGGCGATGACGACGAGACCCTGCGGCGGCTTGGTGATTGCAATGGGTGGGTCCTGTTGTGGCCAAAGAGTCTGCTTTGTCTGGAGGCGTCCGGGAGCACACCCACGAGCACACAGTTAGGTATGAACATCAACACCCCACCTACCCAATTAGCATCAGTTGTCGTGCTGGGTGATAGTGGACGGGGTGAGGAAGAGGCTCCATTAGTCGCTGGTGACGTCACCATAGATGAGGATGAGGATGAGGATGACAATGACACTCAACAGTATGTCAATACTGGTGCCTACTTAGGGTTTGAGCGTCATGAGTCGGTGCCTGAATTGCCACCTCCGGAGTCTGAATGTATTATGGAAGACCTTCCGATAGCAAAGAAGTCTAGGAAGAGACCGAGGAAAGGCAACAAAGCTGCTTCTATGATCCAGTCGCCTTAGTAGCCTCGGGTTCATGACCGTATAGATATCCCCGGTGCGGCAAAATGGCATATCCTCGGTGAACCAATGCAACCTAAAGCAGCGATAGGGGCCAGATTCGGCGATGTAAGGAGACTTCATGCCGATGTGATGCGGATATAGAAAGGCCTCATCGCCTCGAAAAATCCAGGATACCCACTCTATGTGGTTAACATGTCGCGGCAATTGTCACAGGTCGACACATTCCCCGCAGAGAAGTTCTTCCTTCGATTCGATTACATCTTCGACTTGCTTCACTTGAAGAAGCTGGATTTTACGTTTGTCCGCCTTTATGACTTGCACATGAAATAGCTCATTAGGGTTGAGCAGATACCTTATATTTGTGTCGCTGACCCATACTTCATGCAGGAGGGCTTCTTGGCAGTCTGTGCAAAGCACTGTGAATACGCGAGGGACTACCTTGTCAATTTCATGCTTGCCAATAAGGACAAGGAGGCGATTCTCGTGCCTTATCATCCCCTGTAAGTCATCCGCACGTATATCCTTCCTTCGATTTCAATCATTCATTTGCATGATGGAGGCTAATTAATTTGAGGTGTACTTATTTTGCGCGGCGGCGGGCGCGCCGTCCTCATAATCCTCTACCCCCGATACTCCCACGCTCTTTACTTGGACTTGTCGAAGAACATTAACAAAAAGGATTACACCCACATCAAGTCTGCTCTCGACAGTGCTATGTTTTACTATGGTACACGGGGTGGAGAGGTCAAGGACAAGAAGAGGAGGGACGGCAGGCCCGCCTTCGGCCATAAGACCGACTTCTGCTGCATCCAGCAACTGAGTGATTCTCTTAATGATGGATTCTATGTCCTACACCACATGTTGGAGTACAGACGGGATCACCAGAACCTACACATGTCACCTAGATCCAGCGATGCCCATATTCTACAATGGGCAAAGGACTTAGGAGATATCGAGGATCATCGACTTCGAGATGAGTTCTATCACATCTAGCGCGAACTTGCCCAAATCATCATGAAGGAGGTAGTCAAAAAAACAGGGATGTTCTACGAAGAAGGACAAATGTCGCGGGAAGACGTCCGAACACGCGTAGCCTCTTAGCGTCTCGACCTGAAGCCTTTCACTAAGTTCGGGGACTATCTCCCTGACATGGATGGATGGCACGACATGTTGGAGTGATTGTCGATATATGACAAGTGTTCGTTTAGTCTGCACTTCCTGTATGACAAAACTTTGAGTTATGCACGACGAAACTTTATTTGTGATGTAATTAAACCATCCTCCTCGACTAGCAAAGATCACTCTAGTTAGGGCATTTTGGGTACGATGAACTTTGTTATTTATGCTTATGATATGTTGCTTCTATTTTTGCCAAGTCTGTCTCTTTCTGTTGCTCAACTATAAATGTTGCATATCATCGACTCATGTGACGATGCAGGTGCATAGATCATCGATGGTGAAGAAGTGCTACGCCAGGAGTATACAATGAGTGGCCGGAGTGTCAGGCCCAGGTGTACCAGTTTCCGGTTTTCGAGAGGCAGCCAGTAGTTAGTTTAGGTTTACGCTAATGCGAGAGAGGGATACGAACTCATGTACTGCATAGTTCCGCTCTCACTCATAGTGATAGCTCTTCTCGCGTATATCATTGTTTAGATGGATGACGATGTAGTTGCAAGTAATCGAGACTTGTATCGCTATTTTTGAGATGATGACGGATGATGATTATGATGATGACATGATTTGGTGAGACTATATTTGTATGTATATGCTATGATTACATTTATATGTGTATGATATGCTAAAGATTATTGTATAAAGCCTATTCAAATACAAAACAAATATGCAAAAAAACAAAAAGTAATAAAACTATAGCAGTAGCGAGGGGAATAAAGTTAGCAGTAGCGCTCCCTTACCAGTAGCACTTCCAGCTAAAAAGCGTTGCAGATATTAGCAGCAGCGCTCTGCAATAAAGCTCACTACTGTTAGCCATGTATAGCAGCAGCGTGGGATCACACGCGCTACTGCTATACGTTAGCTGTAGCACCTTATCAGTAGAGCGTCACCCCGCGCTACTGATAGGCAAAATACCCGCGCTACTGCTAGGGTTTTCCCTAGTAGTGTCCCGGTACTCCGGAAAATTTCCAAACCTTTCCAAAACCTTTCCGGTGTCCGAACATAACCTTCCAATATATCAATCTTTATGTCTCAACCATTTCAAGACTCCTCGTCATGTCCGTGATCTCATCCAGGACTCTGAACAAACTTCGGTTATCAAAAACACATAACTCTTAATACAAATCATCATCGAACGTTAAGCATGCGGACCCTACAGGTTCAAGAACTATGTAGACATGATCGAGACACATCTTTGATCAATCACCAATAGCGGAACCTGGATCCTCGTATTAGCTCCTACATATTATATGAAGATCTTTATTGGTCAAACCGCACAACAACATATGTTATTCCCTTTGTCATCGGTATGTTACTTGCCCGAGATTCGATCGTTGGTATCATCATGCCTAGTTCAATCTCGTTACTGGCAAGTCTCTTTACTCGTTCCGTAATGCTTCATCCCGCAACTAACTCATTAGTCACACTACTTGCAAGGCTTATAGTGATGTGCATTACCGAGAGGGCCCAGAGATACCTCTTTGATACACGGAGTGACAAATCCTATTCTTGATCTATGCCAACCCAACAAACACCTTCGGAGACACCTGTAGAGCATCTTTATAATCACCCAGTGACGTTGTGACGTTTGATAGCACACAAGGTATTCCTCCAGTATTCGGGAGTTGCATAATCTCATAGTCAGAGGAACATGTATAAGTCATGAAGAAAGCAGTAGCAATAAAACTGTAACGATCATAATGCTAAGCTTATGGATGGGTCTTGTCCATCACATCATTCTCTAATGATGTGATCCCGTTCATCAAATGACAACACATGTCTATGATTAGGAAACATAACCATCTTTGGTTAACGAGCTAGTCAAGTAGAGGCACACTAGGGACACAACGTATTGTCTATGTATTCACACATGTACTAAGTTTCCGGTTAATACAATTCTAGCATGAATAATAAACATTTATCATGATATAAGGAAATATAAATAACAACTTTATTATTGCCTCTAGGGCATATTTCCTTCAAGTGGGGGCGGGGGGGGGGGGGGGGGGGGCTTTGTAGGTGACGTGAGGAACGTATGGTTTGTTTTAAGCGTGGATGGCATTAATCCTTCTGGGGAGCAGAGCAGCAATCATAGCACCTGGCCCGTGACTCTATATATCTATAACCTTCCTCCTTGGTTGTGCATGAAGCGGAAGTTCATTATGATGCCAGTGCTCATCCAAGGCCCTAAGCAATCCAGCAACGACATTGTTATGTACCTAAGGCCATTAGTTGAAGAACTTTTATAGCTATGGAATAGAAAAGGTGTACATGTGTGGGATGAGCACGACCAGCAGGAATTTGACCTACATGCGTTGCTGTTTGTAACCATCAATGATTGGCCTGCTCTCAGTAACCTTACAAGACAGACAAACAAGGGATACCACGCATGCACGCACTGTTTAGATGACACCGAAAGTATATATATTTGGACAAATGCAGGAAGAATGTGTACCTGGGCATCATCGATTTCTTCCGACGAACCATCAATGTTGAAAGAAAGGCAATCATTTCAATGGGAAGGAAGATCACTGAAAGAAGCCCGCCGTCTGTACTAGGGATCACATACTGGCTATGATCAATGATTTACAAGTAATCTTTGGGAAGGGTCCCGGTGGACTATCTGTTCCGAATGACGCTGAGGGACGTGCACCCATGTGGAAGAAGAAATCTATATTTTGGGACCTAACCTATTGGAAAGACCTAGAGGTCCACTCTGCAATTGATGTGATGCACGTGGCGAAGAATCTTTGCGTGAACCTGCTAAGCTTCTTGGGCGTGTATGGGAAGACAAAAGATACACCTGAGGCAGGGGAGGACTAGCAACATGTGCACGAAAAAGACGGCATGCCTCCAAAGCAGTATGAAGGTCCTTCCAGCTATGCTCTTACCAAAGAGTGAAGGAAATCTTCTTTGAATGCCCTCTCAGTATGATGGTCCCGTCTGGCTTCTCGTCGAATATAAAGGGAATAATAAATATGGTAGAGAAAAAGTTCAAGAACTTAAAGTCTCATGACTGCCACATGATTACGATGCAACTACTTCCGGTTGCATTGAGGGGGCTTCTACCGGAAAATGTTCGATTAGCCATTGTGAAGCTATGTGCATTCCTTAATGCAATCTCTCAGAAGGTGATTGATCCAAAAATCCTACCAAGGTTAAGGAGTGATTTGGCGCAATGTCTTGCCAGTTTCAAGCTGGTGTTCCCACCATCTTTCTTCAATATCATGACGCACATCCTAGTTCATCTAGTCAACGAGATTGCCATTTTGGGCCCTGTATTTCTACACAATATGTTCCCCTTTGAGAGGTTCATGGGAGTCTTAAACAAATATGTTCGTGACTGTGCTAGGCTAGAAGGAAGCATCTCCACGGGCCATCAAACAAAGGAGGTCATTGGGTTTTGTGTTGACTTCATTCCTGACCTTAAGAAGATTGGTCTCCCTCAATCATGGTATGAGGGGAGACTGACTGGAAAAGGCATGCTAGGAGAGGACTCAATAATATGTAGGGATGAGCATTCTTAGTCTCAAGCACACTACACAGTTCTACAGAATTCTACCTTGGTGACCCCTTATGTCAATGAACACAAGAATATTCTGCGCTCCAAACACCCATAGCAGTGTGATGACTGGATTACATGTGAACACATCAGGACTTTCGGCAGTTGGTTGCAAACACGTCTCATGGGTGACAACATTGTTTCTGATGAGCTGTACTCGTTGGCGAGGGGACCATCTACGAATGTATTGACTTACAAAGGGTATGAGATAAATGGGAATACATTTTACACAATCGCCCAAGATCAAAAGAGCACCAACCAAAACAGTGGTGTCCGCTTTGACGCAGCAACCAAGAGGGGAAATGATACATATTATGGTTACATAGTGGACATATGGGAACTTGACTATGGACATGATTTTAAGGTCCCTTTGTTTCAGTGCAAATGGGTCAATCTGTTAGGAGGCAGGGTACAGGTAGACCCACAGTACGGAATGACAATAGTGGATCTGAACAATCTGAACCATTCGTCCTAGCCAATGATGTGGCACATGTTTTCTATGTGAAGGACATGTCTACCAAACCGAGAAAAAGAAAAGATAAGGAAGAGAATACATCATACGATGAGCCAAAGCGCCATATAGTTCTTTCAGGAAGAAGAGACATCGTGGGAGTGGAGGGCAAGACAGACATGTCTGAAGATTATGAAAAGTTTCATGAAATTCCTCCCTTCAAAGTCAAGGCTGGCCCAAGCACCTTGTTAAAGGATGAAGATTATCCATGGTTACGGCGCAATAAGCAGAGGACACAAGCAAAGAAAAAGTGAAGACTATCACTGCAGTTACATGTGAAGAAATGAAATGCCTTTTGTAACAGAGGAGTTTTCGTATGAAACCTTGATACTTTGAAAGAGATTGTCCATTTTGTACACGAAGTGCATCCATCTTTTTTGTAACCCTCTCAACTTTTTAGAACATGCTATGTGGGTGAATTGATGATACCATGCCAACTTGCAACCTTTTCAGAGTTTATTTGTAGTGCTTTTCAATTTTAGGGTCATTTTGCTTAAAAAAATCAGTAAATGCATGAAAAATAACAATTGAAGTCGGAAAGGGTTGAAAATTTATGATGTGGCTTTGAATGGTGCATTTTGAACACACAAAAAGTCTGGAGTTCAAATAAGTTCAAAAAAAGAAATCCCTTTGTAACAGATGAGTTTTCGTTCGAAACCCTGATAATTAGAAAGAGATTGTCCATTTTATACACGAAGTGCATCCAGTTTTTGCCGTAACCCTCTCAACTTTTTAGAACATGCTATGTGGGTGAAATTATGATACCATGCCAACTTTCAACCTTTTTAGAGTTCATTTGTAGTGCTTTTCAATTTCAAGGTCATTTAGCTTAAAAATCAGTAAATGCATGAAAAATACCAAATGAAGTCTGAAAGGGTTGAAAATTCATGATGTGGCTTTGAATGGTGCATTTTGAACACACAAAAAAATCTGGAGTTCAAATAAGCTCAAAAAGATGAAATCCCTTTGTAACAAATGAGTTTTCGTCCGAAACCCTGATACTTTGAAAGAGATTGTCCATTTTGTACACGAAGTGCATCCAGTTTTTGCTGTAACGCTCTCAACTTTTTAGAACATGCTATGTGGGTGAAATAATGATACCATGCCAACTTTCAACCTTTCCAGAGTTCATTTGAAGTGCTTTTCAATTTCAGGGTCATTTAGCTTAAAAAATTAGTAAATGCATGAAAGATACCAAATGAAGTCAGAAAGGGTTGAAAATTGATGGTGTGGCTTTCAATGGTGCATTTTGAACACACAAAAGGTCTGCAATTCAAATAAGTTCAAAAAGATGAAATCCCTTTGTAACAGATGAGTTTTCGTCTGAAACCCTGATACTTCGAAAGATATTGTCCATTTTGTACACGAAGTGCATCCAGTTTTTGTTGTAACCCTCTCAACTTTTTAGAACATGCTATGTGGGCGAAATGATGATACCATGCCAACTTTCAACCTTTTCAGAGTTTATTTGAAGTGCTTTTCAATTTCAGGGTCATTTAGCTCAAAGAATGAACTAATGGCAAAAAGAATGAACTTGAAAACTTTTACGAAACTCTAATAGCAAAAAGAATGAACTAAAAATAATCAATTAAAATATTATGTTATGATCAATTAAAACAAAACTATAATATTGTTCAATAGCAAAAAGAATCAACTAAAAAGCTTTTATAAAACTCTAATAGAAAAAAGGAATCAACTAAAAAGATTTTATAAACCTCTACTATTTTTGAAACTAAAATTATATAAAATTTATGCAACTAAAATTATCAAAGTATTTTTTGTTCAAAAAATTAATAGCAAAAAGAATTTTGAAAAAGAATTTGTTTTGTTAGAAACTTTAATAGCAAACTAAAATAACAAAATATATATTTGATTAAAACAGACATTTAAAATAACCTAAAAATTACCAAATTGAATATAATGATAAAACACAGTAATATTAAATAGTAGGAAAAAGAATCACTCAAAAATCTATTTTTATGGTGAAGTTATTCACAAACTAGTGATTCACACAAATTTGAAAGAATTCAAAATTAAACTATTCAAATTTGAAAACTAATGGCACTAACAAAATGTTTATATTTTTTGTGACCTAAAAGCAAAAATAATCACTTAAAAATTGTAAGTATTTAGCTATAAGTAGAAACAAAAGAAAATAAATAGAGCAAAAAACAAAACAAAAAACTAGAAAAAAAAAGTCGTCTCCTGGTACACCACGACGTGAATACGACTTGAAACCCAACCACTAGTTGGGCCAGGATTTAGGCCCGCAGCAAGCCTAGTAGGCCCACAGGCAGTGGAGTGTGAGATTAGGCCCATAAGCCTGCAGTTGAGAGGAGCTCGAGAGGGTTGGCGCAGCAGTGCTTATAAACCACTCTCGAGCCCTCTCAGCTAGCGAGGTGGGACTAAACATTTGGCCCCGGGCAGCAGCACCCTTTCGTCCTGGTTTGTGGCACAACTTGGGACCAATACCCACCTTTGGTCCCCGTTCGTGGCACAAACCGGGACCAATACCCACCTTTGGTCCCGGTTCATGCCACCAACTGGGACAAAAGCTGCGGGAAGCAGAGACCTTTGGTCCCGGTTGGTGGCACGAACTAGGACCAAAGGTGGGTATTGGTCCCGGTTTGTTCCACCAACCGGGACCAAAGGTTGTGGTATATAAGGCCACACGTAGAAAAAAATTCCCAAATCTCCCATTCTCTCCCGTGACGGCCGAACCATAGCACGACGCCGCCAGACTGCTGCGCCGGAGATCGTCGTCGCCTAGCCGTCACCGCGCCATGCCCCGACGCCGCGCCCTGCCCCGACCTTGTTGTCGCCAAGCCCTGCCCCGATGCCGTCCCTGGTCCCCTGTAACACTGTGAGCCGCGCCTCGCCGTTCCCCTTCTCCCCCCCACCCCCCGCGTGCTCCCCAACGCCACCGCCCGCACTACGGCCGCTCCGACGACCGCCCCTGTTTTATTTTTCTTTTTTTCCTTTATTCAAGTTGAATTATGTAATGGAGATTATTGGATATTATGTAATGCTCTATATATGCTCTTTTTGAAATTTTAGGTATATGCTCTGTATATGCTCTTTTTTGCATTTTTAGAAAAATATAGGAGATTATGTAATGCCCACAAAAGTCTATTTTTTGTTCATAAAATTTTTATGTATGTATGTTCATATGCAAAAGTTACATTTAAGAAAAAATAAAATGTTTGTATGTTCATATGCAAAGAATATGCAAAAGTTAAAAAATTTTATGTTCATAGAATTTTTTTTGGTGATATTGTAGAATATGAACCTTTTGAATATGGATGGATGGATGGATGAACATTTTGTTAGATAATTTTTTCTGTAGTATATATATGAAAACTTGGTCATTTTTTTGAAGTAGTAGATGATGATGATGATATGATGATATATGAAAACTTGGTCAATTTTTTTGTAGATGATGATGATGATGATGATGATGATGATGATGATGATGATGATGATGATATATGAAAACTTGGTCAATTTTTTCTGTTGTAATTTTGTTCGATGAATGTTTTATGTTAAAACGCATATTAAGTTTGTTCGATGAATGTTTCATGGGAGAGAGGGAGTAAAAACTCATCAGACATGAGGGAGGAGTCCCCCTCCGATTCATCTATCTGAACATTCCTGGATGTTATCCCCCCTCACCTATATATCGTGTAGTGCCGCGTTAGAACACCCCTAACTCTCTCGGGAATTCAACATATATTCAAATTTACCAAGTTACTAAGTTAAAATATTCATATATTCAAAATGAGTTAAAAGACTCATACATTCAAAATTTACTCCCAGTCCGCTCGCCCAACTAACTCTCGAGGCCACCCAAACCCTAGAAGAAAGAGCATTGTCGATCTCCTACCCCCTCCCGTCCCTACCCGATAACTTCTACATGCGGGGGGGGGGGGGGGGCGTTGGACATGAACGAGAGAGGCGGTCCGTAATTAATCCAATGCTGATATATGCATATGATTCATTGTTGTGATTAGCTATAGGTCTATGTTTGCCATTAATATATCCATCTCACATGTTTGTATATATTGCCATGTTGTAATATTTGTAGAAACCATGGACAGAGACTTGGAACAAGAAGAGTTGATGGGGGATATAATCCGCGACGGAGCTGATACCTTGTCGTTTCCAATGACACAGATGGTTGGGGAGGAGAGGATAACGGCTCCGGTAATCCAACAATGGAGGAGTAAGGAGATGATGACGGCTCCGGTGACCGAATGGTGGAGGAAGAAGGAGATCATGATGACGGCTCCGATGACCGAACGGAGGAGGGAGCTATTGCAAAGTTCGGCGAGGTATATATATTAATTAAGCTTGTGTTGACTTGATTAATTGTTTTGGTATGTGCATATATTAACGCTTCTTTCTTCTTTTATAGCCCTCCGGATCAAGCCAAACTTCCGTAAGGAAACAAGGCCCGAAGAAAAGGTTGTGCTAGGATGAAAAGTTCACAATCACAGAAATCGCGGACGATGGCCAACCGATTGCTCCCAAGCGGACCAAGGACATGTTTATCTCAGTGCGGAGCTATTGTTAGGGATAGCGTCCCGATAAGCTTGCATCAATGGACTAAGAGTAAGGACGGCCCTGAAGTTTCTTATGTCCAGGATAGACTGAAAGGCGATCTTTGGGCCTCGCTGATGACAAATTTCAGCCTCCCACCAGAGGAGGATCCTATTAACCCTGTTATAGAGCCAAAGGTCAAGGTGTTTGCTCTTAACAAGATGGTAGATCTATTCAGAAACTGGAAGAAAGAGTTGAACAGAAAGTTTGTCAACAAAGGGAAGACTCTAGAATTCACCAGTCAATATGAGAAGAGAAGAGATGACTGGCCCACATTTTTGGCCTACAAGAAATCGAAGAAGGGTTTGAAAAAGTCAACGACAAACAATAAAAATGCTGCAAAGAAGAAGTATCACCATCACACGGGGTCAGGTGGCTACTACAAAGCCCGGCCATTGTGGGACAAAGCTGAGAAAGAGATACTAGCTAAAGGGGTCCAACCAACGCCATTGAACTCGCCAGACCGTGCAAGGACTTGGTTCTTCGGGGTTGGGGGAACTTTGGACCCAGAAACAGGGGAGTGTGTTTAGACGGACGAGCAACTTGCAATACCCATCAAGAAGCTTCAGAAATATATCAGGGCAGCGCAAGAAGGGACGTTCATTCCCGACAGAGAGAAGGACGAGCTGACAGAGGCCCTCGGGAATCCTGAGCACCCTGGACGAACACGAGGCACACCAGGCCCCGTTCCATGGGTGCATGGGTTTCCCGGTAGTGGTGGTTACAGAAGCCGAGAGAGGAAGAGGAAAGCGAAAGCGAGTGAAATGGAGAAGCTCAATACAAGAATAGCAGCGCTAGAGGAACTTGTGAGCCAGCGAGCTACCGGCCAACCATCTCAGCGGCACAAAGATCCTTGCTTCGACATTGGTGAAGGAAATATGCCCTAGAGGCAATAATAAAGTTATTATTTATTTCCTTATTTCATGATAAATGTTTATTATTCATGCTAGAATTGTATTAACCAGAAACATAATACATGTGTGAATACATAGACAAACATAGTGTCACTAGTATGCCTCTACTTGACTAGCTCGTTAATCAAAGATGGTTAAGTTTCCTAACCATAGACATGAGTTGTCATTTGATTAACGGGATCACATCATTAGCAGAATGATGTGATTGACTTGACCCATTCCATTAGCTTAGCACTTGATCATTTAGTATGTTGCTATTGCTTTCTTCATGACTTATACATGTTCCTATGACTATGAGATTATGCAACTCCCGTTTACCGGAGGAACACTTTGTGTGCTACCAAACGTCACAACATAACTAGGTGATTATAAAGGTGCTCTACAGGTGTCTCCGAAGGTACTTGTTAGGTTGGCGTATTTCGAGATTAGGATTTGTCACTCCGATTGTCGGAGAGGTATCTCTGGGCCCACTCGGTATTGCACATCACTATAAGCCTTGCAAGCATTGCAGCTAATGAGTTGGTTGCGGGATGATGTGTTACGGAACGAGTAAAGAGACTTGCCGGTAATGAGATTGAAGTAGGTATTGAGATACTGACGATCGAATCTCGGGCAAGTAACATACCGTTGACAAAGGGAACAACGTATGTTGTTATGCGGTTTGACCGATAAAGATCTTCGTAGAATATGTGGGAGCCAAGACGTGTCTCGATCCTGTCTACATAGTTCTCGAACCCGTAAGTTCCGCACGCTTAAAGTTCGATGACGGTTATATTATGAGTTTATGTGTTTTGATGTACCGAAGGTAGTTCGGAGTCCCGGATGTGATCACGGACTTGACGACGAGTCTCGAAATGGTCGAGACATAAAGATCAATATATTGTACGACTATATTTGGACACCGGAATGGTTCTGGGTGAGATTGGGACAATATCGGAGCTCCAGGAGGTTATCGGAACCCCCCGGGGAGTATATGGGCCTTAATGGGCTTTAGTAGAAAGGAGGGGAAAGGATCAAGGGAGGGGGCGCCCCCCCCCCCCCCCCCCAAGCCCAATCCGAATTGGGAGGGGGGCCGGCGCCCCCTTTCCTTCCTCCCTCCTTCCTCTTCCTTCCCTCTCCCTCTCCAAATAGGAAAAGGAGGAGTCCATGGGGCACCCACCCCCCAAGCCCAATCCAAATTGGGAGGAGGGCACCCCCCCCCCCTTTCCTTCCTCCCTCCTTCCTCTTCCTTCCCTCTACCTCTCCAAATAGGAAAAGGAGGAGTCCTACTCCCAGTGGGAGTAGGACTCCCCCCCTTGGGCACGCCTCCTCCTCCTGGCCGGCCCCCTCCTCCACTCCTTTATATACGGGGGAGGGGGGCACCCCATAGATACAACAATTGATCCCTTGGATCTCTTAGCCGTGTGCGGTGCCCCCCTCCACCATAGTCCACCTCGATAATATTATTGTAGCGGTGCTTAGGCGAAGCCCTGCATCGGTAGAACATCATCATCATCACCACACTGTCGTGCTGACGGAACTCTCCCTCAAAGCTCAGCTGGAACGGAGTTCGAGGGACGTCATCGAGTTTAACGTGTGCAGAACTCGGAGGTGCCGTGCATTCGGTACTTTATTGGTTGGATCATGAAGACATACGACTACATCAACCGCGTTGTGCTAACTCTTCCGCTTTCGGTCTACGAGGGTACGTGGACACACTCTCCCCTCTCATTGCTATGCATCACCATGATCTTGCGTGTGCGTAGGAAATTTTTTAAATTACTACGTTACCCAACAGTGGCATCCGAGCCAGGTTTTATGCGTAGATGTTATATGCACGAGTAGAACACAAGTGAGTTGTGGGCAATAAAAGTCATATTGCTTACCAGCATGTCATACTTTGGTTCGGCGGTATTGTTGGATGAAGCGGTACGGACCAACATTACGCGTACACTTACGTGAGACTAGTTTTACTGCCATGCTTTGCACACAGGTTACTAGCGGGTGTCAGTTTCTCCAACTTTAGTTGAACCGAGTGTGGCTATGCCCGGTCCTTGAGAAGGTTAAAACAGCACTAACTTGACGAACTATCGTTGTGGTTTTGATGCGTAGGTAAGAACGGTTCTTGCTCAGCCCGTAGCAGCCACGTAAAACTTGCAACAACAAAGTAGAGGACGTCTAACTTGTTTTTGCAGGGCATGTTGTGATGTGATATGGTCAAGGCTGATGCTATATTTTATTGTATGAGATGATCATGTTTTGTAACCGAGTTATCGGCAACTGGCAGGAGCCATATGGTTCTCGCTTTATTGTATGCAATGCAATCGCCCTGTAATTTCTTTAGTTTATCACTAAGCGGTAGCAATAGTCGTAGAAGCAATAGTTGGCGAGACGACAACGATGCTATGATGGAGATCAAGGTTTCATGACGATGGTGATCATGACGGTGCTTCAGAGATGGAGATCACAAGCACAAGATGATGATGGCCATATCATATCACTTATATTGATTGCATGTGATGTTTATCTTTTATGCATCTTATCTTGCTTTGATTGACGGTAGCATTATAAGATGATCTCTCACTAAATTTCAAGAAAAAAGTATTCTCCCTGAGTATGCGCCATTGCCAAAGTTTGTCGTGCCCAGACACCACGTGATGATCGGGTGTGATAAGCTCTACGTCCATCTACAACGGGTGCAAGCCAGTTTTGCACACGCAGAATACTCAGGTTAAACTTGACGAGCCTAGCATATGCAGATATGGCCTCGGAACACTGAGACCGAAAGGTCGAGCGTGAATCATATAGTAGATATGATCAACATAGTGATGTTCACCATTGAAAACTACTCCATTTCACGTGATGATCGATTATGGTTTAGTTGATTTGGATGACGTGATCACTTAGATGATTAGAGGGATGTCTATCTAAGTGGGAGTTCTTAAGTAATATGATTAATTGAACTTTAATTTATCATGACCTTAGTCCTGGTAGTATTTTGCAAATTATGTTGTAGATCAATAGCTCGTGTTGTTGCTTCCCTATGTTTATTTTGATATGTTCCTAGAGAAAACTAAGTTGAAAGATCATAGTAGCAATGATGCGGACTGGGTCCGTGATCTGAGGTTTATCCTCATTGCCACACAGAAGAATTATGTCCTTGATGCACCGCTAGGTGACAGACCTATTGCAGGAGCAGATGCAGACGTTATGAACGTTTGGCTAGCTCAATATGATGACTACTTGATAGTTTAGTGCACCATGCTTAACAGCTTAGAATCAGGACTTCATAGATGTTTTGAACGTCATGGACCATATGAGATGTTCCAGGAGTTGAAGTTAATATTTCAAGCAAATACCCCAGTTGAGATATATGAAGTCTCCAACAAGTTCTATAGCTAAAAGATGGAGGAGAATTGCTCAACTAGTGAGCATGTGCTCAGATTTTCTGGATACTACAATCGCTTGAATCAAGTGAGAGTTAATCTTCCAGATAAGATAGTGATTGACGGAGTTCTCTAGTCACCATCACCAAGTTACTAGAACTTCGTGATGAACTATAGTATGCAAGGGATGACAAAAATGATTTTCCCGAGCTCTTTGTGATGTTGACATCGACGAAGGTAGAAATCAAGAAAGAGCATCAAGTGTTGATGACTGACAAGACCACTAGTTTCAAGAAAAGGGCAATGGGAAAGAAAGGGAACTTCATGTAGAATGTCAAGCAAGTTGTCACTCCCGCAAAGAAGCCCAAAGCTAGACCAAAGCCTGAAACTAAGTGCTTCTACTGCAAAGGAAATGGTCACTGGAAGTGGAAATGCCCTGAATATTTGGTGGATAAGAAGGATGGCAAAGTGAACAAGGGTATATTCGATATACAGGTTATTGATGTGTACGTTACTAGTGTTTATAGTAGCCCCTGGGTATTTGATACTTGTTCGGTTGCTAATATTAGTAACTCGAAACAGGAGTTACAGAATAAACAGAGACTAGTTGAGGGTGAAGTGACGATGTGTGTTGGAAGTGGTTCCAAGGTTGATATAATCATCATCACACACTCCCTATACTTTAGGGATTAGTGTTAAACCTAAATAAATGTTGTTTGGCGTTTGCGTTGAGCATGAATATTATTTGATCATGTTTATTGCAATACGGTTATTCATTTAAAGTCAGAGAATAATTGTTGTTCTGTTTACATGAATAAAACCTTCGATGGTCATACACCCAATCAAAATAGTTTGTTGGATCTTGATTGTAGTGATACACATATTCATAATATTGATGCCAAAAGATGCAAAGTTGATAATGATAGTGCAGCTTAGTTGTGACACTGCCGTTTGGGTCATATCGATGTAAAGCGCATGAAGAAACTCCATAAAGATAGACTTTTGGAATCACTTGATTATGAATCATTTGATGCTTGCGAACCGTGCCTTACGGGCAAGATGACTAAAACTCCGTTCTCCGGAACAATGGAACGAGCTACTGACTTGTTGGAAATAATACATACCGATGTATGCGGTCCAATGAGTATTGATGCTCGCGGCGGGTATTGTTATTTTCTGACCTTCATAGATGATTTGAGAAGATATGAGTATATCTACTTAATGAAGCACAAGTCTGAAACATTTGAAAAGTTCAAAGAATTTCAGAGTGAAGTGGAGAATCATCGTAACAAGAAAATAAAATTTCTACAATCTGATCATAGAAGAGAATATTTGAGTTACGAGTTTGGCCTTCATTTAAAAACAATGTGGAATAGTTTCACTGCTCACGCCACATGGAACACCACAGCGTTGTGGTGTGTCCGAACGTCGTAACCGCACTTTATTGGATATGGTGCGATCTATGATGTATCTTACCGGTTTACCTCTATCGTTTTGGGGTTATGCATTAGAGACAGCTGCATTCACTTTAAATAGGGCACCATCAAAATCCATTGAGATGATGCCTTATGAACTGTGGTTTGGCAAGAAACCAAAGTTGTCATTTCTTAAAGTTTGGGGCTGCAATGCTTATGTGAAAAAGTTTCAACCTGATAAGCTCGAACCCAAATCGGAGAAATGTGTCTTCATAGGATACCCAAAGGAAACTGTTGGGTACACCTTCTATCACAGATCCGAAGGCAAGACATTCGTTGCCAAGAATGGATCCTTTCTAGAGAAGGAGTTTCTCTCGAAAGAAGTGAGTGCAAGGAAAGTAGAACTTGATGAGGTAACAGTACCTGCTCCCTTATTGGAAGGTAGTTCATCGCAAAAACCGGTTCCTGTGACGTCTACACCAATTAGTGAAGAAGTTAATGAGGATGATCATGAAACTTCAGATCAAGTTGTTACTGAACCTCGTAGGTCAACCAGAGTAAGATCCGCGCCAGAATGGTATGGTAATCCTATTCTAGAAGTCATGTTACTAGACCATGATGAACCTACGAACTATGAGGAAGCGATGATGAGCCCAGATTCCACGAAATGGCTTGAAGGCCATGAAATCTGAGATGGGATCCATGTATGAGAACAAAGTGTGGACTTTGGTGGACTTGCCCGATGATCGGCAAGCCAAAGAAAATAAATGGATCTTCAAGAGGAAGACAGATGCTGATAGTAGTGTTACTATCTACAAAGCTTGACTTGTCGCAAAAGGTTTTTTCGACAAGTTCAAGGTGTTGACTACAATGAGATTTTCTCAACTATAGCGATGCTTAAGTCTGTCGGAATCATGTTAGCAATTGCCACATTTTATGAAATCTGGCAAATGGATGTCAAAACTGCATTCCTTAATGGTTTTCTTAAAGAAGAGTTGTATATGATGCAACCAGAAGGTTTTGCCAATCCTAAAGGTGCTAACAAAATGTGCAAGCTCCAGCGATCCATCTATGGACTGGTGCAAGCATCTCAAAGTTGGAATATACACTTTGATAAGTTGATCAAAGCATATAGTTTTATATGGACTTGTAGTGAAGCCTGTATTTACAATAAAGTGAGTGGGAGCACTACAGCCTTTCTGATAAGTATATGTGAGTGACATATTGTTGATTAGAAATGATGTAGAATTTTTCTGGAAAGCATACAGAAGTGTTTGGAAGGAGTTCTTTAAAAGAAAGACATTAGTAAAGCTACTTACATATTGAGCATCAAGATCTATTGAGATAGATCAAGACGCTTGATAAAATTTTCAATGAGCACATACCTTGACAAGATTTTGAAGTAGTTCAAAATGGAACAGTCAAAGAAAGAGTTCTTGCCTGTGTTGCAAAGGTATGAAATTGAGTAAGGCTCAAATCCCGACCACGGCAGAAAATATAAAGAAAATGAAAGGCATTCCCTATGCCTCAGTCATAGGTTCTATAAAAGTATGCCATGCTATGAACCAGACCTATTGTATACTATGCCCTGGTTTGGCAAGGGAGTATAATGGTGATCTAGGAGTAGATCACTGGACATTGGTCAAAATTATCCTTAGTGGAATAAGGGTATGTTTCTCGATTATGGAGGTGACAAGAGGTTCGTCATAAAGAGTTACATCGATGCAAGATTTTACACCAATCCAGATGACTCTAAGTCTCAATCTGGATACATATTGAAAGTGGGAGCAATTAGCTATAGTAGCTCCGTGCAGAGCATTGTAGACATAGAATATTTGCAAAATGCATACGGCTCTGAATGTGACAGACCCATTGACTAAACTTCTCTCACGAGCAAACCCTTTGGGTGTTAATCACATAGCGATATGAACTAGATTATTGACTCTAGTAAACCCTTTGGGTGTTGATCACATGACGATGTGAACTATGGGTATTAATCACATACAGATGTGAATATTGGTGTTAAATCACATGGTGATGTGAACTAGATTATTGACTCTAGTGCAAGTGGGAGACTGAAGGAAATATTCCCTAGAGGCAATAATAAAGTTATTATTTATTTCCTTATTTCATGATAAATGTTTATTATTCATGCTAGAACTGTATTAACCGGAAACATAATACGTGTGTGAATACACAAACAAACATAGTGTCACTAGTATGCCTCTACTTGACTAGCTCATTAATCAAAGATGGTTAAGTTTCCTAACCATAGACATGAGTTTTCATTTGATTAACGGGATCACATCATTAGGAGAATGATGTGATTGACTTGACCCATTCCGTTAGCTTAGCACTTCATCGTTTAGTATGTTGTTATTGCTTTCTTCATGACTTATACATCTTCCTATGACTATGAGATTATGCAACTCCCTTTTATCAAAGGAACACTTTGTGTGCTACCAAACATCACAATGTAACTGGGTGATTATAAAGGTGCTCTACAGGTGTCTCCGAAGGTACTTGTTGGGTTGGCGTATTTCGAGATTAGGATTTGTCACTCCGATTGTCGGAGAGGTATCTCTGGGCCCACTCGGTAATGCACATCACTATAAGCCTTGCAAGCATTGTAGCTAATGAGTTAGTTGCGGGATGATGTATTACGTAACGAGTAAAGAGACTGCCGGTAACGAGATTGAACTAGGTATTGAGATACCGATGATCGAATCCCGGGCAAGTAACATACCGATGACAAAGGGAACAACTTATGTTGTTATGCGGTTTGACCGATAAAGATCTTCGTAGAATATGTGGGAGCCAATATGAGCATCCAGGTTCCGCTATTGGCTATTGACCGGAGACGTGTCTCGGTCATGTCTACATAGTTCTCGAACCCGTAGGGTCCGCACGCTTAAAGTTTGATGATGATTATATTATGAGTTTATGTGTTTTGATGTACTGAAGGTAGTTCGGAGTCCTGGATGTGATCACGTACATGACGAGGAGTCTTGAAATGGTCGAGACATAAAGATCAATATATTGGACGACTATATTTGGACACAGGAATGGTTCCGGGGGAGATTGGGACAATACCGGAGCTCCGGGAGGTTATCGGAACCCCCTGGGGAGTATATGGGCCTTAATGGGCTTTAGTGAAAAGGAGGGGAAAGGAGCAAGGGAGGGGGCGCCCCTCCCCCCAAGCCCAATCCGAATTGGGAGGGGGTCGGGCCCCCTTTCCTTCCTCCCTCCCTCCTCTTCCTTCCCTCTCCCTCTCCAAATAGGAAAAGGAGGAGTCCTACTCTCGGTGGGAGTAGGACTCCCCCCCCTTGAGTGCGCCTCCTCCTCCTGGCCGGCCCCCTCCTCCACTCCTTTATATACGGCGGAGGGGGCACCCCATAGATACAACAATTGATCCCTTGGATCTCTTAGCCGTGTGCGGTGCACCCCTCCACCATAGTCCACCTCGATAATATCGTAGCGGTGCTTAGGTGAAGCCCTGTGTCGGTAGAACATCATCATCGTCACCACACCATCGTGCTGATGGAACTCTCCCTCAAAGCTCGGCTAGATCGGAGTTCGAGGGACGTCATCGAGTTGAACGTGTGCAGAACTCGGAGGTGCCGTGCATTCGGTACTTGATCGGTCCGATCGTGAAGACGTATGACTACATCAACCGCGTTGTGCTAACGCTTCCACTTTCGGTCCACGAGGGTACGTGGACACACTCTCCCCTCTCGTTGCTATGCATCACCATGATCTTGCGTGTGAGTAGGAATTTTTTTGAAATTACTACGTTACCCAACAGCTGCCCCAAAAGCTACCCCACCATCTCAGTGGAGAAGCAGCATGGCTTCGACGGAGCTCGTTCAGCCTGATTTCAGGCTCCTCGCTACCCTATGGATAGCATCACGGAGGCTGAAAATTGCGAGCTAATGATGAAATTCATGAACCTGACTTTGAAGGAGGCGGTCGGCTCTGATATACCTCCTCAAGCTGAGGGTACTTTTCATTGCCATCTGCTTCCACATGGCTATGTCGTTGTGACGATGGATGAAATAATGGAGGGATTTGAGGAGCTAGAGCTTGACTTCCCTATAGATGAAGGGATGAATCATCTGCGAGCTACTTTAAGGAATACATATCTATTGAAGAAGGAGTACATCAAGCTTCCAAACTGGACGCCTCCTCCTCCGCCTCATCCGGCGTGTGAGGGAACTTCGGCTCCTCCTCCACCTCCTCCAACACGTCAGAGCACTCAGCCTCCTCCAGCGCGTGAGGGCACTCTGCCTCCTCGTCCGCCTCCTCCTCTGCCTCCTCTAGCGCGTCGGAGCACTCCGCCTCCTCTGACATGTCAGCGGACTCCACTGCGTCAGCAATGACGGAAGAGAGACGTCGCCGCTCCAACTGATGAGGATACAGACCTGGGGTAGGGTCATAGGCCTGACCTATACGACCTATCCAAGGTCAGTACCCTGGAAGATAAAAGGACCAAGAGACAACAGGAGAGCTTTGGTTGAACACGTCGAGTGCAATCCACTCGATGACCACATCACTCGGAGGTCCTCCTCCCTACCGTCACTCGACCATATGGAGAGTCACTCGACCTACTGAAGACTGGGAGTCGCTCAGCACTACAACGGTCAGGCGTTCACTCTGTAGTCTTTAAGATCATTAAAAACACTTATGGCCGGCGTTATCAGTAACGCCCGGTCTTTATGTACATTGAACCTCCTGTAATGGAGGAAGGGTGGGGTCCTGGCGCACTCTATATAAGCTACCCCCCTCCTCTGGTACAGGGGTTCGCACCCCCCTGTAATATCACATGCATAATCCAATCAACCGCCTCCGGGCAGCGAGACATAGGGTTGTTACTTCCACCATAGCTGAGATCTTACCTCTCCATACCTACCCCCCTTTCTACTGTCAGCCTTAGAACCACGATAGTTGGCGCCCACCGTGGGGCAGGTGTCTTGGCGACTTGTTGGTGAAGTTGCAAGTTTTACCGATCATCATCATCATGGTTTCCGGCGGCGGACTTGCTGAGGGCCGTGAGATCCGTCTCGGCGCGCTCGTTTTCGTCGCCGACGACTCCGCGTGGCTTCAAGAAGCTCCCCTAGACGTTGAGGCGCTCCTCGTTCGAGGGGCGACGCACTTCCGCGCATGCGTCCGCGGCGTCCTTCTACGGTAGCCATCGACTCAGTATCAGTCGGCGCTGACTGTGTTTTCCCTCCCCGCTGTCCGCCGCTGCAATCGGTCTGGTCGATCGCGACTCCAGCGGTGGGTGAAGCACGTGGTGGCTCGGCATTCGGCCACCCATCAAGTTGCGGCAATCGAGCCCGACAAAACCCTCCACGGCCTGTTCGATCTGTCGACTGGCTCCGCAGAGACCGCGTTCGAATGCGACAGCAGCGACCCTGCGGCAGAAGTCTTGATGGTCGACAGACCCCACAGTCCGCCTGGTTTTCGCCGTGAGGACGGCGAAGATAGAGACAGCAATCCATCATGTGTCCACGAGGAATACTGACCCGAACCCCTCTCTTTGCAGCAGAGAGAAGAACTTTGTTGCCGCAACATGGATGCACTCCACACGCCCATTGTTGGAGAAACCCCGGAGGCTCGGGCCTTGGAGGAGGTGCGCCTAGCAAATTTGGCTGAGCGCACTCGACTGGATAACCTTCGGTGCGCTCTCGACGAGCGCGCTCAGGAGCGGATCCATGAGTCCAGTCGACGACAGCTTTTTCCGCCTCCACCTTAGGTATACCGTACTCCGATTCAGAACCTCGCATCTGTGGCCCGAATAGCAGAGTCGATTTAGCCTTCCCAGTCAGAGGCTGACAGAGGGCTGATGCAGATCCGGGCTTTGCTCCGGGCAGCGGGGGAGCAGAACACTGCAGTGTCTCAGTCGCGGAATAGGATTCACAGCAGATCCGTAGTAGTGGATACAGTCGAATCGGCCCATAGCCCAAGATCACCCCTGCGGCGTGAAGGCCGTGGGCAGTATGGTCGTCAGTTCGATCGCGACAATCGTCGTCGAGTGCCTACGCCTCCTCTGAGGAGTGTGTCATACGTGCCTCGGCAGAACAATGACAGACGCCGTCACAGTGGCGAGCACAGAGCTCCAGTCAACCCAAGAGAGCCAGGCTTCGATGCGAGATCCATTCTCGTTCAAGGCTTGGTCGACCGGAATAGAGCACATAGAGAAGACCTTGGCAGAGATTGTCCGAGTGGCAGCAGATTGCATGTTTTGGGCCCAGAGTGTTTCAGCAGAGCCATCAGGGCGGCAATAATTCCTCCCAACTTCAGGTTGGCAACCGGAGTCAGTAAGTTTACTGGAGAATCCAAGCCCGAAACCTGGCTTGAGGATTACCGAGTGGCTATGTAGATTGGAGGCGAAAATGATGAGATAGCGATGAAGCATCTCACTCTTATGTTGGAAGGGTCGGCCCGAGTGTGGTTGACTCAGTTGACTGCAGGCGGTATACATAGTTCGGAGGAGCTAGCTCGAGTGTTTATAAGAACTTTTGAGGGCACGTGCAAGCGACCAGCAGGGTTGCCCAAGTTGCAGCATTGTGTGCAGAAGCCGAATGAGACTTTGAGGGAATTCATTCAGAGATGGACCACTTTGCATCACACAGTTGAAAATGTATCAGAGCATCAAGCAGTATGCGCTTTTAAGGAAGGCATCAAATACAGAGAGTTGGTCTTGAAATTCGGTCGGACTAGGGATATGACTCTGACTCGGATGATGGAGATAGCAACCCAGTACGCTAACGGAGAAGAAGAGGATCGACTCCCTAGCGGGAAGAGTAAACCAGTCGGCCAAGAGGTCGGTGGGGGTAACTCCAGTCGGAAACAGAAGCGTAAGGCTGAACCAGCGACACCTGGAGAGATTGCAGCAGTGGCTCAAGGAAAGTTTAAGGGAAAACCTAAGGGGCCCTGCCCCCCTAAGAAGGTAAAGGATCAAGCAGGGAATGACGTGCTGGATTTGCCATGTCACATCCACGCGAACAAGGATGAAGAAGGTAATCTGATTTACCCGAAGCATACCACTCGGCAATGTCGACTCCTGATCCAGCAGTTCCAAGAGAAACAGCCCAATGAGAAGGAGAAAGAGTCGGACAAAGATGAGGATGAAGAGGAAGACGATGGTTATCCCAAAGTCAATTCAACTCTGATGATTTTTGCTGATGTTGAGAGCAAGAGTCGATTGAAGGTCATCAACAGAGAAGTGAATATGGCCGCTCCGGCGGCGACGACCACATACCTGAGATGGTTTCAAACAGCCATCACGTTCGACCAGTCTGACCATTCTGCTCGTGTAGCCACCCTTGGGAGGCAAGCACTAGTGGTCGACCCCGTGGTCAGGGGCACTCGACTGACCAAAGTATTGATGGACGGTGGCAGTGGTTTGAACATCCTTTACGCTGAAACCTTGAAGGGGATGGGCATTCCGATATCCAAACTTAGCGAGAGCGACATGAGTTTTCATGGTGTTATCCCCAGAAAGAAAGCCAAATCACTCGGCCAGATCGCCCTCGATGTGGTTTCCGGTGATTCCAAGCATTACCGTAAGGAGAAGTTGACATTTGAAGTCGTGGATTTCCAGAGTGCCTATCATGCCATCCTGGGTAGGCCAGCCTACGCACGTTTTATGGCTCGGCCGTGTTATGTGTATCTCAAGCTGAAGATGCCTGGCCCCAAAGGTGTGATCACAGTTACTGGCATCGGCAGAAGGCAGAGGAATGTTTCCAGAAAGGTTCCAAAATCGCCGATGCATAGATGGCAGTGGTTGAATTCCAAGAGTATCAGAAGAGTGCAGATCCGAGTGATTTGCTCTGAGCCAAGAAGCCTGCTACCGACTCTGCATTGCAGCCGGCTGGTGAAACGAAGCCGATTCATATTCACCCGACTGATTCCAATGTTGCACCGACTCATATATCAACGACACTCAACAGCAAATAGGAAGAAGCGCTCATCCAGTTCCTCCGTGAGAACTGGGACATCTTCACATGGAAACCCTCTGACATGCCAGGTGTACCCAGGGGACTGGCTGAGCACCATTTGCGTGTCAACCCCAAGGTAAAATCCGTTAAAGAGCACCTTCGATGGTCCGCCGTGCAGAAGAGAAAAGCAATTGGCGAAGAAGTGGCTCGGCTATTGGCAACAGAGTTCATCCGTGAAATCTACCACTCCGAGTGGCTAGCCAATGTAGTCATGGTCCCTAAGAAGTATGATTCACTTCGTATGTGCATTGATTTCAAGCATATCAATCGGGCTTGCCCGGAAGATCACTTCCCTCTCCCTCGCATCGATCAGATTGTTGACTCGACTGCAGGATGTGAGCGCTTGTCTTTCTTAGATGGGTATCATCAGATCCGACTGTATGGTCCAGATGAAATAAAAACAGCCTTCATCACCCCATTCGGGTGCTTTTGTTATGTCACCATGCCATTTGGTCTTAAAAATGCTGGAGCCACATTCATGAGAATGATTCAGAAGTGCCTGCTCACTCAAATCAGTCGAAATGTGGAAGCATACATGGATGACATTGTGGTCAAGTCTCGCAAAGGTTCCGACCTATTGACTGACCTCGCAGAAACCTTTGCCACCCTAAAAAGGTACGATATCAAGCTTAATCCATCCAAGTGCACATTCGGAGTTCCAGGAGGAAAGTTACTCGGTTTTCTCGTTTCCGAACGAGGGATCGACGCCAATCCAGAAAAAGTTGATACCATTCTCCGAATGAAACGCCCCATGCGAGTGCATGATGTTCAGAAGCTGACTGGTTGTTTGGCCGCCTTGAGTCGATTCATTTCTCGTCTCGGTGAAAAGGCCTTGCCTATTTACCGACTGATGAAGAAATCTGATAAGTTTGAGTAGACTGAGGAAGCTGATACAGCGTTTGCAGAGCTCAAAGCCCTGCTTTCCACCCAGCCGGTGCTCGCTGCGCCAATCAGCAAAGAGCCTTTACTGCTTTACATTGCAGCCACTGGACAAGTTGTCAGTATAGTACTCATGGTCGAGCGAGAAGAGGAAGGAAAAGCTTACAAGGTTTAATACCCAGTTTATTATCTCTCTGAAGTTTTAACTCCATCCAAGCAACGATATCCACATTATCAGAAGCTTGTCTATGGAATATACATGACCATGAAGAAAGTTGCGCATTATTTCTCTGATCACTCCATTACAGTCTTCAGCGATGCGCCACTATCTAAAATTCTGAATAACAGAGATGCAACTGGTCGAGTGGCAAAATGGGCGATTGAACTCCATCCATTAGATATCAAGTTTGAAGAAAAGAAGGCTATCAAGTCCCAAGCAATTGCAGATTTCCTTGCCGAGTGGATTGAGCAGCAATTGCCGACTCAAGTTCACTCAGAGCATTCGACTATGTTCTTTGATGGATCCAAGATGCTGAATGGTTCAGGCGCTGGGGTAGTATTGGTATCCCCCCGCGGAGACAAGCTTAGTTATGTTCTCCAGATTCATTTTGATTCTTCCAATAATGAAGCCGAATATGAAGCACTTTTATACGGGTTGCGTATGGCCATTTCACTCGGCGTCCGTCGCCTTATGGTCTACGGTGACTCAGATTTGGTAGTTAATCAAGTGATGAAGGAATGGGATGTCAGGAGCCCAGCCATGACTGGCTATTGCAATGCAGTGAGAAAGCTGGAGAAGAAGTTTGAAGAATTGGAGCTTCACCATATACCCCGACTAATAAAATCAAGCTGCAGGTGAGTTGGCAAAGATAGGTTGAAAGAGAGAGGCCATTCCCCGCAATGTGTTTTTGGAACATATTCATTCACCTTCAGTTCAGGAAGATCCTTTCACCGAAGAATCACCACAGCCCAAGAGTGCCACAGATCCGACTGAAGTCGAAATCCCAGCCGTGGTCGACTTAGTCATGGAGGTTTTCGTCATCACTCCCGACTGGACAGTGCCGTACATTGCATACATTCTTAGGAAAGAACTTCCAGAGGATGAAGAAGAGGCTCGACAGATCGTCCGACAGTCTAAAGCCTTTACTGTGATAAAAGTTCAGTTGTTCAGAGAAAGTTTAACTGGGGTCTGCCAAAAGTGCATCATGCCAGAAGAAGGCCGAATGATCCTCAATGATATTCACTCGGGGACCTGTGGTCACCATGCGTCCTCTCGGACCATCATGGCCAAAGCATACCGAGCCGGATTTTACTGGCCACATGCCAACGAGATGGCAAAAGAAATAGTGGACAAGTGTGAAGGCTGTCAGCGTTACTCCAACATGTCCCATAAACCTACATCAGCTCTGAAGACTATTCCACTCGTCTGGCCTTTTGCTGTTTGGGGATTGGACATGGTTGGACCCCTGAGGACTGGCAGGAGTGGATCTACCCACGTGGTAGTAGCAGTCGACAAGTTTACCAAGTGGATCGAGCCTAAGCCCATTAAAAACCTTGAAGCAAGTACTGCCGTGATTTTCATCAGAGAATTGATATTCAGATATGGTGTGCCACACAGCATCATCACGGACAATGGATCGAACTTCGACTCCGATGAATTCAGAGCCTTTTGTGCCTCCCAAGGTACAAGGGTCGATTACGCTTCGGTCACCCATCCTCAGTCGAATGGGCAAGCTAAGCGAGCGAATGGATTGATTCTCAAGGGACTGAAGCCCCGGTTGATCCATGACCTTAAGCATGCAATAGGAGCTTGGGTTGATGAACTCCCATAAGTGCTTTGGGGCCTAAGGACAACTCCCAATCAATCGACCGGATGGACTCCATTCTTCTTAGTCTACGGAGCCGAAGCCGTACTTCCGAGTGATTTGCTCCACAATGCTCCCCGAGTCGAACTCTTCTCGGAAGAGGAAGCATAACAAGCTCGACAAGATGCAGTCGACCTTCGGGAGGAAGAAAGAGAGATGGCCTTGATCAGGTCGACCATTTATCAACAATACCTGCATCGATTCCATACCAGGAACGTAAGGGGTCGGGCATTTCAAGAAGGAGACTTGGTTCTTCGAGTGGATCAGCAGAAGCCACACAAGCTCGCCCTTGCTTGGGAGGGCCCTTTCGTAGTCACCAAGGTGCTCCACAACGGAGCATACCGTCTCTTCAATGTCGAGCACAACAAAGATGAACCGCGCACTTGGAATGCAGATCTGCTCCGCCCTTTTTACTCTTAAGTATTTAGACTGATGAGATGTAATAAGAAATACCTCTTAGTTTGGCTATCAAAAGACATAATTTTACTTTCTTCCGAATGATTGTTGTTTATTTCTTTTGTACGTATCGCCTCAGCTGCGAATCTGTTTCGCCTAAGATGAAGTGATAAAAATCCTACCAAGTGGTGAGTCTGCCTCCCACTCAGGGGCTTAGCTGCAGTCCAGTACTCGCCTAAGTGATAAAAATCCTACAGAGTGGTGAGTCTGACTCTCACTCGGGGGCTTAGCTGCAGTCCAGTACTCGCCTATAAAAATCCTACCGAGTGGTGAGTCTGCCTCTCACTCGGGGGCTTAGCTGCAGTCCAGTACTCGCCTAAGTGATAAAAATCCTACCGAG
The DNA here is from genome assembly GCA_963921465.1 of Triticum timopheevii. Classification (NCBI taxonomy): domain Eukaryota; kingdom Viridiplantae; phylum Streptophyta; class Magnoliopsida; order Poales; family Poaceae; genus Triticum; species Triticum timopheevii. The sequence goes on from OY997271.1 coordinate 103,020,770, forward strand.
TGGTGAGTGTGCCTCTCACTCGGGGGCTTAGCTGTAGTCCAGTACTTGCCTAAGTGATAAAAATCCTACCGAGTGGTGAGTCTGCCTCTCACTCGGGGGCTTAGCTGCAGTCTAGTACTCGCCTAAGTGATAAAAATCCTACCGAGTGGTGAGTCTGCCTCTCACTCGGGGGCTTAGCTACAGTCCAGTACTCGCCTAAGTGACCAAAATCCTACCGAGTGGCGCACCTGCCTCTCACTCGGAGGCTTAGCTGCAGTCCAGTACTCGCCTAAGTAATAAAAAAAGTCCTACTAATCGGTCGCAACCCCTTCCCCCCCCCCCCCGGGGGGGGGGGGGGGGGGTCGCACCGCCAAAAAGAAGGACGAGATTGTGGTGGGCAGCACTCGCCCAAGTCTGAAAAATCCTACCGAGTGGTGAGCAACCCTTCCACTCGAGGGCTTAGCTGCAGCCCAGTGTTGGGGAACGTAGCAGAAATTCAAAATTTTCTACGCATCACCAAGATCAGTCTATGGAGTAATCTAGCAACAAGGGGAAGGAGAGTGCATCTACATACCCTTGTAGATCGCTAAGCGGAAGCGTTCAAGTGAACGGGGTTGATGGAGTCGTACTCGTCGTGATCCAAATCACCGATGATCCTAGTGTCGAATGGATGGCACCTCCGCGTTCAACACACATGCAGCCCGGTGACATCTCCCATGCCTTGATCCAGCAAGGAGAGAGAGAGAGAGGTTGGGGAAGACTCCGTCCAGCAGCAGCACAATGGCGGCGTGGTGGTGGAGGAGCGTGGTACTCCAGTAGGGCTTCGCCAAGCACCGCGAGAGACGAGGAGGGAGAGAGGTAGGGCTGCGCCAAGAGGGAGAAGTTCTCATGTGTTTGCAGCCCCAAAGACCTCAACTATATATAGGGCAGAGGGAGGGGGCTGCGCCCCCTCTAGGGTTCCCACCCCAAGGGGTGCGGCAGCCCCATAATCCATCTAGGGTGGCGGCCAAGAGGGGGAAAGGGGGAAACTTGCCCCCCAAGTAAGGTGGAGGCGCCCCCTCCCCAAACCCTCGATGCCTTGGTCCCTGGTGGGGGGGCGCACCAGCGCACCTGGGGCTGGTCCCCTCCCACATTTGGCCCATGCTGCCCTCTGGGGCCGATGGCCCCACTTGGTGGACCCCCCAGGACCCTCCCGGTAGTCCCGGTAGATTACCGATAGCACTTGAAACTTTTCCGGTGACCAAAACAGAACTTCCCATATATAAATCTTTACCTCCGGACCATTCCAGAACTCCTCATGACATCCAGGATCTCATCCGGGACTCCGAACAACATTTGTTAACCACACATATCTATTCCCTATAACCCTAGCATCATGGAACCTTAAGTGTGTAGACCCTACGGGTTCGGGAACCATGCAGACATGACCGAGACAACTCTCCGGCCAATAACCAACAGCGGGATCTAGATACCCATGTTGACTCCCACATGTTCCACGATGATCTCATCGGATGAACCACGATGTCGAGGATTCAATCAATCCCGTATTCAATTCCCTTTGTCTAGCGGTATATTACTTGCCCGAGATTTGATCGTCGGTATGCCGATACCTTGTTCAATCTCATTACCGACAAGTCTCTTTACTCATTCCTTAACACATCATCCCGTGATCAACCCCTTGGTCACATTGTGCACATTATGATGATGTCCTATCGAGTGGGCCCAGAGATACCTCTGTGTCACACGGAGTGACAAATCCCAGCCTCGATTCGTGCCAACCCAAGAGACACTTTCGGAGATACCCGTAGTGCACGTTTATAGCCACACAGTTACGTTGTGACATTTGGTACACCCAAAGCATTCCTACGGTATCCGGGAGTTGCACAATCTCATGGTCTAAGGAAATGATACTTGACATTAGAAAAGCTTTAGCATACGAACTACACGATCTTTTGTGCTAGTCTTAGGATTGGGTCTTGTCCATCACATCATTCTCCTAATGATGTGATCCTGTTATCAACGACATCCAATGTCCATGGTCAGGAAACTGTAACCATCTATTGATCAACGAGCTAGTCAACTAGAGGCTTACTAGGGACATGGTGTTGTCTATGTATCCACACATGTATCTGAGTTTCTATCAATACAATTATAGCATGGATAATAAACGATTATCAAGAACAAGGAAATATAATAATAACTAATTTGTTATTGCCTCTAGGGCATATTTCCAATAGTCTCCCACTTGCACTAGAGTCAATAATCTAGTTCACATCGCCATGTGATTAACACTCACAGGTCACATCGCCATGTGACCAACATCCAAAGAGTCTACTAGTGTCACTAAACTAGTTCACATCATCATGTGATTAAGACTCAATGAGTTCTGGGGTTTGATCATGTTTTGCTTGTGAGAGAGGTTTTAGTCAACGGGTCTGCAACATTCAGATCCGTATGTACTTCGCAAATCTCTAGGTCATATTGTAAATGCTGCTTCCACGCTCCACTTGGAGCTATTCCAAATGGTTGCTCCACTATACGTATCCGGTTTGCTACTCAGAGTCATTCGGATAGGTGTTAAAGCTTGCATCGACGCAACTCTTTACGTCGAACTCTTCATCACCTCCATAACCGAGAACATATCCTTATTCCTCTAAGGATAATTTTGAACGCTATCTGGTGATCCACTCCTTGATCACCTTTGTACCCTCTTGCCAGACATGTGGCAAGGCACACATCATGTGCGGTACTCAGCATAGCATAATGTAGAGCCTACGTCTAAAGCATAGGGGACGACCTTCGTCCTTTCTCTCTTTTCTGCCGTGGTCGAGCTTTAAGTCTTAACTTCGTACCTTACAACTCAGGCAAGAACTCCTTTGATTGATCCATCTTGAACACCTTCAAGATCACGTCAAGGTATGTGCTCATTTGAAAGTATTATTAAGCATTTTGATCTATCTTATAGATCTTGACGCTTATTGTTCAAGTAGCCTAATCCAGGTTTTCCATTGAAAAACACTTTTCAAATAACCCTATATGCTTTCTAGAAATTCTACATCATTTCTGATTAACAATATGTTTACAACATATACTTATCAGAAATTCTATAGTGCTCCCACTCACTTCTTTGGAAATACAAGTTTCTCATAAACTTTGTATAAACCCAAAATCTTTGATCATCTTATCAAAGTGTATATTCCAACTCCGAGATGCTTACTCCGGTCCCTGGAAGGATCGCTGGAGCTAGCATATCTTTTAGCATCCTTAGGATCGACAAAACCTTTCTGATTGTATCACATACAACTTTTCCTTAGGAAAACTGGTAAGGAAACTCGTTTTGACATCCATCTGCCAGATTTCATAAATGCAGCTATTGCTAACATGATTCCGACGGACTTAAGCATCGCTACGGATGAGAAAAATCTCATCGTAGTCAACTCTTTGAACTTGTTAAAAACTCTTCGCCACAAGTCGAGCTTCATAGACGGTGACATTACCGTCCACGTCCGTCTTCTTCTTAAAGATCCATTTATCTCAATGGCTTGCCGATCATCGGGCAAGTCCACCAAAGTCCATGCTTTGTTCTGATACATGGATCCTATCTCGGATTTCATGGCTTCTAACCATTTTTCGGAATATGGGCCCACCATCGCTTCTCCATAGCTCGTAGGTTCATTGTTGTCTAGCAACATGACCTTCAAGACAGGATTACTGTACCACTCTAAAGTAGTACGCATCCTTGTCACCCTACGAGGTACGGTAGTGACTTGATCCAAAACTTCATGATCACTATCATAAGCTTCTACCAATTGGTGTAGGCGCCACAGGAACAACTTCCTGTGCCTTGCTACACACTTGTTGAAGTGACGGTTCAATAACCTCATCAAGTCACCACCATCCTCCCACTCAATTCTCAAGACAAACTTTTCCTCGAGAAAGGACCCGATTCCAAAAACAATACCTATTCCTTTCGGATCTGAATTAGGAGGTATACCCAACTGTTTTGGGTGTCCTATGAAGATGCATTTATCCTCTTTGGGTTCGAGCTTATCAGCCTGAAACTTTTTCACATAAGCGTCGCAGCCCCAAACTTTCAAGAAACGACAGCTTAGGTTTCTCCAAACCATAGTTCATACGGTGTCGTCTCAACGGAGTTACGTGGTGCCCTATTAAAGTGAATGCGGTTGTCTCTAATGCCTAACCCATGAACGATAGTGGTAATTCGATAAGAGACATCATGGTACGCACCATATCCAATAGGGTGCAACTATGATGTTCGGACACACCATCACACTATGGTGTTCCAGGCGGTATTAATTGTGAAACAATTTCCACAATGTCTTAATTGCGTGCCAAAGCTCGTAACTCAGATACTCATCTCTATGATCATATCATAGACATTCTATCCTCTTGTCACGATGATCTTCAACTTCACTTTGAAATTACTTGAACCATTCAATAATTCAGACTTGTGCTTCATCAAATAAATATACTCAGTATCTACTCAAATCATCCGTGAAGTAAGAACATAACGATATCCACTGCGTGCCTCGGCACTCATTGGACTGCACACATCAAAATGTATTACTTCCAACAAGTTGCTTTATTGTTCCATTTTACTGAAAACAAGGCTTTCAGTCATCTTGCCCATGTGGTATGATTTGCATGTCTCAAGTGATTCAAAATCAAGTGAGCCAAACAGTCCATTTGCATGGAGTTTTTTCATGCATATACACCAATAGACATGGTTCGCATGTCTCAAACTTTTCAAAAACGAGTGAGTCCAAAGATCCATCAACATGGAGCTTCTTCATGCGTTTTATACCAATATGACTTACATGGCAGTGCCACAAGTAGGTGGTACTACCATTACTATCTTATATCTTTTGGCATGAACATGTGTATCACTATGATCGAGATTCAATAAACCATTCATTTTAGGTGCAAGACCACTGAAGGTATTATTCAAATAAACAGAGTAACCATTATTCTTCTTAAATGAATAACCGTATTGCGATAGACATAATCCAATCATGTCTATGCTCAACGCAAACACCAAATAACAATTATTTAGGTTTAACACCAATCTCGATGGTAGAGGGAGCGTGCGATGCTTGATCACATCAACCTTGGAAACACTTCCAACACATATCGTCAGCTCACCTTTAGCTAGTCTCCGTTTATTCTGTAGCTTTTATTTTGAGTTACTAACACTTAGCAACCGAACCGGTATCTAATACCCTGGTGCTACTAGGAGTACTAGTAAAGTACACATTAACATAATGTATATCCAATATACTTCTATCGACCTTGCCAACCTTCTCATCTACCAAGTATCTAGGGTAATTCCGCTCTAGTGAATGTTCCCCTTATTACGGAAGCACTTAGTCTCGGGTTTGGGTTCAACCTTGGGTTTCTTCACTAGAGCAGCAGCTGATTTGCCGTTTCATGAAGTATCCCTTCTTGCCCTTGCCCTTCTTGAAACTAGTGGTTTCACTAACCATCAACAATTGATGCTCCTTCTTGATTTCTACTTTCGCGGTGTCAAACATCACGAACATCTCAAGGATCATCATATCTATCCCTGATATGTTATAGTTCATCACGAAGCTCTAGTAGCTTGGTGGCAATGACTTTGGAGAAACATCACTATCTCATCTGGAAGATCAACTCCCACTCGACTCAAGTGATTGTTATACTCAGACAATCTGAGTACAAGCTCAACGATTGAGCTTTTCTCCCTTAGTTTGCAGGATAAGAAAATCGTCGGAGGTCTTATACCTCTTGATGTGGGAACGAGCCTGAAATCCCAATTTCAGCCCTCGAAACATCTCATATGTTTCGCGACGTTCCGAAATCATCTTCGGTGCCTCAACTTTAAACCGTTTAACATTACTGAACTATCACGTATTTATCAAAATGTGTGTGTCAGATGTTCGCAACATCCATAGACGATGTTCGAGGTTCGGCACACTGAGCGGTGCATTAAGGACATAAGCCTTCTACGAAGCAACGAGGACAATCCTCAGTATACGGACCTAGTCCGCATAATCGCTACTATCAACTTTCAACTAAATTTTTTCTCTAGGAACATATCTAAACAGTAGAACTAAAGCGCGAGCTTACGCCATAATTTGCAAAGATCTTTTGACTATGTTCAGGATAATTAAGTTCATCTTATGAACTCCCACTCATATAGACATCCCTCTAGTCATCTAAGTGATTACATGATCCGAGTCAACTAGGCCGTGTCCGATCATCACGTGAGACGGACTAGTCAACATCGGTGAACATCTTCATGTTGATCATATCTCCTATACGACTCATGCTCGACCTTTCGGTCTTCCGTGTTCTGAGGCCATGTCTGTACATGCTAGGCTCGTCAAGTCAACCTAAGTGTATTGCGTGTGTAAATCTGTCTTACACCCATTGTATTCGAACGATAGGATCTATCACACCCGATCATCACGTGGTGCTTCGAAGCAATGAACCTTCGCAGCGGTGCACAGTTAGGGGGAACACTTTTCTTGAAATTATTGCGAGGGATCATCTTATTTAAGCTACCGTCATTCTAAGAAAATAAGATGTAAAACATGATAAACATCACATGCAATAAAAAAGTGACATGATATGGCCAATATCATTTTGCTCCTTTTGATCTCCATCTTCGGGGCTCCATGATCATCATCGTCACCGGCATGACACCATGATCTCCATCATCATGATCTCCATCATCATGTCTCCATGAAGTTGTCTCGCCAACTATTACTTCTACCACTATGGCTAACGGTTTAGCAATAAAGTAAAGTAATTACATGGCGTTGTTCATTGACACACAGGTCATACAATAAATTAAGACAACTCCTATGGCTCCTGCCGGTTGTCATACTCATCGACATGCAAGTCGTGATTCCTGTTAGAAGAACATGATCAATCTCATACATCACATATCATTCATCACATTCTTTTGGCCATATCACATCACATAGCATACCCTGCAAAAACAAGTTAGACGTCCTCTAATTGTTGTTTGCATGGTTTACGTGGCTGCTATGGGTTTCTAGCAAGAACGTTTCTTACCTACGCACGAACCATAACATGATATGTCAATTGCTATTTACCCTTCATAAGGACCCTTTTCATCGAATCCGATCCGACTAAAGTGGGAGAGACTGGCACCCGCTAGCCACCTTATGCAACAAGTGCATGTCAGTCGGTGGAACCTGTCTCACGTAAGTGTACGTGTAAGGTCGGTCCGGGCCGCTTCATCGCACAATACCGCCGAAACAAGATTGGACTAGTAACGGTAAGCATATTGAACAAAGATCAATGCCCACAACAACTTGTGTTCTACTCGTGCATAGAAACTACGCATAAACCTGGCTCTGATACCACTGTTGGGGAACGTAGCAGAAATTCAAAATTTTCTACGCATCACCAAGATCAATCTATGGAGTAATCTAGCAACGAGGGGAAGGAGAGTGCATCTACATACCCTTGTAGATCTCTAAGTGGAAGCGTTCAAGTGAACGGGGTTGATGGAGTCGTACTCGTCGTGATCCAAATCACCGATGATCCAAGTGCCGAACGGACGGCACCTCCGCGTTCAACACACATGCAGCCCGGTGATGTCTCCCATGCCTTGATCCAGCAAGGAGAGAGGGAGAGGTTGGGGAAGACTCCGTCCAGCAGCAGCACGACGGCATGGTGGTGGTGGAGGAGCGTGGCACTCCAGCAGGGCTTCGCCAAGCACTGTGAGAGACGAGGAGGAAGAGAGGTAGGGCTGCGCCAAGAGGGAGAGGTTCTCATGTGTTTGCAGCCCCAAAGACCTCAACTATATATAGGGGAGAGGGAGGGGGCTGCGCCCCCTCTAGGGTTCCCACCCCAAGGGGTGCGGCAGCCCCATAACCCATCTAGGGTGGCGGCCAAGGGGGGGAGAGGGGGAAACTTGACCCCCAAGTAAGGTGGAGGCGCCCCCTCCCCAAACCCTAGGCGCCTTGGGCCCTGGTGGGGGGCGCACCTGCCCACCTGGGGCTTGTCCCCTCCCACACTTGGCCCATGCTGCCCTCTGGGGCCGATGGCCCCACTTGGTGGACCCCCGGGACCCTCCCGGTAGTCCCGGTACATTACCGATAGCACCTGAAACTTTTCCTGTGACCAAAACAGGACTTCCCATATATAAATCTTTACCTCCGGACCATTCCGGAACTCCTCGTGACCACGTATATCTATTCCCTATAACCCTAGCGTCATCGAACCTTAAGTGTGTAGACCCTACAGGTTCGGGAACCACGCAGACATGACCGAGACAACTCTCCAGCCAATAACCAACAGCGGGATATGGATACCCATGTTGACTCCCACATGTTCCACGATGATCTCATCGGATGAACCACGATGTCGAGGATTCAATCAATCACGTATTCGATTCCCTTTGTCTAGCGGTATATTACTTGCCCGAGATACGATCGTCGCTATACCGATACCTTGTTCAATCTCGTTACCGGCAAGTCTCTTTACTCGTTCCGTAACACATCATCCCATGATCAACCCCTTGGTCACATTGTGCACATTATGGTGATGTCCTACCGAGTGGGCCCAGAGATACCTCTCCGTCACACGGAGTGACAAATCCCAGTCTCGATTCGTGCCAACCCAACAGACACTTTCGGAGATACCCGTAGTGCACGTTTATAGCCACCCAGTTACGTTGTGACGTTTGGTACACCCAAAGCATTCCTACAGTATCCGGGAGTTGCACAATCTCATGGTCTAAGGAAATGATACTTGACATTAGAAAAGCTTTAGCATACGAACTACACAATCTTTTGTGCTAGGCTTAGGATTGGGTCTTGTCCATCACATCATTCTCCTAATGATGTGATCCCGTTATCAACGACTTCCAATGTCCATGGTTAGGAAACCGTAACCATCTATTGATCAACAAGCTAGTCAACTAGAGGCTTACTAGGGACATGGTGTTGTCTATGTATCCACACATGTATCTGAGTTTCCTATCAATACAATTATAGCATGGATAGTAAACGATTATCATGAACAAGGAAATATAATAATAACTAATTTATTATTGCCTCTAGGGCATATTTCCAACACCTAGTGCCCGCCTAAGTTTGAAAAATCCTACCGAGTGGTGAGCAGCCCTCCCACTCGGGGGCTTAGTTGCAGCCCAGTGCTCGCCTTAGTTTGAAAAATCCTACCGAGTGGTGAGCAACCCTCCCACTCGGGGGCTTAGCTGCAGCCCAGTGCTCGCCTAAGTTTGAAAAATCCTACCGAGTGGTGAGCAACCCTTCCACTCGAAGGCTTAGCTGCAGCCCAGTGCTCGCCTAAGTTTGAAAAATCCTACCGAGTGGGGAGCAACCCTTCCACTCGGGGGCTTAGCTACAGCCCAGTGCTCGCCTATGTTTGAAAAATCCTACCGAGTGGTGAGCAACCCTCCCACTCGAGGACTTAGCTGCAGCCCAGTGCTCGCCTAAGTTTGAAAAATCCTACCGAGTGGTGAGCAACCCTTCCACTCGGGGGCTTAGCTGCAGCCCAGTGCTCGCCTAAGTTTGAAAAATCCTACGGAGTGGGGAGCAACCCTTCCACTCGGGGGCTTAGCTGCAGCACGGTGCTCGCCTAAGTTTGAAAAATCCTACCGAGTGGTGAGCAACCCTCTCACTCAGGGGCTTAGCTACGGTCCAGCACTCGCCTAAGTTTGAAAATCATACTGAGTGGTGAGTGGGGCTGCGGGTCGACCACCCCCCCCCCCCCCACCACCACCACCACCACCCGGGGGCTGCACCGTCAAGAAGAAGGACAAGGTTGTATGCACCCAATGATCGGCCCCTTGCTGATGACAGGAACGTCAAGACCATTGTTGAGTACCTCGCTGAGGAGCTGATCAATGCTGCCAAGGGCTCATCAACGGGTCAACTGCTGATCCTTCTTCAGCACCTGCATCAAACGATGAGAAATCGATCCAAGTGAAGAACAGATTACACTCAAAGATAAACCCAACATATTCAAAGATAAATCCAGAGTTTACTAACTGCAGATTAAAAGTTCTCGGGCACCAGACCCGAAGGAGTTTTAATGGTTACAAAATCACTCGGCATTCCAAGGCAAATAAAGGTGAAGCATAATGTTTTTTCAATCACTCGGCGGGAGAAGGACTGGCCAGATCGCAGAAGCTGTCGAGGTCAATGTTGTCGGCAATGCGAGTGGCTGCCTCAAGGAAGGTGTCCATGAAGTCCTGGAAAGAGTGCTTCTTAGTATTCGCTACTTTGAGAGCTGCTAGCTTGTCTTCCTTAGCCTCCTTGCAGTGCACTTGGAACAACGACAAGGCAACATCGGCACCACAGTGAGCGGAAGATTTCTTCCACTCTTGCACTCGGCCTGGAATATGATTTAGTCAAGTCATCAGGGACTCGAGGTCTTGAGACAGCTCCGCCTGAGGCCAGAGTTCAGCACCCACTTGGGTCATCGCCGCCTTCAGTCGAGCCAGATAAGCAACTGCACCATCCAAGCGCGACTCCAATCGCAGCAGATTCATTGCAACGTCATCCTTCACAGGACAATTGATGGGGTCGAGACCCGTCTCGACCCGCCCAGTTTCAGCTTCAAAGTCCTGACACGGTTATGTCCCATTGCGAAAAATGATGAGTCAACAGCATGACAACAAAGTTTAGTCGGTGACAAATTAACTGCAGTCGAATGATCATACCTTCAAGTTTCATAACAAGTTTCATGGCGGGTTGCTCCATATAGGACTCTAGCTTGTCTGTCTTGGTCCTGAGGCCGCCGACTTCAGTGGTCAGATTCTCCTTGTCCTTCCTCAGCTGCTCGACTTCTCAATTAGCGTCCGAGATGGCAGTCTTCAGCTTCGTGTTCTCGTCCTCCAATTTGCCGACTGAAGCCAACTTCTGGTCCGCAAGCTTCACCTTCTCACGTGCTTCCTTCTGAGCAGCTGCCAGATCCAGATCCTTCTGCTCCAAAGCCTCCTTCATCCTCTCTAAAGAAACAACACTCTTCAGACGAGACTGAAGTTGGCGATTTTCACTATGCACATCTGCTTGTGTGAAATCACTCGGTTCAAAGAGACTGAAAGAAAAACTAGTGCGAAGTGTGAACTACAAAGCAGACAAAACGGTCGAATGTTTACCTCCCATGATGGCCGTTTCTTCTTGAGCAGTCTTGAGATTCTTCTTCGCGAGTTCAAGGTCAAGTTCAATGCTGATATGCTTCTTCTTTAATTCGGTGAGCCGAGCTCCAAGATCACAAGACCTCTGCAACCAGAAAGACAGACATGTCAGTCGACAGAAATAAGCGACAGTGACGGAGAAGAATTACTCTAAGACTATTGCCGAATCAAATATTCAACAGTAGTCTTGGGGACTACACCCAGTGGGTGCACTTAGCATGCCCCCATTGGATCAGATCAATACTCAGCAAGCCCTACTCAGCGTGAGGTCAAAAAAAAGAGGATACACCATTAGACCTCAATCGACTGCCAGCAGTCGACCGTGGTCTCAGGGACTACACCCAGTGGGTGCACTCGGCGTGCCCCCACTGGTTTGAACAGGTTACTGGGACTCAGCTCAAGGCGAGCGGAGTTGAAGATTTCTTAAATTCTAGACAAAGGAACACCTAGTGAGTGATCAGATATAAGATATAAAGACAACACTCAAAAGTCCAGTTGAAGTTTTGCTGACCTGAACATTGGTCTAAAGAGCAGTGCTGACGTTGTAAGCTACCTGACTAGCTTCATGCATCACTTTCACCTGCTCCATGACAAGGTTCACCTGATGAAGAGCTTCCCTAGCGGCGCCCGGCGAGTCATCTGGAGTTTGATATGTAGCAAAGAGTGATGCTCCAAGGTGGTCGAAGCAGTTACCGGGTCGGACGAGTGGAGTTGCACTGGTGTAGCTGGAGTCTGTGCAGTCGATCCCGACGGATGATCAGCCGTCAGTGGGTTGGCAAATGTGACGTTGGTCCAAACCGGCCCTTCAGAACGTTCGACCACTTCCTCAAGTGCCGGCGTCGACTGAGGGACATGGATTTCAAGCCTCCTCCTGCCAGACCCTCCACTCTTCTTCCTCCTTGCATGTACAGGCGCTTCTTCTTCCTCGTCATCAGGAAGCACAACAACTTCTTGTGGAACTACAGAAAGAGAGAAATGTCAGAAATTCTATCGATTGATGATCTACTCAACTTAACGAAGCTTGGTCGATCGGACTTACCGACTCGTGAGGTGGCCTCTTCGTCTCCTGGCGCCTTGTCAATGTCCATGTCAATGGCAGCAGAGGTGGGACTGGAAAGACACATGAATTGGTCGGTCAGAACAAGAAAATCTTCAGTCGACCTACAAAAATGCAAACGAGATACTCACCCCGAAGCAATGGGGACGTCCATCTTAATTCGCGGCAATGTCTTCCGAGCCTTGGGAGGAGCAACTTTAGTCTGCTTGGCCACCTTCTCCGTTGGCTCCGGAGTCGATGTCCGAATGCGCTTCTGAGTATTGACACTCAGGCACATGCTTTTTCCGCGCCTGCCAGCCAGATCATGCTGCTGTTTGGATCGACGTTCGGAGCGCGGCGGCGAGTCGACTTCTTCCTCCTCATCCGACTCCTCGCTCTCCTCCTCATCCTCTTCTCTCGGATACTCCCACTCACCACTCTCCTCTACACTGTCCTCCCCCTCCTGGTCCTGCTCCAAAGCTTGTTCACCATTGGGCATCGAATGCATCTCAGTGAATACCTACAGAACAAATCGGTTGAGTAAGGGTCAGTCAACATCAAGTACAGTCGGAGCGTGAGCGGGAAGTAGTCGGAACAAAAAGTGTACCTTGTAGGGCGGATTTCCGTCGCTGAAGGGGATGACTCGCCTGGATCCTCTGGGGTTGTCCTGGTTGCCTGTGATGCTCCTCAGCCACAAAGCTATGGTTTTAGGCGACACTTCTTCTGGATGGACCCGAGCGGTGTCGTCCGGTCCGGAATACAGCCACATCAGGTGATCATGGGCCTAGAGAGGCTGGATGCGTCGACTGAGGAACACTTCCAACAAGTCCATGCCGGTAACGCCATCATTGATGAGCTGGACCACACTATCCACCAACATCCTCGTCTCCATGGTTTCATCAGTGGTTACTTTCAGTGGGGCAGGAGTCTGAACATGGTCAAATGAGAAGTGGGGAAGACCAGTCGACTGACCCGGAGTTGCAACGTCCTGGCAGTAGAACCAGGTCGACTGCCAGCCTCTGACAGATTCAGGGAGAGTCATGGCGGGAAAGGCACTCCTATTCCTCTTTTGGATACCTAAACCCCCACACATCTGGATGACGTGGGTTTTCGAGTCACTCGACTTCGCCATTTTTACCGACTGGGAACGAATGGTGAAGATGTGTTTGAAAAGACCCCAGAGCGGTCAACACCCTAAGAATTTCTCGCACATCGATACAAACGCAGCTAAATACGTGATGGTGTTGGGAGAAAAATGGTGGAGCTGAGCGCCCAAGAAGTTCAAAAAATCCCCGAAAGAAAGGATGTGGAGGGAGCAAGAAACCCCGGTCGACGTGGGTGGCGAGCAGAACACACTCACCCGGTCGAGGTTGCGGTTCCGTCTCCCCCTTCGGCACCCTCGCCGCTCCCTTGGCAATCAATCGAGACTCCTCCAGTTCGGTTAGGTCCTCCTGCCGGACCGAAGACCGGATCCAATCACCCTGGATCCAGCCCGGTGGATGTCCCGCATGCGATGATGACCCGCGGTTCGGCTTCTTGCCTTTTGCCACCCCCGTTGCCTTCTTAGCGTGCTCTAGCACCGCCATCTTGACCTTCACCATGGCTGGGGAGCAGCAGCGTCGAGAGCGGAGGTGCTGGGCGCAGTGGAGAAGCAGAGGAGAAAGAAGACGGAACAGGCGTGCACAATACCAGCGCCTCAGACCCGTCGCCTTATAAAGGATCACCTCCGAGTGACTGATGCGTGGGACTAGGCAATCCCGTCAAATCCCGCAACAGTTGCACGCAGTATACGTGGCGAAAAAGGTGGCACGGTAATCGAGGCATCGCTACTTATCCGGACCGCCCGTTTTGGCACTCTTCGGCCCGCGTGCTTCCCCGAAATTTCGTATCCCGCGAAATCCGGGATACACTGCAGACAATCGCGCCCGAGATCCCGCGCTCCAACACAACACTTGACACATGAGGCCACCAGTTCAATCGATGGCTCACTGAATGGATCAAGGCGACTGAGTCGACACCGAAGTACCGACATGGGCGTACAGTCTTGCAGAAAGCACTCGTGAAAACACGAAGCTTGGAGTAGGTTCAACTTCGACATACTTTCCACTCGCACCTAAATCCATTCGGGGGCTACTGATGAGGATACAGACCTGGGGTAGGTTCATAGGCCTGACCTATATGTCCTACCCAAGGTCAGTACCCTAGAAGATAAAAGGACCAAGAGACAATAGGAGAGCTCCGGTTGAACACGTCGAGTGCAATCCACTCGACGACCACATTACTCGGAGGTCCTCCTCCCTACCGTCACTCGACCATATGGAGAGTCACTCAACCTACTGAAGACTGGGAGTCGCTCAGCACTGCAGCGGTCAGGCGTTCACTCCGTAGTCTTTAAGATCATTAATAACACTTATGGCTGGCGTTATCAGTAACGCCCGATCTTTATGTACATTGAACCTCCTGTAATGGAGGAGGGCTGGGGTCCTGGCGCACCCTATATAAGACACCCCCTCCTCTGGTACAGGGATTCGCACCCCCCTGTAATATCACACGCATAATCCAATCGACCGCCTCCGGGCACCGAGACGTAGGGATGTTACTTCCACCGTGAAGGGCCTGAACTCGTAAATCCCGTGTGTACACATTCACCATAGCTGAGATCTTGCCTCTCCATACCTACCCCCCTTTCTACTGTCAGCCTTAGAACCACGACACCGGCGGCTAGAAGTACAAGCAGAGGCGGGAAGCAATTCAAATACGGTCCATGTCTCAAGGCTCCGGAAAAGTTACCATATGAGAGGACCGACAAGGAAAACGCGGACATCTGTCGTGCCCAAGTAAGGGACTTTTTTGCACAGAAACCTCCACCTCCGAAGGAAATGTTTGATCCGGTGAAAGTGAAGCGCACTCTGGATGCCCTTAAGAGACCACCACCGCCTCCTCCGCAATCCAACTATGAGCGCATTATTGAAAGGACATATAAGGAAGCGCAACGGTTGGGAAGTACTTCCAATGATATAATCACAATGAAGAAGTGGGAAAACAATTCCCCATATTGGCAAACAAGCGAAGCAATGGTGCCCCCCACTCAAGGTGTCTAGCGACATCATCACTAATCATATGGGGCTAGTGCCCGGTACCAATCCTGCTGATTACCTGAGCGATGATGTAGAGTTCAAAACAATGGAGGTGGACATCTTGAGATACGAGTATGGAAAGCCTCTCATCAAACCTGATCATCCTCCTCTAACAATGGTGATGCGAAGATTGCATGAATGGTACATGGATACCTGCAGCAAGTCTGGGAAGGATACTTTGATGCTGGGAAAAGAGGAGCATGACCTCGTTGGAACTGAGGTGTTGCATGTTCAATTTGTGGAGTTATTCCAGTTATACAATCAAGACGCCCTCGACAAACAACTCATGACTTGCTACTGTCTGTAAGTATTACTTCGGTAATTAAGTCTCTATAGCTCAGCTCTTTCATTACATGTATGTATAATTATCCTCACTATATTATGCAGATTGAAGATCGTCGAATACAAAAAAAATCTATGACATTGGGTTCATTAACCCAAATACCATAAATGAATGGTCGGCTGAAAACATAGACAAAGATACCAAGGACAACTTGCGACAATCGTTGCTTTAAAATCAAAACAAAGGGGAAATACTCTTTCCTTACAACTTCAAGTGAGTGTTACTATCTTGTGCATATTCGGTTTCGCTTACTCGAGGTTAATTACAGTAATGTAATTGATGAGTTATGCATGCGTGCGCAGCTTCCACTTTATTCTGCTAGAGATTGAGCTTGACCGGGGAGTAGTAACTGTCTTAGACTCGAGACGAAAAGATCCCCAGGACTATGCGGACATGACTGCAATGCTCCAGAAGTAAGTTCAATCGATCATTATCGCACCATATTGGTAACTTTGTTCACTTCCTGATATCAAGTAATTATTTTCTTTGTCTGGCAGGGTTTGGAAAGAGTTCACCGGAATAGTTCCGGGGCTGCCGAGGGAGCTGCGATTTACACACCCAAAAGTAAGTAGTACTAGCTAGTTCGCGCGTCTCCCATTTATTCTAGTTTCATCAATACCATTTATCATGCTTGATTATCAGTTTGATTGAACTCTATTTCTCGTAAAGGTCGTCTGGCAGGAAGGCGGGAATAATTTATGTGGATACATAAACAATAATATGCACAATTTTATTTTATTGCCATAATTTGTGTTGAGTTTCATTCATATATATGTATTGACCCCCTTCTTTAAATTAGATGTGACAGATGCGGGATGAAATCCTACCACATGATCGCATTCGAGCAATTCAAGAGGAATTGGGGGATTCTTTCTTGACCACGTCATAAATGAGAAGGGAGAATACCATGTGGAAATTGATTATATATGTTAGGGATTGTAAGAGATGTTATATTGTATATATGCAGTAGCGTCGGATCGATATACGAAAACTTGTTGTTCGACCTATCTCTTGGAGAAAGAGAGGTCACTTTCTCTCTATATATGTTCATGACGATCTTGTGTAATTAATGGTCCCTTCATTTGCTTACTAGCTAGCGAGTCGAGTTCTGTCTATATGTATAGTAGCTAGCATCGACCAAGCACGGAGAAAGATAGGTCACTTCTCTCTATTAGCTAGCTAACACAATATGAAACCCCCAAAATTAACCCTCCAAAACCCCTACCCCCCCCCCCCCCCCTTTATAAAAACAAAAACCCGAGCGCCTGCGAGCTGCTGACGCGTGGCAGCCTTTTGGTCCCGGTTGGTGTTACCAACCTGGACTAAACACTACTAGGGAAAAGGCTAGCAGCAGCGCGGGTTTTAGGTGTATCGGTATCGCGGGGAGTGGCGCTACAGCTAACACATAGCAGTAGCGCGTGCTCACCGGCGCTACTGCTACACAAGTGTAGCAGCAGCGCGGTTAGTGGAAGCTCGCTACTGCTAGTAGCTCTAGCGCGCTTTGCCTGGATGCGCTACTGCTATCTGTTGGGGAACGTTGCATAAAATAAAAAAAATCCTACTTTCACCAAGATCAATCTACGAGTTCATCCAGCAACGAGAGAGAGGAGTGCATCTACCTACCCTTATAGATCACAAGCGGAAGCGTTCAAGAGAACGGGGTTGAGGGAGTCGTACTCGTCGTGATCCAAATCACCGGAGATCCTAGCGCCGAACGGACGGCACCTCCACATTCAACACACATACGGTCAGCGTGACGTCTCCTCCTTCTTGATCCAGCAAGGGGGAAGGAGAGGTTGATGAAGATCCAGCACCACGACGGCGTGGTGGTGGATGCAGCAGGGATCCCGGCAGGGCTTCGTCGAGCTTCTGCGAGAGGGAGAGGTGTAGCAGGGGAGAGGGAGGCGCCAAGACTTAGGGGTGCGGCTGCCCTCCCTCCCCCCCCCCTTTATATAGGCCCCCTGGGGGGGGCGCCGGCCCTAGGAGATGGCATCTCCAAGGGGGGGCGGCCAAGGGGGAAGCTTGCCTCCCAAGGCAAGTGGAGGCGCCCCCCACCCTAGGGTTTCCAACCCTAGGCGCAGGGGGCCCAAGGGGGGCGCACCAGCCCAGCAGGGGCTGGTTCCCCTCCCCACTTCAGCCCACGGGGCCCTCCGGGATAGGTGGCCCCACCCGGTGGACCCCCGGGACCCTTCCGGTGGTCCCGGTACAATACCGGTGATCCCCGAAACTTACCCGATGGCCGAAACTGCACTTCCTATATATAATTCTTCACCTCCGGACCATTCTGGAACTCCTGGGATCTCATCCGGGACTCCGAACAACTTTCGGGTTACTGCATACTTATATCTCTACAACCCTAGCGTCACCGAACCTTAAGTGTGTAGACCCTATGGGTTCGGGAGACATGCAGACATGACCGAGACGCCTCTCCGGTCAATAACCAACAGCGGGATCTAGATACCCATGTTGGCTCCCACATGCTCCTCGATGATCTCATGGGATGAACCACGATATCGAGGATTCAATCAATCCTGTATACAATTCCCTTTGTCAATCGGTACGTTACTTGCCCGAGACTCGATCATCGGTATCCCAATACCTCGTTCAGTCTCGTTACCGGCAAGTCACTTTACTCGTACTATAATGCATGATCCCGTGACCATACACTTGGTCACATTGAGCTCATTATGATGATGCATTATCGAGTGGGCCCAGAGATACCTCTCCGTCATACGGAGTGACAAATCCCAGTCTCGATTCGTGCCAACCCAACAGACACTTTCAGAGATACCCGTAGTGCACCTTTATAGTCACCCAGTTACGTTGTGACGTGTGGCACACCCAAAGCACTCCTACGGTATCCGGGAGTTGCACAATCTCATGGTCTAAGGAAATGATACTTTACATTTGGAAAAGCTCTAGCTAAACGAACTACATGATCTTTAAGCTATGCTTAGGATTGGGTCGTGTCCATCACATCATTCTCCTAATGATGTGATCCCGTTATCAATGACATCCAATGTCCATAGTCAGGAAACCATGACTATCTGTTGACCAACGAGCTAGTCAACTAGAGGCTTACTATGGACATGTTGAGGTCTATGTATTCATACGTGTATTACGATTTCCGGATAACACAGTTATAGCATGAATAATAGACAATTATCATGAACAAAGAAATATAATAATAACCATTTTATTATTGCCTCTAGGGCATATTTCCAACAGTCCCCCACTTGCACTAGAGTCAATAATCTAGTTACTTTGTGATGTATCGAACACCCATTGCATTCTGGTGTTGATCATGTTTTGCTCTAGGGAGAGGTTTAGTCAACGGATCTGCTACATTCAGGTCCGTATGTACTTTACAAATATCTATGTCTCCATCTTGAACATTTTCACGAATGGAGTTGAAGCAACGCTTGATGTGCCTTGTCTTCTTGTGAAACCTGGGCTCCTTGGCAAGTGCAATAGCTCCAGTTTGTCACAGAAGAGTGTGACCGGCCCCGACGCATTGGGTATGACTCCTAGGTCGGTGATGAACTTCTTCACCCAGATAGCTTCATGCGCTGCCTCCGAGGCTGCCATGTACTCCGCTTCACATGTAGATCCTACCACAACGCTCTGCTTGCAACTGCACCAGCTTACTGCCCCACCATTCAAAATATACACGTATCCGGTTTGTGACTTAGAGTCATCCAGATCTGTGTCAAAGCTAGCGTCGATGTAACCCTTTACGACGAGCTCTTCGTCACCTCCATATACGTGAAACATGTCCTTAGTCCTTTTCAGGTACTTAAGGATGTTCTTGACCGCTGTCCAGTGTTCCATGTCGGGATTACTTTGGTACCTTCCTACCAAACTTACGGCAAGGTTTATATCAGGTCTGGTACAGGTCATGGCATATATGATAGACCCTATGGCTGAGGCATAGGGGACGACACTCATCTTTTCTCTATGTTCTGCCATGGTCGGGCATTGATCCGAGCTCAATTTCACACCTTGCAACACAGGCAAGAACCCCTTCTTGGACTGATCCATATTGAACTTCTTCAATATCTTATCAAGGTATGTGCTTTGTGAAATACCTATGAGGCGTCTTGATCTATCTCTATAGATTTTGATGCCTAATATGTAAGCAGCTTCTCCAAGGTCCTTCATTGAAAAACACTTATTCAAGTAGGCCTTAATGTTGTCCAAAAGTTCTATATCATTTCCCATCAAGAGTATGTCATCTACATATAATATGAGAAATGCTACAGAGCTCCCACTCACTTTCTTGTAAACGCAGGCTTCTCCATAAGTCTGCATAAACCCAAACGCTTTGATCATCTCATCAAAACGAATATTCCAACTCTGAGATGCTTGCACCAGCCCATAAATGGATCGATGGAGCTTGCATACCTTGTTAGCATTCTTAGGGTCGACAAAACCTTCCGGCTGCATCATATACAGTTCTTCCTTAAGGTGACCATTAAGGAATGCCGTTTTGACGTCCATCTGCCATATCTCATAATCATAGTATGCAGCAATTGCTAACATGATTCGTACGGACTTCAGCTTCGCTACGGGAGAGAATGTCTCATCGTAGTCAACCCCTTGAACTTGTCGATAACCCTTAGTGACAAGTCGAGCTTTATAGATGGTAACATTACCATCCGCGTCCGTCTTCTTCTTAAAGATCCATTTGTTTTCTATTGCTCGCCGATCATCGGGCAAGTCTGTCAAAGTCCACACTTTGTTTTCAGACATGAATCCTATCTCGGATTGCATGGCTTCAAGCCATTTGTTGGAATCTCGGCCCGCCATCGCTTCTTCATAGTTCGAAGGTTCACCATTGTCTAACAACATGATTTCCAAGACAGGGTTGCCGTGCCACTCTGGTGCGGAACGTGTCCTTGTGGACCTTCGAAGTTCATTAGGAGCTTGATCCGAAGTATCTTGATCATCATCATTAACCTCCTCTCTAGTCGGTGCAGGCACCACAGGAACATCTTCCTGAGTTGCGCTACTCACTGTTTCAAGAGGCAGTACTTCATCAAGCTCCACTTTCCTCCCACTTAATTCTTTCGAGAGAAACTCTTTCTCCAGAAAGGACCCGTTCTTGGCAACAAAGATCTTGCCCTTGGATCTTAAGTTGAAGGTATACCCAATGGTTTCCTTAGGGTATCCTATGAAGACGCATTTTTTCGACTTGGGTTCGAGCTTCTCAGGTTGAAGTTTCTTGACATAAGCATCGCATCCCCAAACTTTTAGAAACGATGGCTTAGGTTTCTTCCCAAACCATAATTCATACGGTGTCGTCTCAACGGATTTAGACGGTGCCCTATTTAAAGTGAATGTAGCTGTCTCTAGAGCGTATCCCCAAAATGATAGCGGTAAATCGGTAAGTGACATCATAGATCGCACCATATCCAATAGAGTGCGATTACGACGTTCGGACACACCATTTCGCTGAGGTGTTCCAGGAGGCGTGAGTTGTGAAACGATTCCACATTTCCTTAAGTGCGTACCAAATTCGTGACTTAAATATTCACCCCCACGATCTGATCGTAAGAACTTTATATTTCGGTCATGTTGATTCTCTACCTCATTCTAAAATTCCTTGAACTTTTCAAAGGTCTCAGACTTGTGTTTCATCAAGTATACATACCCATATCTACTCAAGTCATCAGTGAGAGTGAGAACATAACAATATCCTCCGCGAGCCTCAATGCTCATTGGACCGCACACATCAGTATGTATGATTTCCAATAAGTTGGTTGCTCGCTCCATTGTTCCGGAGAACGGAGTCTTGGTCATCTTGCCCATGAGGCATGGCTCGCATGTGTCAAACGATTCATAATCTGGAGACTCTAAAAGTCCATCATCATGGAGCTTCTTCATGCGCTTGACACCAATGTGACCAAGGCGGCAGTGCCACAAGTATGTGGGACTATCGTTATCAACTTTACATCTTTTAGTATTCACACTATGAATATGTGTAACATTACGCTCGAGATTCATTAAGAATAAACCATTCACCAGCGGGGCATGACCATAAAACATATCACTCATATAAATAGAACAACCATTATTCTCGGATTTAAATGAGTAGCCATCTCGAATTAAACGAGATCCTGATACAATGTTCATGCTCAAAGCTGGTACTAAATAACAATTATTGAGGTTTAAAACTAATCCCGTAGGTAAATGTAGAGGCAGCGTGCCGACGGCGATCACATCGACCTTGGAACCATTCCTGACGCGCATCGTCACCTCGTCCTTCGCCAGTCTCCGCTTATTCCGCAGCTCCTGCTTAGAGTTACAAATATGAGCAACCGC
This sequence comes from Triticum timopheevii, assembly GCA_963921465.1. Classification (NCBI taxonomy): domain Eukaryota; kingdom Viridiplantae; phylum Streptophyta; class Magnoliopsida; order Poales; family Poaceae; genus Triticum; species Triticum timopheevii. The sequence continues at coordinate 103,042,789 of OY997271.1, forward strand.
ACCGGTATCAAATACCCAGGAGCTACTACAAGCACTGGTAAGGTACACATCAATTATATGTATATCACATATACCTTTGGTTTTGCTGGCCTTCTTGTCCGCTAAGTACTTGGGGCAGTTCCGCTTCCAGTGTCCGCTTCCCTTGCAATAAAAGCACTCAGTTCCAGGCTTGGGTCCATTGCTTGACTTCTTCCCTGCAACTGGCTTACCGGGCGCAGCAACTCCCTTGCCGTCCTTCTTGAAGTTCTTCTTACCCTTGCCTTTCTTGAACTTAGTGGTTTTATTCACCATCAACACTTGATGTTCCTTTTTGATCTCCACCTCCGCTGATTTCAACATTGAATATACCTCAGGAATGGTCTTTTCCATCCCCTGCATATTGAAGTTCATCACAAAGCTCTTGTAGCTTGGTGGGAGCGACTGTAGGATTCTGTCGACCACCGCGTCATCGGGGAGATTAACTCCCAGTTGAGATAAGCGGTTGTGCAACCCAGACATTTTGAGTATGTGCTCGCTAACAGAACCATTCTCCTCCATCTTACAACTATAGAACTTGTCGGAGACTTCATATCTCTCGACCCGGGCGTGAGCTTGGAAAACCATTCTCAGCTCTTGGAACATCTCATATGCTCCGTGCTGCTCAAAACGCTTTTGGAGCCCCGGTTCTAAGCTGTAAAGCATGCCACGCTGGACCATGGAGTAATCATCACTACGCGACTGCCAGGTGTTCATAACGTCTTGAGTTGCTGGGAAAACGGGTGCTTCACCTAGCGGTGCATCTAGGACATATGCTTTCTTGGCAGCTATGAGGATGATCCTCAAGTTCCAGACCCAGTCCGTATAGTTGCTGCCATCGTCTTTCAGTTTGGTTTTCTCTAGGAACGCATTGAAGTTGAGGGAAACATTAGCGTGGACCATTTGATCTACAAGACATATTGCAAAGGTTTTAGACTAAGTTCATGATAATTAAGTTCATCTAATCAAATAATGAACTCCCACTCAGATAGACATCCCTCTAGTCATCTAAGTGATCCATGATCCGAGTCAACTAGCCCGTGTCCGATCATCACGTGAGACAGACTAGCCATCATTGGTGAACTTCTTCATGTTGATCGTATCTTCTATACGACTCATGTTCGACCTTTCGGTCTTCCTGTTCTGAGGCCATGTCTGTACATGCTAGGCTCGTCAAGTCAACCTAAGTGTATTGCGTGTGTAAATCTGGCTTACACCCGTTGTATTCGAATGTTAGGATCTATCACACCCGATCATCACGTGGTGCTTCGAAACAACGAACCTTCGCAATGGTGCATAGTTAGGGGGAACACTTTTCTTGAAATTATTATGAGGGATCATCTTACTTACTACCGTCATTCTAAGTAAACAAGATGAAAAACATGATAAACATCACATGCAATCAAATAGTGACATGATATGGCCAATATCATATAGCTCCTTTGATCTCCATCTTCGGGGCTCCATGATCATCTTCGTCACCGGCATGACACCATGATCTCCATCATCATGTTCTCCATCATCATGTCTCCATGAAGTTGCTCGCCAACTATTACTTCTACTACTATGGCTAACGCGTTTAGCAACAAAGTAAAGTAATTTACATGGCGTTTCTCAATGACACGCATGTCATACAAAAAATAAAGACAACTCCTATGGCTCCTGCCGGTTGTCATACTCATCGACATGCAAGTCGTGATTCCTATTAGAAGAATATGATCATCTCATACATCACATATATCATTCATCACATCCTTTGGCCATATCACATCTCAAAACACTTGCTGCAAAAACAAGTTAGACGTCCTCTAATTGTTGTTACAAGTTTTTATGTGGCTTCTATAGGTGATCTAGCAAGAACGTTTTCTTACCTACGTTAAAGCCACACCGTGATTTGCCAACTTCTATTTACCCTTTATAAGGACCCTTTTCATCGAATCCGCTCCAACTAAAGTGGGAGAGACAGACACCCGCTAGCCACCTTATGCAACTAGTGCATGTCAGTCGGTGGAACCTGTCTCACGTAAGCGTACGTGTAAGGTCGGTCCGGGCCGCTTCATCCCACAATACCGCTGAAGCAAAATAAGACTAATAGTGGCAAGAAAGTTGACAACATCTACGCCCACAACAAATTGTGTTCTACTCGTGCAAAGAGAACTACGCATAGACCTAGCTCATGATGCCACTGTTGGGGAACGTTGCATAAAATAAAAAAAATTCCCACGTTCACCAAGATCAATCTACGAGTTCATCCAGCAAAGAGAGAGAGGAGTGCATCTACATACCCTTGTAGATCGCGAGCGGAAGCGTTCAAGAGAACGGGGTTGAGGGAGTCGTACTCGTCGTGATCCAAATCACCGGAGATCCTAGCGCCGAACGGACGACACCTCCGCGTTCAACACACGTACAGTCAGCGTGACGTCTCCTCCTTCTTGATCTAGCAAGGGGAAAGGAGAGGTTGATGAAGATCCAGCAGCACGACGGCGTGGTGGTGGATGCAGCAGAGATCCCGGCAGGGCTTCGCCGAGCTTCTGCGAGAGGGAGAGGTGTAGCAGGGGAGAGGGAGGCGCCAAGACTTTGGGGTGCGGCTGCCCTCCCTCCCCTCCCCCTTTATATAGGCCCCCTGGAGGGGCGCCGGCCCTAGGAGATGGCATCTCCAAGGGGGGCGGCAGCCGAGGGGGGCGGCAGCCAAGGGGGAGGCTTGCCCCCCAAGGCAAGTGGAGGCGCCCCCCCCCCCACCCTAGGGTTTCCAACCCTAGGCGCATGGGAGGGCCCAAGGAGGGGCGCACCAGCCCACCAGGGGCTGGTTCCCCTCCCCACTTCAGCCCACGGGGCCCTCCGGGATAGGTGGCCCCACCCGGTGGACCCCCGGGACCCTTCCGATGGTCCCGGTACAATACCGGTGATCCCCGAAACTTTCCCGATGGCCGAAGCTCGCTACTGCTAGTAGCTGTAGCGTGCTTTGCCTGGACGCGCTACTGCTATCGCGGCACTGCTGCTAACTTTTGTACACTCGTACTGCTAATTTAAGTAGTTTTTTGTTTTTTCGGCATATTTGTTTTGTATTTGAACAGGCTTTATAGAAGAATCTTTAGCACATAGAAATGTCATCATGATACACATACAAATGCCTGCGAGACCACAAATGTAATCATAGCATATACATACAAATAGTCTCATCATAATCATCATCCAACACAAAGTGGTATCTTGTCATCATCTCGAAAGTAGCGATACATGCAAGTCCCGAATACTTGCAACTACAACAACGTCATCCATCTAAACAAAGGTATACGCAAGAAGAGCTATGACTATGAGTGAGAGCGGAACTATGCAGTACATGAGGTGGCGGTTACGAGTCCTCTCTCGCGCTAGCGTGAACCTCAAGTAACTAGCTTCTCCTTCTTGTCTACTTTTTAAGCCTTTATGGCTGGCGCCCATGAACCCATTCACTTGCGCTTGACACTCATGCCACTCGTTGTACACCCCCGGAACCTTCCCTTTGTACACGACATAGCAATTCCATCTCGCCATCAAGAAACTAGGTACCTGTTAGAGATGCATGTTCATGAAGAGGATGTACAATCATATATATGCAACAAAATATACTAGAGCAACACCGAAAAAGAAAGGGCTAGCAACTAGATGCAACATACAGTACGCAAATTAATTAACTAGAGGTATGCAGGTCATCATACACAAACTAACAAAGTAGCGTTACGCAAGTTCGGCAGGGAACGTGGACATCACAAAGTTTCATCGCTACAAAAAGTATACAAGTTCAACCGACATATATCATCATCATCGGCATCATAAATCACTAGAAGTTCCATCCTTCCATATCATCGAGGATGAACCCTAGCCTCTTGAACAGCGTGAGGTCTAGACGTTGCATGCCTATGCGAGTTCGGACATCAGCTCGCGATGTAGGGCTGTGGTGGAACATCCCCTTCTCATCGATGACTTCTTTCATGATGATCGTCGCAATGTCGCTTTGGATGCAAAAGAAGTCATTTCTAAGTTTATAATCCGCTTCTCCATGAGATTCTAGCCACTTGTGGATATGATCATCATTTCTGCTTCTCATGCGAAGCTTTTGGTGATCCGTGTTGAACTGAATCATGAGATGGACGATGTAGAATCCATCCTTGTTGCTTGGTTTTGGGACATGGATGCACGAGAAGTTAGTTTTATGCGCGAAACCCATCTTCTTGTTCCTTTGTTTCCTGATCTACACGTGGCCACCTCTAAAGCTGCAGCCTTGGAGAGCATCATCTAGAATATTCATTATGTGGGTGTAGTCTTTTTTCTCGTAGTCTCTGGAAGGGTCAAAATATACGGCGTGGGAGACTTGCGGGTAAAGAACGATAAGGACGGCGCGCCCGTTGCTGCGGGGAAAAGACACCTCAAATTATTCCCCATATGAGAGAGAAGGAATGATTGAAATGTATGAAAGGGTTGTCTGGAACTGAGTTACTTTGGATGATAAGGCACGAGGACAATTTCCCAGTCCTTATTCTGTACCATGAAGTTTTGGAGGTACTCCCTAGTAGTTTCACACTCAAAGTCGTCGAGACTCAAGAAAGACTCGTGCATGTAGTATGGATCCGCCACACAGATTTGCAAGACTTCTTCACTCTTCATGATGGAGCTCATATGTAGCGCAAAAAGGCGGACGATTGTAAAATCGAGCCGCCTTGTTAGAAACATCTCAAAGATATGGTCAAACCGCAGGAAGAACACCTTCGCGTTTCGTGTGTCGATGTAGCACTTCCCCTCAGACACACAAGCCGCGTATGTCGGATATCCTGGATCCTTTGAGGCTAGTAGGCTTTTCTCAGTCGACAGCACATGGTCGTGCAGTCTCCTGAGATCCCCTGATAGTGCCTCCAGCGGTTTCGGCGGTAGCATCGGCTTGCCCGTGAGATGGAACATGACCGCACCTTTCACGGGTACACGCTCTTCAGAATGCATCGTCTGGCTGCTATGTGCTCTGGCTTGTTTGGAGGCAGTTATCTTCCCCGATCTCTTCCTCTCCTTTTTCTTGGGCACACCTTCCAGACCCTTCCTTAACCCCTGCCCCAGTGTTCCCAGGCTAAGTACTGTATGACCCTCGCTCCCGGCTAGTTGAGCCTGTGTTGAGGCGCCATCTTCAGGCGTGTCTTGTGAGCATTTCATGAAGAGAGACTTTTTGCAATCCCTGCTACGACCCTGCCCGGGCATATCATCCATATCCTCATTAGCAAGCTGATAGCCCGATTCGTCATATGGTTGACTCATCATATCTATGTCACAGTCATACGCGTTTGTATTGAGGAAATCCATAGGGTCGACCTCCGTCTCATCATCCATTCTCTGTTCTACAGGAGAAATTACATCAGCATGTACTATTGCACCCCCTTCATCATGTCGTCCGCCGCTCTCACCTGGCACTACAGGAGCTGGTAATTGCGTAGGCGGGGTGGTGGTCTCCGCACATGCTTGTTGATGTGTGGTTATTGGTGTGCTCTCGGCCGGCTCCAGACAAATAAGATTCTTCGGCCATAGCAGCACCCAACCCTTGCAGCTTCCAATCCGCGGCGGGGTCTCGTCGTCCGCTCCCACATGCTGTACTAGAGGAGGCAAATCCTCGTGCCCCGATTTCACACTGGTCAAGCTAACCCTAAAGTGCCCAGCGGGGATCGGCTGGTTGTGGAACGTGGGTTGCAAGGGTTCCATTACCATCCCCTTTCCCATGTCCACCTTCTGGCCTTTGATCAAGTAGAGTATGGTGCACGGGGTTTCTTTCGCCTGCAAACACATATGGCTGTGGCGTAAAACAACCGAAAGGCAACAAAAATGGAATATATATGTTGGTGCGACATGTAATTACCGTGACGGCGTCAAGCTCAGCCAAAGACGAAGGCCCACCTAGCGCGCCTGAGACTAAGGAGGGGCTGCTATGAGCGGGAGCGGCTGTGAGAGGAGGCCCGGTTGCGTGAGCAAGTGATGGTGCGATGGTGTTGTGGTTCATGGAGTTGCTCCCGACGAAACTGGGCAACGAAAAATCATGTACCGTCTTGTCTGGATTTTCCTTCGTCCAGTTGATGATAACTGGAACCAAGTTAGTAGCAAAATCATTTCTGCAGGCAGTTACAACTGCATTGACTGCCTGTTGTAGCAACTCATATTTGTCCTCGGCTGTTTTTTTCGCGTCCTCAGCTGCTTTTTTCTCGACCGCAAGCTTCACCTTCGCGTCGATGTCCGCCTGACTAAACTTCTTTTTCTTCTTCTTGGCCTTCGGGCCCTCGTTGTAAAACACCTTCCACGTGGCGCCGTCTCCAGCGCCGTGCACATGACCATATTGCGGCCGCTGGCCCAAAGGGAGTCCCTTAAGTTCGTTCAAGGCCCGGTTGAGAGGGGTGTCCCACTTGGGCCTCATTGGAGAAGTAGGGCTTTCGGCTGCAAGCTGGTGTTGCTTCTCCAGTAGTCTAATCAATTTCCTCATGATCTTGTCTGTGTAAAAAACCTTTTTCTCCTTGTCCCACTTGTAGCGGGCCCTGATGAAGTCACGCTCCAAGGGGTTGGTGAACTTCGCGAAGGGGTCTGGGAGACCCGCGGCTTCACGTTCCGCGTCCTCCTTATCCCATATGGGCCTTTTACTGAGGTAGCCACGGCTTCTGAGGTGATGCTTCCCCGTGTTCCTTTGCTGAAGGCTCTTGAATTTCCCAGCCTTAGCCTTGGCTGCCTCGGTAGCGCAAGTGTCCTTGAACTTTTCGAACTCCTCTTCCGTAAGTGTCAGATTTTCCTCCAGAATCTTGGACAGGGGTTCATCAGCCTCAATAGCTCATTTCACCCTCCCTTTCCAGGAGGCCAAATCATTGTTGAACATGCCCATGGCGTGATTGTTAATCTTTTTCATCTTCGGATCATCCCATGGTTGTTCTATGTTATCATCCCGGTCGGGGAACTTGAATCTCTTGTGCAACTTCGTTAGGAGAAACTGCGTCAAATGTTCTTTACTCCTTAAGTCATCATCGTTGATGCTCGCGTAATCCCGTAGGATGCATCCTACTTGGTTCCCATAGCACTTGCGAGGTTCTTCCGGCTCTAACGGCTCAAACTTGCCAGGTGCCATCTTTGTGATCACAAGTCGTCCAATCCCTAGTTTGTTAGGTTTTCGTATCCTCTGCTTCTTATGCTTCCTCTTTTCGGTAGCGGCATCGGGGCCGGTACCTTCCCCGCTGGTATCTTCCCCGCTGGTACCTTCCCCACCAGTCTCGGCACCGCCATCGGTGCCGACCCCGTCGGTGTCGATGTCGGCGTCAGTACCATCATCGAGGCCAACCTGCAAACCTTGCTTAGCAGTCAAATAGTCGAGGTACTCTTGTTCACCATCATAATCCATCTCGTCTGCATCTTGGTCAGAAGGCCCAGTTTCTTTGTTGTTCGACATGTTTCCTATTATTAAGTGTCCTCATTTATTTCTAAAAGTATGAATAAATGAGAAATGACATAAAAAGAAATCTATGTACCAGCACTCGATATGCCAACTATGTAGCACAAATCATGCCTTTATTCACGGGAAATTTCGGCATGACCTTTGCTAAAAAATGGACATATCGAGCGCCTGAAATTCACCGGAACAGAAATGAATCAACATTCCAGCGTAACATAGGACACTCGGATCATTTTCCAAACATGACATGTCCAAAACATGACATATCCACATATCACATGTCCAGTTCAAATTTGCATATAAATTCAGCTAATTTTGAAACCTAGCTAAATTCATAACTAAATAGATAACCTAATTAACATACTGCCCTAACTAAAACCTAAGTAAATTAACCGAAGAACCCTAGCAGAGAGAGAGAGGGGGGGTTTACAGAGGGTGCAGGGGCGAGGAGGCAGGCCCGACGACGGCCGAGGTTGGGAGGGGAGGAAGCAGAGGAGGGAGGCGAGGGTCGACGGGTCGGGGGCGAGCGCGCCGGGGTCGGGGGCGAGCGCCTGGGTCAGGGGCGAGCGCCGGTGCCGGGGTCGGGGGCGAGGGCCGGGGTCAGGGTCGGGGGCGAGGGTCGGGTCGAGGGCTAGTGCCGGGGTCGGGGGCGAGCGCCGGCGCCGGGGTCGGGGCGAGCGACGGGGGAAGAGAGAGTGGGGATTTGGGGGGGAAAAGGCGGGATGAAGCAGGGATAGTGAGAATTTTAGGTTAAGTGGACGTAGCAGCAGCGCGTTTGGACAAAACGCGCTGCTACTACCTTCAGTAGTTGTAGCGGTTTATACGAAATGCGCTACAACTACCTTCAGTAGCTGTAGTGGTTTATACGAAATGCGCTACTACTACTGCCAGTTTTCCTTTTTCTTTTCCTTTATTTTCTCCCACTTTTATTTCCCGAGAGCAGTGAATGAAGGGAGGGCGATATATATTGCATCATTTGACGGTTAAATATGTATGCAAAATAGGAACATATATATTACATCATTGGACCCATGCATAATAATGGCTAAGTGTGTATACAAAATAGGAACATATATATATATATATATATATATATATATATATATATATATATATATATATATATTACATCATTTGACCGATAACATACGGTTCCTCAGCGCTGACGTTTTCGTTTTTGAGTCCGCTTCTTTCCCTTCTTGTTCGTCGAAGAATAATTGAGCCCCTCATTGTGACTTTGCCTTTTCCATGGAGTACGATTTTTCTTAGGTAATGTAGTATTGATTCTTCTTTTGACGTATACTTCATCATCATCGTCATCTTCCCTCATTGGGTTGCCGTACTGATCATACTCTTCCTCGTTGGCGACTCCATCCATTCCAATGATGTTCCTTTTGCCTCTCCTCACGACAACACGACTGGGATTGCATGGGTCGTTATGAATAAGCATTGTGTCACGTGCTTAGCATGTACCCATGGCTCGTTTTTTGCGATAGCGTTCACGGTAACGCTCTTGGCGTCGGGTATACTCATGGTAGTGAAAATCCGGTTTTCTCTTTCAACATTCTTTGCCCATCTGACACGGAACATCGTCTGTTGTGCAGTCCGGAGTAGTCAAGCTCCCAGATCTCCTCGACCCTTCCATAAAATCATTCAGTTGCGCCGTTGTCGCTGCCGGTCATGCATTCCATCGTCACCCCTGAGTTCTGATCATCACTGTCCATATCTTTGGCCTCCGTGTAGAACGTGTATCAGTTGATATCATATGCCTGATAGGTTACGAGGTTGGGCGAGGGGCCATGTGCTAAGGCGTATATGAGCAATCCGCCTTAGAGCCCTCCTCCGGGGGATTAGCAATAATATGCTCTTTGAACCAATGCAGGAAAGTGGAGTTGTGCTCTCTAGTAACTTCGGCGTCCGTCCTGCATACCCCCCGGTCACGATACTTCTTTGCGATAATTTCTTTGTGCAGTGCCACGAAAGGATCTACCTCGTCTAGGTGTTGTAGCACTACCAAGTTTGCTCTGTCAAAGTCGCTGCGTCGATCTGAGTATGCCACGTGCAGTTCACTGCGACCGTTGTAGTGACCATCTCCTTCGAGCCTCCCATCGTGCTTGTTAACGGGCAAACCAACACTAACACCAGGCGGTTGGTCTGCGCCATATAGAAAATTCTCACAGAAAGAGATGTACTCTTGTGCCAAATAGCCCTGGACGATGCTTCCATCCGGACGGGACATGTTACGAACGAATCCTTTGATGATCCCATTCATCCTCTCAAACGGCAGCATGTTGTTCAGGAATGACGGCCCCAGGTCTATTATGTCATCCACGATATGGACACACAGATGCACCATCACGTCAAAGAACACGGGCGGGAAGTACATCTCAAGCTCATTCAATATCACAACGATCTCTTCCTGTAGCCTTCGGAGCTGCTTCACACTGATCGACTTTCGAGGGATGACGTCAAAAAAGTTGCAGAGACCAATAAGCGTGTCACGGACGTGCTTGTCCATTATCCCTCTAAGGGAAACAGGTAGTATCTGCGTCATGATCACATGACAGTCATGAGACTTCATCCCACTGAACCTTTTCTTGTCCGTGTCTACATATCTTCTTATCTTGCCACAGTAACCGGAACTAACTTTGACTCTGGTAAGGCACTTAAAGAATTGATTGATCTCAGCCTGACTTAAGGTGAAGCAAGAAGGGGGGCAATAATCCTCTTTCTTTATTTTCTTGCCCTTCTTATCCCATGCCTCTGTCTCCGTCTCTGTCTCGTCTGACATTTTACGGGGTAGCATGTGCAGATCTTCCCTGATTTTCAAATCTTGCAAGTCTTTTCTTGCCTTCGGCCCATCCTTGGTCTTATCCGGCATGTTCATCAGTGTTGTGAGAAAGCTCTCAAGGACATTCTTACAGATATGCATTTGATCAAGGCAATGAGGTGTATCGAGTTTGTGCCAGTACTCCAAGTCCCAGAACACAGACCTCGTCTTCCATACCTTCAGCAGCGGCTCCGGCGCCTTTCTCATCGTCTTTCCCGACGCGGGGCACTCCTTCCAATTTTTCAACAGCTCATCAATTTCGGCACCGCTCCGCTTACGTGGAGGTCCTCAATGCTCAGCATGGCCATTGAATAGATATCCACGGTTTCTCCATGGGTCATCCTGTTCAAGCCATCTTCGATGCACCATGTACACGATTTTCCCAGACCCGCCATCTTTCCTTGACGTTAGCTGCTGAGATGTCATATCATCCATGCACCGCATGCATCCACAATATCCATGGCACACCTGGCCTGCCACATATCCGTAACCGAGATAGTCCTGCACTATCGTGATCAGCGCGACTCTCATGTTGAAATACTCGCCTTTGCTGGCGTCCCATGTCTTGGTCGGTGTTTTCCATAACGTGTCTAACTCCTCTTGAAGTAGCCCCAGATACAAATTAATATTATTTCCTGGTTGTTTCGGCCCTTGAATAAGCATGCTCATGTGAATGTACTTCGATTTCATGCACAACCAGGGGGGTTGTACATCCATACAAACACGGGCCATGTGCTATGGTTGGTGTTCTGGTTGCCAAACGGATTCATGCCATCGGTACACGCGCCGAGCACGATGTTCCTTGCATCACATTCAAAATACCGATAGAAGCTGTTCAACGCTCTCCACTGGCTTCCATCCTTCACGTGTCTCAGCTTCGGATCATCTCCATCGTCGGGCTTCTTCCTCTCCGCGTGCCAGCGCATTAGCTTTGCTTCCTTGGGATCTACAAAATACCTCTGGAGACGGGGAGTGATCGGTAAGTACCATACAACTTTCTGGGGACATTTCTTCCCGGCCTTCTTGTATCGAGAAGCATTGCACACCGGACAGCTTGTTTTTTCCGGGTGCTCCTTCCGATAAATTACGCAATCGTTGATGCATGCATGGGATCTAACGTGTGGCAGATCAAGAGGGCACACGATCTTCTTGGCCTCATCAACACTAGTAGGACATAGATTACCCGCCGGAAGAACATCCTTTAGGTACTTGAGATGCTCATCAAGGCTAGTGTCGGTCCATTTGTTTTTAGCCTTCGTCTTCAGGAGTTGGAGCGTGAAACTCAAGCAGGTCACCTCAGGATTGCAACCATCATACAATGGAGTGTTCGAGTCTACCACTAGTTGCTCCAGCTTAGCCTCCTCTCTAGAAGCAGCTCTCTTAGTACTCGTCTCCTTGTGAAGCAATGCTTGAACATGAGGGTCCCGCATGATTGAACTTAGTACCGACGAACTCTGCTGCGTGGAGTCCATGTCGTTCTCTTCGCCGCCATGTCCAGCCCCTTCTCCTCCGCCATGTCCGGCCCCTTCTCCGCCGCCATGTCCGGTCTCTTCCCCGCCGCCATTATCGATCATCTCTTTGTCTTGCCCCGTGTCATCATTGCCTGCCCTGTCGGCATCCTCAACATCGTCATCCTCATCTTCAGTTATCCACCGAGTATAGCCATCCATGAAACCAGTTATGAGCAGGTGCGCTTCGACACGACCATCGTCATAGAGGTCGAGCCAAACTATTCCTTTGCATTTTCGACACGGACATAAAACCTCTGTCAGGTTATTTTCTTTCATGTCCTGCACCGCCGACCGCAACCACCTATCCACCATTGTTCCACTGACCATCATGAACGTCTGCACAGTAATAATAAAACAAATTGATTATAAAAATGCGTGCATGCATCAAAGTCATACAAAAATTCGGCATGACCTTCCCTAAAAATAGGACATATATGGATCTAGAGTTTGCCCGGAATTCGCTGCAATAGAAATAAATCGACATTTCGGTAAAACATAGGCAACTCAAAAGCACAATTTGGCGTCAACTCATGCCACACACACAATTTCCACAGACATATCACACACACCTAAACATATTTCCATTTTGCAAAAGCATGAAATTTTCATCACCTCTATCTCGAGATCGAGCACACGGTGGAGATGATGTTGTAGGGAGATCAAAAGTGCACAAAGCTCTTCTTGACAAAGATAGATCTAGTTAGGGGGAAAATAGGTCACTTAACTAAATCCTACATCTACCTAGCTACCTAATTTGGAAGGAGACGACTTCAACTAGTGGAGGGGAAGGAAAAAGAGAAAGGAGATGCATTAATGGAGGTGGTGTAGTTAGGTAGGAGTAATGAAGAGAGAGAAAGGTAGATAGAAGAGAGAGAGTAATGGGGGAGAAGTATTGAGGAAGAATAAGGGTGAGAGTGGGAGCATGTGGGAGGTAGGGGAAAGGGAAGAGAGGAGGGGGAGGGGGAGGGACGGGTGGGGAAAAGGTGGTGGGTTGGTGCGGACTAGCAGTAGCGCGGGAGTTAAAACACGCTGCTGCTAAGGAAGTAGCAGCAGCGCACTTTGGGCAACGTCGCTATACCGAGACCAAAAAGTGTGCCAATTTGAAATTTAGCAGCAGCGACCTCAGAAAAAGCGCGCTACTACTACATCCATAGCAGTAGCGCAGATCGCGGCACCGCGCTGCTGCTAAATGGAGTTTGGTGGACATCGCCGGTCGATATTTGTAGCAGCGCGGTTTACACCGAGCGCGCTACTGCTAAAAACTTGTCAGTAGCGCGTTTCCCGCACATGCGCTACTACTAATTAGCAGCAGCGCTCCTTTTTGAGCCGTGATGCTGCTAAGATTCTGTGTATAGGCTTTTCCCTAGTAGTGAAAGGTCCTCCTGCCTGGGCGCCCCGCTGCAGCCACGTGGAGCCCCTTCTATACCGATTCGTAAGCGAACCGGGACTAAAGGTTTTGGGCTTTAGTCCCGATCCTTTTGTCCCGGTTCCAGAACCAGGACTAAAGGCCCTCTGGAACCGGGATTAATTGGACGTTTTCCACTAGTGCTTGCAAGCAAAGTGACTAATGGGTTACTTATGGGATGATGTATTATGGAACGAGTAAAGAGACTTGTCGGTAATGAGATTGAACTAGGTATGAAGATACCGACGATCGAATCTCGGGCAAGTAACATACCGATGACAAAGGGAATAACGTATATTGTCATTACGGTTCGACCGATAAAGATCTTCGTAGAATATGTAGGAGCCAATATGAGCATCCAGGTTCCGCTATTGGTTATTGATCGGAGAGGTGTCTCGGTCATGTCTACATAGTTCTCGAACCCGTAGGGTCCGCACGCTTAACGATTGATGACGATTTTTGTATTATATGAGTTATGTGATTTGGTGACCGAATGTTGTTCGGAGTCCCGGATGAGATCATGGACATGACGAGGAGTCTTGAAATGGTCGAGAGATAAAGTTTATATATAGGATGATAGTATTCGGACACCGAGAGTGTTCCAGGTAGTATCGGGTATTTATCGGACTACCGGGGGGGGGGTTACCGGAACCCCCCGGGGAATAATGGGCCTTATGGGTCATAAGAGGGGAGCACACCAGCCCACAAGGGGTGGCGTCCCCCCCCCCCTTAAGGCAGGAGGCCGAATAGGAGAAGGAAGAGGGGGTTCGCCCCCCCCCCTTTCCTTCCTCCCTTCCCTCTTCCCTTTTCCCCTTCTGGTAATAAGGAAAGGGGGCAAATTGGACTGGGGCCCCATGTAGGATTCCTCCTACTTGGGGCGCCCCAAGGCTGCTCCCCTCCCCCTCCCACCTATATATACATGGGGAGGGGGCGCCTAGAACACAAACGAACAATTGTTAGCCGTGTGCGGTGCCTCCCTCCACGTATTACACCCTCAGTCATATTCTCGTAGTGCTTAGGCGAAGCCCTGCGCGGATTACTTCACCATCATCGTCACCACACCATCGTGCTGACGGAACTCATCTACTTCCTTGATACTTTGCTGGATCAAGAGTTCGAGGGACGTCATCGAGCTGACTGTGTGCATAACTCAGAGATGGCGTACGTTCGGTGCTTGATCGGTCGAAACGAGAAGAAGTTCGACTACATCAACCGCGCTATCAAATGCTTCCACTTTTGGTCTACGAGGATACGTAGACACACTTTCCCCTCTCCCGTTACTATGCATCTCCTAGATAGATCTTGCGTGAGCGTAGGAATTTTTTTGAAATTGCATGCTACGTTACCCAACAGTGGCATCATGAGCCAGGTCTATGCGTAGATGATATGCATGAGTAGAACACAAAGAGTTGTGGGCGATGATTGTGATACTAGTTACCACCAATGTCTTATTTTTATTCAGCGGTATTGTTGGATGAAGTGGCCCGAACCGACCTTACATGACAACATTCATGAGACCGGCTCCACCGACAGACATGCAACTAGTTTTACATAAAGGTGGCTGGCGGGTGTCTGTTCCTCCTACTTTAGTTGAATCGAATTTGACTGTGGCCAGTCCTTGTTGAAGGTTAAAATAGCAAACTTGATAAATCACCGTTGTGGTTTTGTGTCGTAGGTAAGAACTGCTCTTGCATGAAGCCCGTAGCAGCCACGTAAAACTTGCAACAACAAAGTAGAGGACGTCTAACTTGTTTTTGCAGGGCATGCTTGTGATGTGATATGGTCAAGACATGATGTGATATACGTTGTTGTATGAGATGATCATGTTTTGTAAAAGTTGTCGACAACTGGCAGGAGCCTTATGGTTGCCGCTTTAATGTATGAAATGCAAACGCCATGTAATTGCTTTACTTTATCACTAAGCGGTAGCGATAGTTGTAGGAGTAATAGTTGGTGAGAAGACCACGACGCTACAATGGAGATCAAGGTGTCGAGCTGGTGACGATGGAGATCATGACAATGCTTTGGAGATGGAGATCAAAAGCACAAGATGATGATGGCCATATCATGTCACATATTTTGATTGCATGTGATGTTTACTTTTATGCATTTATTTTGCTTAGTATGGCGGTAGCATTATAAGATGATCCCTTAACTAAAATTTCAAGGTATAAGTGTTCTCCCTGAGTATGCACCGTTGTGACAGTTCTTCATGCAGAGACACCACGTGATCGGGTGTGATAGGCTCTACGTGAACATACAATGGGTGCAACACAGTTTTGCACATGCAGAATACTCGGGTTAAACTTGACGAGCCTAGCATGTACAGACATGGCCTCGAAACACTGGAGATCAAAAGGTCGAACGTGGATCATATAGTAGATATGATCAACATAGAGGTTTTCACCATTGATGACTACTCCATCTCACGTGATGATCAGACATGGTTTAGATGATTTGGATCACGTATCATTTAGATGACTTGAGGGATGTCTATCTAAGTGGGAGTTCTTAAGTAATTTGATTAATTGAACTTAATTTATCATCAACTTAGTCCTAATAGTATTTGCATATCTATGTTGTAGATCAATGGCCTGTGCTACCGTTCCCTTCAATTTTAATGCGTTCTTAGAGAAAGATAATTTGAAAGATAATGGTAGCAACTACACGGACTGGGTCCGTAACTTGAGGATTATCCTCATTGCTGCACAGAAGAATTATGTCCTTGATGCACCGCTAGGTGAAAGGCCTGATGTAGGAGCAAATGCTGATGTTATGAACATCTGGCAAGCTCGATCTGATGACTACTCGATAGCTTAGTGTGCCATGCTTTATGGCTTAGAATTGGGACTTCAAAGACGTTTTGGACGTCATGGAGCATATGAGATGTTCCAAGAGTTGAAGTTAATATTTCAAGCAAATGCCCAAGTTGAGAGATATGAAGTCTCCAACAAGTTCTATAGCTGCAAGATGGAGGAGAACAGTTCTGTCAGTGAACACATACTCAGGATGTCTGGATATCATAATCACTTGACTCAGCTTGGAGTTAATCTTCCAGATGATAGTGTTATTAACAGAGTTCTCCAATCAATGCCACCAAGCTACAAAGGCTTCATGATGAACTATAATATGCAAGGGATGGAGAAGACTATTCCCGAGCTCTTCGCAATGCTCAAAGCTACGGAGGTAGAAATCAAGAAGGAGCATCAAGTGTTGATGGTTAACAAGACCACTAGTTTCAATAAAAAGGGCAAGGGAAAGAAGGGGAACTTCAAGAAGAATGGCAAACAAGTTGTCGCTCCCGGGAAGAAGCCCAAATTTGGACCTAAGATTGAAACAGAGTGCTTTTACTGCAAAGGGACTGGTCACTGGAAGCGGAACTGCCCCAAGTATTTGGCGGATAAGAAGGATGGCAAAGTGAACAAAGGTACATTTGATATATATGTTATTGATGTGTACCTTACTAATGCTCGTAGTAGTGCATGGGTATTTAATACTGGTTCGGTTGCTCATATTTGTAATTGGAAACAGGTACTACGGACTAAACGAAGATTGGCTAAGGACGAGGTGACGATGCGCGTCGGGAATGGTTCCAAGGTCGATGTGATCGCCGTCGGCATGCTACCTCTACATCTACCTTCGGGATTAGTTTTAGACCTGAATAATTGTCATTTGGTGCCAGCGTTGAGCATGAACATTATATCTGGATCTTGTTTAGTGCGAGATGGTTATTCATTTAAATCAGAGAATAATGGTTGTTCTATTTATATGAGTAATATCTTTTGTGGTCATGCACCCTTGAAAGAGTGGTCTATTTCTATTGAATCTCGATTGTGGTGATACACATATTCATAATATTGATGCCAAAAGATGCATAGTTGATAATGATAGTGCAACATATTTGTGGCACTGCCGTTTAGGTCATATTGGTTTAAAACGCATGAAGAAACTCCATGCAGATGGACTTTTGGAATCACTTGATTATGAATCATTTGATACTTGCGAAGAAGGCAAGATGACTAAAACTCCATTCTCCGGAACAATGGAGTGAGCCAATGACTTACTGGAAATAATACATACCGATGTATGCGGTCCAATGAGTGTTGAGGCTTGCGGCGGGTATCGTTATTTTCTGACCTTCACAGATGATTTGAGCAAATATGGGTATATCTACTTAATGAAACACAAGTATGAAACATTTGAAAAGTTCAAAGAATTTCAAAGTGAAGTGGAGAATCATCATAACAAGAAAATAAAGTTTCTACGATCTGATCGTGGAGGCGAATATTTGAGTTACGAGTTTGACCTTCATTTAAAACAATGTGGAATAGTTTCACAACTCACGCCACCTGGAACACCACAGCGTAATGGTGTGTCCAAACGTCGTAACCAAACTATATTAGATATGGTGTGATCTATGATGTCTCTTACCAATTTGCCACCATTGTTTTGGGGCTATGCATTAGAGATAGTTGCATTCACATTAAATAGGGCACCATCTAAATCCATTGAGACGACGTCGTATGAACTGTAGTTTGGCAAGAAATTTAAGCTGTCGTTTCTTAAAGTTTGGGGTTGCGATGCTTATGTGAAAAAACTTCAGCCTGATAAGCTCGAACCCAAATCGGAGAAGTGCGTCTTCATAGGATACCCAAAAGAAACTATTGGGTACACCTTCTACCATAGATCCGAAGGCAAGATCTTTGTTGCCAAGAATGGAACCTTTCTAGAGAAGGAGTTTCTCTCGAAAGAAGTGTGGGAGAAAAGTAGAACTTGATGAGGTAATTGTACCTTCTCTCAATTTGGAAAGTAGCTCATCCGAGAAATCCGTTCCCGTGATGCCTACACCAACTAGAGAGGAAGCTAATGATGATGATCATGAAACTTCAGATCAATTTACTACCGAACCTTGTAGGTTAACCAGAACACGATCGACACCAGAGTGCTAGGGTAATCCTGTTCTGGAAGTCATGTTACTAGACCATGGCGAACCTACGAACTATGAAGAAGCTATGATGAGCCCAGATTTCGATAAAAGGCTTGAGGCCATGAAATCTGAAATAGGATCCATGTATGAGAACAAAGTGTGGACTTTGGTGGATTTGCTCGATGATCAGCGACCCATAGAGAATAAATGGATCTTCAAGAAGAAGACTGACGTTGATGGTTATGTTACTGTCTATAAAGCTCGACTTGTTGCAAAAGGTTTTTGACAAGTTCAAGGAGTTGACTACAATGAGACTTTCTCACCGTAGCGATGCTTAAGTCTATCCGAATCATGTTAGCAGTTGCAACATTTTATGATTATGAAATCTGGCAAATGGACGTCAAAACTGCATTCCTTAATGGATTTCTAAAAGAAGAGTTGTATATGATGCAACCAGAAGGTTTTGTCGATCCTAAGGGTGCTAACAAAGTGTGCAAGCTCCAGTGATCCATCTATGGACTGGTGCAAGCATCTCGGAGTTGGAATCTACACTTTGATGAGGTGATCAAAGCATATGGTTATATACAGACTTTCGGAGAAGCCTGTATTTACAAGAAAGTGAGTGAGAGCTCTGTAGCATTTCTAATATTATATGTGGATGACATATTGTTGATTGGAAATGATGTAGAATTTCTGGATACCATAAAAGGATACTTGAATAAAAGTTTTTCAATGAAAGACCTCGGTGAAGCTGCTTATATATTATGCATCAAGATCTATAGAGATAGATCAAGACGCTTTATAGGACTTCAACAAAGCATGTACCTTGATAAAGTTTTGAAGAAGTTCAAAATGGACCAGTCAAAGAAAGGGTTCTTGCCTGTGTTACAAGGTGTGAAGTTGAGTCAGACTCAATGCCCGACCACTGCAGAAGATAGAGAGAAAATGAAAGTCATTCCCTATGCCTCGGCCATAGGTTCTATCATGTATGCTATGCTGTGTACCACACCTGATGTGTTCCTTGCTATAAGTTTAGCAGGGAGGTACCAAAGTAATCCAGGAGTGGATCACTGGACAGTGGTCAAGCATATCCTGAAGTACCTGAAGAGGACCAAGGATATGTTTCTTGTTTATGGAGGTGACAAAGAGCTCGTCGTAAATGGTTACGTCGATGCTAGTTTTGACACTGATCTGGATGACTCTAAGTCACAAACCAGATACGTATTTATATTGAATGGTGGAGCTGCCAGTTGGTGCAGTTCCAAGCAAAGCGTCATGGCGGGATCTACGTGTGAAGCGGAGTACATAGCTGCTTCAGAAGCAACAAATGAAGGAGTCTGGATGAAGGAGTTCATATCCGATCTAGGTGTAATACCTAGTGCATCGGGTCCAATGAAAATCTTTTGTGACAATACTGAAGCAATTGCCTTAGCGAAGGAATCCAGATTTCACAAAAAGACCAAACACATCAAGAGACACTTCAACTCCATATGTGATCTAGTCAAGGAGGGAGACATAGAGATTTGCAAAATACATACGGATCTGAATGTGGCAGACCCGTTAACTAAGCCTCTTCCACAAGCAAAACATGATCAGCACCAAGACTCCATGGGTGTTAGAATCATTACGATGTAATCTAGATTATTGACTCTAGTGCAAGTGGGAGACTGAAGGAAATATGCCCTAGAGGCAATAATAAAGTTGTTATTTTATATTTCCTTATTCATGATAAATGTTTATTATTCATGCTAGAATTGTATTAACCAGAAACTTGATACATGTGTGAATACATGGACAAAACAGTGTGTCCCTAGTAAGCCTCTACTAGACTAGATCGTTAATCAAAGATGGTTAAGTTTCCTAACCATAGACATGTGTTGTCATTTGATGAACGGGATCACATCATTAGGAGAATGATGTGATGGACAAGACCCATTCATTAGCTTAGCATTATGATCGTTCAGTTTTATTGCTATTGCTTTCTTCATGCCATGTACATATTCCTTTGACTATGAGATTATGCAACTCCCGGATACCGGAGGAATACCTTGTGTGCTATCAAACGTCACAACGTAACTGGGTGATTATAAAGATGCTCTACAGGTATCTCAGAAGACGTTTGTTAGGTTGGCATAGATCAATATTAGGATTTGTCACTCTGAGTATCGGAGAGGTATCTTTGGGTCCTCTCGGTAATGCACATCATAAGAAGCCTTGCAAGCAAAGTGACTAATGAGTTAGTTGCGGGATGATGTATTACGGAACAAGTAAAGAGACTTGCATGTAACGAGATTGAACTAGGTATGAAGATACCGACGATCGAATCTCGGGCAAGTAACATACCGATGACAAAGGGAATAACGTATATCGTCATTAAGGTTCGACCGATAAAGATCTTTGTAGAATATGTAGAAGCCAATATGAGCATCCAGGTGCCGCTATTGGTTATTGACCAGAGAGGTGTCTCGGTCATGTCTACATACTTCTCCAACCCGTAGGGTCTACATCTTAACATTCGATGACGATTTTGTATTATATGAGTTATGTGATTTGGTGACCGAATGTTGTTCCGGGTCCCGGATGAGATCACGTACATGACAAGGAGTCTCGAAATGGTCGAGAGATAAATATTGATATATAGGATGATAGTATTCGGACACCAGAAGTGTTCCGGGTAGTATCGGGTATTTATAGGACTACCGGGGGGTTACCGGAACCCCCCCCCCCCCCCCCCGGGGAATAATGGGCCTCATGGGCCATAAGAGGGGAGCACACCAGCCCACAAAGGGTGGCGCACCCCCCTTAAGGCAGGAGGTCGAATAGGAGAAGGAAGAGGGGGTCCGGGCCCCCTTTCCTTCCTCCCTTCCCTCTTCCCTTTTCCCCCTTCCGGTAATAAGGAAAGGGGGGCGAATTGGACTAGGGCCCCAAGTAGGATTCCTTCTACTTGGGGCGCCACAAGGCTGCTCCCCTCCCCCTCCCACCTATATATACATGGAGAGGGGGCGCCTTAGAACACACATAAACAATTGTTAGCCGTGTGCGGCGCCTCCCTCCACATATTACACCCCCGGTCATATTCTCGTAGTGCTTAGGCAAAGCCTTGCACGATTACTTCACCATCACCGTCACCACACCGTGTGCTGATGGAACTCATCTACTTCCTCAACACTTTGCTGGATCATGAGTTCGAGGGATGTCATCGAGATGAACGTGTGCAGAACTCGGAGGTGTCGTACGTTCGGTGCTTGATCGGTCGGAACGAGAAGAAGTTCGACTACACCAACCACGTTATCAAATGCTTCCGCTTTTGGTCTACGAGAGGGTACGTAGACACACTCTCCCCCTCTCGTTACTATGCATCTCCTAGATAGATCTTGCATGAGCGTAGTAATTTTTTTGAAATTACATGCTACGTTACCCAACACCAATGTCCTGGACGAGGATGTTTTGGAGATCCGATCTGACTCACGTCTTGCGCCGGTTTGGCTGCTCGCGCATTGCATCCTAGGCGGGTGTTGCCGCTTGCAAGCCAGGACGCTCCCTGCACAACATGTGTCTCTCCCAGGTCCTACTCCCGTCACATCCGCGACGCGACGCGTGTTGCGGATACCTCGTCAACATCTTTGTTTCTTGACCTGGCTCATCGTGACCATGGTCTGATCAACCGTATACGCGTGTTCTCGCTGGATCCCGCAACAATCGTCATTGAGTATCTACACATCTTCACCGATCGAGCAACGGGCTGCCGCAGCGTCGCTCCATTAAGCCGCTGCATTGCTGCTTTGTTGGTTCTCCCGTGGCTGTACCGACCTGTGTCACCGTTGCTTCGTCCCTTCGGGCTACAGTGCCACGGCCCCCGGTCCACCGTCGCCTCGAGGTTGTCTGCTTCAGGCCGTTTCCGTGGCTGCACCGACCCTCGCGTCGCCGCTACGTCGCCCCATCGGGCCGTAGCGAGCATGGCATGCGGCCATGCTGTCGTCATGAGACCATTGTCATGGCTCCATCGATCTGTATCATGCCGCTGCACCGCCCCTTCGGGTTGTAGCACCGTGGCCGGTAGTCCTCGTCGCCGCCCCCGAGGTCTTCCCACTGTTGCCTGGCCTGCAAGCTGCCGCTATGTTGCGCCTTCGAGTCGTAGCGCCGTGGCACGCCCACCCGTTGTCGCCACGCGTTGACTTCCCTTGGTATGCGCCGCGCCGCCTCCCTCGGCACGGGAACGCCACCATCCATGCCGGTCTTCGTCATGCTGTTGAGTTCTCCTCGCCTACTTCGAGCATCGTCGCCGCGCTCCTAACCCAGCGGCAGCCGCCGCTCTTCTTCGGCGTCGTTTCCGCTCTCACCCGAGCCGCGCCGCCCATCCACCCCCTTCGTCTTTGTCTAGCACCAGCTCATCGTCGTCATCGCCATCTTCTTCCCAGACCACTTTATCTACTCCAACCATCGTTGGTGACATTGGCCCCACGTCGACTGACGCTGGAACCGTCATCGAGTCCTCCTCTGCTAGCCCCTTTGACTCCTACGACATGGCGTACGGCTCATGCAGGTCCTCATCAACGCATGCTCGGTACTGGCACCACCGATGTGTGCCTTCATCCGCGACGTGTCCTGGGGCCTGGGAAGCCTGGTGTGGCTTCGTCAATTTCGTCTTTGTCCGTGTACGCATGCCTAGTACTGGCAACACCGACGCATGCATTCGTCTACGACGTGTCCTCGGCTTTGGCATACCCGGTGCGACGCCTCGTCAACAACGTCTTCTTTTCGATGCACCACTACTTTGACGCCACTGCGCCCATGATTAACTAGGTGCCTCCTTGCGCCCACGGCTCCACGGTGACTTCCTCAACACCGGCTACCCCGACTCAATATCGAGTATGGCATTCTTCACACGGCTACCTCGACCACGGGTACACCATCCTACACTCTCGGCTACGGCACAAAGGGCTATCGCCTTGCTTGAGCAACCTCGTGGGTTTCCACTCCAGCCACGACTTCCGCGATGCGTGGACCGTTATGACTGTGGGGGGTGTCTGTGGGCTTGCCTTCGGATTCTTCTCCGGTCTCACCGTCTGTGTCGCTACCGTTCTGACTGCGGGGGGATATTGAATATCGTGATTGTATTGGAGACATAGGATAGACTAGGAAATATTCTGACTTGTCTTGTACTCTAAGTAGATCATGTACTCGTATATATATATATATATATATATATATATATATATATATATATATATATATATATATATATATATATATATATATAGGAGTAGGATTTTCTACAATAGCTTGCCACTGAACTAGTTAAGGTTTTCGACGGTGTAAAAGTTCTCAAAAATCCTGAAAAAATACTGAACTAACACACCTATAATATAACATGATCCAACGGAGGGATTGAAAAAATATGACTGCACGTGTCCTGGACAAAAAGAACAAAATTTTCAATATATATTGATCCTGCAGTGAACTGAAATGCTTGTTTTTTTCGCTGAGGACACATAAATGCATATTTTCACAATCATACCGTTGGATCATCTTATTATATTAGAGTGAGGCTCCCCTATTTATTTCATATTTTTTACTTACTTTTAAACCGTTAAATGTTTAGCAAGCTTTAACTAGTTCTGTGGCAAGCTATATATAGGAGTATTGGATAGACGAGGCTTAAGCAATAAACAACGATTCCACCAATCCTTCTCTATCCCTTCTACCAGGTCCCACATAATTTTGGTATCAGTTTGACAGGTACCTCAAGTATTTCCGGTATGATACCTCTTATGTTCCTCGGATTGGGATGGATGGATGGTTCCTAAAATATTCAACTGCTGTAAAAATTTGTATTAACTGAGAAGTGTGAGTTATACATTTCACTAAATTAGATAGATATTTTGTTTATTGCTCTGGTTTATTGGTAAGTGTACGGTGGTAGGAGAAGAAGGGCCTGGGTGCGATCGGAAAGCAGTAAGGTTATCCGATGAGAAGTACGTTCATACGTGAAATGTGGAAGTGACGGGACTGGTGCTAGAAAGCAGTGGCATAGATAGGCGTGAGTCACCTGAAGCGTGGAGTGCAGCATCTGTCCGTATTCCAGGTTACCACCAGGATATTGTACAAGTGCAAAAGTTGTTATGTGCTGCAGCAGCTCAAATGATACGGATGTTGCGATATACGCACGAAACGTCCAAACAGCATATCTGCACCTTGCCGTAAACATTAACTCCTCAAATGACAACCCCTTCTAAAATTTAACTTCAATCTTGAGAAGTTAGGGCAATGTTCAAGGCTGACCCTTAAATTGTCTGCATATGTCTGAATAGAATTGTCCGACCGTATTATGTCATCCAACGCCGTACCCATCGGGCCATAGAGCAGTCCATGTAGGACTCCAACACCACGGCCCACTCAAATCCCTCTTAGTCCACTTTTCTTTCACTCTGCCCCTACTCCCCCTTACTATGCAGCCGCACCCTCCTCGTCTGGTGCGGTCGTTGTACCTTTCCAACAACCACCTAGGCATCGTAGGAAGTCTGTAGTCCCCCACCAACGCGCCTGCCCTCCTTGGAATACTTCACCGTCCACCCAGGATCCCTCCGCAATCAGGTATGATCCGCCCCATGCCGACGACGTCCACGGCGTACACCACAGGTGTTTGATCCAATGTCATTGTGCTTTTTTGTTGAACCTCTTATTGTTTTTTAAAGTAAGCACGACGACGGGATACTCGATGAAGGAGGATGAGTTGTTGTGTGATGCGTCGTTGGCCTTATCTGCGAACTTTATAGGCAGGAACTCAAGGGGCTCAATCTTCTGGCAGCGCTTCATTTGTGAAAGAACTTCATGTGGTACGACGTGCACATCATCCATCAGCGTGATGTGAAGTTGATACTGCATCGATGGTACTTTTTTACCATCTGCAACTCTATCATGAAGTTTCGCAGTGTGGTTACACGAGTGGAGACACCGTGGCCATCGTCAACCATGGAGATCATAAGTTTTGCTTCATGTTGCCCTACATGTTGTTTAATTCATTCATTCATTCAATGTTGTTTTACATGTTGTATAGACTGCACGTGTTGCCGGGATGTACTACAGGACTGAAGCAGGCCATTCAAGCACATACATTGTTGGATGAAGCTCAAGGGCCAGTGTGTGTGGGAAAACTTGTGCCGGTTCTAGATAGTATCATCGAACTTGGAATCGATGAATTCGGAAAAGTTGTTGAACATTTGGTTATCTTCGATGTAATATTTACATTTGAACTATTGATGTACTAGAGATATTTGCATGTCATTTTTGGATATATTGTGCTATTTTCTGAAATTATTTTGAGTGTTGTGGTCTTAGAAAAAACATAGGCGGATATTTAGGAAATAGGGTTGGATGGCTGGCTCCCGCATCATGGTCTATGGTTGGTAGTCGTTAAAGATGACCTTAAAACCTTTTGCACATGGCTCTTTCCCAAAATTCTTTACTCCTCAAAAGCTCAAATTTGCACAAAGAGTAATTTCAAACATAATTAGAAACTAGATTAGATAACTTAGTGGTTAATTGTATACAATACATTATCACATTTTTTTGCAGGAGAAACTTTCGATCTATTCACCATCCGCCATGACAGTACAGAGAATACCAAAAATTACAACTAGGTCCATGGACCACCGAGTGATGACTACAAACTAAATTAAACTAATTACCACTCTTCATAAAACACGGCCACATTAATAGAACATAAAAGTACCTAAATTAAACTAATTACCACTCTTCATTCCAGCTAAAATGAGATACATCTACGCCTTCCCAGGCCTGGCACCTGGTGAAAGTGGGCTCCCATCCAAGTCTAGGAATTCGGATCATCGTGGAGTCGTCAGAGCCAAGCTCCATGAACATAGCATCAATACCCCTCTATGTCACGGGTTGGCAACGGCGTCACGCTTAGGATTTCATCGACACCTCAATGGTGCGGTGCTCCTCCCCCGCTTCACGATCAATCAGGACTAGTGTGGTGCTCCGCCTCCTCCACGAGCATGAGCTCGTAGTGCCACTCTGTCGCCTCGTACATGAGGAGTTGCACATCGTCGCCAACGTCCTCGTCCTCCTCTGATGTGGATCTCGAGTCGACGACCGCGGTCCTGTGCTGCATGGTGATGATTGCAGCGACCACCGCTTGATTTTGGCATGATGACACATTAATAACTATGTCAAGATGGTGGGTCGGCTCCTCGCCATGGTTGGGCTTGGGGGGGAAGCTCGAACAACACCTTGACTATGAAGGAGGGGCGGCGCAAGGAATCTATAGCCGGGTCATGTTTGTTCCGGCGGCGTGCCAGCTGTTACACCTTGAAATCTAGTGACAGGGTGGAGAGAGAAGGTTTTTTAGCCGAGTCGCGTTTGTTCCGGCGGCGTGCCATCTGTTGCACATTGAACTCTAGTGACAGGGTGGAGAGAGAAGGTTTAGGAAGAATTAGTAGGAGCTTCTCAACTTTGAAGAGAGGGTGGAAGTTTTGGGGTGCAACTTGAGGACTGAGGAGTTAATGGTTTTGGGGAAGGCTAGAAGAGGTGGCTTCTCAAACAAGTGTTTTTTTAGACACAATAGATACATGTCAATTGCCTGACTTTTGAATTGGGGTCAGTCGATTTGGGATTGAAGGGAGAAACAGCCGGAGGGGAGGAACAAGCTCACCGGTTAGCTACCCCATCATCTATGTTAAGGCGGGGGTGGGAGGTAGCACGGCGTTAGTGCAAGTTCGCCGGAGAAAAAATCGGTCATCCCCGGAGATAGAGGGATGGACGAGGGCGGAGGCAACACGGTAGTCGGCTGCAGTCGAGGGAAGGGCGGTGCGGCGAGGTTGGTGCGGGAGCGGCGGAGGCAGGCAGTTGGGCCTGTGGTACGCAGGTGGTTTCAAAAAAGAGATGAACAGAGTGGTTGGAGGCTGAAGAAGATGTTCTAGCCGTTTATCTTGCATCCAACGGTTCAAAATAGATCGACGACCCAAACGTTTATTTTCCCAGTCGACTTAGGCCCAGTTCTTTTGCCAGAATCTGGGGATTCTTCCAGAATTCGACCCCTACCTAGCTTCTCCCAGAATCTTTGAGCCCCATTTGTTTTACAATCCTATCTAGTTAGGGCCTAATTAGACAGGATTGTAAATCAAATGAAGCTCAAAGATTCTGGGAGAAGCTGGGTAGGGGTCAGATTCTGGGAGAATCCCCAAATTCTAGCAAAAGAACTGGGCCTTACACGATTTTGAGAAGTTATAAATTTTAGGGAGGAAAGGCTAGAGATGCTCACTAGCAGCTAGAGACAAATTCATACATATTTGGAAACAGTTGCGTTTAAGATAAGGGCCTACGCGTGAATATCACAATCGATCACCTAAGGAGAAGAATCCTCTTGCTTAATCGAGTCCAAAAGATCTTGCATACTTTATTCGCATCAAGGTGTCCGGTGTCTATCCACTCCAGCTTGCGTGGGGCAACAGAAAGCAGAATACAAAACTCAGTGGGGTCACATGATCATGCGAAAATTGATATAATCAAGTCTCTGCCTGCTGAGATGAAGCATCAAAAATAGCCATTCAAGATATTCAGAAAACTGAAATGACCACTGGAACATACTAGAATTTAATTCAGACAAGCCATAAAAGAACAAAGACCTGAAGAAGAAACTCGCTGAGAACTTATGATGCACACGCTAATTAAGTTGATGCATGAGCATGACCAACTCCATATCATACATAATCACAACCGCAACAGGCAGCTTTCATAGCTAACTAGTTAATTTAAAGCACCCTAGCTCATGATCATGCCATCGGGGGCTGAAATCGACTTGAGCTACAGTCCTAGAGCAAACTCCCTCTTCTTCCTGGCGATGTAGTCGTCGATGTCCTCCGGCGAGGCCACGCCGCGGACCAGGGTCGTCCCGCTGTTCTTCCTGGAGATGGCGACGTTGGCGGCGGCCAGCTTCTTCGTCACCGTCGCCGGCCTCGGGTTAGGGGAAACAGAAGGCCTGGTGACGGCGTTGTAGACGTACCTGATCTTGTCCACCTTCTCTACCCACACGTCTCCGTTGCCCGCGGTGGCGGTCATGGCGCGAGCCATGCTTTGTGGTTCTGTGGCGGGGGAGGAGATGTCAGGATTTGCCTTCCATGGCTTGGGATGATGGGACCTCCATTTATAGGCTCCAGGAGCAAGCAACAGGTGTCGCCGTTTGTTGTCTGGAATGTTCAGTGGTGGTTGCCGTAGGGGATTAAGTATGTAGGGACACAATTATCAGCTGCTGCTGCTCTGTCGTTCTTGTAGTGGAGATTTTCCTTAAGACGATGAAACCATAAAAGTAAAAGCAGCCATTGGGTCTATGAGTCTATGGGTCTATGGCTCTGCGCTCCCCTGAACTATCACGATGTTGCAGCTCTGAAGCTGAATGTAAACTATCGAAAAGCTGATGTTTTTTTTTTACTTGTAAGTTTGTTGAAATTTCATTAATTTCGGTACATACTGAAATAATTGACTCTCGACCAAAATATTTCAACAATTTTGGTAGCACACACAACTTCAAATAATTTTTCAATTATTTTTTTAATTTTCATAATATTTGATTGGACCTCAGTCAAATTCAAATGGAAATTTTGGTCATTTGGTCAAAATGAAAACTGAAATAACTGAATTTCAGTGACATTCGGTGATTTAGGAAACCACTGAAATATTTCTGTAATTGGGATTTAAAACCATAATGTCATCGACGAGCAAATACACAACCTTTATAGCCGAGGCAACACAAAATCACAAGCCTATGGGTTGTTAACTAGTAGTAAATAATACCCACAACTCTAGAGGTAATTGTTAGAAATAATCCCGTAGGATTTACTTAACAGGAACGTTAGCCTAGACTTTAGATCACCTAATTGCATACATCGGAAAAGTAGATTAAGATCTTGCCACCAATGGAAGCAGCCATGGTGTAGTCAATGCGAAGTCCCGTGCTTGCTCGATGCAAGCATGATGTAGGCTCGATGTAGATGCTCGCACCGGGTAGCGGCATCCCTTCGGGTGCTAGCAGCACTGCCCTGGCACCGGAGAAGAGGTAGGAGAAGATCTTCCCGTCGCATAGTGCTCCCCCAGATCGGAATAGGGTTTTGGAATTTAGAAGGGCAAAGTAGATGCAAGTGAACTAGTTAGATCGTGCGTGGCCAACTTCCCCCTCTTTATATGTGACGTTGGCGATCAGGGGACCAAAACCACGTTGGTTTGGGTCGTGCCGATCAAGACGCATTAGTTGAGATCGAGGGGTACGAACGTTGGTTCGCGCCTTAATGTAACTTATTTCTGGTTTATCCTTTTGGCCCGTTGGGCCTTATATCACTACCAACAGTAATGAGTGAAAAAACACTCGGTCTTTCTAGAAGGAAAACATTTGGTACTACCGCATCAATATCGACCATATGAAGCACCGCAAGAAGATCTTCATATTTTCTGGTGCTTTTAAGTTTCCACCATTGCCGAACATTGTATGATTGCATCTCTATGTTGTCAGTGGAATCTGTGATTGGTGTCGACTCATCATCATCCTGCTCCATCTTAAAGTCAGCACGCGCCATCTTATTAAAGACATAAAAGTGAGGAAGACGTGCCTCCACTGAAGGTGTAGAGAGCTGATCTACACGCGTGGCGACAGTGAGATGACCCGGTTACTAGATGGTGCCTCTCTGCGCATGGCAAGTGTACGAGCAGGTAAAATATGCCAATTTGATCGAATCATGTGCAAAGCTGACAAGCTCCTCAGCCTTTTGTGGTGGGTAGTTAGTTTGATTAATTTGCTTGTTTCGTTTAGAGCAAGGCTGGGCAATTCATTGCATGTTTCCGCATCTCTCTTCTCCGTCAGTGGACTCCGAACCCCATGCAACACGGGAAAAGGTATGCAACAATTCACACTTGGTTCAATGCCTGCGGTAGTCAAGGATTTTAAGATACTTAATCGCGTGAGTTGTTGCGGCTAATCTGATTCCGCTGCCGAACTAATCGGGTAGGAGAGATTCCATGTGGAGTACATGTAACTCGTTGAGGTAGAAAGCGGTGTTGTCTTCTTTCTTTAGGAAGAGGAATAAACTAAAATATTGTTGATTTGCACTTGCAGGGTTTCCAAACGTGATAAACAACTGGCAGCCCGGTAAAGTTGGTAGGGGGAAACAGTGCTTAGTTCGGTAGTATGCGCCTGCATTAAAAAAGATTAGGGGAAACAGTGCATAGTTCGGCAGTGCTTATTAACAAAGCTGGAGCAAAAGCTACGTTTCAATAGCAAAAGATCTTCCCTTTTTTTTCGGCTATAAGATTCCTCTGCTTTGTCTCTCACTCTAGAATTTTGTATCACCTAGCATCAGGTTACGCCTAGGACTAAGCTAGCTTGAGTAAATTTTGTATACTCGACAAGAAGAAATTGTAAAAGAGACTATAGTTACAAGGCCAAGCGGATAAATAAATTTACCGGAACCGGTATCTACCTGTGGACAATCCATCGTTCATCAAATTCATCAAGATTGATGCAGCTGGTTAGTTATAAACAAGACAATTCTTTCCAACAGCAATACTCTAGAATACATCCTGCATGTCAGCTTTTTGCCACAGAAGAGAGACGGAGAGTACGCACAGATTATGGAGAGTGACCCCGCAAGCATGCATTGTTTCACCCCACATAA
The DNA here is from genome assembly GCA_963921465.1 of Triticum timopheevii. Lineage (NCBI taxonomy): Eukaryota > Viridiplantae > Streptophyta > Magnoliopsida > Poales > Poaceae > Triticum > Triticum timopheevii. The sequence continues at coordinate 103,073,598 of OY997271.1, forward strand.
TGACATGCATTTTATTTCATCTTTGTTTTTTAAATGAGTGATATGTTTTAAACCAAATGTCCATTTTTGAAACTTTTTATATATTTAAAATCGTGGTGACAAGACGTTTGGATGAAGATCAATCTTGGTTATATTTGGACTACCTTTTTATTTTATATATTTCAATTATCTTTGAAGTCACTTTCATAAAACATATGATTGTTTCGCTATTTCGTAGAAGTATTTTGGGACCAATATAGTCGCCTTAATTATTACTTCTTGAGAGTAACTGTAACTCTTCTCCGCGAGCCTCTCTCCTCCTGCGACGCGCGTCACGGGAGAAACCCTAGCATCACCGCCGGGACCCCCTCCTCCTCCCCTTCTCCCCTCCCACGTTGCCGCCTGCGAGCTCGGCCAGGCGAAGCCCGATCGGCTCTGGCGGTGGGGGTGTCTTCCCCTCTCCATGTGGTCGTTTGTGGCACGGGATGGCATGGCCGGCGGAGGCGTGGCGGCATGGCATCCGGGCGCGGGGCGGCGACGACCTGGCCAGGTGCTCGTGTGGGCGGCTCTGCGGCGGCGGAGGTGGCTGCGGTGTTGCTGGCGGCTGTGTTTGGGCCCGCCCAGATCTGGCGACGGTTGCGCCTCGGGTGGCGCGGGCTCAGGGCTACCTAGCTGGCTCGGCACGCGGGGGAGCTCGGCGGGCGGCTGCTTCGGTCGCTGTTGCACCTCGCCGTCCGGCTGTGTGGATGCTGGTGGTGGATGGTGGCCGCTGGTGAGATCTTGTCTAGCCACGGCGGTCCCAGTGCGGCTCCAATCCAGCCCCTGTTGAGCTTGCACATGTCGCGGCATAGGGTTGGACCTTTCCCAGCGATGGCCACCGTTGAGAGATGGATCTGAGGCCAGGAGGGCCACGGAACCATCCTTGCCTCCCGTCAGGTGGCGCACCGGGGAGCTCGTCCTTGCACGGCCTGGTAGGACGGGGCGGTGATGGCCGAGTGCGGCCGGCCCAGGGGTGGGCCTCGGACCTGGGGGTCGTCCAGGGGCAGGGAAGGAGGTGCCTTCCCGCCCGTCTCTTTGCCAGTCATGGCTGCAAGCTTCGGTTGGGGATGGTGTCGGGGCCATGGATGTCGAGGCAGCAGCCCTGAAGGTGGGAGGCGTGGGCTCATGCGTGGAGCTCACGGCTCGGCGTGAGTTGTTTGCCATGACCGTGCGGGCGGTGTGGTGTTCAGGGTGCGACAACCGGAGTGGTGAGTGCGGTGGGCCTGGCTTGCTATGCCTCACCTCTGTGGCTTTGAGGACTTCCCGGGGTGAAAACCTGCTTTGGCTCTGCCAAGCCGACAGCAACGTCGCATATGGGTGTCGCCTCCTTGAAGGCGTCGTTGCGGCTCCTCTACATGCTCTGATTGCTCCGAGGGAAACCTTGATCGCGGGATTGGGCGGTGGCGATACTCCTGTGTCGTGCCCTTCTTAAAGGCACCGCCTTGGAGTGTTCGGCTTGTCGTGCACAGCTTTCTCTCTTCACGGTGACTCGCTCACGGTTGAGGTCTCCGGAAACTCCAAGTGGTGCTCCCTCTGCCTACATGTAGTTGCTTGGAGTGGATGGGGTGATCTTGTATCTTTGCCTTGAGTGTGGTGTGTTGTGAGGTGAGTTGTATGTGTCAGTTTGTATGGTGGTCATTGCTTTATATATAAAGCGGGGCGTGAGCCTTTTTCGGTAAAAGTACTAGTTTTCCTAATTTCACTCGTTTGAGAAAACATATTTTATTCATTTTCAAAAGATGGATTTAGGCCCATTCAAAATGATGGATTTCACTCATTCCAAAATTTATTTCATACATTACAAAAAATTGATTTCATCAAACAAATGATTTCACACATTTGATCCAACATTTCAGTTGAAAGAAAAACATTTTACAATAATTTTCAAAAGATAATTTAACTCATTTCAAAATAAAAAATCTTGTTTCAAGAAGTTGGTATATGTCAAATAAAAATAAACTTAAATCATTTCATAAAACAAACTTCACTCATTTGATTTCACTAGTTTTGAATAACTCATTTCAAGTATTTCAAAAACCGATTTCACTCAATTTTAAAAAAAATCCGCTCGCTCAATTGAAATACTATATTTTCTTAACTGAATACATGCAATTTGAGTGAGTGTAATATATTTGAAATACTATATATCAATAAGCTGGTATATAATATTTCACAAATATATTATTTCAAGAAACTAATTTCTGAAAACATATTACACTCAATTGAAATACTACATTTCACTTGTTTCAAAAAAGTGATTTCACTTGTTACAAAAGATAGATTTCACTCATTTCACTAGTTTCAGAAAACATATTACTCTCACAATATACACACTGAAATAAGGGGTTTCACAAAAATAATATTTCAATTTAAAAACAATTTCACTTATTGAAAAAATATAATTCAAATAAATTTTATTTCAATCATTTTAGAAAACTGATTTCACTCATTTGGAAATACAAATTTCGCTCATTTCATTTGAAAAGATGTGCTTGAATTATTTCACTCATTTTAAATAAATGATTTTAGTCGTTATAAAAGATTGATTTTCAAATATTTTGACTTAAAATATATGTTTCAATTCTTTGAAATAATTTAAATTTATGAACTTAGTCAAATTTATTTTTTGGACTAAGTGAAATCTAGGAAACGAGATATTTTTGGGAGAATGTGAAACACGTTATTTTAAAATCTAGTTTAAAAATATTCAAGATTGAACTTGTTCTGAAGATCATGTTGCAAGGAATTTGAATATATAGAAAAAATTCAAAAACGAATTTTTAATGTGAAAGATAGTGACCATCTAAAATTGTAAGCAAAATAAAAGGATGGATTTGTTTGGAAGGGCGGAGAGAGGAAAGAAGTTGCATGCATGTGTACAGTGCGCTTACAAAAGAAGTACATGTAGGCTGTAGCTGACATACTAGTGCAAAGTGGTGAACAGATGTGAGTCAGCCATCTGACATAAAACAGTACTATACGAGAGGTGGGTTATGGGAATACAATGCTATACGAGAGGCGGGCCACATGAAGGCACGAATCCCAAACTAGACTAGCGATGGATGCTTGACCGGTACCTCCCTCCACTGGTAAAAAGAGGTTTGCGCAAGGCCGAGGGCTATAGCCTCAACTGCTATAGGCTTGTCTCCACATATCATCTGAGATTTCAGTTGCTTACACATGGTGTGGGATCCAAGATCCTACTCGCTCCTTAAATAAATATAAAAGCGTTTAGATAATTAGAGTAGTGCTCTAATTATTTTTATATATTTTTACAGAGGGAGTAATTCCTAAAGGTGATGGGAAGAGATTGGATCTATTGAAACTTAATATATCAATCTCAGAGTAACAGGAGTGATGTTTGTCGAGCATTGAGAAATTAGTTAGCTGATCCAAATCTTGCTCCATCTTCGCCGCCGATGTAACATCGATCGACCTATACAATCGCCGCTACCCATGAACCATCAGTTTGGCAGCTCCAGGAATTTGCAACCGGATATTCATGTGTATTCATTTTACCAAAATCATTGATGTTTTTTGAAAATTGTCACTCTTTTGCCAAAATCAACACTGTTTTATAAAAATCATAGGTATTCACATGAAGACCCAAGAATACCCCTAGCGCCGCCCTGATCAGTTACCGCAAAGTGCAAAGCAACGAAGGCACGGTGTGCTTGCATCAGATGCCTACAGCGGACCGGAAGACTTGACGCCGGCAGGTGTTGCATGCGTCTGGAATCAAAGTGATATGCCAACGACGTTACCCGTCTGAACTGATATTTTTCCCCTTTTTTGAAATTAGGCACTCATGGCAGTAGAAGTGTAGGCAGAATCTATGGTCTATCTATGTACGGTTGATACAAACTTCAGTGATCAGAGGGCCTACGTATAGATCATATCAATCTGCAAAGAGCGGGAAGCTGCTTGCTATGTACTACTGTACATGGAAGGTAGGGAACAGCTTCAAGAATTTGTTCCAAGTGTCAAGTTCCAGCTTTGGGAAACGAGTGGCTGGTCGGTCTGCCACCAAGGTGGGGAAGGAGAACAAAAATTTTAAGGTTTTCACATTGCATTATCGAGATTGATGTGATTAGAAGTGCAACTAACTTAGCATCTGAGGTAAAATTAAGGTTCAGTCGACATGGGTGGCGACCTAGTCATAGGATTGGTGGTGCATGAGGCTTCATTCTTTTGTGATTATGTCCGGTTTGTCTTTCCTCATGTAGCCATGTGTGGCTTTTTTTTATCGTTTTTCGACTTATCTAGACCTTGTAAACGTTGCAATGATTAATTAAGAGTGGTGTGCACCAATCAATGCAGAGGCGGGAGGTTTTATCCCTCATTTCGAGAGAGAAAAACATCCAAGGTAAAAGGAAAATGACAAGCACCTGCTAGACAGACCGGTTGCCGGTTGGTACCGGCCGCAAGGGCACCGAAGAAACCTTTCTCTAGCATAGGGTCTGGCCACTTTGGATCATCAAGCACTATTAAAACTGGAAGAACACATTAGAAAGTACTCCCTTCATCTTATAATATAAGAGCGTTTTTTATACAAAGTACTATACTATGGCTTTGGGGGCATTACCAAATGCCAAGGCGGGCTTGCGGTTTTTGGGGACATTACCAAATGCCGAGGCGGGCTTGCGGTTTTTGGGGGCATTACCAAATGCCGAGGCGGGCTTGCGGTTGAGCAAGCGCATCGCGGCCAAGCCCAATGCGGATGGCACACAACGCAGTCGTGTTATGCGCAATGCCAAGCTTCACAACATTGAGCATAGCACAGGCAATTACCGGTTTATGAGCTCCTACCCAGTTTGTTTTCTAAATAGCAAAATAGTTCCCTTATCCAGTCAACATCTATTGACAACCAAGACCAAGTAGTGCAGATACATGAAAATACTACAAGCAGTACCAAAGTAGAGAACAGAAAACAGGTGCTCGGCCAAACTACTTAGCTACCAACATAGGATTGCCTGTTGTATCCTCCTGCCGCGGCGCCATCCGCATACGTCTGGCGCTGGTGGCCAGCAGCCTGTGCCGGACAGTCTCTCGCGAAGTGCCCAGGCTGATTACATTTGAAGCACAGACCAGTGTTGGCGTTGCCGCCAACCGAAGAACTGTAGGAGGCAGCCTGCCCTGGACAGTCTCTTGAAAAGTGCCCAGGCTGGTTACATTTGAAGCACGAGCCTGAGCTGGCATTGGCGGCTGAAGGACCATAGGAATGAACCGCAAAGCCGCTACCTGCTGCTGGTGTCGCTGATGGTGCAGTCGGCATCCCGCGAGATGCGCTGAATTGCTGCCCAAACTGATTTGGGCCACCCATATTCACGGCATAGGAATTGTTGGAAGCTGGCACACTCTGTCCAGCTTCTGAGTTGGCAAAACCAGCATTAACAGCAGGACCACCATTCAGCCCAGGGGAAGAGCCTGAAGCGTCCTCCGCCAAAAGGCTATCAATGGCCCCCAGAAAAAAACGACTCTCCTTCACTGGGTCGTATCTTTCAGCCTTAACAATGTTGCACTTCACACGCGGCTCATCATTATAGACTTCTTCCTTGACTTTCAGCTTGAACAGGTATTGCTGAAAACGGACCTGCTGTATGATTTCTGCAAACCGTACATCATCTTCATGCTTTATCCTGAAAAGATCTTGTGCTGAGAGGCCGATTATCTCCTGGCCAGCCTCTTGGAACGAAGTTGCATGGGCGGACCCAGTATGATCCTGGATATGGCACGACAGCAGGTATCTATACTCACACGTCTCAGAGCTCTGATCGCATTTCTCACATAGCCACATCCCATCACCATTATTTATTACCTTTTTGTTGCAGCTTTTACCATTAACCTCCCTGGTGCATGCTGGGTAACAAAAATTATCAGTGTAGATTTGTGAAATTGCACCTTGAACGGTGATCCAATCAGGCTTTTCTGATTGCCCCATGCGTTCATCCTTGATCTGTGCAGTTTTTTTCCGGACATCAGTCCTGCCCATGCTTGACATTTCCCCAGATAAAGAAGTGCAGGCAGCAATTTTTCCTTCAGTTATGTACCACTGCCTCAGCCTTTCAGCTTCAGGGAAATCTGGATTTATTTTTAACAAACTTGAGCCAGTTGTACTCACTGTTTTGCCGTTGAATTCACCAACTCGGCCAGATTTCAGCGCAAGTATAGGATTCAAACCAGAATCGCACAGCGACTGCAGCTGCTGACCTTCAGCATCACAGAAGTTACCCCAAAAGGTCATTTCCACACTGCAACCAGACATGTCCTTCAGTTGAAGGACTCTTTTCTGGGTTTCCCCACCATTCTTAAGCATTACTGTAAAAGAAGGCCTAACTGAAGTAACAACCCCAAGCAAGTCTACTGTGGTATCTTTATCCATGTTTGCAATTTCGCTGATCTGCCGAAAATTGAACTGCTGCTTAGGGATGCTGCTATCATCACCAGAACAAACTTCTATAGATGATGAAGGCTCAAGGTTTATTTCATAGTCATTGTTTAAAGGGCTAAACCTCTTGTTTGCGGGTTTTAGCGATCCCCTAGATACCAAGTACACCTTATCAACCTCAATTAAGTCATAGAACTGATCAACTGCCGCGCCAAAGCATGTTGCACGAATTTCTCCACCATTTGCATCAAGGAGATCAAAGGAGAAGACTTTTCCTGGACCTCTTGCATTATTGAAGTTCTTGACATGAGCCTTCGCAGTCACCCTAGCCTTTATTGTCCATGTACGTTGGTACGGGTTCAGTGCAGAAATTGGAATAACACGAGAAGCAGCTTCATTTTTAGCAACTGGGCCACTATTTCTATGGGGTGGAGGTGGCTGCTGATATGAAGACTGTGCAGGGCGCCCATATATATTGCGAGGAGGGCCAAAGCCCCCACCTGTGCCAGGAACCGCAAAACTTTGGTTTTGATGAGAGTTTGGCTGCACCGCGTTGGCATTCATTGTGTTCTGTGCTGACATTGTACCATAAGTTCCACCAGACAACACATTGTTAGCACCAGGTTGAACAGACTGACAAATTGAAGAGTCCACGCCTGGGCCACCGTTGTTGGGTCTACCATATGACAGATTGTTACCAATCTGTTCCACCCTTGGAGCAACTGCAGACCCCAGCATGCCTGGGCCACCAGAATAGTTTCCACTGTTTGTTTGAGCAGCATTGGCCGGTAAGTTAGGCTCCTGTCCCTCAGGTAAGCTTTTCTCATAAGTCTTTGGTGTCCCAATTTTGGGGCACTCACTTTGGAGAACTTCAAGTTTGACAACAATAACGATCCTGAAGCAATGGAAAAGAATTCAGCTCAACTGATTAGAAATCCATATACAAGCATCAAATTGTTTTAAAGTTATCTGGTTAGTTCTACCAGAAGATATTTGTTTCTAGAAACAAACTCAGCTCATAAAACGGTACAAAAACAAGCAATTTGAAGACATCGGAGAATATAATAGCTAACATGTCCCTTATGTCTTTAGAATTAAAAATCCAGCCTTCATGTTTTCGCAAAGGGAACAAACAAGGTTCCAAACACATGATGTAAATTGTTTCATTAATTGACACGGCAATCAACAATCAACAGATCGTAGGCCATAAGCATTGGCACAAAATAGAACACCTTTTTTTCTGCAACAAACATACAGACATGATGCCATGGGTTATAAATTCCTACATAAGGAAGGTAGTTCTCAGAAAATTATATATCACAAACTAGGAGGATGGAGCTTTCTTGTCGCTGGTAGCTTGGCAAAACATGAGAAGCGAAGTGTGTTTCATTGGATGAGAGTGCACTCACAAACAGACAACTGCATGTGAAATCATATGAAATCAAACTTTTCTTAGGGTCCTCGGAAGAATGAGATTGCAAGCAGGCTATGCATATTATTTGCATTAGATCAACATGAAACGTTCAACACATTCATTGACATAGCACTGCATCAAACACCAACCCCCTCCCCCCCCCCCTCCATTTTGTCAACAGTACCCATGCCAAAGATAACTTATTCTGGTGGGATTGAATGAAAACTGAAAAGAAATGAGTAATGGCATATGTTCTGCTAGTAAAATGCTATAGGATTATCAGAAAACAATCAGTTGAAGGCCTGAAGCTAAACTAAGGCGAACAAAAAATACTATTTGTTTTTTACGTGGGCCAACACTTAACTAACAGAGCAAGCACATGCAGCCCAAAGCCCAAAATTAGCTAGCAGCTTATCCCACACCCAAGCCGAAAACGCACCAGGAAATCCCCAACAGAGCGAGCGCGATCCCTAACTTAGGCGTCGCCGTCGGCCGCCGCTGACACTGAGCTCCGCATCGCCGGACGCCTGGCACCTGGTGAATCCACGAATGGGTGAACAAGAAGCAGTCCCGGGGGCGTCCTGAATGGGAGGCAGCAGCGGCGGCACAGCATCAAGCTCATGCAAACGGAGAGTTGCAGTTTGCAAAGGCAGCAAGCACAACCAGCAGGTACACAGTGATACTGTCCAATCCATTTTCTTCTGACATTCACCTTCGATTTCTACTTTTCTAGCCAATTACTGAACATGGTGATGTTGTAATGTAGGGAATCTATAAGAAAATGAAACCAGGGAGGAATGATTTGAGAGATTTGATTGGCTAGAGTACAGTGTACACAAAAACCGTGAATAATGTTTTTTGCTGCTTTCTATTTAAGCAGTCAGCAAGCCATGTAAGTTTGGGGGGTAATGTCTTCAACCAAGATGGGTATAAAAACTGGAAGAAGGCAGTGAAATATTGCAGGCTTCATGTAAGTTCGATAAAGAGTGCTCACAACAATGCAAGAAGACATTGTGCAGATTTCAAGAATCAGAAACAAAGTGTGGCGTATGCAATTACTACTCAAACTGAGAGGGGCCATCTTCAATATCAAGACGTTTGCTGGTTGATATGGGTGTTGTGATGTTTCTTCTTAGGCAAGGACTTGCTTTCCGTGGCCATGATGAGTCTAAGGCTTCAAGAAACATAGGTAGTTTTCATGAGATGTAGAATTGGTATGCTAAAAGATGCAAAGCTGCAGCTGATGAACTCAATGATAAATTGATAATGCTCCTTGGAATCATCAAATGGCTTGTCATGATATCCAGAAGTAAATTGCACATGCTTGCGCAGAAAAACCACCGAGGTCATCATGACTGAGCTTGGGGGTGGTCATTTCTCTCCACCAACGGCAAATGGCTGTCATTGTGAAGTTTCTAAACATAAAAGGAGATATTTGGAAAGGTTACTTGGTGTCAAGCATGTTGTCGACACCACATCTAAAAAAAAAGGGCAACCTGGTGCATGTAGCTCCCGCTTGCGCAGGGTCCAGGGAAGGGTCCGACCACTTTGGGTCTATAGTACGCAGCCTTTCCCTACATTTCTGTAAGAGGCTGTTTCCAGGACTTGAACCCATGACCTCATGGTCACAAGGCAGCAGCTTTACCACTGCGCCAAGGCTCCCCTTCTGTCAACACCACATCTGCATCTCTCAAAAGATCCTTGAGTGTTTGCTAACCATAAATTATCCATGTCTAGGTTGAGAGGTCAAGGGTATGATGGAGCCTCAAATACGCGTGGGCACTAAATGATTTAAAGAAACTAGTGTTAGATGAAAATCCTCATGCATTATATGTTCACCGTTCCGCCCATCAGCTTCAATTACTAGTTGTGGCTTTTGTGAAGGGCATTCTTGCCGTTAGTGATTTCTTTGGATATGCAAATATGGTTGTAACCATGGTTAGTGATCTTTTGTTGACTTGTTTCCAATGCTGTGTTTTGTAGTTCAGTGCTTCTTGTGAAAGAAAAGATGCATTTCTACAAAAGCATCATGCCAAAATTGTGTGGCAATTAGAGAATGGGGAGATTCTTAAAGGAAGAGGCAAACATCAAGAGACAACTTTAGCAAGAAATGGTGATACACGATGGGGATCTCATCATAGAACATTGATTCGGTGATTCAAGTGCATGCAATTTCTCATGATGGGGAAGATGCGGATGATGGAGGCAAAGCATCAGGTTTGATGAAATCTATGGAGGTCTTTGAATTTGTTCTCAATCTTGCATTTGATGCTTAAAGTGCTTGATTTGACTAATGACTTGTCACAAGCATTGCAACAGAACTACAGAAGGACTAAAATAGAGTAGTAAGTGCAATGAAAATGATTGTGTCTGTGAAAAGTTTATTGCAGCAGCTGAGGGATGAAGGATAGGAGCCACTTTTGGAGGCTGCCACTTCGTTTTGTGTTAAGAGAGAGATACTAGTGCCTGGTATGAATGAGAATATTCCAGCAAGGAGTTCCCACAAAATGGTTTGTGCTTCCATCACTGTTTGTAAAGCGTCCCTAAAGCATCGCTTAAGCGACGCTTAAGCGTCAGAGCGCCCTCCAGGCTCAAAGCGTCCAGCTCGCTTTAGACATGTGTCTAAGGTGTCCGCCTTATAGACATTAAAGCGTCTTAAGTGCCCGCTTAGGCGCCCTGATTGGCGCTTTAGTGCAGAGAGGACGCCTTAGACTTCCAGGCAGGGGAACAGAGATTTCTGGCGGGAAAAGGAGCTGGGCAGGAACACAAGTGTGGGAAAACTGGGCTCACACGTGAAAGAGTTACAAGAGGGGAAAGAAAGAGGGAGAGAACCAAAACCAGAGCATGCAAATCTCTCCTCCTCCCCCCCCCCCCCCCCCCCTCCCTCTTGCGCAACCACAATGTATGGCTCCTGCCCTCTCTTCTCCCCATTCCCCTCCCTTTCCTGCTCCTGTTATGTGTTATGCTATGCACAGCTCCTCTGCTGTCAGGTGCTGCTGCTGCCTCTCTTATATTAGTTGGCTGGTTGCTTACTGCTTAGTGGATGCTGGATGGATTAGAATAATGGCTATTAATGCATATGTGCTCACTGATGGATTAGAATCAAGGTATGTATGTCTCACTAAACGGTACTCTATACTACTGCCCATCAGGTTCAGAGTCTGTCTAAAGCGTCGCCTTGATTTACGCTTTACACTTAAGCATTGAGGCACCCCCCAGCGCCTCGCTTCGCTTTACCGCTTTAAAAACATTGGCTTCCATCATTGCAAGGTTGAAATATGTAAGGTTCTTGAAGAAGCATAGCTGAGGTGAACAATCGACTTAGTAAGACTTCAACAAGATTATTGATATGCATTGCGAGTCTAGATCCTAGAGACTCATTTAGCAGATCTAATCATGAGAAGCTACTTGAGCTTGCATCTATTTTCCCAGTTGACTTCAATCAAGAAGACCAATATCATTTGGATGGTCAGCTCAAGATATACATTGATACGATGAAAAGGTCTGCTGTTCTTTGTGGTTGCAATAGTCTCACTAATCTTCCTCTCAAGTTGGTTGAAACTAAGTAACATTTACAATTTCCTTTGGTTTATCGGCTCACCAAACTTGCTTTGACTTTGTCAGTAGCAACAGCATCAGTTGAAAGAGTTTTCTCAGCCACGAATATCATAAAGACAGATTTGAGAAATAAGATCGCTGGTAATTGGTTGAATGATATGATGATATGCTATCTTGAGCAAGAAATATTTGCTAGAATTGATAACAAGAAGATTATTGAAAATTTTCATGGCTTGAGGAGCCTTAGAGGCCATCTACCAAACCATCCTTGTATAATTACAACTTGAGTAAATACTTTTCTTATCTATTGTTTCAAACTGTTAGCATACTTGTGCTAAGATATATTAATATGCAGCTTGTTCACTGGTTGTAGGTACCTATTAGACTTGGAGTTGGACATTTTGGGCCAAGGAATGAATGATTCAAGCAGCGGGAATCCATGTTAGTAGCTCTCTGTGGCATTTATGTTGTCTTTTGTGCTTTTTGGTGGTTGCGCCACCTAGTTGTTGAGAATATTGAACTATTTTGAACCATTAGTTATGTTAAATTTCCAGTGCATCTAGCTTCGCATTTGAGTTTTATGAGTTTTGGTTCAGCGGACTTGCATTTGTACGTTAAAAAATTTTGACCTTAAATGTTTCGCCCCGGCAAGTTTAATTCCTGGATCTACAACTGACAGGCACCAACTAGACGCGCCTACCTGCAACTCAATCAAGAAACTAACACAAAGATACCACCTTTGCTGAAACCGCCGGCGCCCCGGACAAACCAACAGACGATTGCTATGCCAGGCAAGCAGATCAAGATCCAATCCAGGCCAAAGGGAGAGAATAAATGTCGGTTGACGCACCTGCGTTTCTGGATGGTGTTGCACGTCATGTCCGTGAGGTGGACGATGGAGCCGACGCGGAGGGTTCCGTCCTTTATGAGGTCGTTGAGGCCGGTGCCGAGCATGGACTGCTGGGAGTGGACGCCGTCGGAGAGCAGCATGCGGAACCGCTCCGAGTGCTGCGCCGCCGCCGCCGCCGCGGTCGTGTTCTTGGCGATGACGGAGCGCAGGTCCGCGACCTGCAGCACCGGCTGGAACGTCGCCGGCCCGTTCGGGAGCTCCCATATCTCCATCACCGCGCCCGCCGTCAGCGGCGGCGGCGCCTCCATCGAATCGGCGGAGGGGAGGGAGGAGGTTTCGATTTTGGAGGAGGGTTTTGCCGTTGGTGGTGGGGGGAAGCGGCGGCGGCGTACGGGAGGAGAGGAGGGCGCGGTTTGTGAGGTGGAATGTGATTGGTGGAGGGTGGGCAGTGGGCGGTTCATAGACCGGGTGCACGGTGGGTGTTTCGAGAGATTTCGGCCCGGGGGATCAGGGGAATGGAGGGAGAGCGAAATTTCATTTTGGGAATGCCCGGGAACGGGGAAAAGGAAAGGAAATTCGCAGGGGACGCCTAGTCGGTTGGCCGCACTATTGCTTAGTGACTTTTAGGGAAAAAAAAAACAGCCATTTCTATTATATTTTGGAAAACGTTTAGCAACGGTGCGCCGGCCGAGTTTGCGTCGGTCGCACGCTGCGTTGCCACGCGAGTCCTCGCTAGCATGCGCTACCTCCCTGCATCGGCACGTTTTCTTTGTCGGGCCCACGCCTGTCCCTCCCCTTTTTTATTTTTCTCCTTCCTTATCCTCTTCCTCCCTCCCGTCATTCTCCTCCCCTCATTCCATTTCTGTTTCTTCTTTTCCTCCATGGATCTTTCTTCCTCTTGACCACCGGCCTCCACTACTACTAGGAACTAGACATGGCCGTATGCCCATCCCCTACCCCTCATCCCCTTGTGTTTTGTAATACGATGAGAGAAGCCCTCTCCCTCCCTCCCCCCAAAACAGCCACTAAATTTGTGATGGCGAGTGGAAGGACACGAGCGAGGTGCTGCTGCGGAGCTAGTGGTGCTTCTTCACCTCCTCTACAACTGCGGCTGGGCAGCATGGCGGGGCGCCGCATGCTACGACCGTGGTCACGCGTGCTGGGAGTTGCAAGGTTCTGCAACTGGTGGAGCTAGAAGCTCAGCTGGGCGACCACGCCGGCGACTCGTCAATGTTGCAACTGCCGGAGCTGAAAGCTTCTACCGGCGTGGTAAAAAGCTACGACCATGTTTTGTTTTTGCTGAAACTGGTCCATGTTTTTGCTACTACCCATCCGCCCAAAATTTGCTACCAGGTGATTTTTGCTGCAACCGATGAACCATTTTGCTACAACCGTTTCGATTTTTTGTTACTACCGGTGTTTTGTCGATTTTTGCTACATCCATCTTCTGTTTTTTCCTGTCTTTTTTGCTACAACCATATTTTGATTTTGCTGGAACTGAAGACATTTTTTGCTACATCCACCCACAGCGGTGTTGCTCAATGGCGGCAATGGCTTTTTTTTTGCTACAACCGTCTTGGATTTTTGCTACTACCGGAGATGCCATTTTGCTACCACCGGAGTTTTTGCTACTACCAGAGTATTCCTGAAATCATCAGGAGTTTTTGCTACCACCGTTTTTGTTTTGTTTTTGCTGGAACCATCCTAAATTTTTGCTACCGCCGTCTTTTGATTTTGCTGGAACCAGCATTTTTCGCTTCGGTGTCAGCGGTGAAGGCGGGTGGTGTTTTGGTTCGCCAGCGGCGGTGAGGCTGCGAGCGACGGCGATGAGCAGGGCAGCGGTGGTCCGAGCGAGAGCAGCGCGGGCCAGCGTGCGGGGTTCCACGAGCGGTGGCGCTTGCTTTTTCTTTTCTCTTTTTTTCGTGGGGGAGGATGACGATAGGAGATGCGGGGCAGATCTGACATATACGCGCGTCCAGATCGAGCGGCTCTAGTTTGACCGGCCGAAACGTTCCGCCGGTGCGCCGACGCAGAGTACTGCCCTTATATTTTTCAACTGAGCCTGACAAAACAAATACATGAATGACACCCAAGTGTCGTTACACCTACTCGTTTTGTGATGTGTCCTGACCTTGCACTGTTAACAACCCACTGGTATATTAATCAATCTAGCACTCCACTCACGAATTCAGGTAGTAGTAGTGATTATAGGCAAGGTACAAGAATTGAGAGGAAGGGGAAGGGGATCTGAAGAACAGGGAGGAGCCGTGCCGCCGTTGCCAAACTATGATCCACTGGATGCCGCTTACTGATGCCGACTGGAGCGTAAGTAGGTGAGCGACCATCACGCCCACTCAGGGCCTTGGACTCGTGTATTGAGTCGGCTCGCGTATGGGCCGAGCTGCCAGCAAGGCTGTAGGTGTCGGTGTCAAAACCGGCAGATCTCGAGTAGGGGGTCCTGAACTGTGCGTCTAAGGATCGAAGGTAACAGGAGGCAGGGGACACGATGTTTATCTAGGTTCGGGCCCTCTTGATGGAGGCAATACCCTGGTACCTGCTTGATTGACTTTGATGAGTATAGGGGTTACAAGAGTTGATCTACCTCGAGATCGTAATGGCTAAACCCTAGATGTCTAGCATGTATGATTGTGGTTGCCTCTACGAACTAAACCCTCCAGTTTATATAGACACCGGAGGGATCTAGGGTTGTAAAGGGTCGGTTTAAAGAGAAAGGAAGATGCATGATCCAAACGCCAAGCTTGCCATCCACGCAAAGGAGAGTCTCGTCCGGACACGGGGAAAGGTCTTGAATCTCATATCTTCACGGCCCATTAGTCTGGCCCATATCACATAGCTTGGACGCCCTAGGACCCCTTAGTCCAGGACTCACTCAGTAGCCCCTGAACCGGGCTTCAATGACGACGTATCCGGCGTGCAGATTGTCTTCGGCATTGCAAGGCGGGTTCCTCCTTAGCAGTCTTCCGCACATAAGAGTTGTATCCGGCCCTGCTTAACACATACAACCCTAAGCTGTAAAAGGTAACAATACTTAAAATAAGTCACGTCCATGGGCGACTTTTTCGGCGAGACGTTATGTTCTGGCCTTGCCATTATTCCAAACTGTTTTATAGCCCTCGCTTCGCGTATCGAGGCACGGTCATCAACACGTCTTGTCAAAGCAGAGATTGTGTCCCCTTATTATGGGATCCTCATCAATGCGGGTTTGGGTAATCCAACCGCGCCGTTCGCACGTCTCCTTGGGAATAGGCGAGGTTTAAGGCTTATGAGGGGGCGCTTGATATTCACTGTCTCTATAAGAGGACAAGGACCCATCTGTTTTACCTCACGCCTTCTTCTTCCTCTACCCTTCCGCCCCCGAGCTCCAGCGCCCAAGTTCTAAACTTTCCCTTTGCCCCAACTTCTCCGGCAATGGCCGAATCCGGTTTCCAGGGCAAGTGGATGGCCTCCTCCGTAACGGAGAAGAACATCCAAGATCTGCGTGAGGTGAGGTACATGACGGCGGAGATCACACACAGGCTTCCTACCCCGGGGCAGGTTATCCTACCCCAAAGCTCGGCGAGAGGGTGGTATTCATCCCCCACTTCCTCCGAGGACTTGGGTGCGCCCTTCATCCCTTCTTTTGAGGCCTCATGTTTTACTACGGGCTGGATTTCCATGATCTGGCCCCGAATTCCTCCCTCCACATCTCGGTGTTCATCGTCATGTGTGAGGCATTTCTCCCTATCCCCCCACACTTCAGCCTATGGCTCAAGGTCTTCAATGTGAAGCCGAAGGTGGTTGAGGGCCAACACGCAGAGTGCGGCGGCACCATGGTGAGCAAGCTTCCCAACGTCACATGGCCCAAGGGGACATTCGTGGACATTGTCAAGGTATGGCAGCAGGAGTGCTTCTACATCACCAAACCCTGCGGCTCCAAGTGGGCGGTCGCTCCTACTTTCAGATCGGACCTCCACTGCGGCTCGCATCCTGGACCAACAAGGGTCTAGATTGGGGATCCCTTGACAAAGTGTCGTGCTGCAAAAGCGTATTAAGAGCATTATAAAAAACGACATCACCCTTGCTGATGTGATCTAGGTGATGCTTATCCGCTGAGTTCTTCCCTGCCAACGACGGCCTCTCAAATTGTGGGAGTTCAACCCGGAGGGGCCACGGACCCTGCAGCGATTCTTTGGCATGACGCACAAAGGAATCTGGAAGTTGCTTTTCAAGAAGCAGAAGACGTGGCCAAGGACATCTGACGACATCGGCCTCGACTGCAACAATCCGGCATCCCCAGTAAGTATCATATTTCTGAACATTACTTAGCTCGTCAATCTTAGAGAAGGATACTGAAAATTCCATCCCCTGAATAGGATTGGATAAAGAAGGCAGGGCAGATTAAGCGTCCGGCCCCGCTCCCCGAAACCCCAGCCGAGCCTCTATTGATGAGGATGCTGGTCCCGGCGCCCTACCAGGCGCCGACGAAGAAGGACAAGAAGAAGAAGAGCAAGGAGGCCGAAGGTGGCCTCCATCATGAAGATACTTCGGGCGCTGTGTCCGGAGGAACTGAGGCTCCTTCCTCTCATGAGGGAGACAAAGACGAGGAGGAGGAGGAGGAGGAGGAGGAGGAA
The DNA here is from genome assembly GCA_963921465.1 of Triticum timopheevii. Classification (NCBI taxonomy): domain Eukaryota; kingdom Viridiplantae; phylum Streptophyta; class Magnoliopsida; order Poales; family Poaceae; genus Triticum; species Triticum timopheevii. The sequence continues at coordinate 103,090,457 of OY997271.1, forward strand.
GAGAACCCTCCTATCAAAGGGAAAAAGAGGGCGGCCTCCGTAGATCCGGAGGAGGGGCGTCCAAGAGGGGAAAGATATCCCTCTCGGATGATTCGGATTCAGGCACCGAAGCTGTCCCCAAGCACCGCCCCCGAGCCAAGCCCCTTGCCCAATCTTAAGTACCTTAGGATGCCTTACGTACATCAAATCTTTTATAAATTATAAGAATAATATCAAATTATGTGTTTCAGTCCAGCTCGTGACATTCCTTAAGAATCATCGTCATCGGGGGATCTTTCGCCAAAGAAGATGGAGAGAGAGACGCCTCCACCAAGCTTCCTCGCCTCCTAGGGCGAACAACACCGAGGTGTTGTCCCAAAGGATTTCTCCGGGCTCCGGAGGAGTGCGGGAGGGGACCAAGACAGTGCCAGAGGATAACACCTTGGCTGTCGAGAACATGAGGGGCGCAACCCTCATGGAGACCGACAACGGGGGTCCTGGATTATCCGACCCCCGGCCGGATACTATTCCGGAGACACAAACGGCTCCAGAACCGAATCAGCAGCCCCCTCGCGGGAGGGGGAGACGGCTATTCCGGTGGCGACCTCTATTAATGCAGAGGCGCCGAACATGCTGATGGATGCTCTGCAAAATGCGTCCGTCTTGGAGGAGCACCGTACCTTGAAGGGAATGGTGGTTGAGAAGGTTCAGTCCGCTAAGAGCGGGCTGAATGAAGCCTTCATGAGCCTACTAACAGGCTTCGAGGTATGCGATGTAATGTCCTTAGTCGCTTTCCATATGACAAATCTGCCTATATATAGATAGTAGCCCCTGAGACTCTGTTTGGCCCATGAAGGAGAGCGAACAGAGGGTCTGTAGATATTCGCAGGAAATAACATACTTATCTTTTTGACAAAAACAGGCTTCACTATTAGCGGCTACCGCTCAGGCCGCCGAGGTTTCTGAACTGAAGCGAAAACTGCAGCTTGTCGACGAGGACAATATCCGTATTAATAAGTGGCTCGACGAGGCAAAGTGTATGTTTCAAGTACTCCATATATACTTGAATTAGTTTGCAAATGCGAAGTTGAAGCTGACGCGCTGCTATATGCATAATTGCAGATGGCGCTGCTGAGGTCGAGACCCTCAGGAGTGACCTTGTCTGTGCGAAGGAGCAGGCAAGGGTGAGCGATGCGGCCGTTGAGAAAGCGGCTGGTGATTTGAAGGCTGAACAATCCACCCGGCACCAGTTCGAGGGGCGGGTATCCCAAGTTGAGCAAGAGCTCAAGGACGCCACTCGCAAGTGCGAGCTCCTCGAGGAGGAGAATAAAGCTAAGGCGGCCGAACTCGCCGAGGCCCTTCAGGAAGCCGAAGAAGCGAGGTCCAGATCCCGAGCGGCTCGTGAGGAGATACGACAAGCGGATAGATAGCGGCTGGTAAGCCCTTTCTTTTACAGTCTAAGTTTGGCGATCAGAGGTATGCCTTGCTTAATCGACTACGGAGTTCTCCGGACGTCTTTGCGGATCTTCCGAAGAGCGTCGTCGATGCTACGCAATTCTACCGAGCCTAGGAGGGGCAAACTATTGCCAATCATATCATCATATGACACTTGTTCATCTTTCGATGCTTTGTGCTTCGAGCTCAGAACAATTCTGTCAAAACTTCAAGACAACTGAGTGTTATTTGCATACATGGTCTGACCATCTCCGTCTTAAATCTCTCATCCCGTTTATGCTCATGTGGACATGACACACTCCGAGATGCTAGAATGTCATAGATGGTTGCAACACTAGGAAGAGCACCTTTTGACTTGATATTTACTATGAGAGATCACCCTAATAATTGACTACTGTGTAATCAAAGGGTGCATAAAACAAAAGGGATAAACATCTCAGGCAGTTCATAAAAGCATCACTACAAAAAAGACACATTCGTGACATTTTGGGCCGAACAATTTTTTTCTGTCATACTTATGACACTTCTATGACGATAATTGTGACAAAACCCGGTATCATCATAGATGTGGTGGGCTCCTACTTGTATGACAAAAAATGGGCTTTTCGTCCTGGGTGGGCCGGAGACGCAGCTGCATGACACTCTTTGGGCCGTCCATGACGGAAAAAACCGTGGTAGAAGCGAGGGCGAGGAAAATATTGGGGTGTTCCCGATTACAGTGGGTGGTCGGGGCCGAGCGATGCACGTTTCTCTCGTACACGTACGCGCGTGTGTGCGAGGCGTTGGGCTCTAACTGAACCCGAGCGATTGCACTACAGGCTACACGTTACTGAACCCGAGTGATTGATCGATGGCTGTTAACTGAACCCGATCGAGCGATTCCTTCGCTACTGCTGCTAACTGATACCGATTGATGCTGCCTCTGGATGAACAGTGAGCATTGCGCGCGGGGGGGGGGGGGGGAGGTGGATGAACAGTGAGCGATGGGGGTGGATGAACATGACCCCGTGGTGTTGCCTCTGGATGAACAGACCCCGATCGATCGAGCCGGTTGGGGCTGGATGAACAGGACCCCGTGGAGGGCTGGATGAACAGGACGACCCCGTGGAGGGCTGGATGAACAGTAGACGATGGAGGGGTGGTTGAACAGGAGCCCGTGGAGAGGGGTGGTTGAACAGTAGCCGGTGGAGTAGCGCGCAGTGGAGGCTGGATGAACATGAGCCCGTGGAAGAACAATCGCGGGTGGAGGCTGGAGGAGGTCGACGATGGATGAACAGTAGCCCGTGGAGGCTGGAGGTGGTCGAAGGTGGAGATGAACAGTATCCCGTGGAGTCTCGTTTTGCGGTACGCCACACCCCTCCCGATGAACAGGACCACCGTTTCGACCGTAGCGCTCCAACACAAGTCTGTTTCCTCCGTTTTGTGGTACGCCACACCCCTCCCAATCAACAGGACCCCATTTCGACCGTAGGAGGTCCAACACAAGTCCGTTTCCTCCGTTTTGCGGTACGCCAGACCCCTCCTGATGAATAGGATCCCGTTTCGAACGTGGCCGGTCGAACACAAGGCCGTTTCCTTCGTTCTGCGGTATATGCCAAGCCTCGTTTCCATCGCCTGTTCCGTCCAAGCCGGTTGGCTCCCACATGTTACGTTGCCTCCCGATGAACACGACGCATTCTGTTGCCCCCCGATGAACACGACGCATTACGTTGCCTCCCCATGAACGCGACGACGACGCAGTTTCTTTGTTCTGACCTAGCCATGTACATGAGCCCTGGCCGTACATATGCGCAAGTAGGCGTTCGAGACCCCGCTGCTACGTCTTGAGCTTGCGTTGGTTTTCCTTGAAGAGGAAAGGGTGATGCAGCAATAGTAGCATAAGTATTTTCCTCAGTTTTTGAGAACCAAGGTATCAATACAGTAGGAGGCTCCTCAAAAGTCCCACACACCTACACAAAACAAACAAAGAACTCGCAACCAACGCAATAAAGGGGTTGCCAATCCCTTCATGGCCACTTGCAAAAGTGAGATCTGATAGAGATAGTAGGATAAGATAAATATATTTTTCGTATTTTATAATATAGATGCAAAAAGTAAAGATGCAAATAAAAGTAGATTGAAAGCAAATATGATAAAAGATAGACCCAGGGGCCATAGGTTTCACTAGAGGCTTCTCTCAAGATAGCATAAGTATTACGGTGGGTGAACAAATTACTGTCGAGCAATTGATAGAAAAGCGAATAATTATGAGATTATCTAGGCATGATCATGTATATAGGCATCACGTCCGCAACAAGTAGACCGACTCCTGCCTGCATCTACTACTATTACTCCACACATCGACCGACTCCTGCCTGCATCTAGAGTATTAAGTTCATCAAGAACAGAGTAACGCATTAAGCAAGATGACATGATGTAGAGGGATAAACTCATGCAATATGATATAAACCCCACCTTTTTATCCTCGATGGCAACAATACAATACGTGCCTTGCAACCCTTTCTGTCGCTGGGTAAGGACACCGCAAGATTGAACCCAAAGCTAAGCACTTCTCCCATGGCAAGAAAGATCAATCTAGTAGGCTAAACCAAATTGATAATTCGAAGAGACTTGCAAAGATAACTCAATCATACATAAAAGAATTCATAGGAGATTCAAATATTTCTCATAGATAAACTTGATCATAAACCCACAATTCATCGGATCTCGACAAACACGTCGCAAAAAGAGTTTACATCAAATAGATCTCCACAAGAGAGGGGGAGAACATTGTATTGAGATCCAAAAAGAGAGAAGAAGCCATCTAGCTAATAACTATGGACCCGAAGGTCTGTGGTAAACTACTCACAACTCATCGGATGGGCTATGGTGTTGATGTAGAAGCCCTCTGTGATCGATTCCCCCTCCGGCGGAGCGCCGGTAAAGGCTCCAAGATGGGATCTTGCGGATACAGAAGGTTACGGTGGTGGAAATTGTGTTTTGTTGGCTCCTTGGATGTTTTTGGGGTACGTAGGCTTATATAGGAGGAAGAAGTACGTCGGTGGCCGCCCGAGGGGCCCATGAGACAGGGGGCGCGCCCTGTAGGGGTGGGCGCGCCCTACCCTCTCATGGACGCCTCGGCTGCTTCTTGACTTGCACTCCAAGTCCTCTGGATCACGTTCGTTCCAAAAATCACGCTCCCGAAGGTTTCATTCCGTTTGGACTCCGTTTGATATTCCTTTTCTTCGAAATACTGAAATAGGCAAAAAAAACAGCAATACGGGATGGGCCTCTGGTTAGTAGGTTACTCCCAAAAATGATATAAATGTGTAAAATAAAGCCCATAAACATCCAAAAGGGGTAATATAATAGCATGGAACAATCAAAAATTATAGATACGTTGGAGACGTATCAAGCATCCCCAAGCTTAATTCTTGCTCGTCCTCGAGTAGGTAAATGATAAAAACAGAATTTTTGATGTGGAATGCTACCTAGCATAATTCTCAATGTAATTTTCTTTATTGTGGCATGAATGTTCAGATCCAAATGATTCACAATAAAAGTTCATATTGATAAAAGAAATAGTAACATTTCAAGCATACTAATCAAAGTAATCATGTCTTCTCAAAATAATATGGCAAAAGAAAGTTCATCCCTACAAAATCATATAGTTAGGCTATGCTTCATTTTCGTCACACAAAGATGTTCACAACTTCTATCCCCCCGATGACAAGCCAAGCAATTGTTTCATACTTAAATAATCTCAAACTTTTTCAACCTCCACGCAATACATGAGCGTGAGCCATGGATATAGCACTATGGGTGGAATAGAATACGATGATGGGGATTGTGTGGAGAAGACAAAAAAGGAGAAAGTCTCATATTGACGAGGATAATCAACGGGCTATGGAGATGCCCATCAATTGATGTCAACATGAGGAGTAGGGATTGCCATGCAACGGATGCACTAGAGCTATAAATGAATGCTCAACAAAAGAAAACAAGCGGGTGTGCATCCAACTTGCTTGCTCACAAAGACCTAGGGCATTTGAGGAAGCCCATTGTAGGAATATACAAGCCAAGTTCTATAATGAAAAATTCCCACTAGTATGAAAAAGACAACCTATGAGACTCACTATATGAAAAACATGGTGCTACTTTGAAGCACAATGTTTGAGACTCACTACATGAAGAACAAGGTGCTACTTTGAAGCACAAGTGTGGAAAAAGAGATAGTAACATTGCACTTTTAATTTATTTATTTATTTGTTTTTTGGGCAATGCTCTAATAATAATGATCATCACACTTTTATTGATTACAACATATGAATTACAACTCGAAACTAGAACAAGATATGACTCTATATGAATGCCTCCGGCGGTGTACCGGGATGGTGCAATGAATCAAGAGTGACATGTATGAAAAATAATGCATGGTGGCTTTGCCACAAATACGATATCAACTACATGATCATGCAATGGCAATATGACAAAAGTAAAGTATGTCATGATGATGATGAACGGAACGGTGGAAAGTTGCATGGCAATATATCTCGGAATGGCTATGGAAATGCCATAATAGGTAGGTATGGTGGCTGTTTTGAGGAAGATATAAGGAGGTTTATGTGTGATAGAGCATACCGTATCATGGGGTTTTGGATGCACCGGCGAAGTTTGCACCAACTCTCGAGGTGAGCAAGGGCAATGCACGGTACCGGAGAGGCTAGCAATGGCGAAAGGTAAAAGTGCGTATAATCCGTGGACTCAACATTAGTCAAAAGAACTCATATACTTATTGCAAAAATTTAGAAGTCATCAAAAATCAAGCACTACGCGCATGCTCCTAGGGGGATAGACTAGTAGGAAAAGACCATCGCTCGTCCCCGACCGCCACTCATAAGGATGCACAAGCCAGGTACACTTCATGTTTCAAATTTTTTACACAACTTTAACCATACGTGCATGCTACGGGACTTGCTAACTTCAACACAAGCATTCTTTAAATTCATAATCACCCAACTAGCATGACTTTAATTATCACTATCTCAGTATCTCAAAACATTTATCAAGTATCAAATTGATCATAGCATCCAATTCACTTCCTATGATAGTTTTTATTATACCCAACTTGGATGCCTACCATTCTAGGACCAATTTTATAACCATAGCAAATACCATGCTGTTCTAAAAGACTCTCAAAATAATATAAGTGAAGCAAGAGAGACTAGCAATTTCTACAAAATTAAGTCACGGCCATGCTCTAAAAGATATAAGTGAAGCACTAGAGCAAAAACTATCAAGCTCAAAAGATATAAGTGAAGCACGTAGAGTATTCTAGCAAATTCTAATCAAATAGGCTTCTCCCAAAAGGTGTGTACAGCAATGATGATTGTGGTAAACTAAAAAGAAAAAACTAATATAATACACGACGCTCCAAGCAAAACACATATCATGTGGCGAATAAAAATATAGCTCCAAGTAAAGTTACCAATGAACGAAGACGAAAGAGGGGATGCCTTCCCGGTGCATCCCCAAGCTTGGGCTTTTGTCTATACTTGAATATCTTGGAGTGCCATGGGCATACCCAAGCTTAGGCTTTTTCCACTCCTTATTCCATAGTCCATCAAAGCTTTACCCAAAACTTGAAAACTTCACAACACAAAACTCAACAGGAAATCTTATAAGCTCCATTAGTGAAAGAAAACAAAACCACCACATAAGGTACTATAATGAACTCATTATTTATTTATTTAGGTTTTAAACCTACTGTATTCCAACTTCTCTATGGTTTATAAACTATTTTACTAGCCATAGATGCATCAAAATAAGCAAACAACACATGAAAAACAGAATCTGTCAAAAACAGAACAGTCTGTAGTAATCTGTAACTAACGCAAACTTATGGAACTCTAAAAATCCTACAAAAATAGAAAGCCCTGTAAAATTTGTCTATTGATCAGCAGAAAAAAGAATAAACACAAAATCACGTTTCTGTGATTTAACAAAACTAAATTCGTGCGCGCAAAGTTTCTGTTTTTCAGCAGAATCAAATCAACTATCATCATAGGTTATCCTATAGGTTCTACTTGGCACAAACACTAAATTAAAGATAAAAACACATATAAACAGAAGGTAGATGCAAGATTTATTCCTAAACAGGAACAAAAACAAAAAACACAAATAAAATTGGGTTGCCTCCCAACTAGCACTATAGTTTAACGCCCCTAGCTAGGCATAAAAGCGAAGATAGATCTAAGTAGTGCCATAATAATAAGATAGATCTTGAAAGCTCATCTCATTCTCTATGTTCGGCAGCAAGTTTTCTTTGAGGTAAGCAAAAGTAATCAAAAGGGCTAAATTTAGCGGGACAAAAGTCCCCAAGATCAATCTCAGGAGGAACGGGTTCCTCCTTTGGCCCTTCATAATGCACAACTAATTCAACACTAAAAGCATTCTTTTGGCAAAAAATCGTGAGCCTATACTCAAGAGAGTATCCTAGCTCATTGTTTCGAAGGGCAAAATCATTATTAAGTTCGGAAATTCTATCAACCAAGACATTGGTAGGAACCTTTTTTCTAAGGTTTTCATTGAAAGCAACATAGTCTGTAGATTGAGAACGCCTAATTTCCTCTTGATCAAAGAGGACCACCTCTATGGGAGGACGACCGGCGTCCACCCTATAGTGTGCAAAGGTTTCTTTGGCCTCTCTTATATAAATCTAAACTCATGAGCCAAAAAGATAGTAACAGCGTGTTTAACAGAAGAATGCTCAATATTGGAAAATTCCAGAAAAATTCTTTGTATGCAAGGATGAATATGCATAAATTGTCTTTCAAGTTCAACTACAAGCATAGCAATGGCATCGCAAGACTACTAGTTCTGTGAAGAATAGAACCACCCATGGAAGGTAAAGCACCGGCACAAGTAAATAAATCTTGAATAACACTTTTTCCAATGATGTTACCACTACTGATTCGAAACTTTTTAGTATGCAAGATAGGGGGTTCTTCGACCGGAGCTTCGGAATTTTCCATGTTATCATTATTGTCCATATTGATGATAATCTCCCCAATTTCAGACATAACGGCAAACAAAAGCAAGGAAGAAGAAAGCAAGCGAGAGAGAGGAGGAGATTGGGAAAGAGAGGGCGAATAAAACGGCAAAGCTGAAGTGGGGGAGAGGAAAACGAGAGGCAATTAGCAAATAATGTAAATGCGAGGGGGATGAGTTTGTGATGGGTACTTGGTATGTCTTCACTTGAGCAAAGACCTCCCCAGCAACGGCGCCAGAAATCCTTCTTGCTACGTCTTGAGCTTGCGTTGGTTTTCCTTGAAGAGGAAAGGGTGATGCAGCAATAGTAGCGTAAGTATTTCCCACAGTTTTTGAGAACCAAGGTATCAATCCAGTAGGAGGCTCCTCAAAAGTCCCACGCACCTACACAAACAAACAAAGAACTCGCAACCAACGCAATAAAGGGGTTGTCAATCCCTTCATGGCCACTTGCAAAAGTGAGATCTGATAGAGATAGTAGGATAAGATAAATATATTTTTGGTATTTTATAATATAGATGCAAAAAGTAAAGATGCAAATAAAAGTAGATTCAAAGCAAATATGATAAAAGATAGACCTGAGGGGCCATAGGTTTCACTAGAGGCTTCTCTCAACATAGCATAAGTATTACGGTGGGTGAACAAATTGTAAGTGCATCTAGTGCCACCCCTAGTTGGTTTTGGAGTATTGACGACAAAGTTGGTTGAGGGACTAATGCGTTTGTGAGAATTGCAGGATAACGCAGGTAGTGTCCCTCATTGATTCGGTTTACCTATCGGAGATGACCCCTAAAAATGTATGAAGACATTGAAGACAATGGTGGTATGAGAAGATATACATATCGAAGACTATGACATGAGAAGACATTGCATGAAGACTATGGAGCGCGAAGACTATGTGGTTTCGTTGTTTCCTTTTCTTCTTTGTTGAGTCATAGGAACCACCGTACTGTTAAGTGGGGTCCAAGTGAACTAAGTCAGAGTGACTGATGTGATGCTCAACTCAAATCCTATGTCTTCGAGCGAAGACAATGAGAGCAAACCTTATCCAAAGCTGGATGAGTCAGCTTTGCTTGTAACCCAAGTAAAGTTGCCGCATGTGTTTGAAATCTGACCGTTGGAACACGTGTCAGTTCCTTAGTGACCCAGGGTCATTTTGGACAAATCAGGTCGGGTTGCCTAGTGGCTATAAATAGCCCACCCCCTACGCCATAAATTGGTGGCTGCTCAGAGTTTGTATACGGCTTTTGTCGTTTGAGAGCAACTCACCTCGAAGCATTTGAGAGAGAAAAATCCTTGCGAGGACAAAGCCCAAACACCCAGAGCCAAAGAGTGTTAGGCATCACTGAAGTCTTTCTGTCTGTGTGACCTGAAGACTTATTACACTTGAGGACTGTGTATCCTCCAGCCGGTTAGGCGTCGCGTTCTGAGCATCCAAGAGTAATTGTGGATTGCCGGTGAACGAAGTCTGTGAAGGTTTGGAAGTTTCCCTTGAAGACTTACCAAAGTGATTGGGCGAGGACTGGGTGTCCTTAGCTCAAGGGGAATAAGGTGAATACACGGTCTTCTGAGTTAAATCTCAGCCTCCCTAACCAGACGTATAGTTGTCACAGCAACTGGAACTGGTCCAACAAATCTTGTGTCTTCAACAAGCAACTGGTTCTATCCCTTCCATCCTTCACTTAAGTTTGTCTTCGTGAAGTCACTGCCCATATGTCTATCTGTTTGACTTCATTGTTTGACTACTACTGTTGATTGGCTTCATACTATCTTCCATCCTGATCCCAACTACTTAGCTGTTGTTAGTCTTGTACTTTCACATCATTACATACTTGACTATGGTTTGCTTATGGTAGTTTAACTTCCGCTGCATATCAACTAGGTTATTTCTGTTGTTTGTCTTCGAAACTTCCAAGTTTTGAAGACTTTCATAAAAATCGCCTATTCACCCCCCCTCTAGTCGATACTAGCACTTTCACAAATTACTGTCGAGCAATTGATAGAAAAGCGAATAATTATGAGATTATCTAGGCATGATCATGTATATAGGCATCACGTCCGCAACAAGTAGACCGACTCCTGCCTGCATCTACTACTATTACTCCACACATCGACCGACTCCTACCTGCATCTAAAGTATTAAGTTCATAAAGAACAGAGTAACGCATTAAGCAAGATGACATGATGTAGAGGGATAAACTCATGCAATATGATATAAACCCCACCTTTTTATCCTCGATGGCAACAATACAATACGTGCCTTGCAACCTTTTCTGTCACTGGGTAAGGACACCGCAAGATTGAACCCAAAGCTAAGCACTTCTCCCATGGCAAGAAAGATCAATCTAGTAGGCCAAACCAAACCGATAATTCGAAGAGACTTGCAAAGATAACTCAATCATACATAAAAGAATTCAGAGGAGATTCAAATATTTCTCATAGATAAACTTGATCATAAACCCACAATTCATCGGATCTCGACAAACACACCGCAAAAAGAGTTTACATCGAATAGATCTCCACAAGAGAGGGGGAGAACATTGTATTGAGATCCAAAAAGAGAGAAGAAGCCATCTAGCTAATAACTATGGACCCGAAGGTCTGTGGTAAACTACTCACAACTCATCGAAGGGTCTATGGTGTTGATGTAGAAGCCCTCCATGGTCGATTCCCCCTCCGACGGAGCGCCGGTGAAGGCTCCAAGATGGGATCTCACGGATATAGAAGGTTACGACGGTGGAAATTGTGTTTCGTTGGCTCCTTGGATGTTTTCGGGGTAAGTAGGCTTATATAGGAGGAAGAAGTACGTCGGTGGCGGCCCGAGGGGCCCATGAGACAGGGGGGCGCGCCCTACCCTCTCGTGGATGCCTCGGCTGCTTCTTGACTTGCACTCCAAGTCCTCTGGATCACATTCGTTCCAAAAATCATGCTCCCGAAGGTTTCATTCCGTTTGGACTCCGTTTGATATTCCTTTTCTTCGAAATACTGAAATAGGCAAAAAAACAGCAATACGGGCTGGGCCTCCGGTTAATAGGTTAGTCCCAAAAATGATATAAATGTGTAAAATAAAGCCATAAACATCCAAAAGGGGTAGTATAATAGCATAGAACAATCAAAAATTATAGATACGTTGGAGACGTATCACCCGCCCGTATGTACGTACGTGGCCATATTTTCTTTCTTGCACACTGGCCGTTGTACGTACGTGTACATGCTACGTGCGCGTCTCTACTACGACACGTGCGCCTCTACATCGACCAGTATGTACGTACACGTTCGCGACCAGGATGACAACACTACGTACGCTTCGACCAGGTGGGTCCCGACTGTCAGGCACTTCCTTGCGTGCGAAGATGTAGGTGGTGGGTCCCAGCAGTCAGGGGGGCAAATCGTTTTTTTTTGCCCGGACGCATTTCCTTGCGTGCGATGTAGCTGGTGGGTCCCAGCAGTCAGGGGGTGAATCATTTTTTTTTGCCCGTAATATGGACGCACTTCCTTGCATGCAAAGATGTAGCTGGTAGGTCCCAGCAGTCGGGGGGGGGGGGACATTTTTTCATGAAATACGGTGGCCCGTCCGGTGGGTCCCTGCTGTCAGGTGGAGGAATCATTATTTTCCGCATAATAAGGAGGCACTTCCTTGCTGCGGCCGTGGACCCAGCTGTCAGCCTCTCCACGTCCAGTCCACGTCCGATGGAAGTCGTTCTTTGACCACGTTGACCACGCCGCGCCGAGAGCACCAGGGCAATGGACGATGTCGAGGCCTAGGAAGGGGACTACATGGAGCCGGGGAAGACGTGGCAGTGGATGCCCACGTGGAGAGGAGTACGAGGGTTCACTGGTTCGGCTGCGGTGTGAGGCTGCCGTCGCCGCAGAGTAACAGGGGGTGTGGGTGAGTAGAGGGATGGCCTAGCCAGCGGTGGGAGTAGTACGGGCGGTGAGGCCTCCGCGACATCACAGCCAGTCATGGGAGGCAGGAGCACGCGGCACGACCGGCGCTGGTTTGGGCAGCTGGAGTAAGAAGACCACAGGTTGAAGAAGCACTACGGCCGTTGGATGAACATCGTACGGTAATAGGATATAGAATCGTTCATATTGACTAAGTTGACAAAGCCCTCCGTCCCCGTCAACTTGGTAGGCCCACAAGTCAGCCTCCCACTATGCTGGGTTCTAGCTGGCAGGGGGAGTATTCATTTTTTTGTGCATAATAAGGAGGCACTTCCTTGTGTGCGAAGATAGCTGGTGGGTCCGATCGGTCAGCGGGGGGCACATTTGTTTTGCGAAATACAGAGGCCCTTCTGGTGGGTCCCAGATGTCAGGTGGAGGAATCATTATTTTGCGCGTAATAAGGAGGCATTTCCTTGTGTGCGGTCGTGGACCCAGCTGTCAGCCTCTCCATGCACAGTCTATTTCCGATGGTGTCGTTCATTGACCACGTTAACCACGCCGCGCCGAGTGCATCCAAGGTGGTGGACGACGACGAGGCCCCGGACAGCAACGAGCCAGAGATGGGAAGACACGGGAGTAGAGTCGCAGATGGAGAGGTGTACGATGGTTAACTGGTTCTAGTGCGGTGTGGTTCGGCAGTCGGTGGAGAAGAACAGGAGGTGTGGAGGGGTGGAGGGATGGCCTAGCCAATGGTGGAGTAGCGCTTCACAGCGAAGCATGCTAAGCAGAGCTGCTAGCAGCAGCAGGCGAGAGGTGGTCCCGGCGGCACTGGTGGAAGAAGACGAGAGATTGAAGATGGATGCCGGTCGTTGGATGTAAATCCAACGACTAACATGTCAGAATCATTTGTTGACTAAATTGACAACGACCTGCGTTGGCTTCGACTTATTGGCCCACATTTCAGCCTCCAAAAATGTGGCACGTATTCAATCCATTTTTTCAGAATTTACAGTCTTTTTTTGCGTGGTAGAATTTACAGTCAATTTGATCTTCTTTTTTTGAATTACAGTCCATTAGCTGGGCTGGGTGAACAAATAATGTAGCGTCCATGCGGCCCATTTATTTTTTTCATAAAAAATTATAGGCCATTTGCATTTTCTCGAAATACATGATTTTGTTGGGCTGATTCTAATTACAATGTTGGGTTGGGATAGCAATGTTATCAAAAAATAAAAAGGGTCTGAGCATTTTGTTATAAATATATTTAAATAATAAGTGATATTATTACATTCATTCTTAAATCTTACCAAGCTTTTGTACACAATCATTAGGATTTTCATGCCAAAACAATCCAGAATTTTATTGTTAAGAAATTATTTTTATAAGTTAATAAGATGTGGGATATTGTTTTCTTACATATGTAGGTATCTGTTAAATATATGATGACAATAAAAATAATATATAATAACATATAAAATAATTTAAATATATATAATATAGTTAGAAGGGAAACATAACTTGGACCTGGCATTCCTATTCTTATATAAAAAAATAGAACAGACATCTGCGTTTTTTTTAAAAATACATAAAATGGGTTGCCGATGTTTCAGGAAAAATAAAACATCGGATGGGAGGTTCATAGGCCGGTCGATACATGACGACCCTCAAGAAAATACAAACAGGCCTATGGACCTCCCATCCGAGGTCGTGGGTTGTGCATGTTAAAAAAGAAAGCCTAGACGGGGCAACCCAAAACCCAGCTGATACTTGCTACCCCAGTGATAATAAATGATACCTGTCAGCTCCCCGGCTTCGTTATGAATTTATCTCCTATAGTAACTACGTTGAAGCACCTAAAAAATGTAACTATGTTGACAAACCCGTGGGCCCCAACGCCAGTATAGCATTAGGAGGAAGTATTTTTTTCGATGAGGCACTTGCTTGCGTACGGCCATAGACCTGGTGGGTCCCGACTGTCCGCCTCTCCACATACAGTCCTCTCCAGATTTCTCTTGTTTGTTCAACATGTTCACAACGGCAGACATCGGCGTCGCGGCGAGCGCACAAAGGTGCAGGAGGGGACCGACCACCTGAGGAAGTGCCTTATTATTAATGGAACTACTGAACTAGCCTAGTGGCCAAATGACATTACCCGACAGTTGTTCCGCCCGGGTTCGATTCCACCTATGCAGGGAAAATATCTCCAAATTTTTTGCCTCTGCCTTTATTGACATTTGGTCCCCATTGTCATCTACGCACACCACGTCCAACACTTGCCAAAATTTCGTCCCTTGTTTTCTCAGTGTTTCGCACACTCGACATTGTGTGGGCATTTTGAAAATAGCATATCTTTTTGACCGTGCATCATATGAAGATGTGTTATGCATGAATGTTGATCAGCATGATGTTAACTGGCTGGTAGTTCCATTTTCGACCATGAATAAAACTTCCAACATGATGTTAACCCTGTTTGAAAAGGCCATGTTAATATAAATGCTCTGCCTCTGAAAGTTGCAGTTTCTTATCTGAAACTGAACTTGCAGTTTCTTATCTGAAACTGAAAGTTGGAGTTTCTTATCTGAGAATCACATTGTCTGCACTTTTATACTCCTATGAAACTACATTTTTTAAGTGCTAAAAATAGATCTCTAGAATTCATAAAATACTTCATATGCTCAATACTGCAAATCTGAAATTCAAAAGACATTCATATCTGAAAGTACTCTCAAAATACACAACACAAAATACAATTCACAACCTACATATACTGACAACCCTAAGCTCCTCCTGACAATTCACAACCTGCCCGACTATTGGGCTGGGGGGGCAGTCCCCTCCTATTCCTCGGCAGCAGACAACCGCCCCGGAGATGATGTGAACGGCGAGGGAGAGGATGGCGGGGAAGCATCGTCGGGCCAACTGCTTTTCTCCTCTTGCAGTTGGGTTTGGTCATCGAAGACTCCACCGGCTTGCTCTAACAGGACACCCTCACAAACGGCACCCTGTAGATGCTCGATACTTCAATCTCTGGTGGATGCTCCATCTGGGATCGATACTCCCACCATCGCTCCCTCACGATCAGATTCGGTGAATCTGTTTGCTCCATGGCCCAGAGGAGCAGCTCTATGTACTCCCGCGCGACTCCCTCCGGGAGTATCGCCACCTTTTCGCTCTGTTGCAGATATTTGGCCATGGATGTCACCGTCGCCGCTAGTTGGTCCTTGTTGTCAAACCAAGACTGTATCTCCAACATCCTAGCTAGCTTCACAGGGTCGCCGTCTGCGATCCTCACGTATCGGTTGTACTCCTCCATCGATCTACTTCTCCACAGCACCTTCACTCGCCGGCGGTGGTTTTTGAATGGAAGAGGAGAGGAGCAGTGCTGGTTTTGGATTAGAACGGGAGAGGAGCGACACTGGTTTTGGACTAGAACAGGAGAGGAGGGCGGTGGTTTTGAAATGGAAGAGGAGAGGAGCGGCGCTGGATTTAGATTGGAACAGGAGAGGAGCGGCGGTGGTTTAAGAGGAGAAGAGCGGAAGAGTGGCGCTGGTCTTGGAAGTATTTTTTTGTTTTGCATATTTTGGGTCAAAGTTTGACCACGTACTATATTTGACAAGAAAAATGTGAATGCATGTCACCAAAAATTGTATCGTTTGGTTCGTATCTGAATGTACTTTCAAAATATATTATTTTTGCAATGTATAACATATATTTTATGTGCGAAAATCATGGTCAATTATGACCCAGAATAAAAGGGAGACTAGTTAATGTGGGGTCGCTTTCTTAATTGAAAGGTAAATTGATTTTGATTTTGATCCAGTCACAGCGCGCCGGCTCTCTCGTCCAATTCTAAATCGCTGTCGCACGCTCCTCTCCCTCTTATCCATTGCAAAACCACCTCCTCTCATCTCCATCATCTCCATTCGAAAACCACCGTCTCGCCTCTCCCTCTTCTGATCTTCTCCATTGCAAAACCACCTCCTCTCCTCTCCATCATCTCCATTCCAAAACCACTATCTCGCCTCTCCCTCTTCTCTATTGCAAGACCACCATCTCTCCTCCCATCTTCCAAAGCTAGCACTGGACCACTCGGAAGGACATCTATGGAGAGGATGCAGCAGCGAATTAGGTAGATCACTCGCGGTGACCAGGCAAAGTTATCCAGGTTGAAGGAGATCCTTACTTGGTTTGACAATGAGTGGGAGATTTAGAGGACGGTGAGGGCCATGTGGCAATGTATGCGAAAGAGCGAGATAGCGGCGATGTACATGTACTCGGCGACAGTCACACCGCAATCCTCCGAGTTCATCGAGTATCTCCTCTGGGCGATGGAGCAGACAGATTCGCCCGAGGCGACAATCAGGCGGAGGTGGCGGGCGTACAGGTCGAAGGTCGAGCACCCAGAGGATAACGAATCGATTGAGTATGGTGTGCCATTCGTGAGGGTGCAGAGCCAGCCGGAGCCACAAGAGTATTCGTTCTCCCACCGCAAGAGGAGGCCGGATGGCGCGACATCGCTTCCCCGCCATTCTCCACGGTTCCCTCGGCGCTCACCTCATTTCAACGTCGGCGGTAGGGTTTAAGGTAAGCTTTGCACTAACCTAATCTTCCACCTGCTCATGCTTACAATCAGTGTGACAGCTAATAAAAATCATGCTTACAATCAGTGTCCGAGTACTACGCCAATCACCCTAAAATAGCTCTAAACCTTTGGGTCAAATTTGTGACACAGTGTACAGATAAAGAAAAATAGATTGGTGCTTCTTTTAGAAAAGAGTACTCCCTAGAAAACTGCCAGTATAAGTTACTAGTATTTGGTTAGAGGATTTGCTGCCGAGAAAGATCCGTCCACAGAGAGCGCCACACATCCCACTGGTGGTGGTGGATGCCAATGCGTGCATGTGATATATCCATTTTGCATCATGCTTTTATATCGATATTTATTGCATTAGGGCTGTTATTACACGTTATGTCACAATACTTATGGCTATTCTCTCTTATTTTACAAGGTTTAACATGAAGAGGGAGACTGCCGACAGCTGGGATTCTGGGCTGGAAAAGGAGCAAATATTGGAGACCTATTCTGCACAGCTCCAAAAGTCCTGAAACTCCACGAAAGTCATTTTTGGAATTAACAATAATTATTCAGCGGAAGAAATACCTGAAGGGGGCCACCCACCATCCACGAGGGTGGGAGGCGCGCCCCCTGCCTCGTTGGCCCCCTGGCAGCCCTCCGGTGGCCATCTTCTGCTATATGAAGTCTTTTACCCTGGAAAAAATCACAAGCAAGCTTACGGGACGAAACTCCACCGCCACGAGGTGGAACCTTGGCGGAACCAATCTAGGGCTCCGACGGAGCTGTTCTACCAGGGAAACTTCCCTCCGGGGGGGGGGGGGATCATCACCA
This sequence comes from Triticum timopheevii, assembly GCA_963921465.1. Lineage (NCBI taxonomy): Eukaryota > Viridiplantae > Streptophyta > Magnoliopsida > Poales > Poaceae > Triticum > Triticum timopheevii. The sequence goes on from OY997271.1 coordinate 103,108,212, forward strand.
TCGTCATTACCAACGATCCTCTCATCGGGAGGGGTCAATCTCCAACAACATCTTCACCAGCACCATCTCCTCTCAAACCCTAGTTCATCTCTTGTATCACCAAAACCTCACATTGGTACCTGTGGGTTGCTAGTAATGTTGATTACTCCTTGTAGTTGATGCTAGTTGGTTTATTTGGTGGAAGATCATATGTTCAGATCCTTAATGCATATTAATACCCCTCTAATTAGGAACACGAATATGCTTTGTGAGTAATTATGTTTGTTCCTGAGGACATGGGTGAAGTCTTGCTATTAGTACTCATGTGAATTTGGTATTCGTTCGGTATTTTGATGAGATGTATGTTGTCTCTCCTCTAGTGGTGTTATGTGAACGTCGACTACATGACACTTCACCATTATTTGGGCCTAGATGAAGGCATTGGGAAGTAATAAGTAGATGATGAGTTTTAGAGTGACAGAAGCTTAAACCCTAGTTTATGTGTTGCTTCGTAAGGGGCTGATTTGGATCCACTTGTTTCATGCTATGGTTAGGTTTACCTTAATACTTCTTTTGTAGTTGCGGATGCTTGCAATAGGGGTTAATCATAAGTGGGATGCTCGTCCAAGAAAGGGCAACACCCAAGCACCAGTCCACCCACATATCAAATTATCAAAGTAACGAACGCGAATCATATGAGCGTGATGAAACTAGCTTGACGATAATTCCCATGTGTCCTTGATACGTCTCCAACGTATCTATAATTTTTGATTGTTCCATGCTATTATATTACCCGTTTTGGATGTTTATGGGCTTTACTTTACACATTTATATCATTTTTGGGACTAACCTACTAACCGGAGGCCCAACCCATATTGCTGTTTTTGTGTGCCTATTTTAGTATTTCAAAGAAAAGGAATATCAAATGGAGTCCAAACGGAATGAAACCTCCGGGAGCGTGATTTCTAGAACGAATGTGATCCAGAGGACTTGGAGTGCAAGTCAAGAAGCAGCCGAGGCGGCCACGAGGGTGGAGGGCACACCCACCCCTACAGGGCGGGCCCCCTATCTCGTGGGCCCCTCGGGTGGCCACCGACCTACTTCTTCCTCATATATATACCCACGTACCCCGAAAACATCAGGGGAGCCAACGAAAACCTAATTCCACCACCGTAACCTTCTGTATCCGCGAGATCCCATCTTGGAGCCTTCGCCGATGCTCCACCGGAGGGGGAATCGACCACAGAGGGCTTCTACATCAACACCATAGCCCCTACGATGAGTTGTGAGTAATTTACCATAGACGTTCGGGTCCATAGTTATTAGCTAGATGGCTTCTTCTCTCTTTTTGGAGCTCAATACCATGTTCTCCTTGATCTTCTTGGAGATCTATTCGATGTAACTCTTTTTGCAGTGTGTTTGTCGAGATCCGATGAATTGTGGGTTTATGATCAAGTTTATCTATGAGAAATATTTGAATCTCCTCTGAATTCTTTTATGTATGATTGAGTTATCTTTGCAAGTCTCTTCAAATTATCAGTTTGGTTTGGCCTACTAAATTGATCTTTCTTGCAATGGGAGAAGTGCTTAGCTTTGGGTTCAATCTTGCGGTGTCCTTTCCCAATGACAGCAGGGGCAGCAAGGCACGTATTGTATTGTTGCCATCGAGGATAAAAAGATGGGGTTTATATCATATTGCATGAGTTTATCCCTCTACATCATGTCATCTTTCTTAATGCGTTACTCTATTCTTATGAACTTAATACTCTAGATGCATGATGGATAGCGGTCGATGTGTGGAGTAATAGTAGTAGATGCAGGCAGGAGTCGGTCTACTTGTCGCGTACGTGATGCCTATATACATGATCATGCCTAGATAATCTCATAATTATTCGCTTTTCTATCAATTGCTCAACAGTAATTTGCTCACCCACTGTAATACTTATGCTATCTTGAGAGAAGCCACTAGTGAAACCTATTGTCCCCGGGTCTATATTTTATCATATAAGCTTTCAGTTTACTTTTATTTGCATCTTTACTTTTCCAATCTATATCATAAAATACCAAAAATATATTTATCTTATCATACTATCTCTATCAGATCTCACTTTCGCAAGTGGCCCTGAAGGGATTGACAACCCCTTTGTGTTGGTTGTGAGTTCTTTGTTTGTTTGTGTAGGTGCGTGGGACTTTTGAGGAGCCTCCTACTGGATTCATAACTTGGTTCTCAAAAAGTGTGGGAAATACTTACGCTACTATTGCTGCATCACCCTTTCCTCTTCAAGGAAAACCAACGAAAGCTCAAGACGTAGCAAGAAGGATTTCTGGCGCCGTTGCTGGGGAGGTCTTCGCTCAAGTCAAGACATACCAAGTACCCATCACAAACTCATGTCCCTCGCATTTACATTATTTGCCATTTGCCTCTCATTTTCCTCTCCCCCACTTCACCCTTTCCGTTTTATTCGCCCTCTCTTTCCCAATCTCCTCTTCTTCTTCGCTTTTGTTTGCCATTATGTCTGAAATTGGGAAGATTATCGTCGTTATGGACAATAATGATAACATGGAAAATTCTGATGCTCCTGCTGAAGAACCCCCTATCTTGCATACTAAAAAGTTTCGAATCGGCAGTGGTAACATTATTGGAAAAGGTGTTATTCAAGATTTCTTTACTTGTGCCAGTGCTTTACCTTCTATGGGTGGTTCTATTCTTCATAGAACTAGTAGTCTTGCGGATGCCGTCGCTGTGCTTGTAGTTGAGCTTGAAAGACAATTTATGCATATGCATCCTTGCATACAAAGAATTTTTCTAGAATTTTCTAATATTGAGCATTCTTCTGTTAAGCGCGCTGTTACTATCTTTTTGGCTCATGAGTTTAGATTTATGATAAGAGAGGCCAAAGAAATCTTTGCTCACTATAGGGTGGACGCCGGTCGTCCTCCCATAGAGGCGATCCTCTTTGATCAAGAGGAAATTAGGCGTTTTCAATCTTTGGACTATGTTGCTTTCAATGAAAACCTTAGAAAAAAGGTTCCTACCAATGTCCTAGTTGATAGAATTTCCGAACTTAATAATGATTTTGCTCTTTGAAATAACGAGCTAGGATACTCTCTTGAGTATAGGCTCATGAAATTCTGCCAAAAGAATGCTTATAATGATGAATTAGTTGTGCAATATGAAGGGCCTAAGGAGGAGCCAATTCCTCCTGTGATTGATCTTGGGGACTTTTGTCCCATCAAATTTAGCCCTTTTGATTATTTTTGCTTGCCTTAAAGAAAACTTGCTGATTAACGTAGAGAATATGAGATGAGTTTTCAAGATCTATCTTATTATTATGGCACTACTTAGATCTATCCTCGCTTTTATGCCTAACTAGGGGCGTTAAACGATAGCACTAGTTGGGAGGCAACCCAATTTTATTTGTGTTTTTTGTTTTTATTTCTGTTTAGTAATAAATTTTGCATCTACCTTCTGTGTTTTTATGTTTTAATTAGTATTTATGCCAAGTAGAACATATAGGATAACCTATGGTGATAGTTAATTTGATTCTACTGAAAAACAGAAACTTTGCGCGCACGAAATAAGTTTTGTTAAATCACAGAAATGTGATTTTGCATTGATTCTTTTTGCTGTAGATCAATAGGCAAATTGCCCACTATTTTTATAGGATTTTTAGAGTTCCAGAAGTATTCATGGGTTACAGATTGCTACAGACTGTTCTGTTTTTGACAGATTCTGTTTTTCGTGTGTTGTTTGCTTATTTTGATGTATCTATGGCTAGTATTAAGTGGTATGAACCATAGAGAACTTAAAATACAGTAGGTTTAACACCAATATAAATAAAGAATGAGTTCATTACAGTACCTTATGTGTTGGTTTTGCTTTCTTTCACTAACGGAGCTTAGTAAATTTCCTGTTGAGTTTTGTGGTGTGAAGTTTTCAAGTTTTGGGTAAAGGTTTGATGGACTATGGAATAAGGTGTGGCAAGAGCCTAAGCTTGGGGATGCCCAAAGAATAGCCAAAATCCTAAGCTTGGGGATGCCCCCGGAAGGCATCCCCTCTTTCGTCTTCGTTCATTGGTAACTTTACTTGGAGCTATATTTTTATTCGCCACATCATATGTGTTTTGCTTGGAGCATCTTGTATGATATTAGTATTTGCTTTTTAGTTTTACACAATCATCCTTGCTGTACACACCTTTTGGGAGAAGCCCACTTGATTGGAATTTATTAGAATACTCTATGTGCTTCACTTATATCTTTTGAGCTAGATAGTATTTGCTCTAGTACTTCGGTTATATCTTTTAGAGCACGGCGGTGGCTTAATTGTGTAGAAACTGCTAGTCTCTCATTCTTCACTTATATTATTTTGAGAGTCTCTTAGAACAGCATGGTATTTGCTATGGTTATAAAATTGGTCCTAGAATGGTGGGTATCCAAGTTGGGTATAATAAAAACTATCATAGGAAATGAATTGGATGCTATGATCAATTTGATACTTGATAATTGTTTTGAGATATGGAGGTAGTGATATTAAAATCATGCTAGTTGGGTGATTATGAATTTAAAGAATGCTTGTGTTGAGGTTAGTAAGTCCCGTAGCATGCACGTATGGTTAAAGTTGTGTAACAAATTTGAAACATGAGGTGTCCTTGGATTGTGCATCCTTATGAGTGGCGGTCGGGGACGAGCGATGGTCTTTTCCTACCAATCTATCCCTCTAGGAGCATGCGCGTAGTGCTTGGTTTTTGATGACTTGTAGATTTTTGCAATAAGTATATGAGTTCTTTTGACTAATCTTGAGTCCATGGATTATACACACTTTTACCTTTCCATCATTGCTAGCCTCTTCGGTACCGTGCATTGCCCTTTCTCACCTTGAGAGTTGGTGCAAACTTCGCCGGTGCATCCAAACCCCGTGATATGATACGCTCTATCACACATAAACCTACTTACATCTTCCTCAAAACAGCCACCATACCTACCTATTATGGCATTTCCATAGCCATTCCGAGATATATTGCCATGCAACTTTCCACCGTTCCGTTTATCATCATGACACACATTACTATTGTCATATTGCCATTGCATGATCATGTAGTTGACATTGTATTTGTGGCAAGGCCACTTTGCATAATTTTTCATACATGTCACTCTTGTTTCATTGCCCATCCCGGTACACCACCGGAGGCATTCATATAGAGTCATATCTTGTTCTAGCTTTGAGTTGTAATTCATGAGTTGTAAATCAATAAAAGTGTGATGATCATCATTATTAGAGCATTGTCCCAAAAAAAAGAAAGGCCAAAAGAAAGGCCCAAAAAAGGAAAAAGAAAAAAAGGAAAAAAAGAAAATAAATAAAAAGGGGGCAATGTTACTATCTCTTTTCCACACTTGTGCTTCAAAGTAGCACCATGTTCTTCATATATAGAGTTTCATATGTTGTCACTTTCATATACTAGTGGGAATTTTTCATTATAGAACTTGGCTTGTATATTCCTACGATGGGCTTCCTCAAAATGCCCTAGGTATTCGTGAGCAAGCAAGTTGGATGCACACCCACTAGTTTTCTTTTGTTGAGCTTTCATACATTTATAGCTCTAGTGCATCCGTTGCATGGCAATCCCTACTCCTCATGTTGACATCAATTGATGGGCATCTCCATAGCCCGTTGATTATCCTCGTCAATGTGAGACTTTCTCATTTTTTTTCTTCTCCACACAATCCCCATCATCATATTATATTCCACCCATAGTGCTATATCCATGGCTCATGCTCATGTATTGTGTGAAAGTTGAAAAAGTTTGAGATTACTTAAGTACGGAACAATTGCTTGGCTTGTCATCGGGGGTGTATAATTTGGGAGCATTTTTGTGTGACAAAAATGAAGCATAGCCTAACTATATGATTTTTGTAGGGATGAACTTTCTTTAGCCATGTTATTTTGAGAAGACATGATTGCTTTGATTAGTATGCTTGAAGTATTACTATTTCTTATGTCAATATGAACTTTTATTTTGACTCATTTGGATCTGAACATTCATGCCACAATAAAGAAAATTACATTGAGAATTATGCTAGGTAGCATTCCACATCAAAAATTCTGTTTTTATCATTTACCTACTCAAGGAAGAGCAGGAATTAAGCTTGGGGATGCTTGACACGTCTCCAACATATCTATAATTTTTGATTGTTCCATGCTACTATATTACCCGTTTTGGATGTTTATGGGCTTTACTTTACACATTTATATCATTTTTGGGACTAACCTACTAACTAGAGGCCCAGCCCGTATTGCTGTTTTTTTGCCTATTTCAGTATTTCGAAGAAAAGGAATATCAAAAGGAGTCAAAACAGAATGAAACCTTCGGGAGCGTGATTTTTGGAACGAACGTGATACATAGGACTTGGAGTGCAAGTCAAGAAGCAGCCGAGGCGGCCACGAGGGTGGAGGGCGCGCCCACCCCTACAGGGCGCACCCCCTATCTTGTGGGCCCCTCAGGCGGCCACCGGCCTACTTCTTCCTCATATATATACCCACGTACCCCGAAAACATCAGGGGAGCCAACGAAAACCTAATTCCACCACCGTAACCTTCTGTATCCGCGAGATCCCATCTTGGAGCCTTCGCCGGCGCTCCGTTGGAGGGGGAATCGACCACAGAGGGCTTCTACATCAACACCGTAGCCCCTCCGATGAGTTGTGAGTAATTTACCACATACCTTTGGGTCCATAGTTATTAGCTAGATGGCTTCTTCTCTCTTTTTGGATCTCAATACCATGTTCTCCTTGATCTTCTTGGAGATCTATTCGATGTAACTCTTTTTGCGGTGTGTTTGTCGAGATCCGATGAATTGTGGGTTTATGATCAAGTTTATCTATGAGAAATATTTGAATCTCCTCTGAATTCTTTTATGTATGATTGAGTTATCTTTGCAAGTCTCTTCGAATTATCAGTTTGGTTTGGCCTACTAGATTGATCTTTCTTGCAATGGGAGAAGTGCTTAGCTTTGGGTTCAATCTTGCGGTGTCCTTTCCCAGTGACAGCAGGGGCAACAAGGCACGTATTGTATTGTTGCCATCGAGGATAAAAAGATGGGGTTTATATCATATTGCATGAGTTTATCCGTCTACATCATGTCATCTTTCTTAATGCGTTACTCTGTTCTTATGAACTTAATACTCTAGATGCATGCTGGATAGCGGTCGATGTGTGGAGTAATAGTAGTAGATGCAGGCAGGAGTCGGTCTACTTGTTGCAGACGTGATGCCTATATACATGATCATGCCTAGATAATCTCATAATTATTCGCTTTTCTATCAATTGCTCGAAGGTAATTTGTTCACCCACTGTAATACTTATGCTATCTTGAGAGAAGCCACTAGTGAAACCTATGGCCCCCGGGTCTATGTTTTATCATATAAGCTTTCAACTTACTTTTATTTGCATCTTTACTTTTCCAATCTATATCACCAAAAATATATTTATCTTATCACACTATCTCTATCAGATCTCACTTTCGCAAGTGGCCGTGAAGGGATTGACAACCCCTTTATTGCGTTGGTTGCGAGTTCTTTGTTTGTTTGTGTAGGTGTGTGGGACTTTTGAGGAGCCTCCTACTGGATTGATACCTTGGTTCTCAAAAACTGAGGGAAATACTTATGCTACTATTGCTGCATCACCCTTTCCTCTTCAAGGAAAACCAACGCAAGCTCAAGACGTAGCAGTGCTCGGGAGCGCTTTTCTCAGTATAAGAATTTGTCCAGGCTTGTCCTTTGCTACAAAAAAGATTGGGCCACCTTGCTGCACCTTATTTTCTTTTATTGCTTGTTACCCGTTACCAATTATCTTATCACAAAACTACATGTTACCTACAATTTCATTGCTTGTAGAGAATACCTTACTAAAAACCGCTTGTCATTTCCTTTTGCTCCTCGTTTGGTTCGACACTCTTACTTATCAAAAGGACTACGATAGATCCCCTACACTTGTGGGTCATCAAGACTCTTTTCTGGCGCCGTTGCTGGGGAGTGAAGCGCCTTTGGTGAGTGGAACTTGGTAAGGAAACATTTATATAGTGTGCTGAAATTTACTGTCACTTGTTACTATCGAAACTAATCTTTGAGGGGCTTGTTCGGGGTATCTTCACCCCGACCAGTAGAGCAAAGAGTTGCTCCTCAACCTACTGAAAATGTTTACTTTGAAATTCCTTTAGATATGATAGAGAAACTGCTAGCTAATCCCTTGCAGGAGATGGAACATTGCATCCCGATTTACACCTTATCTATGTGGATGAAGTTTGTGGATTATTTAAGCTTGCAGGTATGCCCAATGTTGTTGTTAAGAAGAAGGTCTTCCATTTATCTTTGAAGGGAGATGCATTGACATGGTGTAGGATATGTGATGATATGGGATCTTGGGACTATAAACGATTGAAATTGTAATTTCACCAGAAGTTCTATCCTATGCATCTTGTTCATCGTGATCGTAATTATATATATAATTTTTGGCCTCGCGAAGGAGAAAGCATCGCTCAAGATTGGGGGAGGATTAAGTCAATGTTATATTCATGCCCCAATCATGAGCTCTCAAGAGAAATGATTATTCAAAAAAATTTATGCTCGGCTTTCTCTCAATGATCGCACCATGCTCGATACTTCTTGTGCTGGCTCTTATATGATGAAGACTATTGAATCCAAGTGGGACTTATTGGAAAGAATTAAACGCAACTCCAAAGATTGGGATTCCGACGATGGTAAGGAGTCAGGTATGACACCTAAGTTTGATTGTGTTAAATCTTTTATGGATACCGATGCTTTTCATGGATTTAGCACTAAATATGGACTTGACTCTGAGATAGTAGCTTCCTTCTATGAATCATTTGCTACTCATGTTGATCTCCCTAAGGAGAAGTGGTTTAAATATAATCCTCCCACTGATGTAAAAGTAGTTACACCTATTACAGTTGAAGAAAAGACTATCACTTATAATGATCCTATTGTTCCTACTACTTATGTTGAGAAACCACCTTTCCCTGTTAGGATAAAGGAACATGCTAAAGCTTCAACTGTGGTTCGTAAGAGTAATACTAGAACATATACAACCCCTGAGCAAATTAAAGTTGAACCTAGTATTGCTATGGTTAAAGATCTCTTGGCTGATAATACTGATGGGCATGTTATTTACTTCTATGAACAGGCTGCTAACATTGCTAGACCCGATGCTAAGATACATAGACCTATTGTAGGCATGCATGTTATTTCTGTTAAAATAGGAGATCATTGTTATCATGGCTTATGTGATATGGATGCTAGTGCTAATGCAATACCTCATTCCATATATGAAGAAATTATGCATGATATTGCACCTGCTGAAATAGAAGATATTGATGCTACTATTAAGCTTGCAAATAGAGATACTATTTCACCAATTGGGATTGTTAGAGATGTTGAAGTCTTGTGTGGGAAAGTTAAATATCCTGCTGATTTTCTTGTTCTTGGTTCCCCACAAGATAGCTTTTGTCCCATTATATTTGGTAGACCCTTCTTGAATACTGTCAATGCTAAGATTGATTGTGAAAAGGATGTCGTTACAATTGGCTTGGGGGATATGACACATGAGTTTAATTTTGCTAAGTTTCGTAGACAAACCCATGATAAAGAATTGTCTAGTAAGGATGAAATTATTGGTCTTGCTTCTATTGCCGTGCCTGCTACTGTTCCATTAGAACAATATTTGCTAGACCATGAAAATGATATGTTTATGAATGAAATAAGGGAAATAGTGTTGGGGAACGTAGCAGAAATACAAAAATTTTCCTACGTATCACCAAGATCTATCTATGGAGAGACCAGCAACCAGGGGAAGGAGAGTGCATCTACATACCCTTGTAGATCGCTAAGCGGAAGCGTTCAAGTGAACGGGGTTGAAGGAGTCGTACTTATCGTGATCCAAATCACCGGAGATCTGAGTGCCGAACGGACGGCACCTCCGCGTTCAACACACGTACAGCCCGGTGACGTCTCCCAAGCCTTGATCCAGCAAGGAGAGAGGGAGAGGTTGAGGAAGACTCCATCCAGGAGCAGCACAACGGCGTGCTGGTGGTGGAGGAGCGTGGCTATCCAGCAGGGCTTCGCCAAGCACCACGGGACAGGAGGAGGAGGAGAGGCAGGGCTGCACCAAGAGGGAGAAGGGAGAGATTCTCGTGTGTTGGGCAGCCCCCAATCCTCTAGTATTTATAGGGGGAGGGGAGAGCTGCGCCCCCCCTCTAGGGTTTCCGCCCCCCCAAGGGGTGCGGCCAGCCCTAGATGGCAAAGGGGGTGGCGGCCAAGAGGGGGAGGAGAGGGAGGCGCAGGGAGCATGGGCCTTAGGGCCCATCTGCCCTAGGGTTTGCCCCCTCCCACTCTCCCCTGCGCCATGGGCCCCTTGTGGGGGGCGCACCAGCCCACCTGGGGCTGGTTCCCTCCCACACATGGCCCATGCAGTCCTTCGGGGTTGGTGGCCCCACTTGGTGGACCCCCGGGACCCTCCCGGTGGTCCCGGTACTTTACCGATAAACCCCGAAACTCTTCCGGTGACCAAAACAGGACTTCCCATATATAAATCTTTACCTCCGGACGATTCCAGAACTCCTCATGACGTCCGGTATCTTATCCGGGACTCCGAACAACATTCGGTAACTACATACAAACTTCCTTTATAACCCTAGCGTCATCGAACCTTAAGTGTGTAGACCCTACGGGTTCGGGAGACATGTAGACATGACCGAGACGTTCTCCGGTCAATAACCAACAGCGGGACCTGGATACCCATGTTGGCTCCCACATGTTCCACGATGATCTCATCAGATGAACCACGATGTCAAGGACTTAATCAATCCCGTATACAATTCCCTTTGTCTAGCGGTATTTTACTTGCCCGAGATTCGATCGTCGGTATACCGATACCTTGTTCAATCTCGTTACCGGTAAGTCTCTTTACTCGTTCCGTAACACATCATCCCGTGATCAACCCCTTGGTCACATTGTGCACATTATGATGATGTCCTACCGAGTGGGCCCAGAGATACCTCTCCGTTTACACGGAGTGACAAATCCCAGTATCGATTCGTGCCAACCCAACAAATACTTTCGGAGATACCTGTAATGCACCTTTATAGCCACCCAGTTATGTTGTGACGTTCGGTACACCCAAAGAATTCCTACGGTATCCGGGAGTTGCACAATCTCATGGTCTAAGGAAAAGATACTTGACATTAGAAAAGCTTTAGCATACGAACTACACGATCTTTGTGCTAGGCTTAGGATTGGGTCTTGTCCATCACATCATTCTCCTAATGATGTGATCCCGTTATCAACGACATCCAATGTCCATAGCCAGGAAACCATGACTATCTGTTGATCACAACGAGCTAGTCAACTAGAGGCTCACTAGGGACATATTGTGGTCTATGTATTCACACGTGTATTACGATTTCCGGATAATACATTTATAGCATGAATAAAAGACAATTATCATGAACAAGGAAATATAATAATACTTTTATTATTGCCTCTAGGGCATATTTCCAACAGTCTCCCACTTGCACTAGAGTCAATAATCTAGTTCACATCGCCATGTGATTAACACTCACAGGTCACATCACCATGTGACCAACATCCAAAGAGTTTACTAGTGTCATTAAACTAGTTCACATCATCATGTGATTAAGACTCAATGAGTTCTGGGGTTTGATCATGTTTTGCTTGTGAGAGAGGTTTTAGCCAACGGGTCTGAACCTTTTAGATCCGTGTGTGCTTTACAACTCTCTATGTCATCTCCTAGATGTAGCTACCACGCTCTATTTGGAGCAATTCCAAATAACTGTTCTACTTGGAGCTATACTAAAAGTTGCTCCATTATACGTATCCGGTATCTCTACTCAGAGCTATCCGGATAGGTGTTAAGCTTGCATCGACGTAACTCTTTACGTCGAACTCTTTATCACCTCCATAATCGATAAAATTCCTTAGTCCACTAGTTACTAAGGATAACTTTGACCGCTGTCCTGTGATCCATTCTTGGATCACTCTTGTACCCCTTGACTGACTCATGGCAAGGCACACTTCAGGTGCGGTACACAGCATAGCATACTGTAGAGATCCTATGATAAAAGCATAGGGGACCACCTTCGTCCTTCCTCTTTCTTCTGCCGTGGTCGAGCTTTAAGTCTTAACTTCATACCTTACAACTCAGGCAAGAACTCCTTCTTTGACTGATCCATCTTGAACACTTTCAAGATCATGTCAAGGTATGTGCTCATTTGAAAGTACTATTAAGCGTTTTGATCTATCCTCATAGATCTTGATGCTCAATGTTCAAGTAGCCTAATCCAGGTTTTCCATTGAAAAACACTTTCCAATAACCCTATATGCTTTCCAGAAATTCTACATCATTTCTGATCAACAATATGTCAACAACATATACTCATCAGAAATTCTATAGTGCTCCCACTCACTTCTTTGGAAATACAAGTTTCTCATAAACTTTGTATAAATCCAAAATCTTTGATCATCTCATCAAAAACGTACATTCCAACTCCGAGATGCTTACTCCAGTCCTTAGAAGGATCGCTAGAGCCAGCATGCCTTTTAGCATCCTTAGGATCGACAAAAACCTTTCTGATTGTATCACATACAACCTTTCCTTACGAAAACTGGTAAGGAAACTCGTTTTGACATCCATCTGCCAGATTTCATAAATGCAGCTTGTGCTAACATGATTCCGACGGACTTTAAGCATCGCTACGGATGAGAAAATCTCATCGTAGTCAACTCCTTGAACTTGTGAAAAACTCTTCGCCACAAGTCGAGCTTCATAGACGGTGACATCACCGTCCACGCCCGTCTTCTTCTTAAAGATCCATTTATCTCAATGGCTTGCCGATCATTGGGCAAGTCCACCAAAGTCCATGCTTTGTTCTGATACATGGATCCTATCTCGGATTTCATGGCTTCTAACCATTTGTCAGAATTTGGGCCCACCATCGCTTCTCCATAGCTCGTAGGTTCATAGTTGTCTAGCAACATGACCTTCAAGACAGGATTACCGTACCACTCCGAAGCAGTATGTGTCCTTGTCACCCTACGAGGTTCGGTAGTGACTTGATCCGAAGCTTTCATGATCACTATCATAAGCTTCCACTTCAATTGCTATAGGTGCAACAGGAACAACTTCCTGTGCCCTGCTACACACTTGTTGAAGTGACGGTTCAATAACCTCATCAAGTCTCCACCATCCTCCCACTCAATTCTTTCGAGAGAAACCTTTCCTCGAGAAAGGACCCGATTCAATAAATAATCCATATTGCTTTCGGATCTGAATTAGGAGGTATACCCAACTGTTTTGGGTGTCCTATGAAGATGCATTTTATCCGCTTTGGGTTCGAGCTTATCAACCTTAAACCTTTTTCACATAAGCGTCGCAGCCCCAAACCTTTAAGAAATGACAGCTTAGGTTTCTCTAAACCATAGTTCATACGGTGTCATCTCAACGGAATTACGTGGTGCCCTATTTAAAGTGAATGTGGTTGTCTCTAATGCCTAACCCATAAATGATAGTGGTAATTCGATAAGAGACATCATGGTACGCACCATATCCAATAGGGTGCAACTATGATGTTCGGACACACCCTCACTATGGTGTTCCAGGCGGTATTAATTGTGAAACAATTTCCATAATGTCTTAATTGCGTGCCAAAGCTCGTAACTCAGATACTCATCTCTATGATCATATCATAGACATTTCATCCTCTTGTCACGATGATCTTCAACTTCACTCTGAAATTACTTGAACCATTCAATAATTCAGACTTGTGTTTCATCAAGTAAATATACTCTACATCTACTCGAATCATCTGTGAAGTAAGAACATAACGATATTCACTGCATGCCTCAGCACTCATTGGACTGTACACATCAAAATGTGTTGCTTCCAACAAGTTGCTATCTTGTTCCACTTTACTGAAAACGAGGCTTTTCAGTCATCTTGCCCATGTGGTATGATTTGCATATCTCAAGTGATTCAAAACAAGTGAGTCCAAACGATCCATCTGCATGGAGTTTCTTCATGCATATACACCAATAGACATGGTTCGCATGTCTCAAACTTTTCAAAAACGAGTGAGTCCAAAGATCCATCAACATGGAGCTTCTTCATGCGTTTTACACCAATATGACTTACATGGCAGTGCCACAAGCAAGTGGTACTATCATTACTATCTTATATCTTTTTGGCATGAAAAAGTGTATCACTACGATCGAGATTCAATAAACCATTCCTTTAGGTGCAAGACCATTGAAGGTATTATTCAAATAAATAGAGTAACCATTATTCTCCTTAAATGAATAACCGTATTGCGATAGACATAATCCAATCATGTCTATGCTCAACGCAAACACCAAATAACAATCATTTAGGTTTAACACCAATCTCGTTGGTAGAGGGAGCGTGCGATGCTTGATCACATCAAGCTTGGAAAAACTTCCAACACATATCGTCAGCTCACCTTTAGCTAGTCTCCGTTTATTCCGTGGCTTTTATTTCGAGTTACTAACACTTAGCAACCGAACCGGTATCTAATACCCTAGTGCTACTAGGAGTACTAGTAAAGTACACATTAACATAATGTATATCCAATATACTTCTATCGACCTTGCCAGCCTTCTCATCTACCAAGTATCTAGGGTAATTCTGCTCCAGTGGTTGTTCCCCTTATTACAGAAGCACTTAGTCTCGGGTTTGGGTTCAACCTTGGGTTTCTTCACTAGAGCAGCAGCTGATTTGCCGTTTCATGAAGTATCCCTTCTTGCCCTTGCCCTTTCTTGAAACTAGTGGTTTCACCAACCATCAACAATTGATGCTCCTTCTTGATTTCTACTTTCGCGGTGTCAAACATCGCGAATACCTCAAGGATCATCATATCTATCCCTGATATGTTATAGTTCATCACGAAGCTCTAGCAGCTTGGTGGCAATGACTTTGAAGAAACATCACTATCTCATCTGGAAGATTAACTCCCACTCGATTCAAGTGATTGTTGCACTCAGACAATCTGAGAACAAGCTCAACGATTGAGCTTTTCTCCCTTAGTTTGCAGGCTAAGAAAATCGTCGGAGGTCTCATACCTCTTGACATGGGCACGAGCCTGAAATCCCAATTTCAGCCCTCGAAAACATCTCATATGTTCCGCGACGTTTCGAAAACGTCTTTGGTGCCTCAACTCTAAACCGTTTAACTGAACTATCACGTAGTTATCAAAACGTGTATGTCTGATGTTCGCAACATCCACAAACGATGTTTGGGGTTCAGCACACTGAGCGGTGTATTAAGGACATAAGCTTTCTACTGTCCGCATAATCGCTACTGTCAACTTTCAACTATATTTTCTCTAGGAACATATCTAAACAGTGGAACTATAGCGCGAGCTTACGACATAATTTGCAAAGATCTTTTGACTATGTTCAGGATAATTAAGTTCATCTTATGAACTCCCACTCAGATAAACATCCCTCTGGTCATCTAAGTGATTACATGATCCGAGTCAACTAGGCCGTGTCCGATCATCACGTGAGACGGACTAGTCATCATCGGTGAACATCTTCATGTTGATCGTATCTACTATATGACTCATGCTCGACCTTTCGGTCTCCGTGTTCCGAGGCCATGTCTGTACATGCTAGGCTCGTCAAGTTAACCCTAAGTGTTTTCGCGTGTGTAAATATGTCTTACACCCGTTGTATGTGAACGTAAGAATCCATCACACCCGATCATCACGTGGTGCTTAGAAGCGACGAACTGTAGCAACGGTGCACAGTTAGGGGAGAACACTTCTTGAAATTGTTGTAAGGGATCATCTTATTTACTACCGTCGTTCTAAGTAAACAAGATGCATAAACATGATAAACATCACATGCAATCAAATAGTGACATGATATGGCCAATATCATTTTGCTCCTTTTGATCTCCATCTTCGGGGCTCCATGATCATCATCGTCACCGGCATGACACCATGATCTCCATCATCGTGTCTCCATGAAGTCGTCTCGCCAACTTATTACTTCTACTACTATGGCTACCGGTTAGCAATAAAGTAAAGTAATTACATGGCGTTGTTCAATGACACGCAGGTCATACAATAAATAAAGACAACTCCTATGGCTCCTGCCGGTTGTCATACTCATCGACATGCAAGTCGTGATTCCTATTACAAGAACATGATCAATCTCATACATCACATATCATTCATCACATTCTTCTTGGCCATATCACATCACAAAGCATACCCTGCAAAAACAAGTTAGACGTCCTCTAATTGTTGTTGCATGTTTTACGTGGCTGCTATGGGTTTCTAGCAAGAACGTTTCCTACCTACGCAAAACCACAACGTGATATGTCAATTGCTATTTACCCTTCATAAGGACCCTTTTCATCGAATCCATTCCGACTAAAGTGGGAGAGACCGGCACCCGCTAGCCACCTTATGCACCAAGTGCATGTCAATCGGTGGAACCTGTCTCACGTAAGAGTACGTGTAAGGTCGGTCCGGGCCGCTTCATCCCACAATACCGTCGAAACAAGATTGGACTAGTAACGGTAAGCATATTGAACAAAATCAACGCCCACAACTACTTTGTGTTCTACTCGTGCAAAGAATCTACGCAATAGACCTAGCTCATGATGCCACTGTTGGGGAACGTAGCAGAAATACAAAAAATTTCCTACGTATCACCAAGATCTATCTATGGAGAGACCAGCAACGAGGGGAAGGAGAGTGCATCTACATACCCTTGTAGATCGCTAAGCGGAAGCGTTCAAGTGAACGGGGTTGAAGGAGTCGTACTTATCGTGATCCAAATCACCGGAGATCCGAGTGCCGAACGGACGGCACCTCCGCGTTCAACACACGTACAGCCCGATGACGTCTCCCAAGCCTTGATCCAGCAAGGAGAGAGGGAGAGGTTGAGGAAGACTCCATCCAGCAGCAGCACAATGGCGTGGTGGTGGTGGAGGAGCGTGGCTATCCAGCAGGGCTTCGCCAAGCACCACGGGAGAGGAGGAGGAGGAGAGGCAGGGCTGCACCAAGAGGGAGAAGGGAGAGATTCTCGTGTGTTGGGCAGCCCCCAATCCTCTAGTATTTATAGGGGAAGGGGAGAGCTGCGCCCCCCCTCTAGGGTTTCCCCCCCCCAAGGGGTGCGGCCAGCCCTAGATGGCAAAGGGGGTGGCGGCCAAGAGGGGGAGGAGAGGGAGGCTCAGGGAGCATGGGCCTTAGGGCCCATCTGCCCTAGGGTTTGCCCCCTCCCACTCTCCCCTACGCCATGGGCCCCTTGTGGGGGGTGCACCAGCCCACCTGGGGCTGGTTCCCTCCCACACTTGGCCCATGCAGTCCTCCGGGGTTGGTGGCCCCACTTGGTGGACCCCCGGGACCCTCCCGGTGGTCCCGGTACTTTACCGATAAACCCCGAAACTCTTCCGGTGACCAAAACAGGACTTCCCATATATAAATCTTTACCTCCGGACCATTCCGGAACTCCTCGTGACGTCCGGGATCTTATCCGGGACTCTGAACAACATTCGGTAACCACATACAAACTTCCTTTATAACCCTAGCGTCATCGAACCTTAAGTGTGTAGACCCTACGGGTTCGGGAGACATGTAGACATGACCGAGACGTTCTCCGGTCAATAACCAACAGTGGGATCTAGATACCCATGTTGGCTCCCACATGTTCCACGATGATCTCATCGGATGAACCACGATGTCAAGGACTTAATCAATCCCGTATACAATTCCCTTTGTCTAGCGGTATTTTACTTGCCCGAGATTCGATCGTCGGTATACCGATACCTTGTTCAATCTCGTTACCGGTAAGTCTCTTTACTCGTTCCGTAACACATCATCCCGTGATCAACCCCTTGGTCACATTGTGCACATTATGATGATGTCCTACCGAGTGGGCCCAGAGATACCTCTCCGTTTACACGGAGTGACAAATCCCAGTATCGATTCGTGCCAACCCAACAAATACTTTCGGAGATACCTGTAATGCACCTTTATAGCCACCCAGTTACGTTGTGACGTTTGGTACACCCAAAGCATTCCTACGGTATCCGGGAGTTGCACAATCTCATGGTCTAAGGAAAAGATACTTGACATTAGAAAAGCTTTAGCATACGAACTACACGATCTTTGTGCTAGGCTTAGGATTGGGTCTTGTCCATCACATCATTCTCCTAATGATGTGATCCCGTTATCAACGACATCCAATGTCCATAGCCAGGAAACCATGACTATCTGTTGATCACAACGAGCTAGTCAACTAGAGGCTCACTAGGGACATATTGTGGTCTATGTATTCACACGTGTATTACGATTTCCGGATTATACAGTTATAGCATGAATAAAAGACAATTGTCATGAACAAGGAAATATAATAATACTTTTATTATTGCCTCTAGGGCATATTTCCAACAAATAGATGAAGTATTCTTTAAACAGGGACCTATTTTGAAACACAACTTGCCTGTTGAAATCCTAGGGGATCCCCCTCCACCCAAGGGTGATCCTGTGTTTGAGCTTAAACCATTACCTGATACTCTTAAACATGCTTATCTTGATGAAAAGAAGATATATCCTGTTATTATTAGTGCTAACCTTTCAGAGCAGGAAGAGGAAAGATTATTGAAAACTCTGAAGAAGCACCGTGCTGCTATTGGATATACTCTTGATGATCTTAAGGGCATTAGTCCCACTCTATGTCAACACAAAATAAAATTGGAAGAAGACACCAAACCAGTTAGAGATCATCAATGACAGTTAAATCCTAAGATGAAAGAAGTGGTAAGAAAGGAAGTACTAAAGCTCCTTGAGGCAGGTATAATTTATCCCGTTGCTGATAGTCAGTGGGTAAGCCCTGTCCATTGTGTCCCTAAGAAGGGAGGTATCACTGTAGTTCCTAATGATAAAGATGAATTGATCCTGCAAAGAATTATTACAGGTTATAGGATGGTAATTGATTTCCGCAAATTAAATAAAGCTACTAAGAAAGATCATTACCCTTTACCTTTTATTGATAAAATGCTAGAAAGACTATCCACACATACACATTTTTGCTTTCTATGTGGTTATTCTGGTTTCTCTCAAATACCTGTGTCAGCTGACGATCAAGCAAAGACTACTTTTACTTGCCCTTTCGGTACTTTTGCTTATAGACGCATGCCTTTTGGTTTATGTAATGCACCTGCTACCTTTCAAAGATGCATGCTGGCTATATTCTCTGACTTTTGTGAAAAGATTTGTGAGGTATTCATGGATGATTTCTCCGTTTATGGATCCTCTTTTGATGATTTCCTGAGCAACCTTGAATGAGTTTTGCAGAGATGCGAAGATACTAGTCTTGTTTTGAAGTGGGAAAAGTGCCACTTTATGGTTAATGAAGGCATTGTCTTGGGGCATACAATTTCTGAAAGAGGTATTGAAGTTGATAAAGCTAAAGTTGATGCTATTAGAAAGATGCCGTGTCCCAGGGACATTAAAGGTGTAAGAAGTTTCCTTGGTCATGCCGGTTTTTATAGGAGGTTCATTAAGGACTTTTCTAAAATTTCTAGGCCTCTGACTAATCTATTGCAAAAAGATATTCCTTTTGTCTTCGATGATGATTGTGTAGAAGCATTTGAAATACTTAAGAAAGCTTTGATTTCTGCACCTATTGTTTAGCCACCTAATTGGAATTTACCCTTTAAAATTATGTGTGATGCTAGCGATTATGCTGTAGGTGCTGTTCTAGGGCAAAGAGTTGATAAGAAACTAAATGTTATTCAATATGCTAGTAAAACTCTAGATGTTGCTCAGAGAAATTATGCTACTACTGAAAAAGAATTCTTAGCAGTTGTATTTGCTTGTGATAAGTCCAGACCTTATATTGTTGATTCTGAAGTAACTATTCACACTGATCATGCTACTATTAAATATCTCTTAGAAAAGAAAGATGCTAAACCTAGACTTATTAGATGGGTTTTCTTGCTACAAGAATTTGATTAGCATATTATTGATAGAAAGGGAGCTGAGAACCCCGTTGCAGACAACTTGTCTAGGTTAGAGAATGTTCTTGATGACCCACTACCTATTGATGATAGCTTTCCTGATGAACAATTAGCTGTCATATATGCTTCTCGTACTGCTCCATGGTATGCTAATTACATTGTTGCTAAATTTATACCACCTAGTTTCGCATACCAGCAAAAGAAAAGGTTCTTTTATGATTTAAGACATTACTTCTGGGATGACCCACACCTTTATAAATAAGGAGTAGATGGTGTTATTAGACGTTGTGTACCTGAGCATGAACAGGAATAGATTCTACGCAAGTGTCACTCTGAGCCATATGGAGGACACCACGCTGGAGATAGAACTGCACATAAGGTATTGCAATCCGGTTTTTATTGGCCTACTCTCTTCAAGGATGCCCGTAAGTTTGTCTTGTATTGTGATGAATGTCAGAGAATTGGTAATATTAGTAGACATCAAGAAATGCCTATGAATTATTCTCTTGTTATTGAACCATCTGATGTCTGGGGCTTTGATTATATGGGACCTTTTCCTGCCTCTAATGGATATACACATATTTTAGTTGCGGTTGATTACGTTACTAAGTGGATAGAAGCTATTCCAACTAGTAGTGCTGATCACAACACCTCTATTAAGATGCTTAAAGAAGTTATTTTTCCGAGGTTTGAAGTCCCTAGATATTTAATGACTGATGGTGGTTCACATTTTATTCATGGTGCTTTTCGTAAAATGCTTGCTAAGTATGATGTTAATCATAGAATTGCATCTCCATATCACCCACAGTCTAGTGGCCAAGTAGAGTTGAGTAACAGAGAGCTCAAATTAATTTTGCAAAAGACTGTTAATAGATCTAGAAAGAATTGGTCCAAGAAACTTGATGATGCATTATAGGCTTATAGAACTACATATAATAATCCTATGGGTATGTCTCCATATAAAATGGTTTATGGAAAAGCATGTCACTTACCTCTCAAACTAGAACATAAGGCATATTGGGCCATAAAGAGATCAATTATGATTTCAAACTTGATGGTGAGAAGAGGTTATTTGATATTAGCTCACTTGACGAATGGAGAACCCAAGCCTATGAAAATGCCAAGCTGTTTAAAGAAAAAGTTAAAAGATGGCATGACAAAAGGATACAAAAGCGTGAGTTTAACGTAGGTGGTTATGTGTTGCTATTCAACTCTCGTTTAAGATTTTTTGCAGGAAAACTTCTCTCGAAATGGGAAGGCCCTTACGTTATCGAGGAGGTCTATCATTCCGGTGCCATAAAAATCAACAACTTTGAAGGCACAAATCCGAAGGTGGTGAACGATCAAAGAATCAAACATTATATCTTAGGTAATCCTATAAATGTTGAAACTAATATTATTGAAATCGTGACCCCGGAGGAATACATAAGAGACACTTTCCAGAACGTTTCAGACTCCAAAAAGGAATAGGCATGTGGTACGGTAAGTAAACCGACTCCAAAATAGTTCTAATAGCAATTTTTCTCTATTTTGGAATATTTAAGAAAATAGGAAAATAAGAGGTAGTCCGGGAAGGACACGAGGCGTCCACGAGGGTGGAGGGCGCGCCCTACCTTAATGGGTGCGCCCCCTGCCTCATGGGCACCTCGTGTGCTCTCCGGACCCCGTTTTCTTGCATGATACTTATTTTGGTCGATAAAAATTCATTATATAATCTCCGAAAGGTTATGACCATCGTATCACGCAAAAATCTTCTGTTTTTGTTTCGAGCGGTTTCTGTTGCAGATTGAGAGCAAGATGTCTTCTTAAGAGTCAGTCGAGGAGAGTTGTGTGTCTCACCCGACACTAGGTCCAGGAGCAAACAGTGATGCTTATCACTTTGGGCCATCAACTGAGGATGAGATGGAGGCTGACTTGAAAAGGATAGATGCCATGGAGGAGGATCAAGAAGTTACCTCTCGCTTCCAAGCAGGATTCATGATGGGGGAACTACAGAGCTTAGCTATTCCAAACTCGGTCATCCCTTCCAATGTTAAATTTCTTTCTTATGAAAATATGAAAAGATTGTCACTTGTTCTCCAGAAGCTATGCAACATCCTTGGGTGAAAGGAGCTTTGGTCGTCACGGGGAAGCTCCGCAAGGAAAATATGGACCTCAAGCAACAAGTCAATAAGCTCGAGGAGGAGAATCGTATCCTGAGGGGCATCATCGCCAAGAAGATCACAACACCAACTCTAAAGAAGGAGACATAATCACATGGGTATGGGCACTCCCCTTGGCAACTGCCAAGCTTGGGGGAGGTGCCCGGTATCGTATCACCATCACACTCCTATCTTTACCATTTTTCTTAGTTTGATCCTTTTGGTAATATCTTGATCTAGTAGAATAAAAGTTTTGGTATGAATTAGTTTTGAGTTTTGCTTTGTGATCCCTCTATGTAATCGAGTCCGTGAGCTTTATATAATAAAGATTAGTGTTGAGTCAAGGGCTTTGCTATCTTGCTATGATCTTAAGTGCATAAAAGAATAAAAAGAAATAAAAGAGACTATATTGATCTTATGGATAGTAATGACTTCACATATAGAGAGTATGATGATTAAAAATTGTTGAGAGTTGGCAAACATAGTTTTGGTCATCGTTGCAATTAATAGGAAGTAATAAAGAAGGAGAGGTTTTCACATATAAATATACTATCTTGGAAATCTTTTATGATTGTGAGCACTCATTAAAGTATGACATGCTAAAGAGTTGATGTTGGACAAGGAAGTCAACGTAATTGGTTATGTTTTCTCACATCGCAGTTAAAGTATATTGTCATGGATCATTCAAACATGTTGAGCTTGCCTTTCCCCCTCATGCTAGCCAAATTCCTTGCACCAAGTAGAGATACTACTTGTGCTTCCAAATATCCTTAAACCCAGTTTTGCCATGAGAGTCCACCATACCTACCTATGGATTGAGTAAGATCCTTCAAGTAAGTTGTCATGTTGCAAGCAATAAAAATTGCTCTCTAAATATGTATGACTTATTAGTGTGGAGAAAATAAGCTTTATACGATCGTGTGATATGGAAGTAATAAAAGCGACAGACTGCATAATAAAGGTTCATATCACAAGTGGCAATATAAAGTGACATTATTTTGCATTAAGATTTTGTGCATCCAACCCAAAAAGCACATGACAACCTCTGCTTCCCTCTGCGAAGGGCCTATCTTTTACTTTATTTAAGAGTCAAGGTGATCTTCACCTTTCCCTTTTTCATGTTATCCTTTGGCAAGCACCTCGTGTTGGAAAGATCCTGATATATATATATATCCAATTGGATGTAAGTTAGCATGAACTATTATTGTTGACATTACCCTTGAGGTAAAAGGTTGGGAGGCAACACAATAAGCCCCTATCTTTCTCTGTGTCCGAATTAAACTCCAGAACCATAAGTATTGTGTGAGTGTTAGCAATTGTGGAAGACTAAATGATAGTTGAGTATGTGGACTTGCTGAAAAGCTCTATTATTGACTCTTTCCTATGTTATGATAAATTGCAATTGCTTCAGTGACTGAGATTATAGTTTGTTAGTTCTCAATGAAGTTTTTGATTCATACTTGACATTGTTAATAGATTGTTACTTGAGCATAAGAAATCATATGACAAATTATATATATGTTGCTGTTATAAGAATGATCATGATGCCCTCATGTCCGTATTTTATTTTTATCGACACCTCTATCTCTAAACATGTGGACATATTTTTCGATATTGGCTTCCGCTTGAGTACAAGCAAGGTCTAAGCTTGGGGGAGTTGATATGCCCATTTTGCATCATGCTTTTATATCAGTATTTATTGCATTATGGGCTGTTATTACACGTTATGTCACAATACTTATGGCTATTCTCTCTTATTTGACAAGGTTTAACATGAAGAGGGAGAATGCCGGCAGCTGGGATTCTGGGCTGGAAAAGGAGCAAATATTGCAGACCTATTCTGCACAGCTCCAAAAGTCCTGAAACTCCACGAACGTCATTTTTGGAACTAATAATAATTATTCAGCAGAAGAAATACCTAAGGGGGCCACCCACTGTCCACGAGGGTGGGGGGCGTGCTCACCCTTACAGGGCGCACCCCCTGCCTCAAGGGCCCCCTGGCAACCCTCCGGTGGCCATATTTTGCTCTATGAATTCTTTTACCCTGGAAAAAATCATAAGCAAGCTTACGGCACGAAACTCTGCCGCCACGAGGCGGGACCTTGGCGGAACCAATCTAGGGCTCCGGCGGAGCTGTTTTGCCGGGGAAACTTCCCTCTGGGAAGGGGAAATCATCACCATCGTCATCACCAACGATCCTATCATCAGGAGGGGTCAATCTCCATCAACATCTTTACCAGCACCATCTCTTCTCAAACCCTAGTTCATCTCTTGTATCCAATCTTTGTACCAAAACCTCAGATTGGTACCTGTGGGTTGCTAGTAGTGTTCATTACTCCTTGTAGTTGATGCTAGTTGGTTTATTTGGTGGAAGATCATATGTTCAGATCCTTAATGCATATTAATACCCCTATGGTTAGGAACATGAATATGCTTTGTGAGTAATTACGTTTGTTCCTAAGGACATGGGTGAAGTCTTGCTATTAGTAGTCATGTGAATTTGGTATTCGTTCGATATTTTGATGAGATGTATGTTGTCTCTCCTCTAGTGGTGTTATGTGAACGTCAACTACATGACACTTCACCATTATTTGGGCCTAGAGGAAGGCATTGGGAAGTAATAAGTAGATGATGGGTTGCTAGAGTGACAGAAGCTTAAACCCTAGTTTATGCATTGCTTCGTAAGGGGCTGATTTGGATCCACTTGTTTCATGCCATGGTTAGGTTTACCTTAATACTTATTTTGTAGTTGCGGATGCTTGCAATAGTGGTTAATCATAAGTGGGATGCTTGTCCAAGAAAGGGCAGCACCCAAGCACCGGTCCACCCACATATCAAATTATCAAAGTAACGAACGCGAATCATATGAGCGTGATGAAACTAGCTTGACGATAATTCCCATGTGTCCTCGGGAGCGCTTTTCTCATTATAAGAATTTGTCCAGGCTTGTCCTTTGCTACAAAAAGGATTGGGCACCTTGCTGCACCTTATTTACTTTTATTTCTTGTTACCCATTACCAATTATCTTATCACAAAACTATCTGTTACCTACAATTTCAGTGCTTGTAGAGAATACCTTACTGAAAACCGCTTGTCATTCCTTTTGCTCCTCATTGGGTTCGACAGTCTTACTTATCGAAAGGACTACGATAGATCCCCTACACTTGTGGGTCATCAACATGGAGCATGGTTGGTGTCGGTAATTTTTACTTGGCACACCTCGCACTCTGCATATATGCCGGTTCCATACATACATTTGTGCAGTTCCACCAAAATGCAGTTGAATAACCCTGTTTGCACAGATAATGAAAAAGCGTGATTACATTATAGTGGCACTAGTTGATGAAACACTCAAAATAAATAGAAGAAAATACTGCGATAGTATCATAGTATGCCATGCTATGAGGGCGAGATGGGCCCTGCGACGCCTCATATGGTACGCCTCATACTAGAAATCGTCCCAAGTCTCCCAGATACAGCTTCTTCCAGTGATGAACATCAGTGTACAACGGTATTACAAGGAGGCACCTTGAGACATTCAAATCTCTATTTTTGTATAGATCAACTAAAATTAAGCACCCCAGTTTGCAGAAACGCTTAAACATTAACAATGGGACTAGTTGATGAAACATACATTAACAAAGAGAAGCACTTTCTTTATCTACATTGGAAATGAAATGATAGAGAGGACACTCGCTCTATTTTAAATGTATTATTACTTCATTTTATCAGTGACACTAGGGTCGAGCAGGTGGCAATCGAGGTGTACCGTGTGTCGCAAGGATGGAGGCCGGGGGTGCTTAGACTGGGATGCTGAAGCCGTCTCTTTTAGTCACCAACATGGATGATTCAATTCATGGGACCTTTTGGTGCACTTCACCAAAAACGAAGCAATGTCCCATGAGCTAGCAGCTTCTTCTTCATTTTTTTTAAGAAAAGGGCTCCAGCCCCGGTTTCATTTCCATTAGAAAACGAAACCCACAGAGCTTCTTCTTCATTAGTTGCAATAAAATTGAGCAACATCAAGGTTGGTTGTGAAGCTCCTAGAATGTTCAACTATAATTTGGATATCATTTGTGCAGTTCAACTAAGATCGAGCGTGAAATGTATATCTCTGTTTGCACAAAAAAGGTGGAAAGAGGGTGACTAACAAGTGATGAAACATGCATCAAATGAAAAGAAGCATGTTCCTTATCTGAATGGCAATCCTACAAGGACAGTAGCAATTTCTAAAGCAGTGGCATTACTAGATATTAGTGTGGGCATTAGGATTAACTATGACAACAGTTAAATACAACATTACTTTGGGCACGGGAGAGTAGGCGGACCAGGACAGTTGCATTTCTAACGAAAAGAACCAACTTATCTTAATGGGAAATTTAGAAGGACTTGTAAAAAGTGCCATTGATTCATATTACTGGAGGCATTACATTGAAAACAACATTGGTTTAACGTGTCCTTACTTTTAACAGTGCGACTGCTACATTTTACCAGTGGCATTACATAAGAGTGGCTCGGGGCAACAAACATCAGAACAAGATATCTGGGTTGGTCCCATTTTTGTTCGGTATAGCCACCTTATACTGTGTGAGGCTAGCAAATCTAGTGCTGGACTTACTCTGTTGACTTGTCCCCTAGTTCCCACTTTGTTTCCTTTTTCGACCAATAGACCGGGTTTTATATTGAGTTTGTACTGTGTTTCCCTTTATTTCCCTATTAGACCTAGAGACCAGTTGGATAGCCAGTCTCTGCTACTCTTCGCCCCCATTATTTCCTCTTTCGACCAAGTCCTAGATTCAGGTAACAAATCTTCCCCCACCCCACCCCCTTTCTTCCTTGTTTGAACCAAGTAGTACTAGATTCGAGTGCATGAACTAGTTTTACCTCTTAACAGTAAAAAATTAGGTGGTTCTCGAATAGCCGATTGATCCTATCTATGAGGGGGCGTGAGAAATAGTAAAAGATACAAATGCAGCGACATCAGGAGCTCGGGAAGTAGAGCAAGGCAGGTTTTGAAGGAAGTTATACTTGATGGTCGCCGGGATGTCGATAAGTGGGCGGTGGGAGGCCGGATCTGCCCACACTACGGTAGCGAGGAAGAAGGGGTCGGAGGCCCTCCCTCGCCAGTGGTGCTTGGGAGAGAACAACAAGGCTGGCTGATCGGGACGCGCCATTAGTGGGTAAGAGCCGTCGCCGAGGACGACCGTGTGAACATTGCACCTTCTTACCTTCCTCGGCGGAGAGGATCCGGCTGGATCTGTGACCAACGGTGTGTAGAGAGAGAGTGGGTGGCCACCGCTGTCGTGTTTAGATCTGGAGAGGACGAGACAGTGTGAAGAGAGCAACACTAGCAAGCGAGCGTGAAGGCCCCTGCCTATATAATGGAGAAGTAGTTTTCTTTTATCTACTGGAGCCGGCTTGACCTCGTCAGTGACTGTCGAGAAGTCTTCATGCACGTGGCCCGGAAGCGCAGTTGTCGTCATTTTGATCTGAAGCACCGGATTATAACATATAACACAAAAAATGCCACATGACAAGAAATCATAACCTCACTGCCCAAAGGAGACAACATGAATCCCGACAGACAAACTAGACAAGGAACAAAGCTCAAATTAAAGATAAACTCGTAGAAAAGGGGTTCGTCGATAGATGTCCTAATTAACATAGCCAACTTGACCTAGATGGAAGACGAGTAGTCTTCGTGCATGTGCCCCCAATGACTAGCCCAACTCAGTTGTTGCTGTTTAACCCTCGCAGTGATCCGAAGCACATGACACCTAATTTTGCGAGATGACAAGAAACCTTTTTTAGATTTCTCACTAGAACTACAACCCTGTACAACACAGCCTGCACGATATGTAGACGATAGCCAATCCAGGCGTGTCTGCTGGAGTCTGGTCACATGCATGGACAAATTGATCTTCCATGTCTTGCATGGATCGTCCAAGCACCAACGTAGTACAACACTTCTCTAGTACTATCGCTCGTCTCCCTCTTCTATTAAGTCACCCGACTTGCGGGGCCGGGGAGTGTGCCTATGGTTGGTTCTCAATTGTAGTGCCACATGTGTGTGCAAACGCAATATGACGCGTGTTCCATTCAGAGAGCAGCGTGCCAGACCGACCGACCGTCTGGGGTGCGACGCGAACGCGACGGGCGTGCTGTATACTCCGTACATATGTACCGCCGTTTTCTAGAGGCTTTGCTCCATGGCGCAATCCATGGATACAAAATTAGTATATTGTACTATTTAAAAGTCAACGGCGGGGCTTTTCCTGTGCGATAGGTAGGGCAGTTCCGCCTAGTCGGTTCGACAGAGATGCGAGAAGATGAGGGAGTAGGCTGCTGCAAACGTAGGGTTGTGTGATTTGACAGCAAGTTACTGCTGGACAGGTGGGGCCCCGTGATTTGACTTGCCATTATCATTTTAACTGCGGCACTACGACCGACGTGAGTCTCCCGATTCTTGACCACCTCCATATAGGTGCCTCTCCCAATGCTCCACCATGTATAGGCTAGCTCTTGCATGAGAGCCCACTTCTCCACTTTTTCCTTGCCTCTCTTTCTTCCACATATGCAAAAATGCCATGTAAAGCGCACTATTGTACTTACTTGCTCCTACAGGTGCTAAGCTTGCCACATAGGCATAAAGTCTGATGTGGCAAGTTAATCAAGACAAGAGAGACTAGTTTGGTAACCCAAGGAATAAACGGTGCTAAGCGCGTGTACCTAGGTGAAAAGACAATTTTGAGTCTATAGCTAATTAAATGAAGCAAACTTAGCAACAAAAAACTAATAAGTACCTATGCATTGGGGACTTGATTGCTAAGCCATTTAATGCCCTTAGCACCTCATCTAAAGCACCATTTCATTGGAAGAGGTCACTCCTTGGCAAATGCAATAAATACTACTCCCTCTGTCCCATAATATAAGAACGTTTTTGGCACTACACTAGTGTCAAAAACGTTCTTATATTATGGGACGGAGGGAGTACGAAGAAAGAGATAGAGAGAAGTAAAAAAAATACACTTATAGCCAACCTTATAGCTAACCTTGTTGTAGTATGAGTGACTAAGTGGTGGCATGCCAACATCAGATAGCCTAACGCACCATGTTAAATCTCCAAGGGCGCGACCGCGCGAGCGACGCGCCGGTCGTGGTAGGCGCGACCATGATACAGGCTGCTGCAGCCCTTGGATCTGAGATCGAACGGTTGCATGCTAAGTTGCTGAAAATTTGCAGAATAACCCTCCAGGATAGGATATTCACCCATAGGTCTAGAATCACGCCATGCAACCGTTCGATCTCAGATCCAAGGGCTGTCAGAAGCCCGTATCATGGGAGAATGGAAAGCCACTACCCCGCCGTTCGCACGCTGGCAGTTCGCTCCTACTCATCCCCGCACGTCCTTTAATATTATGGCGGTTCGCTCCTAGTCGTCCCGTCCTTTCACATTACGGCAGTTCCACTAATCCTAACCCTCCTCCCAAATCCATAGCGTCCCAAATCTCCATGATCGGCCGTGAGTACAAGGTTAGAACCATCACCGGCGATGAGTTCGACGTCATCTACACCCATTCTTCCGCGACGGTGAAAGGATGCCTTGCTTGCTTCAGACGCATGTTCGAAAACTCAGATGATGAGTGGGCCGCTGGGCTAGATGTTGAGTACACCACAGTCCTGGGACGAGAGAAGGATCTAAAGGAGGAAGAGAGGAAGAAGCCTGCTGTGATCCAGGTTTGCGTGCATGACTTATGCTTGGTCTACCACATATGCCATGCCGACGTTGAATGCCTGGATTTTAAGAACTTCGTCAAGAGCAACCTAGTCAAATTCGTTACTGTAGACTTTACGAACGACAAAAGAGTCCTGGGTCAGATAGGCCTCGTTGTAGGCAACCCCTTCGACCTCCAGAAGAATCGGCTGCTGCCCTCCAGTGGCCAGCCTTCAATGCTGACCCTGGCAGAAGCCATGGTTCATCGTTCGTACGGTAAACTGGAGGAACCTCATCACATGTTTCATCGTCATGCATGGCAGTGGAATGTACTAGATATATCCCACATCCACTATGCTGCAATGGATGGCTACCTTTGTTTCAATATATACAAGGGTTGGATGAAGAGCAAGAGCCAAGTGTGTGGTTCAAGCTAAGAAGTATCGGGCAAGAGGAAGAGGGACAAGGACGAAGTCGAGGACGTGGATGAGGACTCCGAGTAAGGTGGCTGTGTCATTGCTTGATACGTCTCCAACATATCTATAATTTTTGATTGTTTCATGCTATTATATTACCCCTTTTGGATGTTTATGGGCTTTATTTTACACATTTATATCATTTTTGGGACTAACCTACTAACCGGAGGCCCAACCTGTATTGTTGTTTTATTGCCTATTTCAGTATTTCGAAGAAAAGGAATATCAAATGGAGTCCAAACGGAATGAAACCTTCGGGAGCGTGATTTTTGGAACGAACGTGATCCAGAGGACTTGGAGTGCAAGCCAAGAAGCAGCCGAGGCGGCCACAAGAGGGTAGGGCGCGCCCCCCCCTACAGGGCGTGCCCCCTGTCTCGTGGGACCCTCGGGCGGCCACCGACGTACTTCTTCCTCCTGTATAAGCCTACGTATCCCGAAAACATCCAGGGAGCCACCGAAACACAATTTCCACCGCCGTAACCTTCTGTATCCGCGAGATGCCGTCTTGGAGCCTTCGCCGGCACTCTGCCGGAGGGGGAATCGACCATGGAGGGCCTCTACATCAACACCATAGCCCCTCCGATGAGTTGTGAGTAGTTTACCACAGACCTACGGGTCCATAGCTATTAGCTAGATGGCTTCTTCTCTCTTTTTGGATCTCAATACAATGTTCTCCCCCTCTCTTGTGGAGATCTATTCGATGTAAACTCTTTTTGTGGTGTGTTTGTCGAGATCCGATGAATTGTGGGTTTATGATCAAGTTTATCTATGAGAAATATTTGAATCTCCTTTGAATTCTTTTATGTATGATTGAGTTATTTTTGGAAGTCTCTTCGAATTATCAGTTTGGTTTGGCCTACTAGATTGATCTTTCTTGCCATGGGAGAAGTGCTTAGCTGTGGGTTCAATCTTGCGGTGTCCTTACCCACTGACAGAAAGGGTTGCAAGGCACGTATTGTATTGTTGCCATCGAGGATAAAAAGATGGGGTTTATATCATATTGCTTGAGTTTATCCCTCTACACCATGTCATCTTGCTTAAGGCGTTACTCTATTCTTATGAACTTAATACTCTAGATGCAGGCAGGAGTCGGTCGATGTGTGGAGTAATAGTAGTAGATGCAGGCAGGAGTCGGTTTACTTGTTGCGGACGTGATGCCTATATACATGATCATGCCTAGATAATCTCATAATTATTCGCTTTTCTATCAATTGCTCGACAGTAATTTGTTCACCCACCGTAATACTTATGCTATCTTGAGAGAAGCCTCTAGTGAAACCTATGGCCCCCGGGTCTATCCTTTATCATATTTGCTTCCAATCTACTTTTATTTGCATCTTTACCTTTTGCATCTATATTATAAAATACCAAAAATATATTTATCTTATCATACTATCTCTATTAGATATCACTTTCGCAAGTGGCCATGAAGGGATTGACAACCCCTTTATTGCGTTGGTTGCGAGTTCTTTGTTTGTTTGTGTAGGTGCGTGGGACTTTTGAGGAGCCTCTTACTAGATTGATACCTTGGTTCTCAAAAACTGAGGGAAATACTTATGCTACTATTGCTGCATCACCCTTTCCTCTTCAAGGAAAACCAACGCAAGCTCAAGACGTAGCAAGAAGGATTTCTGGCGCCGTTGCCGGGGAGGTCTTTGCTCAAGTCAAGACATACCAAGTACCCATCACAAACCCATCTCCCTCACATTTACATTATTTGCCATTTGCCTCTCGTTTTCCTCTCCCCCACTTCACCCTTGCCGTTTTATTCGCCCTCTCTTTCCCAATCTCCTCCTCTCTTTCCGCTTGCCTTTTTCTGTTTGCTTGTGTGTTGGATTACTTGTTGCCATGGCGCAAGATAATACCAAATTGTGTGATTTCTCGAATACCAATAATAATGATTTCCTTAGTACTCTGATTGCTCCTCTTAATGATGTTGAGTCTTGTGAAATCAATACAACTTTGCTGAATCTTGTTATGAAAGCTCAATTTGCCGGCCTTCCTAGTGAAGATGCCGCTACTCATCTAAACAAATTTGTTGATTTGTGTGATATGCAAAAGAAGAAATATATGGATAACAATATTGTTAAATTGAAGTTGTTTCCGTTTTCACTTAGAGATCGTGCTAAAGTTTGGTTTTCGTCTTTGCCTAAAAATAGTATTGATTCTTGGAACAAGTGCAAAGATGCTTTTATCTCTAAGTATTTTCCTCCCGCTAAGATCATCACTCTTAGGAACGATATTATGAATTTTAAGCAACTAGATCATGAGCATGTTGCCCAATCTTGGGAAAGAATGAAATTGATGCTTCGCAATTGCCCTACTCATGGTTTGAATTTATGGATGATCGTACAGAAGTTTTATGCCGGTTTGAACTTTGCTTCTAGAAATCTCTTATTTTCGGCCGCGGGAGGCACGTTTATGGAAATCACGTTAGGAGATGCTACAAAACTTCTTGATAATATTATGGCTAATTATTCTCAATGTCACACCGAAAGATCTTCTAGTAAAAAAGTGCATGCTATAGAAGAAATCAATGTTTTGAGTGGAAAGATGGATGAACTTATGAAATTGTTTGCTACTAAAAATACTCCTCTTGATCCCAATGATATGCCTTTGTCTACTTTGATTGAGAATAATAATGAATCTATGGATGTGAATTTTGTTGGTAGGAATAGTTTTGGAAATAATGCTTATAGAGGAAACTTTAATGCTAGACCGTTCCCTAGTAATCCCTCTAATAATTATGGAAATTCCTACAATAATTCTTACGGTAATTTAAATAAGATGCCCTCTGATTTTGAGAATAGTTATGATCTCTCAAAAGAATTTTAGTGCTTTGCTTGAAAAATAATTGCTCAAAGTTGATGATTTGGCTAGGAACGTTGATAGACTTTCACTTGATGTTGATTCTCTTAAACTTAGATCTTCTCCTCCTAAGCATGATATCAATGAGTCTCTCAAAGCCATGAGAATTTCCATTGATGAGAACCGCTAGATTGCGTGCTAAGAAAGATTGATTTGTAAAGGTGTGTTCTTCTAGTTTCCATGAAAATACTGATGAAGATCTTAAAGTTATTGATGCGTCTCCTATTAGATCTTTGTTTTGCAATATGAACCTTGATAATTATGGGACTGAAGATGAGTCAACTTTACCTAGAAGGCATCCCAAGAATTCGGAGTTCATAGATTTTGAGGCTAAATTTTGTAAAAGTGGGATTGAAGAGGTCATGACTTTAAATAGTATTGAACCCACTATCTCGGATTTCAAGGAATTTGATTATGATAATTGTTCTTTAGAAGGTTGTATTTCCTTGTTGCAATCCGTTGTTAATTCTCCTCATGCTTATAGTCAAAATAAAGCTTTTACCAAACATATCGTTGATGCCTTGATGCAATCTTATGATGAAAAACTTAATTTGGAAGTTTCTATACCTAGAAAACTTAATGATGAGTGGGAACCTACTATAAAGATTATAATTAAAGATCATGAGTGTTTTGCTTTGTGTGATTTGGGTGCTAGTGTTTCCACGATTCCGAAAACTCTATGTGATATTCTAGGTTTCCATGATCTTGATGATTGCTCTTTAAATTTGCACCTTGCGGATTCCACCATTAAAAAGCCAATGGGAAGGATCAATGATGTTCTCATTGTTGCAAATAGAAATTTGGTGCCTGTAGATTTTATCGTTCTTGATATAGATTGCAATCTTTCTTGCCCTATTATTCTTGCTTGACCTTTCCTTAGAACGATTGGCGCGATTATTGATATGAAGGAAGGGAATATTAGATTCCAATTTCCATTTTAAGAAAGGCATGGAGCACTTTCCAAGAAATAAAGTCAAATTACCTTATGAATCTATCATGCATGCTACTTATGAATTTAGTGCCAAAGATTGCACTACTTAGATCTATCTTCACTTTTATGCCTAGCTAGGGGCGTTAAACGATAGCGCTAGTTGGGAGGCAACCCAATTTTATTTATGTTTTTTGTTTTTGTTCCTGTTTAGTAATAAATCTTGCATCTACCTTCTGTTTAGATGTGTTTTTATCTTTTAATTAGTGTTTGTGCCAAGTAGAACCTACAGGATAACCTATGATAATAGTTGATTTGATTCTGCTGAAAAACAGAAACTTTGCACGCACGAATTTAGTTTTGTTAAATCACAGTAACATTATTTTGCGTTGATTCTTTTTGCTTCTGATCAATAGACACATTGTCCAGGCCTTCCTATTTTGGTAGGATTTTTAGAGTTCCATAAGTTTGCGTTAGTTACAGATTTCTACAGACTGTTCTGTTTTTGACAGATTCTGTTTTTCGTGTGTTGTTTGCTTATTTTGATGCATCTATGGCTAGTAAAATAGTTTATAAACCATAGAAAAGTTGGAATACAGTAGGTTTAACACCAAAATAAATAAATAATGAGTTCATTACAGTACCTTATGCGGTGGTTTTGTTTTCTTTCACTAACGGAGCTTATAAGATTTCCTATTGAGTTTTGTGTTGTGAAGTTTTCAAGTTTTGGGTAAAGCTTTTATGGACTATGGAATAAGGAGTGGCAAGAACCTAAGCTTGGGGATGCCCATGGCACCCCAAGATATTCAAGGATAGCCAAAAGCTTAAGCTTGGGGATGCCCTGGGAAGGCATCCCCTCTTTTGTCTTCGTTCATTGGTAACTTTACTTGGAGCTATATTTTTATTCGCCACATGATACGTGTTTTGCTTGGAGCGTCGTGTATTATATTAGTCTTTGATTTTTAGTTTACCACAATCATCCTTGCTGTACACACCTTTTGGGAGAAGCCCACTTGATTAGAATTTGCTAGAATACTCTATGTGCTTCACATATATTTTTTGAGCTTGATAGTTTTTGCTCTAGTGCTTCACTTATATCTTTTAGAGCACGGCGGTGGATTAATTTTGAGGAAATTGCTAGTCTCTCATGCTTCACTTATATTATTTTGAGAGTCTTTTAGAACAACATGGTATTTGCTTTGGTTACAAATTTGGTCCTAGAATGATGAGCATCCAAGTTGGGTATAATAAAAACTATCATAGAAAGTGAATTGGATGCTATGATCAATTTGATGCTTGATAATTGTTTTGAGATATGGAGGTAGTGATATTAAAGTCATGCTAGTTGAGGTGATTATGTAAAATACTTGTGTTGAGGTTTGTGATTCCCGTAGCATGCACGTATGGTGAACCGCTTTGTGATGAAGTTGGAGCACAATTTTATTTATTGATTGTCTTCCTTATGATTGGCTGTCGGGGACGAGCGATGGTCTTTTCCTACCAATCTATCCCCTAGGAGCATGCGCGTAGTACTTTGTTTTTGATTACTTCTAGATTTTTGCAATAAATATATGAGTTCTTTTGATTAATGTTGAGTCCATGGATTATACGCACCCTCACCCTTCCACCATTGCTAGCCTCTCTTGTGCCGTGCAACTTTCGCCGGTACCATACACCCACCATTTACCTTCCTCAAAACAGCCACCATACCTACCTATTATGGCATTTCCATAGCCATTCCATGATATACTGCCATGCAACTTTCCACCGTTCCGTTCATATGACACGCATTACTTTTGTCGTATTGCTCTCTGCATGATCATGTAGTTGACATCGTATTTGTGGCAAAGCCACCTTCGTAATTTTTATACATGTCGCTCTTGATTCATTGCATATCCCGGTACACCGCCGAAGGCATTCATATAGAGTCATATCTTGTTCTAGCTTTGAGTTGTAATTCTTGAGTTGTAAATCCATAAAAGTGTGATGATCTTCATTATTAGAGCATTGTCCTAGTGAGGAAAGGATGATGAAGACTATGATTCCCCCACAAGTCGGGATGAGACTTCGGACTTTACAAAAAGAAAAAAAAGGGAAAAAGAAAAAAAGAGAAAGGCCAAAAGGAAAAAAAAGGCCAAAGATAAAAAAGAAAAAAAAGAAGAAAAAAAAGAAAAAAATATGAGGGAAAAAGAGAGAAGGGACAATGCTACTATCTCTTTTTCCACACTTGTGCCTCAAAGTAGCACCATGATCTTCATGTTAGAGAGTCTCATATGTTGTCACTTTCATATACTAGTGGGAATTTTTCATTATAGAACTTGGCTTGTATATTCCAATGATGGGCTCCCTCAAAATGCCCTAGGTCTTCGTGAGCAAGCAAGTTGGATACACACCCGCTTAGTTTCTTTTGTTGAGCTTTCATATATTTATAGCTCTAGTGCATCCGTTGCATGGCAATCCCTACTCACTCACATTATCTATTAATGGGCATCTCCATAGCCCATTGATACGCCTAGTTGATGTGAGACTATCTTCTCCTTTTTTGTCTTCTCCACAACCATCGTTCTACTCCACATATAGTACTATGTCCATGGCTCACGCTCATGTATTGCGTGAAAGTTGAAAGAGTTTGAGATTATTAAAGTATGAAACAATTTCTTGGCTTGTCATCGGGGTTGTGCATGATTAAATACTTTGTCTGATGAAGATAGAGCAACAACCAGACTATATGATTTTGTAGGGATAGCTTTCTTTGGCCATGTTATTTTGAGAAGACATGATTACTTTGATTAGTATGCTTGAAGTATCACTATTTTTATGTCAATATGAACTTTTATTTTGTATCATTCGGATCTGAACATTCATGCCCCATTAAAGAAAATTACATTGAGAATTATGCTAGGTAGCATTCCACATCAAAAATTCTGTTTTTATCATTTACCTACTCGAGGATGAGCAGGAATTAAGCTTGGAGATGCTTGATACATCTCCAACCTATCTATAATTTTTTATTGTTTCATGCTATTATATTACCTCTTTTGGATGTTTATGGGCTTTATTTTACACATTTATATCATTTTTGGGACTAACCTACTAACCGGAGGCCCAGCTCGTACTGCTGTTTTTTTGCCTATTTCAATATTTTGAAGAAAAGGAATATCAAACGGAGTCCAAACGGAATGAAACCTTCGGGAGCGTGATTTTTGGAACAAACGTGATCCAGAGGACTTGGAGTGCAAGTCAAGAAGCAGCCAAAGCGGCCACGAGAGGGTAGGGCATGCCCCCCCACAAGGCGTGCCCCCCTGTCTCATGGGCCCCTCGGGCGGCCACCGACATACTTCTTCCTCCAATATAAGCCTACATACCCCGAAAACATCCAGGGAGCCAATGAAACACAATTTCCACCATCGTAACCTTCTGTATCCGCAAGATCCTGTCTTGGAGCCTTCACCGGCGCTCTGCCAGAGGGGGAATCGACCATGGAGGGCTTCTACATCAACACCATAGCCCCTCCGATGAGTTGTGAGTAGTTTACCACAGACCTTCGGGTCCATAGTTATTAGCTAGATGACTTCTTCTGTCTTTATTGGATCTCAATACAATGTTCTCCCCCTCTCTAGTGGAGATCTATTCGATGTAAACTCTTTTTGCGGTGTGTTTGTCGAGATCCGATGAATTGTGGTTTTATGATCAAGTTTATCTATGAGAAATATTTGAATCTCCTTTGAATTCTTTTATGTATGATTGAGTTATCTTTGCAAGTCTCTTCGAATTATCAGTTTGGTTTGGCCTACTAGATTGATCTTTCTTGCCATGGGAGAAGTGCTTAGCTTTGGGTTCAATCTTGCGGTGTCCTTACCTAGTGAAAGCAGGGGTTGCAAGGCACGTATTGTATTGTTGCCATCGAGGATAAAAAGATGGGGTTTATATCATATTGCATGAGTTTATCCCTCTACATCATGTCATCTTTCTTAATGCGTTACTCTGTTCTTATGAACTTAATACTCAAGATGCAGGTAGGAGTCGGTCGATGTGTGGAGTAATAGTAGTAGATGCAGGCAGGAGTCGGTCTACTTGTTGCGGACGTGATGCCTATATACATGATCATGCCTAGATAATCTCATAATTATTCGCTTTTCTATCAATTGCTCGACAGTAATTTGTTCACCCGCCGTAATACTTATGCTATCTTGAGAGAAGCCTCTAGTGAAACCTATGGCCCCCGGGTCTATCCTTTATCATATTTGCTTCCAATCTACTTTTATTTGCATATATATTATAAAATACCAAAAATATATTTATCTTATCATACTATCTCTATTAGATCTCACTTTCGCAAGTGCTCGTGAAGGGATTGACAACCCCTTTATTGCTTTGGTTGCGAGTTCTTTGTTTGCTTGTGTAGGTGTGTGGGACTTTTGAGGAGCCTCCTACTGGATTGATACATTGGTTCTCAAAAACTGAGGAAAATACTTATGCTACTATTGCTGCATCACCCTTGCCTCTTCAAGGAAAACCAACGCAAGCTCAACACGTAGTATTGCTCATGGTGGTTCTAATGCAGTGTCTACCAGATTAGTTGCATAGTTTAATTTCAGGTTTGCTTAGTTTAATTTGAGGGGTGTGTTGTGCTGAGCCCCTAGCAGAACTATGTTATGTTTCTTCTCGTTACTTTAACTCTTCAATACGTACATACTAGTATTTCTTACATTTCATCTTTTAGTTGGTATAGTACTACCACTCGTTTTTTCACATTATATACGTACAATATATATGGCCAACATCATATAGCCGGCAGTTTAGTTGTCAAAGAATTTCAAGGTGCTTAGTTTTGTCAACGAATTCCAGGGTGCTTAGTTTTATTTGAGGGGTGGCTTGTGATGGACACCATTATTGTGACTAGCCTTTTTAATAGTACTATATGCATAATTTGGTGACGAGCGCTCTCTATATGTACCACCTTTTTTTTAATTTCAAGGTTTGCTCCATGGCGCAATCCATTGATACTACTACTGTACAAAAGTATACATTTTTTAAAAGGCTAGAGGGCGGGGCGGTCTAGCTTGGTCGGTTTCACGAGAGGCGAGGGCCTTTGTGATTTGACGGCTCATTACTGCTGGAAGGCAGGGCCTTGTGATTTGACTGCTCGTATAAATGTGCCGACGACCTAAGGAGGAGCAAAGAACCCTGTTGTATACTCAAGTTTTCCATTGGAGTAGTACTACAACGGAGGAGCACGAAACACGGCAGCCCAATGCCATATGGCCATAAAAAATGATCTAATTTGCTAGTCATCTCATTGTTAGCATTGTTCTATTCATGCCTCGCAGAGAATGTGACATGTGCGGCGAAACACCTGAAGCAAAAGATGAAACACAAGAGCAAAATAAGAAGGAAGATTATCACCGCAAATGATCTAATTTGCTGCAGAGTCGTAACTGCTTCTTCATCGCCTCCACGACCTCCATCTCCTTGCGCGTCTCCTTCGCCATCTTCTTCATTCTGTCCATGACGCGGGATTTCTCGACGCGTGCCTTCATCATCTGTTCCACGGCTGCATTATGTACCTTGACAGCAGTCGGGTGCTCGATGCGGAGCTTCGCCAACTCTTCCTTCTGTTCCATGACAAGGGCCTACAGCATCTTCATCGAGGAACTACTATTCTCATGCAGCTTCTTCCATCCGGCGTTCTTCTCCTTCAACAGGTCGAGCTCGTGGCAGAGCTTTTCCTTGTCCTCCTGAAGTTGCAGGATTTCGCCGGTCGCCTTCTTCTCCGAGGCAATGCTCTTCTTCAGCAGCATCACCAAGCCGGCGGTCAACTCCCCTGCTTATTGAGCTCAGCGGGCATGTCGTCGAGGCTCTCCTACAGCAGCTCCACCAAGCTGTGGATGAACTCCTTTTGCTTATTGAGGTGCTTATTGAGCTGATCGGGCATGCCGTCGAGGGATAACGACTCCAGCGTCGCCGGCGCGGCATGTTCGCCTCCGCGGCTAGGGCGCTCCTGGGAGCCATCGCCTGCCCGTGAGAGATCTTCCGAGGTCTCTGCGTGGCGGCGAGCCCTCTCTTTTTTTCCGCAGCCTTGGTTGCCACTCCCTTATTACGAGTAGTTCTCGACCTAGAGCTCTGCTCACCGGCCATGGCAAGGACGGACGAAGAAGAAGCACTTATGAGGAGGAAAGGTAGAGTAATTTTCGGTTAGGTAGTTCCCCTTTTTGTAACCTAAGTACTAGCACTAGTACTAGTACCTGCATAGTGGGAACACGTTCAGGTTTGGTACGTACTAGTAGGTGTGAGCAGGCTTTCGAATGGGATGGGAACAAGGTAAAGATTAATTGATGGTTTTGGTTTCGAGGCCCGAAACGGCTCCCGATGAGTTTAGTGGAACATAAATTTCGAGTAGAGTACACTGCTCAAATGCGTAAATATTATGTTACTTTCAAAAAATGGCACAAAATACGAAGGAGACCAATGGGAGTACTACTAGCAACCCATGATTTAATTACTCGCATGCGCGTAGTGGAGTAGTAATGTCTTTCTTCCGCCCTCACGTCCACTCAATTTGAATGCGCTATATTAATTGACCATCAATGAAGTGAACGACTTTACACGGGTCAAATTATCATATGGGGTGGATCTTGGTACAAAATTGCGTCCGCCCGTGTACCTGCGTGTGCGTGCACATCTTTGCTTCATGCATGTACCGACAATATGACTCAGGGAGGACGAGTACATTCTTATGGAACCAGCAACACGTCACTATGATAAATCCACACAAGGAGGTCGCGACAACGCCTCCACATGTGCCACGTGGCTTCATGAACTGTAAGAGAGACACTGTGTAGCGTGCCATTGGAATTCTAATTTACGTGTTTTTCACATACTCAAAGTACTAGTAAGGTACACGTGCATTGCACGCATCAGATTTTGCAACCAAATTATGAATAAATACCACACTATGGCATGTAAGCTTTGAGTCATATATGCCTGATGTAGACCTTCGTTTAATTCTTATAGTTCATCTCATTCAAAATCAATTAGTTTTTATAAAAAAGCTAGGGCCTCTTGGATTCGTAGGATTTCCAAAAGGCGGGAATAGGAAAAACATGGGATTATAGTGGAACGTTGTCTTGAATCCTACATGATTGTACGAGTGTTTGATTGTGCATAGAAAAAACGCAGAATTCTTTAAAAGAGGTTTGAGTGGATGGGATGTTTCCTATGAAATCTAGTGCAAATGAATCATATGGAAAAATTCCTATGGTTTACAATCCTACGAATCAAACAACCAAGATAGGAAAAATTCCTAAGGATTAGAATCCTCCAAAATTCCTTTAACAATCCTTTGAATCAAAGAAGCCCTTAATCTATTTTATGATTCATAGAATTGTGCGTTGTAAAGCATAAAGTAAAAACAAATAATGGCAATTCAACTAGAAAAAAGTTTGGGCAGTTATGATATGAAGATTCTAGAACAAAGGCGAACCACTGTTGTTTTGAGGTTTGTGCATTATGCTTAAGATCAACCATGGAGTCTGCTAGATTGTACATGTGGCAAAATCCGGTGGGGGGCTAGAAGATGGTGCGAGGGGCCGAGTGTAGGGAGACTATGAAGGAGTGCACCAGTGCGAGATCGATATTTAGAGAGAGGGGGCGAGAACGTGCGCTGTTGCGCGCAGTGGCGGGGCGATGAAGAATAAATGAGCTAGGGGGCCAAGCATTGCTAATCCTTTACGAGGAGGGTCAATTCATGAACTTAAACCATTTTTAGTAGCAATTGTCTAATGATCACATTCATTTTAGCCTCGATATATAGTGATGTTGGGGGGGGGGGGCAGGGCCCTTGCTGCCCCCTGTCTTCGCCATTGTGCGCGCGTCTGAGAGATGAAGCAGAAGGTATGGATGATGAGAGGGGGACGTTGGATATATAATTAATGTGGGTGTATTAGCTATATATGTTAATCCTATATAGAGAGGTATAGATTGATCGATGTGGACGTGGGAAAGAGGGTGAGACCTCACTGGATATATCGATTGATCGGTTTGTGTGGAAAACTATGAAAGACCTAGCTATATACACACAGACATAGAGGAACATCGATCGTTGCGCATGCGATGCACGCGTGAGAGATAAAGAATGCCCGATATGATGGAGAGGGGGATGTGTGTGGGTGTGTGCCTTCATGGGAGACCGACCTGAAGAAAAATATTGCATGTGTGCGATGGATAATGCCGACTGGTAGTGCGTGTGCATGCACGCACGAGAGAAAGTTAGTGGTACAATTATAAAGAGAAGACGACTGTGTGGGTGTAAAAGACTAGGTGAGGTCACAATCAATGTAAAGTTGAATTCAAATATTTGAATAAGAGATCCTGATGTTTGAAACCCATGCATGCATCATATAACGGAGATCTGCGCGGTGTGGTTTGGAAACGAGCATGTTGTAATGTATACACATTGAACAAGGTCAGACTAATTTGAATTTGAGATACCGATGGCAGACATCATTTGGCCACGTCGCGTCCATGCATGGACACACTATTCTAATTGGAGATGGTGGGTGGCTTTCGCATCACATATCTATATCTATACCCCTATATATATATATTATATGTTTATATTGTGTGCGGGTAACTTTAACTTTGAAAGATGGTCGTTGGATGAGGCGAATCCCATGGTCCAGAGATGGCAAATTTGAGCACTACTGGATGTTGGATATCATTTAGATTCCACCAGATTTCGCCACATGTATAATCTAGAAGACTCCATGGTTGAACTTAAGCATAATGCACAAACATCAAAACACAAGCACTTTTTCTTTGTTCTAGAATCTTCCGTATCAGAATTGCCCAAATGTTTTTCTACATGATTTGTCATTATTTGTTTTTACTTTGTGTCTTACAACGCACAATTTCATGAATCTTAAAATAGATTAGCTTTCTTATAAAAAGTAGATGATTTTGAATGAAATGAACTATAAGAAGTAAACGAACATCTACATCATGCATATATGACTCAAAGCTTACATGCTATAATGTGGTATTTATTCATAATTTGGTTCCCAAATCTCATGCGTGCAGTGCACGTGTACCTTACTCTAGTTTAAATGGTGTTTGTGTGTGTGTTGTGCGTGTTGAGGTGCAAATCGCCTTTTTTTGGGTACACGTTAAGCTTTTTCTCCCGAAATTTCAAGTCGCGCCTTGTTATGCCGAAATTTCAAGCTAGCGTCTCTGTATATCATGCTGCGAAACTCCCGCCTCTTCAACCCGTGCCTTGTTACCCCAAAATATTTAAGATATATCTTTGTCTCGTTGTGCTCCTTCAACTCCCTCCATCTCAACCCGCGCCTTGCTATTCCAAAATTACAACGCACGCGAAAACTCCCACCTCCTGCGAAATCCCGACACGTGAAATGCTCGTGGTACCCCTGAACTGAAAGAACCGCCTCAAATCGGTGGGGGTACTTTTGTAACTTACCCCACATTTCGGACAAGCGCGTCCCTAAGCCATGGTTCCCCACTCCCATCCCATCCACCCACCCATTCGTACACCGAGGCCGCGAAAACCCGCGACGAAGCCCCACACCCTCCTCCATCCGCCACCCAGCCGGAGCCTCTTCCCCGACGATGTCGTACACAGCAACACCTCAACGTCCCTCATCCCCCGTACCGGATGAGGATCCGTTGTCGATCTTGTTGTCCCGCCGGTTCAGCCACCCCGTCCTCCACCTCCAAGGAGCTGCCCTGATGTTCCCTGAGGGAGTCCTGGATTAGGGGGTATCTGGACAGCCGGACTGTATACTTTGTCCGGACTGTTGGGGCGTGAAGGTACAAGACTCAAGACTCCGTCCCATGTCCGGATGGGACTCTCCTTTGCATGGAAGACAAGCTTGGCAATTCGGATATTATATTTCCTTATTTGTAACCGACTCCATGTAAACCCTAGCCCTCTCCGGTGTCTAGATAAACCGGAGAGGTTGCTCCTTAGAGGGACAATTGCAATCATAATCATCATAGGCTAGCTTCTAGGGTTTAGCCTCTACGATCTCGTGGTAGATCAACTCTTGTACTACTCATATCATCAATATCAATCAAGTAGGAAGTAGGGTTTACCTCCATCGAGAGGGCCCAAACATGGGTAAACATTGTGTCCCTTGCCTCCTATTA
Organism: Triticum timopheevii; assembly: GCA_963921465.1. Taxonomy (NCBI): domain Eukaryota; kingdom Viridiplantae; phylum Streptophyta; class Magnoliopsida; order Poales; family Poaceae; genus Triticum; species Triticum timopheevii. The sequence goes on from OY997271.1 coordinate 103,152,559, forward strand.
CCATTAGCCTAAGACGCACAGATCGGGACCCCCTACCCGAGATCCGCCGGTTTTGACACCGACATTGGTGCTTTCATTGAGAGTTCCTCTGTGTCGTCGCTGCAAGGCTTGATGGCTCCTTCAATTGTCAACAACATGGTATAAGGTGAGACTTTTCTCCCCGGACAGATCTTCGTGTTCGGCGGCTTCACACTGCGGGCCAATTCGCTCGGCCATCTGGAGCAGATCGATAGCTACGCCCCTGGCCACCAGGTCAGATTCGGAAACTTGAACTACACGGCAGATATCCGCGGAGACTTGATCTTGAACGGATTCGGGCCTGTGCCAGAAGCGCCGGACAGTCACGATGAGCATGGCTTAGACCTGTTGTCGGACAATGCTCGGGATATCACCCCTGCAGTAGCCCCGGACCTAAAACCGGAGCAGTTGCGTTGCCCAAGGACGGGTGGATGGACCCCGCCCCGCAGGCCGCACACTCATCGACGGTAGAACTGAACACATGCCTCGCCCCCAAAGAAGCCTGTGACGCCGGACCTCCGGACTCGTATTCGGCTGTAGGTTCTAGTCCGCGCGCTCCCGAGCCCGCAGAACCTGGTTGGGTTCCGGTAATGGAGTTCACCGCTGCGGATATCTTCCAGCACCCGCCCTTTGGCGACGTGCTGAACTCATTAAAGTCTCTCTCTTTGTCAGGAGACTCTTGGCCGAACTATGTCCGGCTCGAGTGAGAAGCAGGCGACGAAGGAATTCTCCGCCCACCCACCACCCACTTCATTGCCACGATTGATGATTTAACCGACGTGCTTGACTTCGACTCTGAAGACATCGACGGTATGGACAACGATGCATGAGAAGAATAGGAACCACCGCTCACAGGGCGGTGGACAGCCACCTCCTCATATGATATATATACGGTGGATACTCCGAAGGAAACAAATGGCGATGAGGCAACGGAGGATAACCCCTCAGGGAAGAAAGCAAAGCATGGGCGTCATCAACGCCACTCCAAGCCCCGCCACAATAATACCGGCACAGGAGATGAAAACAATCCAGATGGTGCCAAAGATGAATACAACCCTGATCAGCCTGCCTTCAAGCAGGCTGGACTGGCCACGGTCGGATACTTGGAGGGTAACAACTATATGCCCCCCTCCGAAGACGAGGTAAGCCTCGGCGATGCCGAATTCGGCATGCCTGAGGATCCCGTGGAACAAGTTCGCTTCAAGCGACGACTCATGGCCACTGTGAGGAGCCTGCAAAGGAAGCAACAACAGCTCAAAGCTGACCAAAATTTGCTCGTGCACAGATGGACCAAGGTCCTGGCCACCGAGGAATACGGACTTGACCGCCCCGACAAAGGGCACACACGGCATAAATTGCTACCTCAACCTAAGAAGGAGAACCTAATGCACATACCCCGACGTCAACATACCACTACGGTCCAGGACAATACGAAGGATACACGAGGAGGCATCCTCAAGCCTCGGCGCAATCAACATAAACGTCAAGTCAGGGAAGTTGGTGCCGAATTCAGCGGTCCCCAGCCCGGTCAGCGGAAAAAGAACAGCACAGGCCCATTCGGCCCAGGCAGCATACTCGATCAACCATGTGAAATTCATGGTACCCCCAGAAGGGCGACCAAGCATACCAATAGAGAATGCAGGATCTTCCAAACAAAACGGCCGATCTTGCGCCGGAAACAATGAAGGGAGGTCTCAAACAACAAAGGACCAGTCAAACATGGTGAGGAAGATCCCCTCACAGTACAAAAATATGGCGGATCATCTCTAATCACATCGACCGTCCGGACAACACCAGCCATAGCAATTTTATTGCACTCACTATCTACCCAGTAGCTTGGGGGATCCATTTACATGAGCCCCCACATGCATAAAACTATCAATAACATCTCCTCAAAGGTGCAAGGTGCAAAGGCCAAGTTTTAACTGACCCACCATACTAATGGTTGTCTTCGGATCACCAAACAAATACCACACCGAAGAATAAGTCTTCGGCCTTATCCCCTTATATAGTAATTACCATATACTATCGGGACGAACCACGTTGGCTAGATTCAACGAGGTACAACATCAGGCAAGTCCCGTGTGACATAGTCACAGCCATGGGCAAGGTCGAACCCCACCCTTAGAGTGGAAATCATACCGCCGCTGAAATAGCGAGTCGTGCCCGTTTATCAAATTTTGATTCGGCAGCCAAACACCCGGACACCAATTGAGGAATCCGAACTACTTTACGGCGTGGTTCAGCCAGGCTCCGCTCAGGCACCCGCGGTTCAACCCCAACGGTATATGCAGCTGCCTTTAAGCATTTGTCTTTACAGACTAACTTTGGCGCAGAATAGGATTGGCGACGCGGAATCAGCTCGGACGCACAAGGCAGGCAGTCCGGATACACCTCAGATCCACACACAGCCTCCTCCAGTCTGGCCACGACAGGTTCCGCCAAAAATACTCCTTTTCATAAGCATACACCGCACTCATATGCATAGACATGTCATTTTACTACAATGCGTAGACTTAAATAACACTTATCGTCCGTCTTTTCTCATTGACGTCTCTTTGTCACAAACGGCACTCACGCCTTGTGTTACGCCCGATTATGCCAGGGGCTTCATAGTACGGCAATAAAGTCCAACCACCTTTTCGGTCGCTCGGCACCCCTAACTTATAACACTATATGCATCAGCTCCGAATCATGTCTCGGGTCATTAGTTGGGTTTGCCCGGCTCCCATGTTTTGGTACCTTACGTTCCGCCCCATCGGCTAAGGTAGCGCTGGGAGAACTACTGCGATTGTGTCCCGGTTCTTCCGAATGAGCACCTCAGTAGAGAAAGCTGAAAACTGACTGTCATGATACACCGAGAGCTGGTCAGCTGTTCGAGAGGTTGTAAAATCTTTAAAGATTTATTCTGCATAATGCCATTATAAATGCAAAGTGTGACAGATCGGTCTTCCGATCAGGCGCCGATAGATCCTCTAGTTCGGCCTTCCGAACACTAGGGGTTGCGCCCACCATACTCGAATTCCTATGGCTAAGTGAGAGTGATAAAGCCCTAGAGTCTGATTGCCTGGTTCGTGGTGAGGAACACCTCCTTAAAAGGACCCAACAATGGGATAAAGAGTGTTCAGGTATGTCCCGAACACCCCCGTACTTTTTATGTGGGGGCAGAAGCCGACGATTGGCCAACTCTCAGGATTTACATACACTAAACAGCTGCACAGGAAGAACAAACATTCAAACAAAATAGGCAATATATAATAAAAGTGCCATTATCCCACATTACAACAAAGGGCATGACTGCCTTCAGGGAAATATAATGTCTTTGGTACACTTATCCGCCACAAGGCGGGCTCCTTTTAGTACACCTTCATAGTACAACTCGGGCTTGCGATGCTCCTTACCCTCCGACGGCCCTCAGTCATCAGCTTCTCAGCATCAAGCTTCCCCCAATGCACCTACGCATGGGCAAACGCCATGCGCGCACCCTCTATGCAGACCGACCGCTTAATGACATCAAGCCGAGGGCAAGGGCCAACAATCCGCTTCACGAGTCTGAAGTAACTGCTTGGAATCGGCTCCGCAAGCCACAGCCGGACAACCAATTCCTTCATGGCTAGTTCGGCCGCCTGGTGCAGTTCGACCAGCTGCTTCAGCTGATCGATAAAGAGCACCGGATAATTCGGCGCCAAATACTGCGACCAGAAATCCCTCTCCGCAGACTTCTTCTCCTTGGTCTGGTAGAATTGGGCGGCATTTGATATGCTGTGAGGCAGATCCGCAAACGCACCTGGAAAAACAAGAATTCAGCTTATCGCTTAGAGTTCCTCCCATCATGTAAAAATGGCCATGAATACAAAAGGCCTTACCAGCCGCAACCTTCCGGGCCTCCTGAATGTCCCTCAAAGCACCTCGGGCTTCTTCCCAAGCATCCGCCGCGGCTTAGAGAGCTTGGGCGAGTTCGGATTCTTTTCCTACTAGACTCTGCTCCAAGCCCTCGCTTTTCTTCACGGCCTCCAGGAGCTCTCGCTCAGCTTCAATGACCCTGGCCTCGTGCTTCTCACGAAGAGCCTGTTCGGCTTCGGCCTTATTATCGGCTTCGGCCACAGCCTTCTTCAGTGCCTCAATCTCGGCACTCGCCCCTAGAGCATATAATGCGAATATCTTAATTAGGCACAACTTCTAATTTGTGCTCTACTTAGCACAAGGCTCTAGCATACCTTGTGACCGTGTCCTAGACTAGTGAGTACTCAACGCGTCGTCTCCCAATCAGTTGGATTGGGCCGAGGACCCCCATGGCCGTATACTCATGGGCCAGTCCGGACAGTTGCCGCATACAAGGAAGATTCCACAAGACTTGGCGATCAAGACAAGGACTCCTCCCCCACCGGCGTATTCGGCTAGGACTCTTGTTATCCTAGGCCTCTGGTGCATTATATAAACCGAGGCCAGGCTAGTCGATAGATATACAACATACAACAACAATCATACCATAGGCTAGCTTCTAGGGTTTAGCCTCCTTGATCTCGTGGTAGATCTACTCTTGTAACATCCACAATATCAATATCAATCAAGCAGGACGTAGGGTTTTACCTCCATCAAGAGGGCCCGAACCTGGGTAAAACATCGTGTCCCTTGTCTCCTGTTACCATCCGCCTAGACTCACAGTTTGGGACCCCCTACCCGAGATCCGCCGGTTTTGACACCGACATTGGTGCTTTCATTGAGAGTTCCGTTGTGTGATCGACAAAAGGATCGATGGCTCGCCTGCAGATTAACCGCGACTTCGGCACCTTCGTCACCAGCTCGACTGGTCACCTTGGTTCGACCAAGAATTGCGCCCCGTGTTCGGATCACCATGTTTGGACGAGGGCCTTCGTCAAACATCAACTCCGATCTCTATCAAGATCACGGAGGAATCATCCATGGAGCTTGGGGGCTCAACGTCAACATTGCCCTCAAGCGACCGTGCTGTTTTTCTGGACAACGAACTCGTATCTGCTGCCACCACCTCCTCGAGTATCGCTTTGATGATCGCTTTGGTGGACTTGTACGGAATTGAGTTTACAACCACCCTGGAAAATTTCGTCGAATTCTGATGGAGGAATCTCTCGCAATCCACGATATACCGGAGCCCTGTCAAATCTGGACGGGAATCTGGACGAGTTTAGGGCGTGGTGTCCAGCTTCGAGCTCGGACGTCCTTTGGAAGATCCAACCGTTGATCGGCTGCGGAATTCCTATATCTACCACCCCTCCAAATTTCAGCTCGATCCGACCGTCAGAACTCCGGGAACCTTCCGATTAGTGCATCACTTTTCGGATCTGTTTTCTGCGCGAGAACGAATCCGACCCGAATTCATCTTTTTTATGAACGGGATGTCGGACATCCTTTTTGAAGGAAGTTTTGCATGGGATATTGTGTATTGTTCCCAAACACATCCCACTAACCTTAAGATCTTTTGAACATGATCTTCAACATCATTGCTGGTGTCAAACCAGTCCGGCAATATTGCTTCACAGCTGCCGACCTGCGCTAGACACGTCGTCACTTTGTAGAGCCGAGCTCAACTTCTTCGGATCATCATCTCGGCAAGCCGAACAAGAGTCCGGCATCGCGAAGAACAAATCATCATCAACATCGCCGCCCCACGGATTACACAGAGCGGGAATATCGGCATCGCCGCACGGTCGCTTCATCAAGCCGGCATCGACCACGTCACGACCTGCATCGGCAGGGCCGCACTATTGCTCCTTCAAGCCGGTGTCCATCACGCCGAACTACTTCGACATCTCGGCTGGACCGGAGGATTCATCATCTCTTCATCAACCTACTCCGAACACTTCGGCGTCACTAGCCGACCAGCTTCGTCACGATTAGCTGGACCGAGGGCTTTGCCTCGGCAAGCCAACCTTTGCCAGCATCATCCTCCTTCGGATTGCTACAACAAATAAACCAGGTGCTATTAATCCTAATATTTTTTGTTTGTTTGGGTTCATTTTTCCCAAGGAATTATTACTCTGGTTTGTCCATCATATGTTCACAGGTCTATCAAATGGTGGCCGCATTAACGACGGTCGCATGATGGTTCGGTCAGCCTCCATATATAGTCCGGCGAACGCCGCATCCGGAGCATAGACCGACCTGTGAATTCAGGCTTTGCCACGCCTGTACCGCATCACGCCGACGCCCTGCATCGACATCGACCTCGGCGCCAGGCCATATTCCTTTTATTACTCACTTTGCATAAATTATTCGTTATGCAACGATTCTTTTTTAATTATCATTATTACTATTATCTCCCGTTTGCACTATTTTTTGTGCACAGGAAAACGATCCGGGGACTTCGGCGTCACTCCGCCGGTCTGCATCGACCGTGCTATGTCACCACTTCGGCGTGTCGAGCTCTTTGCTCCGCCACCTCGGGACCAGCTTGGGGGATGGAACCTTGTCCCGCATCAAGCTCGGGCCGCGTCGCCAATACCGAACACATTAACCAGCTAAGTTGCCTTCATGCGCAAAATTTTAAATTTCCAACTTGTGTTCGGTTCGACCAAGCATCATACCTTTTTGAAAAAAAAGTTGCTTGTAATTTTTTTTCCTTATCAAAACTTTGTTCGCACACACTTGACGCGCTACCCGCGCTCATTATACCTGGGGGCTTCTTTAACAGAAGCTTATTAATTCAGGCTTTATGCCCAACACATGTGTCACACTTCCGCATGTACCTTTTATTCACCATTATATGCATCGATATGACTTAAGTTTTGGCCAAGCTGGGTTGCCTGGCTCCTGTGCTTACCCCTACGTTCCCGATTGTTCGGCTAGGTGGTAAAGGGAGCACCTCTGCGATTGTTACTGCCGGGTCAGCCGGATGTGTACCTCAGACTGGGTGAAGCCGAAAGCTAGCGTTCTTAAGGGAATACTCGGTCGGTGAACTAAAAGATGATTTCTTACCCATTTATTTACCTGCCCCCAGATGTTTTTCTGCTCTTTTCGCAGTCCGGACATGCACTTTAGGGCATGCCTCCCAGGGAAAGGAACCCCTAACGGAACTATTCTCCCTGGAAGATGTTTCTTACTAACCATGTAATATAACATAACTAGTTGGGCACTTGTCTGATAAAGCACTAATGATCCCTACGCCTGGTCTCCATGCATGCCCCGGTTTTTATAACCGCGAGGGTATTCGGACACACTCCGGACTATTGGGTCCAGAGGTTGAAGCGAAAAGGTCCGCTACGACAAACGATCTACAATCCGGCTAGAAGGCATTCTACATGTCACCTTACACTTTATAGTCAACTTTTACCCAAGTCACTTGGGGGCTCTTATGTTTATTTGAGCCATTTCATACTAAGTGTTTTTTTTCTTCTTAGTCGTTGCAAAGTTAAAGCACGGCAGAAGCACCTTTTTTTTCTTCTAAAGTCCAATTTTCGGATTGGCACCGAACACTTGATCTAGTTCAGACATTAATCTTTTGAATAAGTTTTTTGGCTTTTCGAGCCCATGGCACTTTTAAACTATTTGTGTGTTTTCAGCACAAGTCTCGCAGTGCAACGCCGGACACCTTTTGAGATTCGGCAAAAACATTCTCGGATATTGCTATATATGCATCAGTTTCGAATTGTGTCTTCGGTCAATAGTTGGGTCGCCCGGCTCCCGCGCTTGCCTCCTACGTTCCGCTTTGTTCGGCTAGGTGTGCAAAGGGAGAACCACTGCGATTGTGCTTCCAGCTCGCATGGTCAAGCACCTCAGTGGAGAAAGCCGAAAACTGACTTTCACAATAGGTGTAAACTGGTCAGCGATCCGATGACTATATTAAATGACGGGCCATTCATTGGCCGAAGTGTTTCCGGCTTGACCTCGACTGTCGCCGAACACTATCGGGGGCTATTAACTGGCCTCCCAAACTAAATCCTCGATATTTTTCCCTTACATTGGAGCTGAGGTTTCATGACCATGCTTTGCATGACAACCCAAAGAAAGGAACCGATAGTGGGACTATCTTCTTTGGAAGACATTTCTTCTGTTAAACAGTAATATAACATGTCTCTCCGTGTACCTTTGTTTATAAAACCGTATGGCCAGATTGCCTTGTTTGTTGTAAATCTTTGCCCTCATAAAGGCTTTATAAAGTAGGACAAACACTCCTCGGCTATTGTCCGAGGAGGTGGAAGCCGATGGTCGGTCAACAAAGTTTTGTACAATGCGGATCCGAGCATTAATGACGTAAAGTACTTGGATACATAGAGTCATTACACATAATTTGTGATTTTACTATGGATATCGATCCTTAATTCGGCCTCCCGTGCCCGCATTAAGGCTCGGGGGCTACTGGGCTTCGGGCTTATTATTTACAAATATTAAAGGGGCACATCGATCCCCTGATCTAGTGTTGCCACCCGACCAGTGTCTCGGGGGCTACTGCATTGCCTGTTCTTTGCAGAATAAGTGCAATACAGTTTCCGAGGAGATTTTGATCCTCAGGTTGGTCGGCCGCACCCAACCCGAGTCTCGAGAACTGAGCACACCGCTTTTTGTGTCCTAAAGTATTCTGCCGAGCTAGGACTTGATCCTCAGACCGATTTTGCAAATCAACCTGAGTCTCAGTGGCTACGGGGATCAGCGGTCTTATGTCATCCTTCTTGTGCATCTCGGGTTTTTGACCGATACCCACCTTGAGGGCTACTAGCTATATATCTCGTCAGAGAATAAATTGCATCAATAAAAAACATTGACCAAAAATCAGCCCATGACCGAGGTGCTTAACCACCTCAGAAGCAGTCCGGCATAAAGCTCGGGTGCTAGTGGCTGGCTCCATAGAGGGCATTTCCAGCATTAAGCTCGGCTAAACTCCTTCAAACTTCTTTGAACCAAGGTGATCTACGACACCTCGGATACAGTCCGGCGTTGGAGCTCGGATACATAGTCCGGCGTTAGAGCTGGGAAGCAGTCCGACATTGGTGCTCGGCTGCAAAAGATACCTCGAATGCAGTCCGGCGTTGGAGCTCAGATGCAAGAGGACGTTGCCGCCCGGGAACAACTTCAAACCCGAGGTGTGGCATAAAAATAACAAGGCATTGATAAAGGCCGGAAACTTAAAGGGGCTCCTCGGATACCCGACGTATAAACTCGTCGAAATCATTTCGGCGATCCTCAAGATCGAAGATGAGAAGATTTGTTGAACCAGTTTTCAAGACCGGCAACCGAAGATGAAGAACACTTTGGAAGAATCGAGGAGCGTCCCTAACTTGAAGACCGGTTCAGGGGGCTACTGACGGTGTCCTGGACTAGGGGGTACTCAACGCGTCGTCTCCCAGTCAGTTGGATTGGGCCGAGGACCCCCATGGCCGTATACTCAGGGGCCAGTCCGGACAGTTGCCGCATACAAGGAAGATTCCACAAGACTTGGCGATCAAGACAAGGACTCCTCCCCCACCGGCATATTCGGCTAGGACTCTTGTTATCCTAGGCCTCTGGTGCATTATATAAACCGAGGCCAAGCTAGTCGATAGATATACAACATACAACAACAATCATACCATAGGCTAGCTTCTAGGGTTTAGCCTCCTTGATCTCGTGGTAGATCTACTCTTGTAACATCCACAATATCAATATCAATCAAGCAGGACGTAGGGTTTTACCTCCATCAAGAGGGCCTGAAGAGTGCAATGCATAACGTAAGCAGACACGGAAGAGTGCGACCTCTCTTGCGGACCCGTTTAGTCCTCAAGGTCATCTGCTCAGTTGATGATGGTAATGCAGTTGTCGTGGCTACTGGCAACGGGGAAGAAGATCTGAGGCGGTGAAAGACAGTCTGGAGAGCGGATCCCTGCTATGGTGAACCCTTCCGTCGTTGGAGCAGCTGAGCTGGGGTGGAACACAGCGCCGCAGGAGCAGGATAAACCACACAAGGTTTTCTTTGACACATATCTGTAACAGAAGTAATTGTGTAAGGGCTTGTTTAAATTTGAGGATTCTAACAATGCAGGGATAGGAAATAGATAGGAATAGGGTAGGTGAGGGAGTCCTGGACTAGGGGGTGTCTGGACAGCCGGACTATCATCGTCAGCCGGACTCCAAGACTATGAAGATACAAGATTGAAGACTTCGTCCCGTGTCCGGATGGGACTTTCCTTGGCGTGGAAGGCAAGGTTGGCGATACGGATATGTAGATCTCCTACCATTGTAACCGACTCTCTGTAACCCTAGCCCTCTCCTGTGTCTATATAAACCGGATGGCTTTAGTCTGTAGGACACAACAACCATTACAACAATCATACCATAGGCTAGCTTCTAGGGTTTAGCCTCCTTGATCTCATGGTAGATCTACTCTTGTAATACCCACATTATCAATATCAATCAAGCAGGATGTAGGGTTTTACCTCCATCAAGAGGGCCCGAACCTGGGTAAAACATCGTGTCCCTTGTCTCCTGCTACCATCCGCCTAGACGCACAGTTTGGGACCCCCTACCCGAGATCCGCCGGTTTTGACACCGACACCTTGCTTGTCCTCCAACTGCTTCTTCACGTGGCCAAGTTCCCCTTCGGCCCGTTCCAGACGTTGCTTTAGTTTGGACACCTCCACACTATGAGCAGCGGTCGTTCTTGCAGACGCCTGTTTTCAAACAAAGGGATACACGTCATTAGCTGAGTCTCCTGCACAAACGGAAAAATTTGATCCCCTGTTCGGCTCTCTTTCGCCGGACAGTGCATTAGGGGCTACTACTCATATTATGACAACCTCCCAAAGGTCTCTTAAGAAACATACCTCAAATCCCTTTATAAGACTAAGGCATGATTCGTTCAGTCGGCTATCAGCGGACTGAATCTTTACAATCACCGCGCCCATGAGGGCATGATGTTCATTGATGATAGACGCACTTCTTAGCGCTGTCAATAGGCCGCACGGCAGCCCTGCTTGGGCACAGGCCACTGGCGGAACAGGCAAGCCCCCCAAAGGCGGCTGCTTACCTGATCCCGTACTTTAAAGGTCTCCAGGACTGTGTCCGGCTGGGGTCCTGACCGAAGATCACCCCCGCCATCGGCACGCATAGGAGCCGCTGCTCCCGTGTGTCCGGCCCCAGGGATATGCCCCCCTGGTCCAGGTCCCGCTGAGACGACACCTCGGTGTCGCGCCTATGCTTCGGGGAAGGGGCCTTGAGGGAGTCCTGGACTAGGGGGTGTCCGGATAGCCGAACTATCATCATCAACCAGACTCCAAGACTATGAAGATACAAGATTGAAGACTTCGTCCCATGTCCGGATGGGACTTTCCTTGGTGTGGAAGGCAAGCTTGGCAATACGGATATGTAGATCTCCTACCATTGTAACCGACTCTATGTAACCCTAGCCCTCTCCGGTGTCTATATAAACCGGATGGCTTTAGTCCGTAGGACAACAACCATTACAGCAATCATACCATAGGCTAGCATCTAGGGTTTAGCCTCTTTGATCTCGTGGTAGATCTACTCTTGTAATACCCACATCATCAATATCAATCAAGCAGGACGTAGGGTTTTACCTCCATCAAGAGGGCCCGAATCGGGGTGAAACATCGTGTCCCTTGTCCCCTGTTACCATCCGCCTAGACGCACAGTTCGGGACCCCCTACCCGAGATCCGCGGTTTTGACACCGACATTGGTGCTTTCATTGAGAGTTCCTCTGTGCCGTCATCGATAGGCTCGATGGCTCCTTCAATCATCGACAACGACGCGGTCCGGGGTGAGACTTTTCTCCCCAGACAGATCTTCCTGTTCGGCGGCTTTGAATTGCGGGCCAATTCAGCTGGCCATCTGGAGCAGATGGAAAGCTATGCCCCTGGCCGTCAGGTCAGATTCGGAAGTCTTAACTTCACGGCTGACATCCGCGAAGACTTGATCTTCAACAGATTCGAGCCACAGCCGAGCGTGCGGCACTGTCACGATGGGCATGATTTAGCTCTGCTGCCGGACAGTGCCCTAGAGGCTGCACACCAGCCCGCTCCAACACTTGATTCGGAGCCGGCTGTGCAGATCGAGGACGGATGGTTAGACACCGCCCCGGGGGCTACAACCTCTACGGCGATAGAGCCGGATACCGATTTTGTACCTTCTAAAGCTCGTGACTCCAAGGTGCCGGACTCCTTGCTGGACACCGAACCTCCCGCGCCCCTACCGATCGAATCTGATTGGGCGCCGATCATGGAGTTCGCGGCCGCAGACATCTTTCAACACTCACCTTCTGGCGACATCCTAAGTTCGCTAAAAAATCTCTCGTTATCAGGAGAGCCCTGGCCGGACTGCGGTCAGGACGGTTGGGATGCGGACGACAAAGAAATTCAAGACCCACCCACCACCCACTTAGTAGTCGCTGTCGATGATCTAACCGACATGCTAGACTTCGACTTTGAAGATATTAACGGTATGGACAATGATGCCGGAGATGACCAAGAGCCAGCGCCTACTGGGCTCTGGAAAGCCACCGCAACTCATGACATATGCATGGTGGACACACCAAAAGGAAGCGATAACGAGGAACAACGGAACGCGGCGAAGGGAAATTCCCCCGAAAAACAACCAAAACGGCGACGCAAGCGCCATCCGAAGTCCTGCCTCGATAACAACAGCGCCCATAATGACCCAGCCGTAGAGCAGGGCAAACCAGTGGACGACAAACATGCAATGAAGCAACCATCCGAACAAGATGAATCGGACAATCAACCCATCCCCGGCGAAAACAACAGCCCAGACGATCTCACGCCGGACACATCACCGGAGCATAAGAACCTTCACAAAAGGTGTAACGCCCCAGATTCGATGCGCCAGGTGTCTGCCAGTTGTTCGTCGTTGTTGCCATGTCTTTTGCTTGCGTGTTGCATTTGATCATGTCATCATGTGCATTTCATTTCGCATACGTGTTCATGAAGGAAATATGCCCTAGAGGCAATAATAAAGTTATTATTTATTTCCTTATTTCATGATAAATGTTTATTATTCATGCTAGAATTGTATTAACCGGAAACATGATACATGTGTGAATACATAGACAAACATATAGTCACTAGTATGCCTCTACTTGACTAGCTCGTTTATCAAAGATGGTTATGTTTCCTAGCCATGGACAAAAGAGTTGTCATTTGATTAACGGGATCACATCATTAGGAGAATGATGTGATTGACATGACCCATTCCGTTAGCCTAGCACTTGATCATTTAGTATGTTGCTATTGCTTTCTTCATGACTTATACATGTTCCTGTAACTATGAGATTATGCAACTCCCATTTATCGGAGGAACACTTTGGGTGCTACCAAACGTCACAACGTAACTGGGTGATTATAAAGGAGTACTACAGGTGTCTCCAAAGGTACATGTTGGGTTGGCATATTTCGAGATTAGGTTTTGTCACTTCGATTGTCGAAGAGGTATCTCTGGGCCCTCTCGGTAATGCACATCACTATAAGCCTTGCAAGCAATGTGACTAATGAGTTAGTTACGGAATGACGCATTATGTAACGAGTAAAGAGACTTTCCGGTAACGAAATTGAACTAGGTATTGGATACCGACGATCAAATCTCGGGCAAGTAACATACCGATGACAAAGGGAACAACGTATGTTGTTATGCGGTTTGACCGATAAAGATCTTCGTAGAATATGTAGGAGCCAATATGGGCATCCAGGTTCCGCTATTGGTTATTGACCGAGAATAGTTCTAGGTCATGTCTACATAGTTCTCGAACCCGTAGGGTCCGCACGCTTAAGGTTTCGATGACAGTTTTATTATGAGTTTATGAGTTTTGATGTACTGAAGGAGTTCAGAGTCCCGGATGAGATCGGGGACATGACGAGGAGTCTCAAAATGGTCGATACGTAAAGATCGATATATTGGACGACTATATTCGAAGTTCGGAAAGGTTCCGAGTCATTCGGGTATTTTTCGGAGTACCGGAGAGTTACAGGAATTCGCCGGGGAGTATATGGGCCTTATTGGGCCATACGGGAATAGAGGAGAGAGGCTGAAAGGAAGGAGGCGCGCAGCCCCCCTCTGGTCCGAATTGGACAAGGGGTGCGGCCCTCCTTTCCTTCCTCCTCTCCCCCTCTTTCCCCCTTCTCCTACTCCAACAAGGAAGGAGGGAGTCCTACTCCCGGTGGGAGTAGGACTCCCCTTGGCGCGCCCCTACTAGGCCGGCCGCCCCCTCCCCCTTGCTCCTTTATATACGGGGGCAGGGGGGCACCTCTAGACAACAACAATTGATCCCTTGGATCTCTTAGCCGTGTGCGGTGCCCCCCTCCACCATAATCCACCTCGATAATATCATAGCGGTGCTTAGGCGAAGCCCTGCGTCGGTAGTACATCAAGATTGTCACCACGCCGTCGTGCTGACGGAACTCTCCCTCGACACTCGGCTGGATCGGAGTTCGAGGGACGTCATCGAGCTGAACGTGTGCTAGAACTCGGAGGTGTCGTAGTTTCGGTGCTTGATCGGTCGGGCCGTGAAGACGTACGACTACATCAACCGCGTTGTTCTAACGCTTCCGCTTTCGGTCTACGAGGGTACGTGGACACACTCTCCCCTCTCGTTGCTATGCATCACCATGATCTTGCGTGTGCGTAGGAATTTTTTTTGAAATTACTGCGTTCCCCAACGGTGGCATCTGAGCCTAGGTTTTATGCGTTGATGTTATATGCACGAGTAGAACACAAGTGAGTTGTGGGCGATACAAGTCATACTGCTTACCAGCATGTCATACTTTGGTTCGGCGGTATTGGGAGATGAAGCGGCCCGGACCGACATTACGCGTACGCTTACGCGAGACTGGTTTCACCGTTACGAGCACTCGTGCTTAAAGGTGGCTGGCGGGTGTCTGTCTCTCTCACTTTAGCTGAATCGAGTGTGGCTACGCCCGGTTCTTGCGAAGGTTAAAACAGCACCAACTTGACAAACTATCATTATGGTTTTTATGCGTAGGTAAGAACGGTTCTTGCTAAAGCCCGTAGCAGCCACGTAAAATTTGCAACAACAAAGTAGAGGACGTCTAACTTGTTTCTGCAGGGCATGTTGTGATGTGATATGGTCAATACATGATGCTATATTTTATTGTATGAGATGATCATGTTTTGTAACCGAAGTTATCGGCAACTGGCAGGAGCCATATGGTTGTCGCTTTATTGTATGAAATGCAAACGCCCTGTAATTGCTTTACTTTATCACTAAGCGGTAGCGATAGTCGTAGAAGCAATAGATGGCGTAACGACAACGATGCTACGATGGAGATCAAGGTGTCGCGCCGGTGACGATGGTGATCACGACGGTGCTTCGAAGATGGAGATCACAAGCACAAGATGATGGCCATATCATATCACTTATATTGATTGCATGTGATGTTTATCCTTTATGCATCTTATCTTGCTTTGATTGACGGTAGCATTTTAAGATGATCTCTCACTAATAATCAAGAAGTGTTCTCCCTGAGTATGCACCGTTGCGAAAGTTCTTCGTGGTGAGACACCACGTGATGATCGGGTGTGATAGGCTCTACGTTCAAATACAACGGGTGCAAAACAGTTGCACACGCGGAATACTCAGGTCATACTTGACGAGCCTAGCATATACAGATATGGCCTCGGAACACGGAGACCGAAAGGTCGAGCGTGAATCATATAGTAGATATGATCAACATAGTGATGTTCACCATTGAAACTACTGCATCTCACGTGATGATCGGACATGGTTTAGTTGATTTGGATCACGTGATCACTTAGATGACTAGAGAGATGTCTATCTAAGTGGGAGTTCTTTAGTAATATGATTAATTGAACTTAAATTTATCATGTACTTAGTCCTGGTAGTATTTTGCAAATTATGTGTAGATCAATAGCTTGCGTCGTTGCTTTCATATGTTTATTTTGATATGTTCCTAGAGAAAATTGTGTTGAAAGATGTTAGTAGCAATGATGCAGATTGGATCCGTGATCTGAGGTTTATCCTCATTGATGCACAGAAGAATTATGTCCTTAATGCACCGCTAGGTGACAGACCTATTGCAGGAGCAGATGCAGACGTTATGAACATTTGGCTAGCTCAATATGATGACTACTTGATAGTTTAGTGCACCATGCTTAACGGCTTAGAATCGGGACTTCAAAGACGTTTTGAACATCATGGACCATATGAGATGTTCCAGGAGTTGAAGTTACTATTTCAAGCAAATACCCGAGTTGAGAGATATGAAGTCTCCAACAAGTTCTATAGCTAAAAGATGGAGGAGAATCGCTCAACTAGTGAGCATGTGCTCAGATTGTCTGGGTACTACAATCGCTTGAATCAAGTGGGAGTTAATCTTCCAGAGAAGATAGTGATTGACAGAATTCTCTAGTCACCACCACAAAGTTAGTAGAACTTCGTGATGAACTATAATGCAAGGGATGACGAAAACGATTCCCGAGCTCTTCGTGATGCTGAAATCGACGAAGGTAGAAATCAAAAAAAGAGCATCAAGTGTTGATGATTGACAAGACCACTAGTTTCAAGAAAAGGGCAGAGGGAAAGAAAGGGAACTTCAAGCAGAATGGCAAGCAAGTTGTCACTCCCGTGAAGAAGCCCAAAGCTGGACCAAAGCCTGAAACTGAGTGATTATACTGCAAAGGAAATGGTCACTAGAAGCAGAAATGCCTTGAATATTTGGTGGATAAGAAGGATGGCAAAGTGAACAAGGGTATATTTGATATACAGGTTATTGAAGTGTGCCTTACTAGTGTTTATAGTAGCCCCTGAGTATTTGATACTTGTTCAGGTTGCTAAGATTAGTAACTCGAAACAGGAGTTATAGAATAAACAGAGGCTAGTTGAGGGTGAAGTGATGATGTGTGTTGGAAGTGGTTCCAAGATTGATATGATCATCATCACACACTCCCTATACTTTAGGGATTAGTGTTAAACCTAAATAAATGTTATTTGGCGTTTGCGTTGAGCATGAATATGATTTGATCATGTTTATTGCAATACGGTTATTCATTTAAAGTCAGAGAATAATTGTTGTTCTGTTTACATGAATAAAACCTTCAGTGGTCATACACCCAATGAAAATAGTTTGTTGGATCTCGATCATAGTGATACACATATTCATAATGTTGAAGCCAAAAGATGCAAAGTTAATAATGATAGTGCAACTTATTTGTGGCACTGCCGTTTGGGTCATATCGGTGTAAAGCGCATGAAGAAACTCCATAAAGATGGATTTTCGGAATCACTTGGTTATGAATCATTTGATGCTTGCGAACCGTGCCTTTTGGGCAAGATGACTAAAACTCCGTTCTCCGGAACAATGGAACAAGCTACTGACTTATTGGAAATAATACATACCGATGTATGCGATCCAATGAGTGTTGATGCTCGTGGCAAGTATCGTTATTTTCTGACCTTCACAAGATGATTTGAGCAGATATGGGTATATCTACTTGATGAAACATAAGTCTGAAATAGTTGAAAGGTTCAAAGAATTTCAGAGTGAAGTGGAAAAATCATCATAACAAGAAAATAAAGTTTCTGCGATCTGATCGCAGAGACAAATATTTGAGTTACGAGTTTGGTCTTCAATTAAAACAATGTGGAATAGTTTCACAGCTCACGCCACCTGGAACACCACAATGTTATGGTGTGCCCGAACGTCGTAATCGTACTTTACTAGATATGGTGCGATCTATGATGTCTCTTATCAGTTTACCACTATCGTTTTGGGGTTATGCATTAGAGACAGTTACATTCACTTTAAATAGGGCACCATCTAAATCCGTTGAGACGACACCGTATGAACTATGGTTTAGCAGTAAACCTAAGCTGTCGTTTCTTAAAGTTTGGAGTTGCGATGCTTATATGAAAAAGGTTTTCAACCTGATAAGCTCGAACCCAAATCGGAGAAGTGCGTCTTCATAGAATACCCAAAGGTAACTATTGGGTACACCTTCTATCACAGATCCGAAGGCAAGTTATTCGTTGC
The DNA here is from genome assembly GCA_963921465.1 of Triticum timopheevii. Classification (NCBI taxonomy): domain Eukaryota; kingdom Viridiplantae; phylum Streptophyta; class Magnoliopsida; order Poales; family Poaceae; genus Triticum; species Triticum timopheevii. The sequence goes on from OY997271.1 coordinate 103,170,559, forward strand.
TAAAATGGATCCTTTCTAGAGAAGAAGTTTCTCTCGAAAGAAGTGAGTGGGAGGAAAGTAGAACTTGATGAGGTAACTGTACCTTCTCTCGAATTGGAAAATAGTTCATCACTGAAATCAGTTCCAGTGATTCCTACACCAATTAGTGAGGAAGTCAATGATGATGATCATCAAACTTTAGATCAAGTTGCTACCAAACCTCGTAGGTCTTCCAGAGTAAGATCCGCACCAGAGTGGTACGGTAATCCTATTCTAGAAGTCATGTTACTAGATCATGATGAACCTACGAACTATGAGGAAGCGATGATGAGCCCAGATTCCGATCCATGTATGAGAACAAAGTGTGGACTTTGGTGGACTTGCCCGATGATCGGCAAGCCATAGAAAATAAATGGATCTTCAAGAGGAAGACGGACGTTGATAGTAGTGTTACTATCTACAAAGCTAGACTTGTCAAAAAAGGTTTTTGACAAAGTTCAAGATGTTGAATACAATGAGATTTTCTCACTCGTATCGATGCTTAAAAGTCTGTCCGAATCATGTTAGCAATTGCCACATTTTATGAAATTTGGCAAATGGATGTCAAAACTACATTCCTTAATGGATTTATTAAAGAAGAGTTGTATATGATACAACCATAAGGTTTTGTCAATCCTAAAGATGCTAACAAATTGTGCAAGCTCCAGCGATCCATCTACGGACTAGTGCAAGCATCTCAGAGTTGGAATATACGCTTTGATAAGTTGATCAAAGCATATAGTTTTAATACAGACTTACGGTGAAGCCTGTATTTACAAGAAAGTGAGTGGGAGCACTACAACATTTCTGATAAGTATATGTGAATGACATATTGTTGATCGGAAATAATGTAGAATTATTCTGCAAAGCATGAAAGGATACTTGAACAAGAGTTTTTCAAAGCAAGACCTCGGTGAAGCTACTTACATATTGAGCATCAAGATCTATTGAGATAGATCAAGACGCTTGATAAGTTTTTCAATAAGTACATACCTTGTCAAGATTTTGAAGTAGTTCAAAATGAAACAGTAAAAGAAAAAGTTCTTGCCTGTGTTGCAAAGGTGTGAAATTGAGTAAGACTCAAATCCTGACCACGGCAGAAAATAGAAAAGAGAATGAAAGTCATTCCCTATGCATCAGTCATAGGTTCTATAAAAGTATGCCATGCTATGGACCAGACCTATTGTATACTCTGCTCTGAGTTTTGCAAGGGAGTACAATTTTAATCTAAGAGTAGATCACTGGACATTGGTCAAGAATATCCTTAGTGAGGACTAAGAAAATATTTCTTGATAATGGAAGTGATAAAAGAGCTCATCGTAAAAGTTACAACGATGCAAGCTTTTACACCAGTCCAGATGACTCTAAGTCTCAATCTGGATACATATTAAAAGTGGGAGAAATTAGCTAGAGTAGCTCCGTGCAGAGCATTGTGGACATAGACTATTTGCGAAATACATACGGCTCTGAATATGACAGACCCGTTGACTAAGCTTCTCTCACGAGCAAAACATGATCATACCTTAGTACTCTTTTGGGTGTTAATCACATAGCGATGTGAACTAGATTATTGACTCTAGTAAACCCTTTGGGTGTTGATCACATGATGATGTGAACTATGGGTATTGATCACATGCAGATGTGAATATTGGTGTTAAATCACATAGCGATGTGAACTAGATTATTGACTCTAGTGCAAGTGGGAGACTGAAGGAAATATGCCCTAGAGGCAATAATAAAGTTATTATTTATTTCCTTATTTCATGATAAATGTTTATTATTCATGCTAGAATTGTATTAACCGGAAACATGATACATGTGTGAATACATAGACAAACATATAGTCACTAGTATGCCTCTACTTGACTAGCTCGTTTATCAAAGATGGTTATGTTTCCTAGCCATGGACAAAAGAGTTGTCATTTGATTAATGGGATCACATCATTAGGAGAATGATGTGATTGACATGACCCATTCCGTTAGCCTAGCACTTGATCATTTAGTATGTTGCTATTGCTTTCTTCATGACTTATACATGTTCCTGTAACTATGAGATTATGCAACTCCCGTTTAACGGAGGAACACTTTGGGTGCTACCAAACGTCACAACGTAACTGGGTGATTATAAAGGAGTACTACAGGTGTCTCCAAAGGTACATGTTGGGTTGGCATATTTCGAGATTAGGTTTTGTCACTCCGATTGTCGGAGAGGTATCTCTGGGCCCTCTCGGTAATGCACATCACTATAAGCCTTGCAAGCAATGTGACTAATGAGTTAGTTATGGAATGATGCATTACGTAACGAGTAAAGAGACTTGCCGGTAACGAGATTGAACTAGGTATTGGATACGACGATCAAATCTCGGGCAAGTAACATACCGATGACAAAGGGAACAACGTATGTTGTTATGCGGTTTGACCGATAAAGATCTTTGTAGAATATGTAGGAGCCAATATGGGCATCCAGGTTCCACTATTGGTTATTGACCGAGAATAGTTCTAGTTCATGTCTACATAGTTCTCGAACCCGTAGGGTCCGCACGCTTAAGGTTTCGATGACAGTTTTATTATGAGTTTCTGAGTTTTGATGTACCGAAGGAGTTCGGAGTCCCGGATGAGATCGGGGACATGATGAGGAGTCTCAAAATGGTCGAGAAGTAAAGATCGATATATTGGACGACTATATTCAGAGTTCGGAAAGGTTCCGAGTCATTCGGGTATTTTTCGGAGTACCGGAGAGTTACGGGAATTCGTCGGGGAGTATATGTGCCTTATTGGGCCATACGGGAATAGAGGAGAGAGGCCGAAAGGAAGGAGGCGCGCAGCCCCCCTCTGGTCCGAATTGGACAAGGGGTGCGGCCCTCCTTTCCTTCCTCCTCTCCCCCTCTTTCCCCCTTCTCCTACTCCAACAAGGAAGGAGGGAGTACTACTCCCGGTGGGAGTAGGACTCCCCTTGGCGCGCCCCTACTAGGCCGGCCGCCCCCTCTCCCTTGCTCCTTTATATACAGGGGCAGGGGGCACCTCTAGACAACAACAATTGATCCCTTGGATCTCTTAGCCGTGTGCGGTGCCCCCCTCCACCATAATCCACCTCGATAATATCGTAGAGGTGCTTAGGCGAAGCCCTGCGTCGGTAGTACATCAAGATCGTCACCACGCCGTCGTGCTGACGGAACTCTCCCTCGACACTCGGCTGGATCGGAGTTCGAGGGACGTCATCGAGCTGAACGTGTGCTAGAACTCGGAGGTGCCGTAGTTTCGGTGCTTGATCGGTCGGGCCGTGAAGACGTACGACTACATCAACCGCGTTGTTCTAACGCTTCCACTTTCGGTCTACGAGGGTACGTGGACACACTCTCCCCTCTCGTTTCTATGCATCACCATGATCTTGCGTGTGCGTAGGAAATTTTTTGAAATTACTGCGTTCCCCAACAGTTCATCTCATGCATCCGAGCATTTTCCTTGTTTTCCGTTTCGCGATCCGGCACTCCTATGTCCTCCGGCGTCCCCCTTTTGTCTCTCGTTGTGAGCGGGTATTAAACGTTCTCGGAATGGACCAAGTCTTGCCAAGCCGCCTTGGTATAGCACCGGTAGACTGCCTGTCAAGTTTCGTGCCATTTGGAGTCCGTTTGATACTCCAACGGTTAACCGCGTAGCCCAAAACCCCCCTTTCTCTTTGCAGCCCAACACCCTTCCAAAGTGGCCCAAAACCCAGCAAACTCCCCTCCATGCTCTCGGTCGTTCGATCACGATCGTGTGGGCGAAAACCGTGCCTCATTTGGACTCCCCTAGCTCCCTATGCCTATATAAACACCCCCCCCCCTCCGAAATTCGCGGTGCAACCCTAGCCCCGCTTCCCTTGCGCGCCGGACATGTCCAGCCCCGCCGGACATGTCCAGCCTCCACGTCGCTCCAACGAATCGGAGGACGCCACATCATCCCCGCCGCCGCCCTCGTCCAATCAGGACGCGCCACGTTGCCCTCGCGCCCGCTCTCTCTCTCCTCCGCCGCCCACGGCCCGCCAGGCCCTTGTGAAGCCCGCCCGAGCCCATCTGGGGCCCGGGTCGGACCCTGTGCATCGCCGCCTCGCCCGTTCGCCGCCGCCGACCACCGCCATCACCGGAGGACTCGCCGCCAGCCGCCTCCAGCGCCGACCCCGCCACCGTTCCGGCGCGGCCCGGTCACCGCACCTCCCGTCGCCTCTGCTGCACCCCGCATCAGGCCCCCGTCTCCACCGCGCTCCCGTGCCGGCGCGCCGCCCCTCCGGCACCGGCCCCGCCGCGCCTCCGTTCGCCGCTGCCTAGCTCACCGTCCGGCCCCGCCTTAGACCAGATCCGGGCAGGAGCGCCCGGATCCGTCCATCTCCCTCGCCGCCGGCCCACTCGTCGCCGGAGCCGGCAGCCGCCGCCGCCGCCGCCATGGCACAGCTCGGGGTCGAGCGCCCCGCTCGCCTCCATCGTGTCCGCGTGGGCCACCTCGCATGGGCCTGCGGGCCAGATCCCTGCCGGCCTTCCCAAGGCCCAGTTGGGTAGGCCCAGCCCCGCCTCCCTTCGGCCCAAGGCCTCGCAGGTGAGCGAGCCCACCAGATTCCCCGCCCAGTGCACGTTATAGCTATCCTGTGCTCACTCCGTTTTTTCTGTAAAATGACCAAGTCCCAAAGATATTTTTGACATTATCATGCCATGTTCATCGCATCGTATCTCTGCATCCGTAGCTCCATTTTGTACGTGTAACATGTCAAATTGTTTGCCTCGACGAGTACTTCATTTCATTCCATTGCATCGTTTTCATTTGAGCTCATCTTGATGCGTGAATCATCATTGCAAGAGTGCATGTTGCTGTTAATCCGCTGAAACTGTTATAACATGCTCATTTGTCATTTTTGCCATGTTTGATGTGTGCATCCTATGAGGTTGTTGTCTACATGTGTTTTGACCTATGCCATGCCATCTTTACAGGAGTGTACGCCATGTATTTTTGTGATCAATGTGGTGACTAGCACAAGCTTGTAAACTAGGCCTCGTGATGTTGCTGATTTCAGTCCCTGTTCTGCTGTTATTTTTATGCCATGTAAACTTGATGCTACAGAGAGATCCATGCTTATTTTGAGATACTTCAGTAAGGATGTTTTGTACATATGGTTATGAGCTATCCATCCATTCCCCTTGTTGCATTTATAGCTTGCTGTAGATTGTTCATATCTTGCTCCAAAGTTGCTAAATGATGTTGCTGTCAGCCTGTTAACATGAAGTTCAGTTTTGCCATGTGATTTCCTAGTGATCCATGCACCCTATGAACTTGCTCTTTCCATGCTTAGCTTCATAAACATGTATTATTACTGTTGTTTGCCTTGCCATGCCATGTATTGCTCTGTGGTGAGTGGTTCAAGCTCACCAACATGCCTACTTATTGTTGTTCCTGCCATGTTTGAATCTGTCATATAACTTGCCATGTTTACATGGGTGCCATCATGTTTTCTGTGTCCTTTTTGGCTCATGGTCTTTTTGGCTCATGGTCAGTAAGGGACTTTTGTTCTATGCAATTAGTAGATTCATGCCATGCCTTTGTTTGCCATGATAAGTTTCTGTAACATGTTGTTTCATAGCTCTAAACATTGAAACCTGATGTTATTTCTGCTAATGACTGAAACTGTTATTATTTGCAATCTTGCCATGTGTGTTTGAGCATGTTCTAGTGATTTCTGGAGATAGCTCAGTGTTCATGTTTTGTTATGCTTTATCTGTACATCATGACCATGCCTTTTGTTTTCATATTGAGGTGCTGTAGCATACTGTTTTGATGCTTGCAATATGCCTAGTTGCTGTTTTGGACAGATTGTTGTTATGACTTGTATAGTGCGTAGGTGTTGCACCGTTGCTCCGTTTTGAGTGTGCTTTATATGAAACTTGCTTAGAATTGCATGTAGTTTCATATTATCATGTTGCATCCATGTTTTGAGGTGTTTGCTTGATGTTTGGATGCATTTTGCATCAATGCCATGTTTAACTTGTTTTGCCCATATCTTCTAGGCCGTAGCTCCGAATCTAATGAACTTTATATGTAACTTGACTAGAATCTCGTGTAGATCATCTTGGTGCATCTTAAATTGCTGTTTAACAACTTGAACATAAGGTTTATTCAGATCTGGACCAATTTCGAAATTTGCATAAGAGGACTTACCGGAATTGTTATATGTTGTTTCCGGCCTCATTTAAACTTGCCTTGATGTGTTGCTCTTGTTTGCATCATCTCTTGCCATGAGTAGTTTCATCTAGCTTTGTCATGCATCATGCTCGTTGTGCATCATGCCTTGTTCATGTGTGGTGTGTTTACCATGTTGTGTGCTTCTCTCGATAGTTCCTGTTTAGTTGCGATCGTGAGGATTCGTTCGTCTACGCTTGGTTCGTCTTCGTGGCTCCATCTTCTTCATGGACTCGTTCTTCTTCCTAGCGGGATTTCAGGCAAGATGACCGCTACCCTGGATCTCACTACTATCATTGCTATGCTAGTTGCTTCATTCTATCGCTATGCTGCGTTACCTATCATTTGCTCTTCAAGCCTCCCAAATTGCCATGAACCTCTAACCTTTGACACCCTTCCTAGCAAACCGTTGCTTGGCTATGTTACCGCTTTGCTCAGCCCCTCTTATAGCGTTGCTAGTTGCAGGTGAAGTTGAAGATTGCTCCATGGTGGACAGGATTTTGTTGGGATATCACAATATCTCTTATATTATTAATGCATCTATATATTTGGTAAAGGGTGGAAGACTCGACCTTATGCCTGGTGTTTTGTTCCACTCTTGCTGCCCTAGTTTCCGTCATACCGGTGTTATGTTCCCGGATTTTGCGTTCCTTACGTGGTTGGGTGATTAATGGGACCCCCTTGACAGTTCGCTTTGAATAAAACTCCTCCAGCAAGGCCCAACCTTGGTTTTACCATTTGCCTCACCACCACCTACTTTTCCCTTGGGAGTCGCTCTCTCGAGGGTCATCTTTATTTTAGCCCCCCTGGGCCAGTGCTTGTCTAAGTGTTGGTCCGAACCGAGCAACCTGCGGGGCCACCTCGGGGCAAGTTGAGGGTTGGTTTTACTCGTAGCTTGACTTATCCGGTGTTGCCCTGAGAACGAGATATGCGCAGCTCCTATCGGGATTGTCGGTGCATCGGGCGGCTTTGCTGGTCTTGTTTTACCATTGTCGAAATGTCTTGTAAACCAGGATTCTAAGTCTGATCGGGTCTTCCTGGGAGAAGGTTTATCCTTCGTTGATCGCGAGAGCTTATCATGGGCTAAGTTGGGACACCCCTGCAGGGTATAATCTTTCGAAAGCCGTGCCTGCGGTTATAGGCAGATGGGAATTTGTTAATGTCCGGTTGTAGACAACTTGACACCTGATCCGAATTAAAACGCATCAACTATGTGTGTAGCCGTGATGGTCTCTTCTCGGCAGAGTCCGGGAAGTGAACACGGTTTCTGAGTTTTGATGTACCGAAGGAGTTCGGAGTCCCGGATGAGATCGGGGACATGACGAGGAGTCTCAAAATGGTCGAGAAGTAAAGATCGATATATTAGACGACTATATTCGGAGTTCGGAAAGGTTCCGAGTCATTCGGGTATTTTTCGGAGTACCGGAGAGTTACGGGAATTCGTCGGGGAGTATATGGGCCTTATTGGGCCATACGGGAATAGAGGAGAGAGGCTGAAAGGAAGGAGGCGCGCAGCCCCCCTCTGGTCCGAATTGGACAAGGGGTGCGGCCCTCCTTTCCTTCCTCCTCTCCCCCTCTTTCCCCCTTCTCCTACTCCAACAAGGAAGGAGGGAGTCCTACTCCCGGTGGGAGTAGGACTCCCCTTGGCGCGCCCCTACTAGGCCGGCCGCCCCCTCCCCCTTGCTCCTTTATATACGGGGGCAGGGGAGCACCTCTAGACAACAACAATTGATCCCTTGGATCTCTTAGCCGTGTGCGGTGCCCCCCTCCACCATAATCCACCTCGATAATATCGTAGCGGTGCTTAGGCGAAGCCCTGCGTCGGTAGTACATCAAGATTGTCACCACGCCGTCGTGCTGACGGAACTCTCCCTCGACACTCGGCTGGATCGGAGTTCGAGGGACGTCATCGAGCTGAACGTGTGCTAGAACTCGGAGGTGCCGTAGTTTCGGTGCTTGATCGGTCGGGCCGTGAAGACGTACGACTACATCAACCGCGTTGTTCTAACGCTTCCGCTTTCGGTCTACGAGGGTACGTGGACACACTCTCCCCTCTCGTTGCTATGCATCACCATGATCTTGCGTGTGCGTAGGAATTTTTTTTGAAATTACTGCGTTCCCCAACGGTGGCATCTGAGCCTAGGTTTTATGCGTTGATGTTATATGGACGAGTAGAACACAAGTGAGTTGTGGGCGATACAAGTCATACTGCTTACCAGCATGTCATACTTTGGTTCGGCGGTATTGGGAGATGAAGCGGCCCGGACCGACATTACGCGTACGCTTACGCAAGACTGGTTTCACCGTTACAAGCACTCGTGCTTAAAGGTGGCTGGCGGGTGTCTGTCTCTCTCACTTTAGCTGAATCGAGTGTGGCTACACCCGGTCCTTGCGAAGGTTAAAACAGCACCAACTTGACAAACTATCATTATGGTTTTTATGCGTAGGTAAGAACGGTTCTTGCTAAAGCCCGTAGCAGCCACGTAAAATTTGCAACAACAAAGTAGAGGACGTCTAACTTGTTTCTGCAGGGCATGTTGTGATGTGATATGGTCAATACATGATGCTATATTTTATTGTATGAGATGATCATGTTTTGTAACCGAAGTTATCGGCAACTGGCAGGAGCCATATGGTTGTCGCTTTATTGTATGAAATGCAAACGCCCTGTAATTGCTTTACTTTATCACTAAGCGGTAGCGATAGTCGTAGAAGCAATAGATGGCGTAACGACAACGATGCTACGATGGAGATCAAGGTGTCGCGCCGGTGACGATGGTGATCACGACGGTGCTTCGAAGATGGAGATCACAAGCACAAGATGATGGCCATATCATATCACTTATATTGATTGCATGTGATGTTTATCCTTTATGCATCTTATCTTGCTTTGATTGACGGTAGCATTTTAAGATGATCTCTCACTAATAATCAAGAAGTGTTCTCCCTGAGTATGCACCGTTGCGAAAGTTCTTCGTGGTGAGACACCACGTGATGATCGGGTGTGATAGGCTCTACGTTCAAATACAACGGGTGCAAAACAGTTGCACACGCGGAATACTCAGGTCATACTTGACGAGCCTAGCATATACAGATATGGCCTCGGAACACGGAGACTGAAAGGTCGAGCGTGAATCATATAGTAGATATGATCAACATAGTGATGTTCACCATTGAAACTACTGCATCTCACGTGATGATCGGACATGGTTTAGTTGATTTGGATCACGTGATCACTTAGATGACTAGAGAGATGTCTATCTAAGTGGGAGTTCTTTAGTAATATGATTAATTGAACTTAAATTTATCATGTACTTAGTCCTGGTAGTATTTTGCAAATTATGTGTAGATCAATAGCTTGCGTCGTTGCTTTCATATGTTTATTTTGATATGTTCCTAGAGAAAATTGTGTTGAAAGATGTTAGTAGCAATGATGCAGATTGGATCCGTGATCTGAGGTTTATCCTCATTGATGCACAGAAGAATTATGTCCTTAATGCACCGCTAGGTGACAGACCTATTGCAGGAGCAGATGCAGACGTTATGAACATTTGGCTAGCTCAATATGATGACTACTTGATAGTTTAGTGCACCATGCTTAACGGCTTAGAATCGGGACTTCAAAGACGTTTTGAACATCATGGACCATATGAGATGTTCCAGGAGTTGAAGTTACTATTTCAAGCAAATACCCGAGTTGAGAGATATGAAGTCTCCAACAAGTTCTATAGCTAAAAGATGGAGGAGAATCGCTCAACTAGTGAGCATGTGCTCAGATTGTCTGGGTACTACAATCGCTTGAATCAAGTGGGAGTTAATCTTCCAGAGAAGATAGTGATTGACAGAATTCTCTAGTCACCACCACAAAGTTAGTAGAACTTCGTGATGAACTATAATGCAAGGGATGACGAAAACGATTCCCGAGCTCTTCGTGATGCTGAAATCGACGAAGGTAGAAATCAAAAAAAGAGCATCAAGTGTTGATGATTGACAAGACCACTAGTTTCAAGAAAAGGGCAGAGGGAAAGAAAGGGAACTTCAAGCAGAATGGCAAGCAAGTTGTCACTCCCGTGAAGAAGCCCAAAGCTGGACCAAAGCCTGAAACTGAGTGATTATACTGCAAAGGAAATGGTCACTAGAAGCAGAAATGCCTTGAATATTTGGTGGATAAGAAGGATGGCAAAGTGAACAAGGGTATATTTGATATACAGGTTATTGAAGTGTGCCTTACTAGTGTTTATAGTAGCCCCTGAGTATTTGATACTTGTTCAGGTTGCTAAGATTAGTAACTCGAAACAGGAGTTATAGAATAAACAGAGGCTAGTTGAGGGTGAAGTGATGATGTGTGTTGGAAGTGGTTCCAAGATTGATATGATCATCATCACACACTCCCTATACTTTAGGGATTAGTGTTAAACCTAAATAAATGTTATTTGGCGTTTGCGTTGAGCATGAATATGATTTGATCATGTTTATTGCAATACGGTTATTCATTTAAAGTCAGAGAATAATTGTTGTTCTGTTTACATGAATAAAACCTTCAGTGGTCATACACCCAATGAAAATAGTTTGTTGGATCTCGATCATAGTGATACACATATTCATAATGTTGAAGCCAAAAGATGCAAAGTTAATAATGATAGTGCAACTTATTTGTGGCACTGCCGTTTGGGTCATATCGGTGTAAAGCGCATGAAGAAACTCCATAAAGATGGATTTTCGGAATCACTTGGTTATGAATCATTTGATGCTTGCGAACCGTGCCTTTTGGGCAAGATGACTAAAACTCCGTTCTCCGGAACAATGGAACAAGCTACTGACTTATTGGAAATAATACATACCGATGTATGCGATCCAATGAGTGTTGATGCTCGTGGCAAGTATCGTTATTTTCTGACCTTCACAAGATGATTTGAGCAGATATGGGTATATCTACTTGATGAAACATAAGTCTGAAATAGTTGAAAGGTTCAAAGAATTTCAGAGTGAAGTGGAAAAATCATCATAACAAGAAAATAAAGTTTCTGCGATCTGATCGCAGAGACAAATATTTGAGTTACGAGTTTGGTCTTCAATTAAAACAATGTGGAATAGTTTCACAGCTCACGCCACCTGGAACACCACAATGTTATGGTGTGCCCGAACGTCGTAATCGTACTTTACTAGATATGGTGCGATCTATGATGTCTCTTATCAGTTTACCACTATCGTTTTGGGGTTATGCATTAGAGACAGTTACATTCACTTTAAATAGGGCACCATCTAAATCCGTTGAGACGACACCGTATGAACTATGGTTTAGCAGTAAACCTAAGCTGTCGTTTCTTAAAGTTTGGAGTTGCGATGCTTATATGAAAAAGGTTTTCAACCTGATAAGCTCGAACCCAAATCGGAGAAGTGCGTCTTCATAGAATACCCAAAGGTAACTATTGGGTACACCTTCTATCACAGATCCGAAGGCAAGTTATTCGTTGCTAAAATGGATCCTTTCTAGAGAAGAAGTTTCTCTCGAAAGAAGTGAGTGGGAGGAAAGTAGAACTTGATGAGGTAACTGTACCTTCTCTCGAATTGGAAAATAGTTCATCACTGAAATCAGTTCCAGTGATTCCTACACCAATTAGTGAGGAAGTCAATGATGATGATCATCAAACTTTAGATCAAGTTGCTACCAAACCTCGTAGGTCTTCCAGAGTAAGATCCGCACCAGAGTGGTACGGTAATCCTATTCTAGAAGTCATGTTACTAGATCATGATGAACCTACGAACTATGAGGAAGCGATGATGAGCCCAGATTCCGATCCATGTATGAGAACAAAGTGTGGACTTTGGTGGACTTGCCCGATGATCGGCAAGCCATAGAAAATAAATGGATCTTCAAGAGGAAGACGGACGTTGATAGTAGTGTTACTATCTACAAAGCTAGACTTGTCAAAAAAGGTTTTTGACAAAGTTCAAGATGTTGAATACAATGAGATTTTCTCACTCGTATCGATGCTTAAAAGTCTGTCCGAATCATGTTAGCAATTGCCACATTTTATGAAATTTGGCAAATGGATGTCAAAACTACATTCCTTAATGGATTTATTAAAGAAGAGTTGTATATGATACAACCATAAGGTTTTGTCAATCCTAAAGATGCTAACAAATTGTGCAAGCTCCAGCGATCCATCTACGGACTAGTGCAAGCATCTCAGAGTTGGAATATACGCTTTGATAAGTTGATCAAAGCATATAGTTTTAATACAGACTTACGGTGAAGCCTGTATTTACAAGAAAGTGAGTGGGAGCACTACAACATTTCTGATAAGTATATGTGAATGACATATTGTTGATCGGAAATAATGTAGAATTATTCTGCAAAGCATGAAAGGATACTTGAACAAGAGTTTTTCAAAGCAAGACCTCGGTGAAGCTACTTACATATTGAGCATCAAGATCTATTGAGATAGATCAAGACGCTTGATAAGTTTTTCAATAAGTACATACCTTGTCAAGATTTTGAAGTAGTTCAAAATGAAACAGTAAAAGAAAAAGTTCTTGCCTGTGTTGCAAAGGTGTGAAATTGAGTAAGACTCAAATCCTGACCACGGCAGAAAATAGAAAAGAGAATGAAAGTCATTCCCTATGCATCAGTCATAGGTTCTATAAAAGTATGCCATGCTATGGACCAGACCTATTGTATACTCTGCTCTGAGTTTTGCAAGGGAGTACAATTTTAATCTAAGAGTAGATCACTGGACATTGGTCAAGAATATCCTTAGTGAGGACTAAGAAAATATTTCTTGATAATGGAAGTGATAAAAGAGCTCATCGTAAAAGTTACAACGATGCAAGCTTTTACACCAGTCCAGATGACTCTAAGTCTCAATCTGGATACATATTAAAAGTGGGAGAAATTAGCTAGAGTAGCTCCGTGCAGAGCATTGTGGACATAGACTATTTGCGAAATACATACGGCTCTGAATATGACAGACCCGTTGACTAAGCTTCTCTCACGAGCAAAACATGATCATACCTTAGTACTCTTTTGGGTGTTAATCACATAGCGATGTGAACTAGATTATTGACTCTAGTAAACCCTTTGGGTGTTGATCACATGATGATGTGAACTATGGGTATTGATCACATGCAGATGTGAATATTGGTGTTAAATCACATAGCGATGTGAACTAGATTATTGACTCTAGTGCAAGTGGGAGACTGAAGGAAATATGCCCTAGAGGCAATAATAAAGTTATTATTTATTTCCTTATTTCATGATAAATGTTTATTATTCATGCTAGAATTGTATTAACCGGAAACATGATACATGTGTGAATACATAGACAAACATATAGTCACTAGTATGCCTCTACTTGACTAGCTCGTTTATCAAAGATGGTTATGTTTCCTAGCCATGGACAAAAGAGTTGTCATTTGATTAATGGGATCACATCATTAGGAGAATGATGTGATTGACATGACCCATTCCGTTAGCCTAGCACTTGATCATTTAGTATGTTGCTATTGCTTTCTTCATGACTTATACATGTTCCTGTAACTATGAGATTATGCAACTCCCGTTTAACGGAGGAACACTTTGGGTGCTACCAAACGTCACAACGTAACTGGGTGATTATAAAGGAGTACTACAAGTGTCTCCAAAGGTACATGTTGGGTTGGCATATTTCGAGATTAGGTTTTGTCACTCCGATTGTCGGAGAGGTATCTCTGGGCCCTCTCGGTAATGCACATCACTATAAGCCTTGCAAGCAATGTGACTAATGAGTTAGTTATGGAATGATGCATTACGTAACGAGTAAAGAGACTTGCCGGTAACGAGATTGAACTAGGTATTGGATACGACGATCAAATCTCGGGCAAGTAACATACCGATGACAAAGGGAACAACGTATGTTGTTATGCGGTTTGACCGATAAAGATCTTTGTAGAATATGTAGGAGCCAATATGGGCATCCAGGTTCCACTATTGGTTATTGACCGAGAATAGTTCTAGGTCATGTCTACATAGTTCTCGAACCCGTAGGGTCCGCACGCTTAAGGTTTCGATGACAGTTTTATTATGAGTTTCTGAGTTTTGATGTACCGAAGGAGTTCGGAGTCCCGGATGAGATCGGGGACATGACGAGGAGTCTCAAAATGGTCGAGAAGTAAAGATCGATATATTGGACGACTATATTCGGAGTTCGGAAAGGTTCCGAGTCATTCGGGTATTTTTCGGAGTACCGGAGAGTTACGGGAATTCGTCGGGGAGTATATGTGCCTTATTGGGCCATACGGGAATAGAGGAGAGAGGCCGAAAGGAAGGAGGCGCGCAGCCCCCCTCTGGTCCGAATTGGACAAGGGGTGCGGCCCTCCTTTCCTTCCTCCTCTCCCCCTCTTTCCCCCTTCTCCTACTCCAACAAGGAAGGAGGGAGTACTACTCCCGGTGGGAGTAGGACTCCCCTTGGCGCGCCCCTACTAGGCCGGCCGCCCCCTCTCCCTTGCTCCTTTATATACAGGGGCAGGGGGCACCTCTAGACAACAACAATTGATCCCTTGGATCTCTTAGCCGTGTGCGGTGCCCCCCTCCACCATAATCCACCTCGATAATATCGTAGAGGTGCTTAGGCGAAGCCCTGCGTCGGTAGTACATCAAGATCGTCACCACGCCGTCGTGCTGACGGAACTCTCCCTCGACACTCGGCTGGATCGGAGTTCGAGGGACGTCATCGAGCTGAACGTGTGCTAGAACTCGGAGGTGCCGTAGTTTCGGTGCTTGATCGGTCGGGCCGTGAAGACGTACGACTACATCAACCGCGTTGTTCTAACGCTTCCACTTTCGGTCTACGAGGGTACGTGGACACACTCTCCCCTCTCGTTTCTATGCATCACCATGATCTTGCGTGTGCGTAGGAAATTTTTTGAAATTACTGCGTTCCCCAACAGTTCATCTCATGCATCCGAGCATTTTCCTTGTTTTCCGTTTCGCGATCCGGCACTCCTATGTCCTCCGGCGTCCCCCTTTTGTCTCTCGTTGTGAGCGGGTATTAAACGTTCTCGGAATGGACCAAGTCTTGCCAAGCCGCCTTGGTATAGCACCGGTAGACTGCCTGTCAAGTTTCGTGCCATTTGGAGTCCGTTTGATACTCCAACGGTTAACCGCGTAGCCCAAAACCCCCCTTTCTCTTTGCAGCCCAACACCCTACCAAAGTGGCCCAAAACCCAGCAAACTCCCCTCCATGCTCTCGGTCGTTCGATCACGATCGTGTGGGCGAAAACCGTGCCTCATTTGGACTCCCCTAGCTCCCTATGCCTATATAAACACCTCCCCCCTCCGAAATTCGCGGTGCAACCCTAGCCCCGCTTCCCTTGCGCGCCGGACATGTCCAGCCCCGCCGGACATGTCCAGCCTCCACGTCGCTCCAACGAATCGGAGGACGCCACATCATCCCCGCCGCCGCCCTCGTCCAATCGGGACGCGCCACGTCGCCCTCGCGCCCGCTCTCTCTCTCCTCCGCCGCCCACGGCCCGCCAGGCCCTTGTGAAGCCCGCCCGAGCCCATCTGGGGCCCGGGTCGGACCCTGTGCATCGCCGCCTCGCCCGTTCGCCGCCGCCGACCACCGCCATCACCGGAGGACTCGCCGCCAGCCGCCTCCAGCGCCGACCCCGCCACCGTTCCGGCGCGGCCCGGTCACCGCACCTCCCGTCGCCTCTGCTGCACCCCGCATCAGGCCCCCGTCTCCACCGCGCTCCCGTGCCGGCGCGCCGCCCCTCCGGCACCGGCCCCGCCGCGCCTCCGTTCGCCGCTGCCTAGCTCACCGTCCGGCCCCGCCTTAGACCAGATCCGGGCAGGAGCGCCCGGATCCGTCCATCTCCCTCGCCGCCGGCCCACTCGTCGCCGGAGCCGGCAGCCGCCGCCGCCGCCGCCATGGCACAGCTCGGGGTCGAGCGCCCCGCTCGCCTCCATCGTGTCCGCGTGGGCCACCTCGCATGGGCCTGCGGGCCAGATCCCTACCGGCCTTCCCTAGGCCCAGTTGGGTAGGCCCAGCCCCGCCTCCCTTCGGCCCAAGGCCTCGCAGGAGCGAGCCCACCAGATTCCCCGCCCAGTGCACGTTATAGCTATCCTGCGCTCACTCCGTTTTTTCTGTAAAATGACCAAGTCCCAAAGATATTTTTGACATTATCATGCCATGTTCATCGCATCGTATCTCTGCATCCGTAGCTCCATTTTGTACGTGTAACATGTCAAATTGTTTGCCTCGACGAGTACTTCATTTCATTCCATTGCATCGTTTTCATTTGAGCTCATCTTGATGCGTGAATCATCATTGCAAGAGTGCATGTTGCTGTTAATCCGCTGAAACTGTTATAACATGCTCATTTGTCATTTTTGCCATGTTTGATGTGTGCATCCTATGAGGTTGTTGTCTACATGTGTTTTGACCTATGCCATGCCATCTTTACAGGAGTGTACGCCATGTATTTTTGTGATCAATGTGGTGACTAGCACAAGCTTGTAAACTAGGCCTCGTGATGTTGCTGATTTCAGTCCCTGTTCTGCTGTTATTTTTATGCCATGTAAACTTGATGCTACAGAGAGATCCATGCTTATTTTGAGATACTTCAGTAAGGATGTTTTGTACATATGGTTATGAGCTATCCATCCATTCCCCTTGTTGCATTTATAGCTTGCTGTAGATTGTTCATATCTTGCTCCAAAGTTGCTAAATGATGTTGCTGTCAGCCTGTTAACATGAAGTTCAGTTTTGCCATGTGATTTCCTAGTGATCCATGCACCCTATGAACTTGCTCTTTCCATGCTTAGCTTCATAAACATGTATTATTACTGTTGTTTGCCTTGCCATGCCATGTATTGCTCTGTGGTGAGTGGTTCAAGCTCACCAACATGCCTACTTATTGTTGTTCCTGCCATGTTTGAATCTGTCATATAACTTGCCATGTTTACATGGGTGCCATCATGTTTTCTGTGTCCTTTTTGGCTCATGGTCTTTTTGGCTCATGGTCAGTAAGGGACTTTTGTTCTATGCAATTAGTAGATTCATGCCATGCCTTTGTTTGCCATGATAAGTTTCTGTAACATGTTGTTTCATAGCTCTAAACATTGAAACCTGATGTTATTTCTGCTAATGACTGAAACTGTTATTATTTGCAATCTTGCCATGTGTGTTTGAGCATGTTCTAGTGATTTCTAGAGATAGCTCAGTGTTCATGTTTTGTTATGCTTTATCTGTACATCATGACCATGCCTTTTGTTTTCATATTGAGGTGCTGTAGCATACTGTTTTGATGCTTGCAATATGCCTAGTTGCTGTTTTGGACAGATTGTTGTTATGACTTGTATAGTGCGTAGGTGTTGCACCGTTGCTCCGTTTTGAGTGTGCTTTATATGAAACTTGCTTAGAATTGCATGTAGTTTCATATTATCATGTTGCATCCATGTTTTGAGGTGTTTGCTTGATGTTTGGATGCATTTTGCATCAATGCCATGTTTAGCTTGTTTTGCCCATATCTTCTAGGCCGTAGCTCCGAATCTAATGAACTTTATATGTAACTTGACTAGAATCTCGTGTAGATCATCTTGGTGCATCTTAAATTGCTGTTTAACAACTTGAACATAAGGTTTATTCAGATCTGGACCAATTTCGAAATTTGCATAAGAGGACTTACCGGAATTGTTATATGTTGTTTCCGGCCTCATTTAAACTTGCCTTGATGTGTTGCTCTTGTTTGCATCATCTCTTGCCATGAGTAGTTTCATCTAGCTTTGTCATGCATCATGCTCGTTGTGCATCATGCCTTGTTCATGTGTGGTGTGTTTACCATGTTGTGTGCTTCTCTCGATAGTTCCTGTTTCGTTGCGATCGTGAGGATTCGTTCGTCTACGCTTGGTTCGTCTTCGTGGCTCCATCTTCTTCATGGACTCGTTCTTCTTCCTAGCGGGATTTCAGGCAAGATGACCGCTACCCTGGATCTCACTACTATCATTGCTATGCTAGTTGCTTCATTCTATCGCTATGCTGCGTTACCTATCATTTGCTCTTCAAGCCTCCCAAATTGCCATGAACCTCTAACCTTTGACACCCTTCCTAGCAAACCGTTGCTTGGCTATGTTACCGCTTTGCTCAGCCCCTCTTATAGCGTTGCTAGTTGCAGGTGAAGTTGAAGATTGCTCCATGGTGGACAGGATTTTGTTGGGATATCACAATATCTCTTATATTATTAATGCATCTATATATTTGGTAAAGGGTGGAAGACTCGACCTTATGCCTGGTGTTTTGTTCCACTCTTGCTGCCCTAGTTTCCGTCATACCGGTGTTATGTTCCCGGATTTTGCGTTCCTTACGTGGTTGGGTGATTAATGGGACCCCCTTGACAGTTCGCTTTGAATAAAACTCCTCCAGCAAGGCCCAACCTTGGTTTTACCATTTGCCTCACCACCACCTACTTTTCCCTTGGGAGTCGCTCTCTCGAGGGTCATCTTTATTTTAGCCCCCCTGGGCCAGTGCTTGTCTAAGTGTTGGTCCGAACCGAGCAACCTGCGGGGCCACCTCGGGGCAACTTGAGGGTTGGTTTTACTCGTAGCTTGACTTATCCGGTGTTGCCCTGAGAACGAGATATGCGCAGCTCCTATCGGGATTGTCGGCGCATCGGGCGGCTTTGCTGGTCTTGTTTTACCATTGTCGAAATGTCTTGTAAACCGGGATTCTAAGTCTGATCGGGTCTTCCTGGGAGAAGGTTTATCCTTCGTTGATCGCGAGAGCTTATCATGGGCTAAGTTGGGACACCCCTGCAGGGTATAATCTCTCGAAAGCCGTGCCTGCGGTTATAGGCAGATGGGAATTTGTTAATGTCCGGTTGTAGACAACTTGACACCTGATCCGAATTAAAACGCATCAACTGTGTGTGTAGCCGTGATGGTCTCTTCTCGGCAGAGTCCGGGAAGTGAACACGGTTTCTGGGTTATGTTTGATGTAAGTAGGAGTTCAGGATCACCTCTTGATCATTGCTAGTTGACGACCGTTCCTTTTGCTCTCTTCTCGCTCTTATTTACGTATGTTAGCCACCATATATGCTTAGTCGCTGCTGCAACCTCACCACTTTACCCCTTCCTTTCCCATTAAGCTTTGCTAGTCTTGATACCCATGGTAATGGGATTGCTGAGTCCTCGTGGCTCACAGATTACTACAATAACAGTTGCAGGTACAGGTTATGCGATGATCATGACGCGAGAGTGATGTTTGCTTGTTTTGGAGTTCTTCTTCTGCTTCTTCTTCGATCAGGGGATAGGTTCCAGGTCGGCAGCCTAGGTAGTAGGGTGGATGTCGTTTGAGTTTTTGTTTATGTTTCATCCGTAGTCAGATGGTGATCTTATGTATGATGTGATGTTGTATTCGTGTGGCATTGTATGCCTTATGTATGTATCCCCATCTATTTATGTAATGTTGATGTAATGATATCCACCTTGCAAAAGCGTTTCAATATGCGGGTCTATCCTTGGTGGGACCTTCGAGTTCCTTTTGGATAGGGTCACATATTGGGCATGACAAAAGGCTCGTCGCAACCGCACGAAGTTTGAAGAAGCAGAAACGGAAGCTCAACACAGTGAAAGACGTACTCAGAATGAGGTGGAGTAAAGTACTCAAAACCGCAGACAAATACGGCAATAGTTACCAAGCAAAGAGCTACCCGAAGCGCAAGCTGCTGCCCGAATTCAACGAGGAGGCCGTAGAGCCACTACAATCAAAAAACAAAGAGGCCGCCTGGCCGGATAGACGACCAGATGATAGGCCAAGAGCGGCAAGCGGCACCGCACACAAGCCAGCACATGACACACATAAAGATGCTCGCCAAAAGGATGGCCCGGTCAGGTCCATTTACGGGCCAAAAAAGAGGGCCCTAGGAAGCAACACAACACGCCGAGTGCTCGCAGGTAACGGCACACCTAAATACGGGGGCGCCGCACACCCACTATGTTTCACCGGTGAGGTGCTGGATCATGAATTTCCAGCGGGATTCAAGCCCGTAAATATAGAAGCATACGACGGAACCACAGACCCTGGAGTCTGGATTGAGGATTACATCCTACACATACATATGGCTAGAGGAGACGATCTCCACGCCATAAAATATCTACCCCTCAAGCTCAAAGGGCCAGCTCAGCATTGGCTTAAAAGCCTCCCAGAAAATACCATTGGAAGTTGGGAAGAGCTCGAGGACGCGTTTAGAGCAAATTTTCAGGGGACTTATGTCCGCCCTCCGGATGCAGACGATTTAAGTCACATAACTCAACAGCCCGGAGAGTCAGCGCGCCAATTCTGGAACAGGTTCCTCACTAAAAAGAACCAAATAGTCGACTGTCCGAACGCCGAAGCCCTAGCAGCTTTTAAACATAATGTTCGAGACGAATGGCTCGCCAGACACCTCGGCCAGGAAAAGCCAAGAACAATGGCCGCGCTAACGAGCCTCATGACCCGCTTTTGCGCGGGAGAAGATAGCTGGCTGGCAAGATGCAGCACGAGCGTCCCAAGTACATCCGAGGTCAGAGATGGAAATAGGAAATCGTGACACAGAAAAGATCAGCGCCGGAATAAAGAAAATGGCCCAAAGAACACGGCGGTCAACGCCGGATTCAAAAGCTCTCGGTCGAACAACAAAACACTGCCTCCCAAGGAGAACAGTGATGAGCTATCCAACCTAAACAAAATTTTGGATCAAATATGTCAAATCCACAGTACCCTCGGGAAACCTGCAAACCACACCCACCGAGATTGTTGGGTCTTCAAGAAGTCCGGCCGACTCAACGCCGAACACAAGGGGCTCGACACACCAAGCGGAGACGATGACGAATCCCAAAAGCAACAGACCGGAGTACAGAAGACTTTCCCACTAGAGGTTAAAACAGTGAACTCACTTCATGTGATAAATTGTGCGGAAGCGATATAAACCTGTTATACCAGGATACCATCCGCAGAATGGGGATAGACCCTACCAAAATCCGCCATAGCAACACTTCCTTAAAGGACGTAACGCCAGGCCCATATGCCAAGTGTACATGCCCTGTACCACCAAAAGTTGTGTTTGGTTCACCCGACAATTTCCGTGGCGAAAAGCTAACCTTCCATATCGCCCCATTCAAAAGTGGCCATCAAGCACTACTGGGATGCGAGGCTTTCGCCCGCTTTAACGCAAAACCGCATTACGCGTCTCTTACACTCAAAACGCTCGGTCCACGAGGCATAATCTTATCAAAAGGAAACTCCAAGTGTCCCTTGACCACGAAAAACGTGAGGCTGCCTTAACAGCCACACATCAACCCAACCCTTTTGATCAAAGCCCCTAAAAACAGGTCATTTAGACCTCGGACACGGTTAGATGAGTCCAGCTTAGATAAACAAGGGGCTTCCTAGCCGCATACAAGGGGCTGCACGTATAAAAAATGAGAACCATAAAGCTTAGTTTTATCCATCTCCCAAATTATACCCTGTTTTAAATACATTTTTTGCACGATATTTTTCCCAAACTAAGTTCTTCTCTTTTACAGATGAACCACGTGCTACACCCGTCCAGGATACAGCATAAGGGAGACACAGGCGCAGACGTGCAGCAGGGACCCGTTGCAAGGATTCTTTTCAGATTAAGACCCTGCGTAAACCTTTCTTACTGTCTCTTGTTGATACTCATCCCCCGGTTCCCCACAATAACCGAGGAGGAGGCTGGCATTTTGGCATCGGCCGCGTCAGAAGTTCCCGCTTGCACCTGGACAATAGGGGCTTAGGGCATTGTTCTGCCCATTATCATAAAGTCCGAATACCTTAGGGAGTGTTCGGCGTCTTGAGTTAGGCCTTATATGCATCAGCTCCGAATCATGTCTTTGGTCAAATGTTGGGTTTGCCCGGATCCTGTGTTTTGCTGCCTTACGTTCCGCATCGTCGGCTAATGCGGCACCAGGAGAACTACTGCGATTGTGCCCCGGTTCGGCCGGGCGAGCACCTTAGTAGAGAAAGTCGAAAACTGACTGTCATGATATAGCAAGAGACTGGTCAACCACTCGATCGACTATCGGAATGTTTAGAATTCCTGCGCTTTAACAAAGGGCCGCTTCCCGGTCAGGCACACACGTGCCCCCAAGTTCGGAGATCGCGGTGCCTCTAGGGGCTATATCGTAGCCCCACCATCGAGCTCCTATGGCTAAGTGAAAGTGATAAAGCATTATAGTCTGGTTGCCTAGTTTGCTATGCTATCACCTCCTTCAAAGGACCAAGACGTTGGATTAAGTGTGAAAATGCGCCTTTTTTTGCAAACACCCCCGCACTATGTGCGTGGGGGCTGAAGCCAAAGACTGCCATCTTTTAGGTTACAAATATATGTAGATAAACGGCTGCACAGGGGATATTTCAATACTTGAACGCACAAGTATAAAAAGTCGATGCATTATACATATGATCTCACAAATCATACACGTCATTTGAACATGACATTTTTCAAGCACTGCGACTCTATTACACGAGCGCCCTGCAGGACTTCCTCAAAATAGTGCTCGGTGGGTAATCGGCTCTCGTCCGAATCCCGGGATGCAACGTCGGTGGCATTCATCTCCGCCCAGTATGTCTTAACACGGGCAAGAGCCATCCGTGCACCCTCTATGCAGGCCGACCGTTTCATCGCCTTGATATGCGGTACCGCCCCAAGGAATTGCTGCAGTAAACCAAAGTAACTCTTCGGCTTGGGCCTTTCCGGCCACAGATGAGCGACCACATCCGTCATGGCTAGTCCGGATAATCTATTCAGCTCAGCCCACTCAGCTAACTGATCGGTCAATGGCAGTGGACGCTCCGGACTTTGGAATTGAGACCAAAACAACTCTTCCATTTCATGATCCTTCTGACTTTGGAAGTGCCGAACCGCGTCCGCCGCACTCGCCGCCAAATCCAGACAAGGATTCTCCGCACTCCACAGCTGGCCCAACTGAGCATACTTCGGATCCGTGAATTTCCTACGCAACAGAAAGGGCTTTCCGGCCACAACATCTCCGGCCTGACGCAGCTCCTCCTTTATAGCCCGCATTGCAGAACGGGCATCCTTGGCTACGGCGGTGGCCTTCTTCAGGCCCTCTTGCTCCGCTTGGCGTTCTCTCTCAAGAACCTCATAACGGTCGGTAGCATCTTTTAATTTCACGGCCATTACGGCCATTTCTTCCCTGCTTCGGCAGTGAGCAGCCTTCTCGGCTTTTAGCTCCTCCGCTGCCTTCAAGGCAGCCGCGTCACTCTTTCTGGCTTGGTCCTTGGCCCGAGCAAGCTCCGCCCGAAGGTCTTCCACAGAAGCGGTGCCATCTACATCAAGCATACATGTTGTAAGGAGTGGGCATCAGCTCCCTTACCAGGTGACCACAAAGAAGCAACCTACCTTGTGACTCGTCAAGTCGTTTATTGACTAGCGCGATGTCCGCATCCGCAACATCGAGTTGCCGCTTTAGTTCGGCAACTCCATCAGTCCGGCGGGCCACCGGACTATCAGCCACCTGCATAGGAAAGGCGAGAATTAATACCTGAGATTATGATCCTCGGCACGCTGTCGCTTTCGACAACATACTGAGCCTCAGGGGCTACTATCTACACAGGGTGCACTTTATGTGTAAAAACTGTCAAAAGGAACATCATTTTTACGTACCTCAAACCCCGCCAGCAAACTTCTGACGGCATCATGCAACCCGCCCTCGGCGGATGAAATTCTTTCAATCACCGTACTCATCAATGTACGGTGACCTTCTGAGATAGGCGCCCTCTCAAGCAAATCCTTCAGCTCCCCCGGCTGTACACCAGTTGGTGCCGAACTCTCCGGTCCCGCCGGACTTGGGGAGACCCTCCGCGACGATACTTTAGGGTCGCCCGCCCCGCTTGATGGCGCGGCAGATGGAGGCGTCTCGCTCTCCATCATCTCCGGACGAAGGTCCCCCAAAGACGAGCTCTCCTGAGAAGGACGGAGATCCGAACTACAAGATGAAAACTTCGGTTATCCTCAGAAGCAAAAATAGGGATGTCTCTTATTACAAAACTCCCCTTTTTCTACTTACGGCTCGCTGGAGGGCTGATTCCTTAGGGGAGATAGTGCGGCCAGGGTTCCCCCTGGTGTAGGACCCTCGGGTGAAGATTTCTTCCCCCGCTTTAAGGCCTTAGCCTCCGGATCTTCGGAAGCGGTCCTCTTCTCCCCCTGGAAGGAGGGATTCTTGATCCCCCCCTTTCTCGAAAGCCTCCTTAACAAAGGCGGTAGTTTCCCTGTTTTCCCCTTCGCCCTCCTCTGGAGGTGCAACCTCCAGCATCTTGACCAGCACCGAATCTGGCGCGGTCTCCGGGAGGGGGGGGGGGGGCGGACACCGTATTAGTTTTGCTTGCGCTATCCACTCCTGTTCAAAGGACGACTGGTTAAAAGGCAAGTCCAAGAATATGCGGACAAACGGTATGTCCAGGCACAGGGCTACTTACCTGAGCATCCAGGCAATTGCAGCTTAGGCCGGCATCCTCGGTCAATTCCGGACACACTTCTTGTGATCCGAAGAACAATTTGTACATCTCCACGGGTGTCGTACCCATGAAGTGTTGGAGAACTCGTGGCCCCTCTGGATTGAATTCCCACAGGCGGAGGGGGTGGCGTTTGCAGGGCAGAAGACGCCGAACCAGCATAACCTGCATCACTACGACCAGATTGATCTCCCTCTCTTGGAGGTATCGAATCCGGCCCTGCAATAGGGGTACGTCCTTGGACGGCCCCCAGTTAAGCCCTTTGTTGACCCATGAAATCAGCCGATGTGGAGGTCCCGAGCGAAAGACGGGTGGCGGCCTCTGCCTGCTGCCCCTGGGAGCGGTGATATAGAACCACTCCTGTTGCCACAGACCGAATTCCTCCTGGAAAGAGCCTTCGGGCCATGGAGCATCGGCCCTCTTGCTTATAACCGCCCCGCCGCACTCTGCCTGACGCCCCCCAATCATCTTCGGCTCCATGTTGAAGGTTTTGAGCCATAAACCAAAGTGAGGGGTAGTGCGGAGGAAGGCCTCGCAGACGACAATGAATGATGAGATGTGGAGGATGGACTCCGGAGCCAAATCGTGGAATTCCAACCCATAGTAAAACATGAGCCCCCTCACGAAGGGATCCATCGGGAAGCCCAAACCCCTACGGAGGTGAGATACGAACACGACGCTCTCGCCAGGCTCAGGATTAGGGATGACTTGCCCTTGGGCAGGCAGCCTATGCAAAATCTCGTAGGTTAAGTACCTGGCTTCTCTCAACTTTAGCACGTCCTCCTCCGTGACGGAGGAGGGCATCCACCGGCCCTGCAGGTCGGAGCCGGACATTGTCGAAGTTCCGAAGCGCTCAAATCTGGAGCCCTGAGTGTTGGAGCTCGGGGCAAGGGGCGGATTCTATTGAGGATTGAAGAAAGGAAACGAGCCTTGGTCTCATTATAAAGAGGGAGAATACCAAGAGCCGTCCCCGTAACCATTTGGAACTCGCCTTCGATGGAGGAGGCGTGGCAACGGGCGCGGTGGGGTCACCCACATCCTCATTGATGAGAATCCCGGAATAAGGGGGACACGATCTCTGCTTCGATAAGACGTGCCAAGGAAACCGCTTTGCTAAACACGCTGAGGCGGTATAATAAAAACGATTCAAGTAAAGGCTTGGTAGTGGTGTGACGTCACGCCACGAAATACGTTAGCAGATTGAACTTGTGTAAATATTATTCTCTCTACGGTGGAATGTGGAATTTATTTTGCAGAGCCGGACACTCTCCTGGTGTTCACAGTCTTCTATAAACTATTCGGAGAAGGAACCCGCCTTGCAATGCCGAAGACAATATGCGCGCCGGACTCGTCGTCATTGAAGCCTGGTTCAGGGGCTACTGAGGGAGTCCTGGACTAGGGGGTGTCCGGATATCCGAACTATCATCATCAGCCGGACTCCAAGACTATGAAGATACAAGATTGAAGACTTCGTCCCATGTCCGGATGGGACTTTCCTTGGCGTGGAAGGCAAGCTTGGTGATACGGATATGTAGATCTCCTACCATTGTAACCGACTCTATGTAACCCTAGCCCTCTCCAGTGTCTATATAAACCGGATGGCTTTAGTCCATAGGACAACAACCATTACAACAATCATACCATAGGCTAGCTTCTAGGGTTTAGCCTCCTTGATCTCGTGGTAGATCTACTCTTGTAATACCCACATCATCAATATCAATCAAGCAGGACGTAGGGTTTTACCTCCATCAAGAGGGCCCGAACCTGGGTAAAACATCGTGTCCCTTGTCTCCTGTTACCATCCGCCTAGATGCACAGTTTGGGACCCCCTACCCAAGATCCGCTGGTTTTGGCACCGACAGGCCTCTAGAGGCATCTCGCTCGCCAGGGCATCTGAGCTCAGCGAATCCTCCGATGAGGATTGTCCGGCATGGGACCCCGACGGGCTGCATGAAATATGGAGACAGTTAAAACTACTACATTCAAACAACCCTGGGCGCGTATGCGTGTTCGAATTTCATATACTTATGACTTTTCTAGGGGCTGGGCCCTGGGATCCCACTCCGGGCTGCTATCGGCAGCCGTGGTGGATGCCTCTGGGAGGGAACCTCTCCCCCTCTTTGGCGACTCGGCCTCCAGGGATGAGGAAGCCGTCCTTTTCTTCCCACCTCCTACGGGAGGCTCGTCTTCCTCCGCCTCCTCTTCTTCGTCTTCGGAAGAAGGATGGTCACTGGAGTCTTCAGATTTTGCGTCCGAAGCATCGCGACGACGGAGGCCACTTCGGGTCTTTTTGACCTTCTTAGAGGCCTCTTTCTTTGGCACCTCGTAAGGCGCTGGGACCAGCATCTTCGTCAGAAGAGGTCCGGCCAGTTCCTCCGGCAGCAGGGCAGGACAATGTATCCGCTCCACCTTTTCTATCCATCCCTGGGGTTATGACAAAGCATGATAAAAATGTCTCCCTCAGAACATGCCAGCTGAAGCATGGATGGACAGAGCAAAGCAATAACTTACCAAACTTGCAGAATGGGATAATTGATACCCACGGTCCTCGGCGGAGCCTGGCCACGATTTGCTGGACTTAAAGAGCACCTTCTAGATATCCTTGTGGGAGGAACCATAGAGCTCCCAAATGGTCTGGTGCTCGGCTGGGTCGTATTCCCACAAATTGCAGGCTCGACGCTGACAAGGGGGAACCAGGTGAACTAACATCACCTGGACTACGTCGACGAGTTTGACATCCTTGTCGACCACACTCTAGACGCGCGTCTAGAGCAGTGACATCTCATCGGACGAGGACCGGTTTAGGCCCTTCTCAGGCCAGGACATGAGCCGCAGTGGGGCCCTGGATCTGAACTCAGGAGCCGCAACCCACTTTTTGCCGCGCGGTTCGGTGATATAGAATCACTGCTGCTGCCACTCCTTGACGGAGTCATTGAAGGCGCCCATCGGCCATATAACCTTGGGCATCTTGCTCACCATGGCGCCGTCACACTCTACATGTTTGCCACTCACCACCTTGGGCTTCACATTGAAAATCTTCAGCCACAGGCCGAAGTGAGGCGAAATTTGGAGAAAAGCCTCACACACGACGATGAACGTCGAGATGTTAAGGAAAGAATTGGGGGAAAGATCATGAAAGTCAATCCTGTAATAATTAATGATACCGCGAACGAATGGGTGAAGGGGAAACCTGAGCCTGCGGACAAAATGAGGAAGAAACATGACCCTCTTGTGGGGCTCCGGAGTAGGGACGATCTGTCCCGCCGGCGGAAGACGGTGGTCGATCTTTTTGGCCAGGTACCCGGCCTCTCGGAGCCTCTTGATATCCTTCTCCCGGACGGTAGAGGCCATCCATTTGCCTCCTGCTCCAGATCCGGACATCTTGGGAGAACCTCTCTTTGGTGGAGAAGAAGAGTGCTTGGGCGCTAGGGCTCAAGCAGAGGGGAATGGACTAGCAGAGGGAAAAGGCGTGGGTAGAGAGGAAGAGATCTTATCTATTTATAGGGGTGGTAAAAGCTTTTGCGCCTCCCCACTTGCCTGGTGGAACCCGCTCGTTCTCCACTCGCTGCAATTAGCGGTGCGTTTGGGTTACTCGTACCCGTATTGATGAGAATCCCGTGATAAGGGGACACGATCTCTGCTTTGGCAAGACATGCAGAGGAAACCGCCTCGCGATATGCGCTGAGGCCGGTTGTGGAAAAACGGTTCGAATAATGACTCGACCATAGTATCATGTCGCTTTGTCTAAAATTGTCAGCAGATAACACTTGTGATATATCATGCTCCCTACGGTGGTAAGTGAAGATCATCTTGCAGATCCGGACACAGTCTAAGTGTTCGATAATTACTTTGGAGTATTCGGAGATGGAACCCGCCTTGCAATGCCGAAGACAAAACAGCGCGCCGGACTCATCGTCATTGAAGCCTGGTTCACGGGCTACTGTGGGAGTCCTGGATTAGGGGGTATCTGGACAGACGGACTGTATACTTTGTCCGGACTGTTGGGGCGTGAAGGTACAAGACTCAAGACTCCGTCCCATGTCCGGACGGGACTCTCCTTTGCGTGGAAGACAAGCTTGGCGATCCGGATATTATATTTCCTTCTTTGTAAGCGACTCCATGTAAACCCTAGCCCTCTCCGGTGTCTATATAAACCGGAGAGGTTGGTCCTTAGAGGGACGATCGCAATCATAATCATCATAGGCTAGATTCTAGGGTTTAGCCTCTACGATCTCGTGGTAGATCAACTCTTGTACTACTCATATCATAAATATCAATCAAGAAGGAAGTAGGGTTTTACCTCCATCAAGAGGGCTCGAACCTGGGTAAACATTGTGTCCCTTGCCTCCTATTACCATTAGCCTAAGATGCACAGATCGGGCCCCCCTACCCGAGATCCGCCGGTTTTGACACCGACATTCCCCTCGTCTTTCACGCCACCTCCATTCCCACACCACCGTCTTCACCTGCACCACCGGAAGAGCATCATCATCACCGTTTCCTTGGATGAAGCTGTGGCGTAATTGGCGCCACCAAAGAGTTTGTACACTAATCACTGCAATTTCTTCTTGATTCGATCTCACAGTGCTGCCAGCGCTTGGTCCCGAGCCGACACGGCGCGACTCCATCCATGGCGGCGTCGCCGGCCACTTCCTCCACGGCGTCGCTCCCTCGGCAGTGACGTCCACATTAGTAGGAGCTACTACTGCTTTAGCTCTCGCTTGCGCTGCTACTCTGCTCTTGCTCTCGGTCCCCTGCCTGGTTTGCTCTTGCTATTGCTCTTGCTCGCGCTGCTGCTCTCGCTCTTGCTCTTGCTTGTGATGCTGGTCCGATTTAGCTACACTTTAGTCGACCGAATCGACTTTTGGGTCAGTTGATTTTCATGGGGTGGTGGGGGGGGGGAGGGGGCTCATCAAAGTGAAGGAAGAACCAGCCGCAGCGGGGAAGGGGGCTCGCCGGAGAGGTACCCCACTATCTATCTTAGGGTTCAGGGTGGGGGCGGTGGTCGTAGGCGGTGGCGTGGGGATCGCCGGAGAAAAAGCTCGGCACGGGGGGCCTAGAGGGATGGCCGGGGCGGCGGCGGATCGGCGGTGGGGAGTGTTTTCGAGGTGGGCGGGGCGATGCACCGCCGGCCGCGGGCGGCGGGGGGCTGCTGTTTGGCCGGTGGTGGCTGGTGGCTCAGGGGGTGGAGGTTGAAGATGAACTACAGGCCCTTGATTTCGTATCCAACGGCTGCAAAATCGATTGACCAGAGATGAAAAAGTCAGTCGACTGACGTGTAGCCTCACCTTGCTAGTGCGTTCAGTTTCGACAGTAAAATTCAGTTTCGACAGCAAAATTCAGTTTTGACAGTTAAGTTCAGTTTCGACAGTTAAATTCAGTTTCGACAGTTAACTTCAGAGATGAGCGGCTGATGTATTTTACATCTAGCACTTTATGGTTATGTATTTTACACCATGTATTGGAGATGCTATTAGAATTCCACTCAGGTTAATGTTGTCTCTCTTGTCCTGCTTCAGCCTCGACGTCGTACAACTCACCGGAGCTGCTCCAATGACGAAACCCTCCATCACAGTGGAGCAGTACCTCGGGCTCCATCTCCAGACACCTAAGATCTTATTCCCCTCCTCCGACAGCCAAGTCAGCCGAAGCATCCTCACCGGCCAACCCAATCACGCTGAGATCGACATGGCTTCGCCAAAGAGGTTGTACACTTGTTGCATCTCTTTTTTACTCTACATGTTATATATATTGTCCACTAAGCACACGTAGTAACGTGAAATACGATTATTTTATCCTACTATATGACGAGCAGTGAGGTACCAGGCAACTTAGCTATCCGTGATGGACTCTCTTGAACGCCATCATTATTTATCTCTGCGCGTTTGAGCTGTGCATTTGTCGATGGGCCTCGGAGTTGAGCTAGTAGGGCAGTGGCCTGGGTCCAAAGTAATAGAAGTAGCACAAAAACATTTTTTAGTGTAGGATTTTCCTTGCTCAAGCCTGCCTACTAGAATCGCCAATGCTTGAAAGGAAAAGTGAATGAAAAACATAGGCATTCGAAAGTTTCCTATGGTACTACTTTTCATGAATTTGGTGCAAAGGAATGGAGCAAAGGAAAACTGTAGGATTTGTTCCTTTAGTGTCTCCTTGAAAGAAAAACCGTAGGAATTCTAATTTCCACTTGTCCTCCTTTTCATATTCCTATTCATGAAGCACAAGACTAAGAGATAGTAGCATAATAGCATTATAACCGTACATTTTCTTGTGGTTTGACTTAATCTCACCATGCTTCTTTGCATCCTGTGATCTTCCAATTCTTGTGAATCAAACACCCAGATTGGTAGAAATCTTGTGTTTTTAAATTCTCTGTTTTGTACGTGCATTCCTACTGTCGGTGTCAAAACCGGCGGATCTCGGGTAGGGGGTCCCGAACTGTGCGTCTAGGCGGACGGTAACAGGAGACAAGGGACACGATGTTTTACCTAGGTTCGGGCCCTCTTGATGGAGGTAAAACCCTACGTCCTACTTGATTGATATTGATAATGTGGGTATTACAAGAGTAGATCTACCACGAGATCAAGGAGGCTAAACCCTAGAAGCTAGCCTATGGTATGATTGCTGTAATGGTTGTTGTGTCCTACGGACTAAAGCCATCCGGTTTATATAGACATCGGAGAGGGCTAGGGTTACAGAGAGTCGGTTACAATGGTAGGAGATCTACATATCCGTATCACCAACCTTGCCTTCCACGCCAAGGAAAGTCCCATCCGAACACGGGACGAAGTCTTCAATCTTGTATCTTCATAGTCTTGGAGTCCGGCTGACGATGATAGTCCGGCTGTCCGGACACCCCCTAGTCCAGGACTCCCTCAGTAGCCCCCGAACTAGGCTTCAATGACGATAAGTCCAGCACGTGTGTAGTCTTCGGCGTTGCAAGGAGGGTTCTCCTTTAAGTTCCATGTACCCGCCGAACAGTGTCCGGCTTCCTTATCAATGTTGCGCTTCTTGGCTTCCACGCCCAATAATGGCCTTCTTCCATGCGTCGCACGAATGCGAAAAGCTAGGGTATCTTTTATGTTTTACCCCCTAGCTGCGCAAATAACCTGCCTATGAGAGAGGCAGGAATCCAGATCCAAATCACACCATCTTCCTCCCGCGAGTACTCATCGGAGCGCTTCTTGACCAAAAATCCATTCCATCATGGACCGTTGACGTGGCTCCTCTTCTCGCGCTCCCAGTCCCTCGCCAGGATATTGGAGGAGATGTTCTGTTCCGCACAGCGAGCTGGTGACACTCCAAGCGGAGGGATATCTTCCTCCGGCCTTTATGGTTCCGGTTCGAGCCGGGCTGGCCACCTACAAAGGTGGGAAGCAAGCGGAGGCCACCCCTAGTCCCTCTAAAGGGGAGCGGGTATGCTTCATCCCTTATCTAATAAGGGGGCTTGGATTTCCTGTACATCCGTTCCTCCGCGGGCTCCTGGAGTTCTACGGACTCCAGCTCCATCACCTAACGCCCGCCTCTATTCTGCATATCGCGGGTTTCGTTGCTCTTCGCGAGCTATTCCTGGGCGTCGAGCCCCATTTCACGCTGTGGAAGAGGCTATCTTGCCTCGTACCCCGCTCTTACGAGGGGTCAATATATCAAGTGGGCGGTGCTGAAATATGGCGCATCGCCGGGACCGAATACCTATCCGGAACCCCTAGGAAGGCATCCGAAGACTGTCCTTCAGAATGGTTTTATATAGAAGACGCTCCCTTGCTGGACCCAGTTCGGATCGGCCTCCCTGAGTTTAGCGACGCTCCTCTGAGAAAACGCCCAAGTTGGCGCCTGCGGAGCCCTCAGCTGGAGGAAGACAAGAGCGTCCATTATCTGATGGGCCGGATAAGGTTGCTGGCCCATTCCGGATTGACCATGATCGGAGTCATGGCCACGTGCATTATGCGGGGGGTGCAACTGCTGCAATATAGGGGCCACCCAATGTGGGATTTCAACAGGGAGGACGATGCCACCCGCCATGGCCGTAAGTGGCCGGGATCAGCCGAGGATCTGGTGAAGATTCTGTCCGGCCTGTACAAGGGGGAGAAGG
Organism: Triticum timopheevii; assembly: GCA_963921465.1. Taxonomy (NCBI): domain Eukaryota; kingdom Viridiplantae; phylum Streptophyta; class Magnoliopsida; order Poales; family Poaceae; genus Triticum; species Triticum timopheevii. Next base: position 103,203,385 of record OY997271.1, read on the forward strand.
AGGACTTCCTCCGTACGAGCCCATTGAATGGGTTCTCCATGAATAACCCTCGGAGCTGGGTAAGTGGACGTTTATTCATCCGACCCGTGCTTTCAAAGCCGAGTACCTTACTCTGTGATTTTGACGCAGGAACTCTGCCGGGATGTGGAGGACATTCACAGTCCGGCTCCACAACCCGAGGATCCGGGAAGATCCCTCGATCTGACCTCCGAAGAGGATCCGGATATAAAGGTGGAGCTAATCGACGGGGTGTTCCACCAGCTCAGCATGGACAATGCTCTAGTCGCCATTACGGCCGACTACCCCGGCTTGTCACCGGCTTCGCAGGCACTTACGACCGAATTCCTAACACCATTATTCCATCTTCGCGCATTTCTGACCACCGTATACAACGGTGTCCTGCAGGCGGTGCCTTCAAGGCAGGAAGCCGAACCCGTGGCAGCTGACCAACAAGGGTCAATCCGGCCCAGTCGGCGGAAGAGGAGTGCGGCGCGGATTGAAACGTCGCCGCAAATGTATAGCTCATGGTTCGTTATTTAGAACAACGTTCCTAGGAAGCGTTTGAGTGCTTATAACTTTTGTAGGAGAAAAAGCGCCCGCCGGACTACGGGCCTAGAGGTTGCCAACCCAGCCTCTACCAGCCAAGCTCCAGCGCCTGGTCCGGAGGGGGAGGCGAGCGCAAGGCGCGAGCCGGATACTCCTCCAACGGAGGATGCCGACAGACTGTCTGCCACCAAATCTGAGGTGGAGAGCGCCATGAACCACAGGCGCCGCCGGACTGTTTTTCGTGACGCGTGCTTCTCCCTTGAGGCGTTGAATGCCTTTAATGCGAGGGACGCGCACCTCCGTGCCGCTCAAGATGGTTTGACCAGAGCCACGGAGCAGTATGTAAAAGACATACGGGTAAGAGATTTTAATAGTTGTATATGCCAGTAGCCCCCGAGACTTAAAGTAGTTATATTAACTGATTTAAGGATCATTTGAACTGTAGGATCTTACAAAGAAGAATACCCAACTGTCTCAGGAGCTGCAAGAGTGTAAGGCCCAACTTGAGGCCGCACTTGCTGCCGCAGGAGGAAACATAGGGACCCCTCCTGGTAACACATTATTTAAAAAGATAAGTGGTGTGCGGCCTGCGCGCAAGTCTAATAATGACATTGCAGGTGCTGCCCGACAGGATCCGGACAGGCAAGAACTACTGCGCCAGCTGAAGGCCGGCGAGAGGGTGTTGCATAAGGTGCAGCAAGAAAGGAACAAGCTCCAGGATGCCCATACCCAGCTTGGAGAAGAGCTGAAAGGTGTTCGGGCCGAGCTGTCTGGCTCCGTTAAGGAGAATCAGCGGCTTCGTCGCGGCATCTATAGTAAGTGCTTGAGCGAACTCCTTTGAAAAGAAGAGTTCGGCGAGGAAGTCAATTGACAAAATATGTCTGTAGGTATACTCACAGGTCGCCCTGCGGAGGAGATGCCCGTGTCAACGGGTGATCAACTTCCTGAGCTGTTGCAACTGCTCGAACGAGTTTGGCAGACAATGAGCGGCGTCGTCCAGGCTTTATGGCCAGCCCTCTCCCTATCCGGAGGCCTTGGGGAGCTTGCGGAGAAGCTTCAGGGAGTGCGGCAGCGCTTCCGTTTATGGAAGATTTTAGCCTGCCGCCAAGGTGCCAGGGAGGCCTGGGCTATGGTGAAGACACGGTACAAGAAGGCGGATCCCAACCACATGGCCGAGGTCGGACCTGTGGGGCCCGATGGGAAGGAGATCCCTGTGAGCTTAGTATACGGCCAAGTAGAGTTGGCCGCTAAATTTTCCCAACGGGACTGTAAATTAGACAGCTTGTTAGACGGGATTGAGGAGGAATACAGTCAGTCGATTTGACAATGTATTTTAAAATGACATGTAAAATGCCTTCTAGCCGGATTGTAGATCGTTTGTCTTTGCCGACCTTTTCGCTTCAACCTCGGGACCCTAGATTCCGGAGTGTGTCCGAATACCTTCTCGGTTGAGAAACAACCGGGGCATGCATGGAGACCAGGCGTAGGGGTCATTAGTGCTTTATCAGACAAGTGCCCAACTAGTTATGTTACATTACATGGTTAGTAAGAAACATCTTCCAGGGAGAATAGTTCCGTTAAGGGTTCCTTTCCTCTGGGGAGGCATGCCCTAAAGTGCATGTACGGACTGCGAAAAGAGCAGGATAACATCTGGGGGCAGATAAATAAATTGGTAAAAAATCATCTTTCAAATCACCGACCGAATATTCCCTTAAGAACGCTAGCTTTCGGCTTCACCCAGTCTGAGGTACACATCCGGCTGACCCGGCAGTAACAATCGCAGAGGTGCTCCCTTTACCTCCTAGCCGAACAATCGGGAACGTAGGGGTAAGCACAGGAGCCAGGCAACCCAGCTTAGCCAAAACTTAAGTCATATCGATGCATATATTGGTGAATAAAAGGTACACGTGGAAGTTTGACACGTGTGCTGGGCATGAAGCCCTTATAATTAAGCTTCTGGTAAGGAAGCCCCCAGGTATAATGAGTGTGGATAGCACATCAATTGCGTGCGAACGAAGCGCAAGTAAGCCTTTTAAGGCTTTGATGAATAAGGGTGAGAGAAAAAAGATAAACAAAAGACAGCTGAAGTGTAAAAAATTTGGACGGGGGAAAGGGACGAACTCTTAGTCCGGCATTAGGCATAGAATCTTCAGAGGCGGGCTGCGTTCCATGGGTTCGGCTCGAGTCGGTTGTCCGACGCATTTCGTAGACGGTACGCTCCGCCGGTCAAGACTTGATCGATGATGAAGGGGCCTTCCCATTTGGGCTTAAGCTTGTCCTTTTTCTTTTCCGGCAGGCGTAGAACTAGTTCGCCAATGTTGTAAGTCTTGGCCTGTACTTCTCTGCTTTGATATCTTTGAGCCTGCTGCTGATAGAATGCGGAACGAGCCTTGGCGACCTCGCGTTCATCCTCCAATGCGTCCAAGCTGTCCTGCCGATCTAGCTCGGCCTCTCTTTCTTCATACATGCGCACTCGAGGTGAGTCATGAATAATGTCGCAGGGCAGAACTGCCTTTGCGCCGTACACCATAAAAAATGGTGTGAATCCGGTAGTACGGTTGGGCATTGTCCGCAGCCCCCAGAGTACGGAGTCGAGCTCCTCTACCCAGTGCGTGTCAGATTTCGTAAGTGACCGCGCTAGTCTGGGTTTGATGCCGCTCATTATTAGACCATTTGCTCGTTCCACTTGACTGTTGGTTTGAGGATGATAGACTGAAGCATAATTGAGCTTAATGCCCATATTTTTGCACCATGATTTAACCTCATCGGCCGTAAAATTCGTGCCGTTATCGGTGATGATGCTGTGGGGGACACCATAACGGTGTACTACCCCGGATATGAAGTCTATCACTGGTCCGGACTCTGCCGTTTTAACTGGCTTGGCCTCTATCCATTTGGTGAATTTATCCACCATGACCAATAGGTACCTTTGCTTGTGGGTTCCCCCTTTAAGTGGTCCAACCATGTCAAGCCCCCAGACCGCGAACGGCCAGGTAATGGGTATAGTTTTGAGGGCGGTGGGTGGCATATGGCTCTGATTAGCAAAGAGCTGACAACCGACGCATCTTTGGACTAAGTCCTGAGCATCTTCCCGGGCCGTCGGCCAATAAAATCCTGTACGGAATGCCTTTCCTACAAGGGCCCAGGCTGCGGCGTGGTGTCCGCCTAGTCCGGCGTGAATTTCGGCCAGAAGGTCTCGCCCTTCCTCTTCGGAGATACACCTTTGAAGGACTCCGGTTGTGCTTTTCTTATAGAGTTCTCCCTCATGGACCTTGTAGGCTTTAGATCGCCGAACTATGCAGCGGGCCTCATTTTGGTCTTCGGGAAGTTCCTGCCTAAGCAAGTAGGCTAGGAATGGCTCTGTCCACGGGGCGATTACTTCCATTATGTCGTGGGTTGAAGGTGTTATTTCATCGGCTGACGCGCCGGTTATGTCAGATTGCTCTGTGTCGGTTGGTGCGGCTGCTTCCGGTTTGTTATTTCTGGACTTCTCTTCCCATAGTACGGATGGCTTGAACAGCCGTTCCAGGAAGATGTTTGGAGGGACAGCGTCACATTTTGCGCCGATGCGTGCTAATACGTCAGCCGCTTGGTTGTTATCCCTAGCTACGTGGTGGAATTCAAGTCCTTCGAACCGAGCTGACATTTTAAGGACAGCGTTATGATAGGCTGCCATTTTCGGATCCTTGGCGTCAAAGTCTCCATTTACTTGGGATATTGCGAGGTTTGAGTTCCCGCGCACCTCTAGGCGTTGAATGCCCATGGAGATTGCCATCCGGAGGCCATGTAAGAGGGCCTCGTATTCGGCTGTGTTGTTGGAGTCCGTGTACATTATCTGAAGTACGTATTGGACTATGTTCCTGGTTGGGGACGTCAATACGACGCCAGCCCCCAATCCGGCCAACATTTTGGAGCCGTCGAAGTGCATAATCCAGTTGGAGTATGCGCCGTACTCTTTAGGGAGTTCGGCTTCAGTCCACTCAGCGACGAAGTCAGCCAAAACTTGCGACTTTATAGCTCGCCGGGGTTTGTAAGTTATATCGAATGGTAAGAGCTCAATGGCCCATTTTGCAATCCTGCCCGTCGCGTCGCGGTTGTTTATAATGTCATTTAGGGGTACTTCGGAGGCCACTGTTATCGAACACTCTTGAAAGTAGTGTTGGAGCTTCTGGGATGCCATGAACACCGCATACGCTATTTTTTGATAGTGTGGGTAATGGGACTTGCAGGGAGTTAAAATAGTGGATACGTAGTACACTGGTTTTTGAAGAGGGAATTTATGCCCTTCTGTCTCTCGTTCTACGACGAGTACCGCGCTCACAACTTGATGTGTTGCCATGATGTATAACAACATTGGTTCGCCCAGGTTGGGCGCAGCCAGGACCAGATTTGTTGCCAATATGGCTTTTATTTCTTCGAGTCCGGCAGTGGCAGCATCCGTCCACTCAAGTGTTCGGTGCGTCTGAGGAGGCGATAGAGGGGCAATGCCTTTTCTCCCAAGCAGGAGATAAAGCGGCTGAGAGCCGCCACGCATCCAGTCAATTTTTGGATCTGTTTGAGGTCTTTTGGAATATCCAGCTATGATAGAGTTCGGATCTTGGCCGGGTTTGCTTCAATTCCTCTACCGGATACAATGAAGCCCAGGAGCTTTCCGGCTGGTACGCCGAAAACGCATTTTTTCGGATTCAACTTGATGTCATATGCTCGGAGGTTGTCGAATGTGACCCTCAAATCGTCTACTAGAGTTTCAACGTGTTTGGTTTTGACGACTACGTCGTCTACGTATGCCTCTACTGTTTTGCCGATCTGGGTAGCCAGACATGTCTGAATCATGCGCTGATATGTTGCGCCGGCGTTTTTAAGTCCGAAGGGCATCGTGTTGAAGCAGAATGGTCCATATGGAGTAATGAATGCCGTTGCGGCTTGGTCCGCTTCCGCCATCTTGATTTGATGGTAGCCGGAGTATGCGTCCAGGAAGCACAATGAATCGTGCCCTGCGGTAGCATCGATTATTTGATCGATGCGGGGGAGGGGGAAGGGATCCTTTGGGCAGGCCTTGTTTAGGTCTTTAAAATTGACACATAGGCGCCAGGATTTGTCCTTCTTTGGTACCATTACCAGGTTTGCTAGTCAATCCGGATGTTTGATGTCTCTGATGAATCCGGCTTCCAATAGTTTGGCTAGTTCTTCTCCCATTGCCTGTCTTTTGGGTTCGGTAAATCGTCGAAGAGCCTGTTTGACTGGCTTGAACCCTTTTAGGATATTTAGTCTATGCTCTGCCAATCTACGTGGGATTCCCGGCATATCTGAAGGATGCTAGGCGAAAATGTCCCAATTTTCCCAAAGTAATTCTCGCAGTGCGGCGTCTACATCAGGGTTCAACTGTGCCCCGATGGAGGCTGTCTTTGTCGGGTCTGTTGGATGGACCTGGAATTTTATTATTTCGTCCGCTGGTTTAAAGGAGGTGGACTTGGATCTCTTATCGAGTATCACATCGTCTCTATGCACCGTAGAGTGCAGCGCGGTGAGTTCCTCTGCCGCTAGGGCTTCAGATAGTGCCTCCAGGGCTAATGCGGCTATTTTGTTTTCGGCGCGGAGTGCTATGTCCGGATCACTAACGAGAGTGATTATTCCGCCGGGCCGAGGCATTTTGAGCTTCATGTACCCGTAATGGGGTACGGCTTGAAAGATTGTGAATGCCTCTCGTCCTAATATAGCGTGATATCCGCTGCTGAACGGGGCCACTTGGAATGTGATTTCTTCGGACCTGTAATTGTCCGGCGAGCCGAACACCACATCAAGTGTGATTTTTCCGGTGCAGCGCGCTTCCCGGCTAGGGATTATTCCTCTGAAGGTTGTGCTGCTTCGCTCAATGCGGCTCCAGTCTATTTCCATTTTTTGAAGAGTTTCCTCATAGATGAGGTTTAATCCGCTGCCGCCATCCATGAGTACCTTGGTAAGTCGAAAGCCGTCCACTATTGGATTGAGGACCAATGCGGCTGGTGCTCGGGCTGTTCGGAATTTAGGTTCGTCGCTGGTGTTGAAGGTGATGGCCGCGTCGCTCCAAGGATTTGCTGTTGCTACTTGGTAGACTTCGGCGAGGCTGCGGATTGTTCGTTTCCGCATATTGTTTGATGCGAAAGTTTCGAAGACTTTTGATACCGTACCGGTACTGTTGGTGTGGTTTTCCGGGGCTAGAAGCTCCTCGCCACTTTTGGCCACCTGCCGTAATATTCAACATGCTCAAAGGCTATGTGTTGGGGTGGCGCCCTCGATACTGTGAATTGTACAGGGTCTGCTAAGCCATCCCTCCAATACGGTTCCGTTCCCTTTATGGGGCTTCTGTTTTTTGGTTTTTGTACTTGGTGCTTGAGTGTAATGCACTCTTTTGTTGCGGACTAGGGTTGTATTCGGGGCCGGATTGTCCCAAAACCTATTTTCGGTTTTCTGGAAACTCTCTATCGCACAGTACTTTCGTACTAAGGATACAAGGTCGGCGAAGCGTGTGATTTCACGACGGCTGACGGCGTTCAAGATTCCCCTGTCCGTGCAATTATTGCAAAAAATCGAGATTGCGTTTTCCTCTCGGCAGTCCTTTATCCTGTCCATAACTAGGAGGAATCTGGCCCAGTAATGATGTACTGTTTCAGCTGGCTCTTGCCGGATTAGAGATAGATCGCATATATCTGGACGGGTGGATCTAATTGAGTCCGGAACCCTACCCATCTCGAGGCTTGAGGGCCGAGAAGTTCCCGAATTCGGAAGCTTGGAAAGTGGAATGTTGTCCAACGAGTCCGGTCCGATGCCTGACTTTAGGTTCAGCGCTTGATCAAAATCGTCCCTCCGCGGGAATCCGGCATGGAGGGTTCGGTAGCCCGGACACGACTAGTTTTCAATATAGGAGAAGAGTCGCCGCGATGTTCCTCTACCACCGTGACGTGGTGGGTAACCTGGGGAGAGTTAATCTCTCTCAGATCGGTTTTAAGCCCGATCTGATTGTAGTCTGTAGCGACTCCTAGGGCGGCGATGCGATCCAAGAGTTCGTTTACGGACGAGAGCTCTGTTGGATCTAGCTGCTCGGTGAATTCCGAGTTGATGTGAAGATTGCTTTCGATGACCCGAGAGGTCATCGTCGAAGCGGTGGCCGGATAGGCGGTCATAAGAAAACCGCCTAGCCGGATAGTTTGGCCGGCGGCCAAGGCTCCTTTGGTGAAGATACCGTCCTTGAATACGGGAAGAGGCATCCTTCCTATCGGTGACGGCACAGAGGAACTCTCAATGAAAGCACCAATGTCGGTGTCAAAACCGGCGGATCTCAGGTAGGGGGTCCCAAACTGTGCGTCTAGGCGGATGGTAACAGGAGACAAGGGACACGATGTTTTACCCAGGTTCGGGCCCTCTTGATGGAGGTAAAACCCTACATCCTGCTTGATTGATATTGATAATGTGGGTATTACAAGAGTAGATCTACCATGAGATCAAGGAGGCTAAACCCTAGAAGCTAGCCTATGGTATGATTGCTGTAATGGTTGTTGTGTCCTACGGACTAAAGCCATCCGGTTTATATAGACACCGGAGAGGGCTAGGGTTACAGAGAGTCGGTTACAATGGTAGGAGATCTACATATCCGTATCGCCAACCTTGCCTTCCACGCCAAGGAAAGTCCCATCCGGACACGGGACGAAGTCTTCAATCTTGTATCTTCATAGTCTTGGAGTCCGGCTGACGATGATAGTCCGGCTGTCCAGACAACCCCTAGTCCAGGACTCCCTCACCTACCCTATTCCTATCTATTTCCTATCCCTGCATTGTTAGAATCCTCAAATTTAAACAAGCCCTTACACAATTACTTCTGTTACAGATATGTGTCAAAGAAAACCTTGTGTGGTTTATCCTACTCCTGCGGCGCTGTGTTCCACCCCAGCTTAGCTGCTCCAACGACGGAAGGGTTCACCATAGCAGGGATCCGCTCTCCAGACTGTCTTTCACCGCCTCAGATCTTCTTCCCCGTTGCCGGTAGCCACGACAACTGCATTACCATCATCAACTAAGCAGATGACCTTGAGGACTAAACGGGTCCGCAAGAGAGGTCGCACTCTTCCGTGTCTGCTTACGTTATGCATCGCTTAATACGATGACATGCTACATTATCGTCGTGTTCACCTATTAGACTCCGAGTCAGGTCCAAACTAATGCTGAAACTTGAGTTTTTAAATGGTTGTGGGGTACATATTGGGGCAGCAATTAGTACTATCTATCTACTATCTGGTTAATCTCGAGTGTCTACTATGAGTTTCATGTTGGGTGCAGACAAACATTAAAGGAGCCATTATCTGCATTTTTTAACTAAAGCTATTATCTGCATGCTATCATTGGTTTAGGGTCTATCCACAGTTTGCTACCATCACTCTGGATTTGTGCATGCACTCCTTACATAATCTCCCTATGTTTTATTCCTATGCATGCCAGTTACTGTACACAATGGAACCGATCATGTAGAGCAAAAGATAAGAGCCTTGTGTGGCAATACAATTTCATGCAGACGTCGCTCCATGGTGGGTGCAAAGGCAGCCCCCCCCTCCACCCATTTCGGATCGTAATCAAGAGGAAGATAACTGTTCTGAGGGGGATTTAGAAGGAGAATACCACTCTTATTTACCCCATGAGGTCTTCGCTCTAACTTGGCATGCTGATGTTGGTAATATCATGCATATGGTGCCTTGCATTGCTTACTATATACATTAAAGATGTCATCTTCTTAGTTTAGACATGCTTTGTGTCAATGCCACCTGTTTAGTTTCTTTATCGTATATGTGAATCATGCAATGCCATCTTGTTTAGCCAGGCATCATATATGTGACTTTTGCAATGCCACCGTGGTTAGCCAGTCATCTTATATGTGAATTATATCATGCCATCATTTTTTATTACATGTTAAATTTGTCAACAATTTTAGTACATTCAATTACTCTTCCTGTGCATTAGTCATTCGACACGGTCATGGAAAAATTTGGAGTGGAAACAAGGTCTTCAGAGCAGACAATGCTATCTGACGATGCACATGTCTTGCTGGTTACCGATAGCTCCTTAGAGGAGGATTCAGAGACACATGACCAGTCATATTTCCCCCCCGAGGTGGATGCTCTAACTTGGCAGGGTTATGTTGCTCATATCGTGCGTATGGTATCTTGCATTGCTATGTCATTTGCTTAGTTTAGACATGCTTGGTGTGAATGCCACCTGTTTAGTGTCTAATTACCATATATGTGAATTATGCAATGCCATCTTCTTGCAAGACATCTTGCCAGGGTTATATTACTCATATCATGCATACGTTGTATTGCAATGCTTAGTTTTTACATCATATACACAATATTGAATGCCATCTCCTTAGTTGACACATCATATATGCGATTGCCCTCTGCTCACTTCCTTAGTATATAAATCATATATTTGAATTATGTCCTGCCATGATGTTTACATAGACAGCATGTATCTGAATTATGGCATGCCGACCCATTTTCTAAAGACATAATATAGTTATGTCATCTCATCCTGTTTACATAGTCATCATATTTTAAATTATGTCATTCTATCCGTGAATTATATCATGCCGTCATGTTTCCATCGACGACATGTTTGTGATTTATGGCATGCCAACCACTTTAATAGACACATCATATAGTTATATCATGTCATCCTGTTTACATAGTTATCATATTTTGAAGTATGTCATTCTATCCTGTTTAGTTAGCCATCATACATGTGAAATTGTGTCATGCTATCCTGTTTAATTAGCCATCATATATGTGAAATTATGTCCTGCTATTCTGTTTGGTTAGAAAACATAAATGTGAATTATTTCATGCCCTGTTTTCTTCCCTACTATCCATTGCACCTGTCTATCTTACAATGTCTGTACATTCAATTACTTTTCTTGTTTATCAGCCATTTCAACTGGAGGGGTGATGGCAGTATCTATGGGAGTAAAAACACGGTCTTCAGAAAAGATCGTGCTACCTGTCGATGCAGATAGAACCACGGTTGTACTTGCCCAAGAACCAGCCCCACCATACATAACCCAGACTCATGCAGATTGCACCCCTACCCAATTGGACAGAGAATCAGCTACACCCCTTCTAACCCCAACCCCAGCAGATAGTAACCCAGTTCCCATTGACACATCACCGTCTCCACCATAGAGCACCCAAACACGAGCAGTTAGTAAGGCAACTGCAGTGCCCAAAGCATGAGGACCACCACTCCGAACCCCAAGTCAGTGCTTAAAGCAACAGAAGAATTGTTCTCAGGTCAGGTTCCGTAGCTATGGTTCATACTACTTTTCTCTTGCATCACTGTATTTACTCATACCAACTAATTTCAAATTTGAAGGATGTAATTGAAACTCCAATGGCGCAATAGGTATGTTTTAAACCTGTTTCTTTAACGTGTTTGCTGTTGTAACTTGCTCTATGTTGATTTCAGTTTCAATTGAATAAACAGTTATGTTCTCATGCCATGCACATTACAAGTGTTGTTATTGCTGTGTAGTTTCCCACACTTATATTATTTCTATGCCGCTTTGTCTTAAATAGATATGATTCGAACTGTATCTGCCTTGATTTGGCAACATAAACTAGAATGATATAGACCATACAGTGACCATACTACATAGATATATGTTTGTTTCATGCTATTATCCTGTCCACCTTACTACTGAACTGGTTTACCAAAATGAGTTTCATATACTACATTGTAAACCTGTGATGTGTTTGTTTGTTTCTCTTTTAGAACGCGGATAAAATATTGGAGAAGAGTACCCCATTATGCAATGGTAAAGGAAGTAATGCAGATAAGGTGCAAGATAGTGAGATATCCTTGTTGGTCTCCAAGAAAGCTGATAAAAACTATATTGAAGACACTGAGACAACCCCAAAGTCCTGTCTTGATGTAGTGTTCGAGTTACTGGCTACTACTGCTGGCATCAGCTCTTTGAAATCGTTGCCTGAATTAGTTTGGCTTCTTGAGTCTCAACTTCAAGTTGAAAGACATCGATCAGATGTTATGCGACAGGAAGCCGAAGGATTGAAGAAGTCCCTGCAGAATTCAGATGCATACTTTCTGGTGCAACAACAAGTGTTGGAGGACTTAAGCGCCAAACAAGAGAAAGTTAATAAGCATGCTAAGCATCTTGCCAGCATTATGGGTACCCTGGATATTGTTTCTTGAGCTCTTCTGAAGTGGTTTCAGTTCTGGACTTGTTTTGCTGCAGCATTTATATGCTGTTGTGCTCCCTATATTTGCACTGGTGGTGAACTTTGATGCCCAGTGGATGTAATATGTGTAATAGCCGTGATAGCCTAGCGTAAGTTGCTTGCTTATTTATTTCCTTATTGTCTTGTTTATTTCTTTGCTTTTAGTCAGTGCAGTTATTTTTTTGCGGTTTGCTAGTGTTCGCAATAACCTATTTTTTAAAACTAGGCCACAATAACCATGGGCTTCATATTTAATGTAGTTACCATTTCCCTCCTATGGGCCATAGAAACTTCTACGGGTCATAGAAACAATGGGCCTTATACGGGTCGTAGACACAATGGGCCTTCTACGAGCCGTATCATCAATGGGCCTTCTACGGGCCGTATGATCGGTTGGCCAAACATGGGCCAATAACAGACCGCATTATGGCCGTAAACGGGCTAGAGTTGGAATTGTCTGTTCATGGGCCGACCATAACGGGCCATTGTTAATCGGTCGTATTTGATGACCCTATGAAAACGGCCCAATGTACTAACGGGCCACAAATGGGCCGACTGTAACCTCGGGCTGAATTTAGCGAACAAGCAGAAAATGACAGTAACAGACCGTAAGTAAATGAATGCTGTAAATGAGCCCAAGAATAAATGGGCTCTGAGAAGGTCGAAAGATAACATGGGCTGGAAACGACCCAACGGAATAACGAGCCGTTAATGGGTATAAAGTGATACACTGTTCAATACGGACCAGTTTCACCACGGGCCGTTAATGGGTATAAAGTGATACACTGTTCATTACGGGCCAGTTTCACCACGGGTCGTTAATGGGCCAAGAGTACAAAGGGCCTCATATGGGCCGAAATACGTCATGGGCCAGAAGTGAAAACGGGTTGGAATCATATTGGATGGCCTAGATGACGCTACTGGGCCTAATTCGGATAGGGCGTAACGGGCCTTGGGTTAGCGGGATGTAAATGGGCTATATGCGAACAGGCTGTTAACAGGCTTTCCATGGGCTGGCTCACCACCTTTTGACCAAGTCAAACGTGCCGGCCTTTTCACAGGAATGGGCCTCTTTTGGGCCGTGCCACGTATCGACGTATCATAGGAGCCTTCTGTCCAATGAGTGGATGACATCTGTCCTAACGATGAGCCAACACGTGTTTCCTCCAGCCAATGATGATTTTACACATGGAAAATCCCCATTGGTCGGGGCTGTTAACGGGTTATCGGATCCAAAACCGGACCCGATAGCTTAACAGCGTTCCATTACGGTGGATGCCACATGTCGGTCACCCTTGATGAAAGCACTTCTGTGACGCGTGATTTATCGTCATGGAAGTGGACACTTCCGTGATGATAATTTTGGTAATGTCATGGAACACTTCTACGACAGCACATGTATGACTATCTTGATTGTGTCACAAAATCGTCATGGATGTACATGCATGACAAAAAATGCGACCTACTGTGACAAACACGTATCATCATGATACGTCTCCAACGTATCTATAATTTTTGATTGTTCCATGCTATTATATTACTCGTTTTGGATGTTTATGGGCTTTACTTTGAACATTTATATCATTTTTGGGACTAACCTACTAACCGGAGGCCCAATCTGTATTGCTGTTTTTTTGCCTATTTCAGTATTTCGAAGAAAAGGAATATCAAACAGAGTCCAAACGGAATGAAACCTTCGGGAGCGTGATTTTTGGAACAAACGTGATCTAGAGGATTTGGAGTGCAAGTCAAGAAGCAACCGAAGCGGCCACGAGGGTGGAGGGCGCGCCCACCCCTACAGGGCGCGTCCTCTATCTTGTGGGCCCCTCGGGCGGCCACCGACCTACTTCTTCCTCCTATATATACCCACGTACCCCAAAAACATCAGTGGAGCCAACAAAAACCTAATTCCACTGCCATAACCTTCTGTATCCGCGAGATCCCGTCTTGGAGCCTTCGCCGGCGCTCCGCCAGAGGGGGAATCAACCACGATGGGCTTCTACATCAACACCATAGCCCATCCGATGAGTTCTGAGTAGTTTACCACAGACCTTCGGGTCCATAGTTATTAGCTAGATGGCTTCTTCTCTCTTTTTGGATCTCAATACCATGTTCTCCTCGATCTTCTTGGAGATCTATTCGATGTAACTCTTTTTGCGGTGTGTTTGTCGAGATCCGATGAATTGTGGGTTTATGATCAAGTTTATCTATGAGAAATATTTGAATCTTCTCTGAATTCTTTTATGTTTGATTGGGTTATCTTTGCAAGTCTCTTCGAATTATCAGTTTGGTTTGGCCTACTAGATTGATCTTTCCTGCAATGGGAGAAGTGCTTAGCTTTGGGTTCAATCTTGCGATGTCCTTTCCCAGTGACAGCAGGGGCAGCAAGGCACGTATTGTATTGTTGCCATCGAGGATAAAAAGATGGGGTTTATTTCATATTGCATGAGTTTATCCGTCTACATCATGTCATCTTTCTTAATGCGTTACTCTGTTCTTATGAACTTAATACTCTACATGCATGCTGGCTAGTGGTCGATGTGTGGAGTAATAGTAGTAGATGCAGGCAGGAGTCGGTCTACTTGTCGCGGACATGATGCCTATATACATGATCATGCCTAGATAATCTCATAATTATTCGCTTTTTTATCAATTGCTCGACAGTAATTTGTTCACCCATCGTAATACTTATGCTATCTTGAGAGAAGCCACTAGCGAAACCTATGGCCCCCGGGTCTATCTTTTATCATATAAGCTTTCAATCTACTTTTATTTGCATCTTTAATTTTCCAATCTATATTATAAAATACCAAAAATATATTTATCTTATCATACTATCTCTATCAGATCTCACTTTCGCAAGTGGCCGTGAAGGGATTAACAACCCCTTTATTGCGTTGGTTGCGAGTTCTTTGTTTGTTTGTGTAGGTGCGTGGGACTTTTGAGGAGCCTCCTACTTGATTGATACCTTGGTTCTAAAAAACTGAGGGAAATACTTACGCTACTATTGTTGCATCACCCTTTCCTCTTCAAGGAAAACCAACGCAAGCTCAAGACGTAACACATCATGGAAGTGTATTTTTTTGTAGTGCATGATATGGTATAGCCCTGGGCACCGGGAATCTCCATGATCATCTTCAATCTCCAGTTGAAGCGTCATGAGGACCAATATTTTGTTGACATGGCAACCGTATCAAAAATGTTGCCATGGTGGCAATTTCAGATAACGTTGCCATGGCAACTGTTTCAAAAAACATTGCCATGGCGACTGTTTCAAAAAACATTGCCATGGCACCAAATTCTGAAATTCCGCCGTGGCACGAAATTATAACTCCTCGTCCCGCGCCAAGTACACCTTCTGCTCGGGGTCCTCGTGTATGGTTGCCATCGTCACCTGTAACCTGTAGGCTATTTCTACAATATTTACATTAACGTGGCAATCTCGTGGATTCTACCATAATGTCGTGGTGCGCAGGCCACTTAACATTACAACATATAACCATCCCATACATAAACTCATTATCATGAAGAAGGCTAGACTACAGCATATGCATACCCTACAAAACCAAGTTAGACGTCCTCTAATCAGTTTGGCAAAATTTTAATTACGCGATTAACTAGTTTAACAAGTCATACTAACTACCGGCGTCCACAATTTAGTCGATGATTCTTGATGCTAGATTAAAGTTTAGGGGTGTATGAAACAAGAGACTTACTCCATGAACAATCCCTCGTACCACCCACGAACGATCCCTCGAACCGAAGACCGAAAGCATGACCTCTCTACTTGGTTGCAAGCATGCAGCCTTCACGATCCGGCAGTTCTTCGCCGTCCAGAGATAATCATCACCGGAGAGTTAGAGGGAGGATATTAGAACCACAATGGGCTTCTAATTACGAGGACAAGAGGATTATCCACGTTCTAATTAGTCAACTAAGATCAACTAGAACAAGAACTAGAAGAACTAGAGGAGGCTTGATAACCCACAAGTGTAGGGGATCGCAACAGATTTCGAGGGTAAAGTATTCAACCCAAATTTATTGATTCGACACAAGGGGAGCCAAAGAATATTATTGAGTATTAGTAGTTGACTTGTCAATTCAACCACACCTGGATAACTTAGTATCTGCAGCAAAGTTTTTAGTAGCAAAGTAGTATGATAATAAAGGTAACGGTAGCAAAAGTAATATTTTTGGGTTTTGTAGTGATTGTAACAATAGCAACGGAAAAGTAAATAATCGAAGCACAAGATGTGAAAAGCTCGTAGGCATTGGATTAGTGATGCATAATTATGTCGGATGTGATTCCTCATGTACTCCCTCTGTAAACTAATATAAGAGTGTTTAGATCACTAAAATAGTGATCTAAACACTCTTATATTAGTTTACGGATGGAGTAATAGCTATAACATAGGGCGACACAGAACTAGCTCCAGTTCATCAATGTAATGTAGGCATGTATTCCAGATATAGTCATACATGATTATGGAAAAGAACTTGCATGACATCTTTTGTCCTACCCTCCCATGGCAGCGGGGTCCTAGCGGAAAATAAGGGATATTAAGGCCTCCTTTTAATAGAGAACCGGAACAAAGCATTAGCACATAGTGAATACATGAACTCCTCAAACTACGGTCATCACCGAGAAGTATCCCGATTATTGTCACTTCGGGGTTGTCGGATCATAACACATAATAGGTGACTATAGACTTGCAAGATAGGATCAAGAACACACATATATTCATGAAAACATAGTAGGTTCAGATCTGAAATCACAACACTCGGGCCCTAGTGACAAGCATTAAGCATAGCAACATCAATCTCAGAACATAGTGGACACTAGGGATCAAACCCTAACAAAACTAACTTTATTACATGGTAAATCTCATCCAACCCATCACCGTCCAGCAAGCCTACGATGGAAGTACTCACGCATGGCGGTGAGCATCATGAAATTAGTGATGGAGGATGGTTGATGATGACGACAACGACGAATCCCCCTCTCCGGAGCCCCGAACAAACTCCAGATCAGCCCTCCCGAGAGAGATTAGGGCTTGGCGGCCGCTCCGTATCGTAAAACGCGACGAAACTTTCTCTCTGATTTTTTTTTCTCCGCGAAACGGAATATATGGAGTTGGAGTTGAGGTTGGTGGAGCCTCAGGGGGTCCACGAGACAGGGGGCGCGCCCAGGGGGGTGGGCGCGCCCCCACCCTCATGGATAGGGTGTGGCCCCCTGGTCTTGATTCCTTCGCCGGTATTTTTTATATTTTCCAAAAAGTGCCTCCGTGGATTTTCAGGGCATTCTGAGAACTTTTGTTTTCTACACATAAAACAACATCATGGTAGTTCTGCTGAAAACATCGTCAGTCTGGGTTAGTTTCATTCAAATCATGCAAGTTAGAGTCCAAAACAAGGGCAAAAGTGTTTGGAAAAGTAGATACGTTGGAGACCCCCAAGCTTAAACCTTTGCTTGTCCTCAAGCAATTCAGTTGATAAACTGGAAGTGATAAAGAAAAACTTTTACAAACTCAGTTTGGTCTTGTTGTTGTAAACATGCAAAGCCAGCATTCAGGTTTCAACAAATATTATGAACTAACCATACTCACAATAACACCTCGGTCTCACAATTACTCATATCAATGGCATAATCAGATAGCGAGCCATAATAATAAAACTCGGATGACAACACTTTCTCAAAACAATCATAACATGATATAACAAAATGGTATCTCGCTAGCCCTTTCTGAGACCGCAAAACATAAATGCAGAGCACCTTTAAAGATCAAGTACTGACTAAACATTGTAATTCATGGTAAAAGAGATCCAGTCAAGTCATACCCAATATAAACCAATAGTAATGAATGCAAATGACAGTGTGCTCTCCAGCGGGTGCTTTTTAATAAGAAGGGTGATGACTCAACATAAAAATAAAGGGACAATTACATTTTTACCCCTAGTTGGTTCCTACCCACAGGTTTTGCCCTTACTTTTCCAGCTTGCTCAGTTTCGCCCTTACTTTTTCCATCGAGGTCCCTCGAATGCCCTTTGTCCGTTTGACCAAAACTTTGAAAATTCATAACTAATTCATATGAATTAAGAAAAATGCAAATAAGATATCAAAATGTTCAGATAAACATTACCTTTATGGGCATATCATTTGCATTCAGGACAAAAGCATCATTTAAACTACCCGAGGTAATTAATGGTATTAACATTATTAAAAATAAATAGGTATAAACAATAATTTTTTCATGAATAAAAATTACATGCAAATGTAGGTGATGTTTTCTGAACATCATGATAACTTATTTGCATTTTTCTGAGTTTGTATCAACTTGTTACGAATGTTCTAACGGCTTTGACCATTATTTGAAAACTTCATAACAAGTTGATACGAACTCAGGAAAATGTAAATAAGGTATCAGGATGTTCAGAAACATCACCTACATTTGCATATAATTTTTATTCATAAAAAATATATACTGTTTATACCTATTTATTTTTAATAATGTTAATAGCATTAATTACCGCGGGTAGTTTAAACGATGCATTTGTCCTGAATGCAGATGATATGCCCATAAAGGTAATGTTTATCTGAACATTTTGATATCTTATTTGCATTTTTCTGAGTTCATATGAATTAGTTATGAATTTTCAAAGTTTTGGTCAAACGGTCAAAGGGCATTCGAGGGATCTCGATAGAAAAAGTAAGGGCAAAACTGAGCAAGCTCGAAAAGTAAGGGCAAAACCCGTGGGTAGGAACCAACTAGGGGTAAAAATGCAATTGTCCCAAAAATAAATAGATAGGCCCTTCGCAGAGGGAAGCAAGGATTTGTAGAGGTGCCAGAGATCGATTTTAAAATAGAGATTGAATAACATTTTGAGCGGCATACTTTCACTGTCAACGCATCAACTATGAGGTGGCTGTATCTTCCATACTACATGCATTATAGGCAGTTCCCAAACAGAATGGTAAAGGTTTATACTCCCCCACCACCAACAAGCATCAATCCATGGCTTGATCGAAACAACGAGTGCCTCCAACTAACAACAGCCCTGGGGGAGTTTTGTTTAGTTATTTTGATTTTTCTTTGATCTTTTTGGATCATGGGACTGGGCATCCCGGTTACTGGCCCTTTCTTGTGAATGAGGAGCGGAGTCCACTCCTCTTGAGAATAACCCACCTAGCATGGAAGATACAGGCAGCCCTAGTTGAAACATGAGCTGCTCGAGCATACAAAACAGAATTTCATTTGAAGGTTTGGAGTTTGGCACATACAAATTTACTTGGAACGACAGGTAGATACCGCATATAGGTAGGTATGGTGGACTCATATGGAACAACTTTGGGGTTTAAGGAGTTTGGATGCACAAGCAGTATTCCCGCTTAGTACAGGTGAAGGCTAGCAAAAGACTGGGAAGCGACCAACTGAGAGAGCGACAATAGTCATAAACATGCATTAAAATTAATTCACACCAAGTACAAGCATGAGTAGGATATAATCTACCATGAACATAAATATCATGAAGGCTATGCTAATTTGTTTCAACTACATGTGTGAACATGTGCCAAGTCGAATCACTCAATTCATTCAAAGGAGGATACCATCCCATCATACCACATCATAATCATTCTAATAGCATGTTGGCACGCAAGGTAAACCATTATAACTCATAGCTAATCAAACATGGCACAAGCAACTATAATCTCTAAATGTCATTGCAAATATGTTTACTTCATAGTAAGCTGAATCAGGAACGATGAACTCATCATATTTACAAAAACAAGAGAGGTTGAGTTCATACCAGCTTTTCTCATCTCAATCAGTCCATCATATATCGTCATTATTGCCTTTCACTTGCACGACCGAACGATGTGTATAGTAATAGTGCACGTGCATTGGACTAAGCTGGAATCTGCAAGCATTCAACTCAAGAGAGAAGATAAGTAATATAGTCTCTAAGTTAAATAAACAATCAGGCATATGAGAGCCACTAAACATTTTAAATCTGGTCTTCTACTCTTGACCCCAAAGGAAAGAAAATAAAACTATTTACACGAGAAAGCTCCCAACAAGTAAAAGAAGAACGAGAAATCTTTTTGGGTTTTCATTTTAATTACTACTACAAGCATGGAAATTAAACTAACTATTTTTTTTGGTTTTTCTTAAGGTTTATCAAACACACAAGAAGAAAGCTAGAAAAAGAAATTTAAACTAGCATGGATAATACAATGAAAGAGTATGAGCACCGACGACTAGAATAGTGTGTGAACATGAATGTAAAGTTGGTGAGAAATATGTACTCCCCCAAGCTTAGGCTTTTGGCCTAAGTTGGTTTATTGCCAAGGACCGCTGCTGCTCTCCCCGGTGTACTGGGAGGTGTAATTGGGATACCACTGGCTGGCCATCTTCGGGTCCCACTGGTAAGATGATGCACGATAAGGGTCCAATGCAGGTTCCAACTCAGGCTCAGGCTCTAGAGTGGATGCTTGTCCTCGATGAGCGTACACCGCTTCCGGCGTGACAAGAAAATTATCTGCAATCAAATCAAACAACAGAGGCGCAGGCAAAATAATAGTCTCATTGTGTTTCTTATTAAATCTCAGGTTATACAAGAGCATCTTATCTTTGTTGTCAACAATAAACTCATGGGCTACCATGCTCTTGTAATCTAAAATGTAAGGAGGCAATTTTGTCTCCTCTTTCTCATGGTGCCTAATAGGTATCTCAAAATGTCTAGCAAGACGTGAAACATAGATACCTCCAAAGATGGGGCCTTTTGTACGATTCAGGCTTAGCCGTTTAGCAATGACGGCACCCATACTAAAACTATTATCTCCAAACAAGGCATGGTGAAGAATGATAATATCAGGAACATTGAAGTTTCCACTATTTCCACGACCAATCAAGCATCTACTAGCAAATATGGCAAAGTAGCGTAAAACAGGAAAGTGTATGCTAGAGATTCTCACATCGGAACCCTTCTTTGGATCCCCTACAGTGATAGTGTTAACAAATCCATCCACATCTTTACGATGTGGTTCCTCTAATTTTCCCTCAACGGGTATCCTACATACCGCGCAAAAATTACATAAAGACATTTCCCTGAATTCATCATATAAATGAAATGATACTAAAGGCAGTGACTTCTTAGGATAATAATAAAAGTTTTCCACGAAAGTATTGGTGAGTAAGAGATACTAATCGATCCAGTCGTGGAGGAAATCGGTGAGGCCTGCATTCTCGATCAAAGAATAAAAATCTTCATGAATTCCAGCTTCTTTCAAGAAATTATCGCATGTCCATTCACACGGCCGTACTTCCGCTATGCAAGGAAGATTATACTTGGCTTTTTCCTTCTCTTTAGCTTGTTTTTCCTAGGAGCCTTGGCTAGAAGAACCCCTCAAAAGTCTCCTTAACATTTTCTGATTTTTTTGAAATTTTAGTAACTTCAAAATAAAAGTGAATAAAACTAAACAAGATTGATAGCAACTACTCCTACAAGTGCCTAGAGCCTATATCATGCATTAGAATTACTTGGGACCTCATAAATTTAACATGCAAGCTCAAGAACATGGTCACCTATGCAGCAAAAAATTGCAATGAATAAAGCACTAGAACAAAAACTAATTGGACCAATGGAGGAGTCACATACCAAGCAACAATCTCCCAAAGCAGTTTTGTGAATGAAGCTTTGAGCAAGGAGATCGAAAATCGCAGCAAAATGAGCTAGAACTCGTGCTTGAGCTGGATGGGGATTTTTTGGGAAGAAGATGGAGTGTGTGGGTGCTGGCATAAGTGGAGGGGGGCCATCAGGGGCCCACGAGATAGGGGGCGCGCCCAGGGAAGGTGGGCGCGCCCTCCACTCTCGTGGCCTGGTGCTTGCCCCTCCTGTAGTGATTTTAGTGGCTAAAATCCTCAAATATTCCATAAAAAAACATACTAAATTTGCAGGGCATTTGGAGCACTTTTATTTTCGGGATATTTTTTATTGCATGGAAAATTCAGAAAACTGACAGATAATACTATTTTTGCTTTATCTATTCTAAATAACAGAAAGTAAAAAGAGGGTACAGAAGGTTGTGCCTTCTAGTTTCATCCATCTCGTGATCATCAAAATGAATCCACTAACAAGATTGATCAAGTCTTGTAACAAACTCATTCCGAATAACACGGAACCGGAGAAATTTCGAATAACACTAAGTTACCTCAACGTGGATATGAACATCCCCAACAATAAGAATATCATACTTTTTCTTGACAGTAGGAAGAGGAAATTCGAAACCTCCAATAATAATAGTCAAAACTTTTCCAATAGAATTGATGCTATGAACTTGAGATTGTTTCCTCGGAAAGTGTACCATATGCTCATTACCATTAACATGAAAAGTGACATTGCCTTTGTTGCAATCAATAACAGCCCCTGCAGTATTCAAAAAGGGTCTACCAAGGATAATCGACATACTATCGTCCTCGGGAATATCAAGAATAACAAAGTCCGTTAAGATAGTGACATTTGCAACCACAACAGGCACATCCTCACAAATACCGACATGTATAGCAGTTGATTTGTCAGCCATTTGCAAAGATATTTCAGTAGGTGTCAATTTATTCAATTCAAGTCTACGATATAAAGAGAGAGGCATAACACTAACACCGGCTCCAAGATCACATAAAGCAGTTCTAACATAATTTCTTTAACGGAGCATGGTATGGTTGGTACCCCTGGGTCTCCAAGTTTCTTTGATATTCCACCCTTAAAAGTGTAATTAGTGAGCATGGTGGAAATTTCAGCTTCCGGTATCTTTCTTTTATTTGTAATGATATCCTTCATATACTTAGCATAATGATTTACTTTAAGCATATCAGTCAAGTGCATACATAAGAAGATAGGTCTAATCATTTTAGCAAAGTGCTCAAAATCCTCATCATCCTTTGTCTTGGATGGTTTAGGAGGAAAGGACATGGGTTTCTGAACCCATGGTTCTCTTTCTCTACTGTGCTTCCTAGCAACAAAATTCTCTTATCATAATGTTGATTCTTTGATTGTGGGTTATCAAGATCAACAGCAGGTTCAATCTCTACTTCATTATTTGTACTAGGTTGAGCATCAACATGAACATTATCATTAACATTATCACCAGGTTCATGCTCATCACCTGATTGTGTTTCAGCATCAGAAATAGAAATATCATTGGGATTCTTAGGTGTGTTTACAACAGGTTCACTAGAAGCATGCAAAGTCCTATCGTCTTTCTTTTTCCTCTTTTTATAAGAACTAGGTGCCTCTAAATTGTTTCTCTGAGAATCTTCCTCGATTCTCTTAGGGTGGCCATCAGGATACAGAGGTTCCTGAGTCATTCTACCAGTTCTAGTAGCCAGTCTAACAGCAAAGTCAAGTTTATTATTTAATTCATCAAGCAAATCATTTTGACCTTTAAGTACTTGCTCAGCTTGAGTAGCAACTGATACGTCTCCAACGTATCTATAATTTTTGATTGCTCCATGCTACTTTATCTACTGTTTTGGACTATATTGGGCTTTACTTTCCACTTTTATATTATTTTTGGGACTAACCGATTAACCGGAGGCCCAGCCCAGAATTGTTGTTTTTTTTTGCCTATTTCAGTATTTCGAAGAAATGGAATATCAAACGGAGTCCAAATGAAATGAAACCTTTGGGAACGTGATTTTCTCACCGAACGTGATCCAGGAGACTTGGACCCTGCTCCAAGGAACAAAAGAGGCGGTCACGAAGGTGGAGGGCACCCCCTGGGCGTGCCCCCTACCTCGTGGGCCCCCTGCTGCTCCACCGACGTACTCCTTCCTCCTATATATGCCTACGTATCCCCGACAGATCACAAAAGGAGCCAAAAACCTAATTCCACCGCCGCAACTTTCTGTATCCACGGGATCCCATCTTGGGGCCTGTTCCGGAGCTCCGCCGGAGGGGGCATCTACCACGGAGGGCTTCTACATCAACACCATAGCCCCTCTGATGGAGTGTGAGTAGTTTACTTCAAACCTTCGGGTCCATAGCTAGTATCTAGATGGCTTCTTCTCTCTTTTTGGATCTCAATACAATGTTCTCCCCCTCTCTTGTGGAGAACTATTCGATGTAATCTTTTTGCGGTGTGTTTGTTGAGATCGATGAATTGTGGGTTTATGATCCAGATTATCTATGGAAAATATTTGAATCTTCTCTGGATTCTTTTATGTATGATTGAGTTATCTTTGCAAGTCTCTTAGAATTATCCGTTTGGTTTGGCCAACTAGATTGGTAGTTCTTGCAATGGGAGA
Source organism: Triticum timopheevii (assembly GCA_963921465.1). Lineage (NCBI taxonomy): Eukaryota > Viridiplantae > Streptophyta > Magnoliopsida > Poales > Poaceae > Triticum > Triticum timopheevii. Next base: position 103,227,488 of record OY997271.1, read on the forward strand.
AGTGCTTAGCTTTGGGTTTGATCTTGCGGTGTCCTTACCTAGTGACAGAAAGGGTTGCAAGGCAAGTATTGTATTGTTGCCATCGAGGATAACAAGATGGGGTTTTTATCATATTGCATGAATTTATCCCTCTACATCATGTCATCTTGCTTAAGGTGTTACTCTATTTTTAACTTAATACTCTAGATGCATGCTGGATAGCGGTCGATGAGTGGAGTAATAGTAGTAGATGCAGAATCGTTTCGATCTACTTGTCTTGGATGTGATGCCTATATATATGATAATTGCCTAGATATGTTCATAACTATGCTCAATTCTGTCAATTGCTCAACAGTAATTTGTTCACCAACCATAGAATATTTATGCTCTTGAGAGAAGCCACTAGTGAAACCTATGGCCCCCGGGTCTATTCTCATCATATCAATCTCTATCACTTTATTACTTGCTTTGTTTTTACTTTGCCTTTTACTTTTCACTTTGCATCTATCTATCTATCAAAAATACCAAAAATATTATTTATCATCTCTATCAGATCTCACCCTCGTAAGTGACCGTGAAGGGATTGACAACCCCTAATCGCGTTGGTTGCGAGTAGCTATCATTTTGTGTAGGTACGAGGGGCTTGTGCGTGGTCTCCTACTGGATTGATACCTTGGTTCTCAAAAACTGAGGGAAATACTTACGCTACTTTACTGCATCATCCTCTCCTCTTCGGGGAAATCCAACGCAGTGCTCAAGAGGTAGCAAGAAGAATTTCTGGCGCCGTTGCCAGGGAGGCTCACGCAAGCAAGTCAACAATACCAAGTACCCATCACAATCCCTATCTCTCGCATTACATTATTCGCCTCTCGTTTTCCTCTCCCCCACTTCACCCTTGCCGTTTTATTCGCCCTCTATTTCCCAATCTCCTCCTCTCTTTTCTGTTTGCCCTTTTTCCGTTTCCTTTCTGTTTGCTCGTGTGCTAGTTTACTTTTTTGTCGTGATGGCTCTACCTAGATTTGGTGACCTTCACCTTAAAAGGCTAGAGGAGATCGAAAGCAATGTCATAAAGTTTATGGTTTTGCAATTTGAGCACAATAATTTCTTTAGAAATGAGCTTAAGGAACAAAAAAGTTTTATGAGTTATATGAATAAAGAACTAGATGATATGTCTAAAGAATTTGATGGTATAAGGGCCCAAATTGCTCGTCTTGAAAAATGACCGCTGAAATTTCGGATATGCAAGCTACCTTAGTCAATAAGATGGACGCTAAACCGAATACCTATGAAAACCAAGATGAAGATCTAAAAGTTATTTATGTGTCCCCCATTAAATCTTTGTTTTGCAATATGAATCTTGATGAAACTGAATATGATCTTCCTTTACCTAGAAGGCATTCTAAGAATTCAGAGTTTCTAGATCTTGATGATGAAATTTATGAAAGTGGGATTGAAAGAAATAAAAACCTAGATGTTGCTAAACCCACTATTTTGGATCTCAAGGAATTTAATTATGAAAATTGCTCTTTGATTGGTTGTATTTCCTTGTTGCAATCCGTGGTAGATTCTCCACATGCTTATAGTCAAAATAAGGCCTTTACCGAACACATTGTTGATGCCTTGATGCAATCTTATGAAGAAAAACTTAAGTTGAAAGTTTCTATCCCTAGAAAACTCTATGATGAATGGGAACCTACTATTAAAATTAAAATCAAAGATCATGAGTTTCATGCTTTGTGTGATTTGGGTGCTAGTGTCTCTATTATTCCCAAAGCTTTGTGTGATTTGCTAGACTTCCGTGACTTTGATGATTGCTCTCTAAACTTGCACCTTGCGGATTCCACTATTAAAAAGCCTATGGGAAGAATTAATGATGTTCTTATTGTAGCAAATAGGAATTACGTGCCCGTAGATTTTATTGTTCTTGATATAGATTGCAATCCTTCATGTCCTATTATTCTTGGTAGACCTTTCCTTAGAACGATTGGTGCAATTATTGATATGAAGGAAGGGAATATTAGATTCCAATTTCCCTTAAAGAAGGGCATGGAATACTTCCCTAGAAAGAAAATAAAATTACTATATGAATCTATCATGAGAGCCACTTATGGATTGCCTACCAAAGATGGCAATACCTAGATCTATCCTTGCTTTTATGCCTAGCTAGGGGCGTTAAATGATAGCGCTTGTTGGGAGGCAACCCAATTTTATTTTTTGTTTTTTGTTTTTGTTTCTGTGTAGGAATAAATAATCCATCTAGCCTCTGTTTGGATGTGGTTTTGTCTTTTAATTAGTGTTTGTGCCAAGTAGAACCTATAGGATAACCTACGATGATAGTTGATTTGATTCTGCTGAAAAACAGAAACTTTGCACACACAAATATAATTTTGTTAAATCACAGGAACGTGATTTTGTGTTGATTCTTTTTACTGCTGTTTAATAAACAAAATTTCCATGACTTCCTATTTTGGTAGAATTTTTAGAGTTCTAGAAGTTTGCATTAGTTACAGATTGCTACAGACTGTTCTGTTTTTGACAGATTCTGTTTTACGAGTGTTGTTTGCTTATTTTGATGAATCTATGGCTAGTAAAATAGTTTATAATCCATAGAGAAGTTGGAATACAGTAGGTTTAACACCAATATAAATAAAGAATGAGTTCATTACATTACCTTGAAGTAGTCTTTTGTTTTCTTTCTCTAACGGAGCTCACGAGATTTCTGTTGAGTTTTGTGTTGTGAAGTTTTCATGTTTTGGGTGAATTCTTTTGATGGATTATGGAACAAGGAGTGGCAAGAGCCTAAGCTTGGGGATTCCCATGGCACCCCCAAGATAATCCAAGGACACCAAAAAGTCAAAGCTTGGGGATGCCCCGGATGGCATCCCCTCTTTCGTCCACTTCCATCGGTAATTTACTTGGAGCTATATTTTTATTCACCACATGTTATGTGTTTTGCTTGGAGCGTCTTGTATTATTTGTGTCTTTGCTTGTTAGTCTACCACAATCATACTTGCTGTACACACCTTTTGAGAGAGCCATACATGATTTGGAATTTGTTAGAATACTCTATGTGCTTCACTTATATCTTTTGAGCTTGATAGTTTTGCTCATAGTGCTTCACTTATATCTTTTGAGCGTGATAATTTTTGCTCTAGTGCTTCACTTATATCTTTTAGAGCACGGTGGTGGATTTGTTTTAAAGAAACTATTGATCTCTCATGCTTCACTTAGATTATTTTGAGAGTCCTTAATAGCATGGTAATTTGCTTAATGTTAATATACTTGGTATTCAAGATATGTGAAACTTTCTTTTGAGTGAATTGAATACTAAGATAAGTTTGATGCTTGATAATTGTTTTGAGATATGGAGATGATAATATCAAAGTCGTGCTAGTTGAGTAATTATGAATTTGAGAAATGCTTGTGTTGAAGTTTGCAAGTCCCGTAGCATGCACGTATGGTTAAAGTTGTGTAACAAATTTGAAACATGAAGTGTACCTGGCTTGTGCATCCTTATGAGTGCCGGTCGGGGACGAGCGATGGTCTTTTGCTACCAATCTATCCCCCTAGGAGCATGCGTGTAGTACTTGATTTTTGATGACTTCTAAATTTTTGCAATAAGTATATGAGTTCTTTTGACTAATGTTGAGTCCATGGATTATACGCACTCTCACCTTTCCGCCTTTGCTAGCCTCTTCGGTACCGTGCATTGCCCTTTCTCACCTTGAGAGTTGGTGCAAACTTCGTCGGTGCATCCAAACCCCGTGATACAATACGCACTATCACACATAAACCTCCTTATATCTTCCTCAAAACAGCCACCATACCTACCTATTATGGCATTTCCATAGCCATTCTGAGATATATTGCCATGCAACTTCCACCATCATCATCATGACATACATTACTTTTGTCATATTGCCATTGCATGATCATGTAGTTGACATTGTATTTGTGGCAAAGCCACCTTGCATTATTTTTCATACATGTCACTCTTGATTCATTGCACCATCCCGGTACACCGCCGGAGGCATTCATATAGAGTCATATCTTGTTCTAAGTTCGAGTTGTAATCTTTATGTTGTAATCAATAGAAGTGTGATGATCATCATTATTAGAGCATTGCCCAAAGAAAAAAAAGAAAAGAAAAAAGGCCAAAGAAAAAAAAAGAAAGGCCCAAAAAAATAAAAAGTAAAAAAGAAAAAAAGAAAAGAAAAAGGGCAATGCTACTATCTTTTTTTTCCACACTTGTGCTTCAAAGTAGCACCTTGTTCTTCATGTAGTGAGTCTCATATATTGTGCTTCAAAGTAGCACCTTGTTCTTCATGTAGTGAGTCTCATAAGTTGTCTTTTTATATTAGTGGGAATTTTTCATTATAGAACTTGGCTTGTATATTCCTACGATGGGCTTCCTCAAATGCCCTAGGTCTTCGTGAGCAAGCAAGTTGGATGCACACCCACTAGTTTTCTTTTGTTGAGCATTCATAGCTCTAGTGCATCTGTTGCATGGCAATCCCTACTCCTCATGTTGACATAAATTGATGGGCATCTCCATAGCCCGTTGATTATCCTCGTCAATGTGAGACTTTCTCCTTTTTTGTCTTCTCTACACAATCCCCATCATCATATTCTATTCCACCCATAGTGCTATATCCATGGCTCACGCTCATGTATTGCGTGAAGGTTGAAAAAGTTTGAGATTATTTAAGTATGAAACAATTGCTTGGCTTGTCATTGGGGGTATAGAAGTTGGGAACATCTTTGTGTGACGAAAATGAAGCATAGCCTAACTATATGATTTTGTAGGGATGAACTTTCTTTTGCCATGTTATTTTGAGAAGACATGATTGCTTTGATTAGTATGCTTGAAGTATTATTATTTTTGTGTCAATATGAACTTTTGTCTTGAATCTTTCGAATCTGAATATTCATATCACAATTAAGAAGATTTACATTGAAATTATGCCAAAGTATCACTCCGCATCAAAAATTCTTTTTTATCATTTACCTACTCGAGGATGAGCAGGAATTAAGCTTGGGGATGCCTGATATGTCTCCAACGTATCTATAATTTTTTATTGCTCCATGCTACTTTATCTACTGTTTTGGACTATATTGGGCTTTATTTTCCACTTTTATATTATTTTTGGGACTAGCCTATTAACGGGAGGCCCAGCCCAGAATTGCTGTTTTTTGCCTATTTCAGTATTTCGAAGAAACGGAATATCAAACGGAGTCCAAACGGAATGAAACATTCGGGAACGTGATTTTCTCACCGAACGTTTTCCAGGAGACTTGGACCCTGCTCCAAGGAACAAAAGAGGCGGTCACGAGGGTGGAGGGCGCCCCCCTGGGCGTGCCCCCTACCTTGTGGGCCCCCTGCTGCTCCACTGACGTACTCCTGCCTCCTATATATGCCTACGTATCCCCGACAGATCACAAAAGGAGCCAAAAACCTAATTCCACCGCCGCAACTTTCTGTATCCACGAGATCCCATCTTGGGGCCTGTTCCGGAGCTCCGCCGGAGGGGGCATCTACCACGGAGGGCTTCTACATCAACACCATAGCCCGTCCGATGAAGTGTGAGTAGTTTACTTCAGACCTTCGGGTCCATAGCTAGTAGCTAGATGGCTTCTTCTCTCTTTTTGGATCTCATTACAATGTTCTCCCCTCTCTTGTGGAGAACTATTCAATGTAATCTTCTTTTTGCGGTGTGTTTGTTGAGACCGATGAATTGTGGGTTTATGATCTAGATTATCTATGGAAATTATTTGAATCTTCTCTGAATTATTTTATGTATGATTGAGTTATCTTTGCAAGTCTCTTCGAATTATCCGTTTGGTTTGGCCAACTAGATTGGTAGTTGTTGCAATGGGAGAAGTGCTTAGCTTTGGGTTCGATCTTGCGGTGTCCTTACCTAGTGACAGAAAGGGTTGCAAGGCACGTATTGTATTGTTTCCATCGAGGATAACAAGATGGGTTTTTTATCATATTGCGTGAATTTATCCCTCTACATCATGTCATCTTGCTTAAGGCGTTACTCTGTTTTTAACTTAATACTCTAGATGCATGCTGGATAGCGGTCGATGAGTGGAGTAATAGTAGTAGATGCAGAATCATTTCGATCTACTTGTCTTGGATGTGATGCCTATATACATGATCATTGCCTAGATATGTTCATAACTATGCTCACTTTTGTCAATTGCTCAACAGTAATTTCTTCACCCATCGTAGAATACTTATGCTCTTGAGAGAAGCCACTAGTGAAACCTATGGCCCCCGGGTCTATTCTCATCATATCAATCTCTATCGCTTTATTACTTGCTTTGTTTTTACTTTGCCTTTTACTTTTCACTTTGCATCTATCTATCAAAAATACCAAAAACATTATTTATCATCTCTATCAGATCTCACCCTCGTAAGTGACCGTGAAGGGATTGACAACCCCTAATCGCGTTGGTTGCGAGTAGCTATCATTTTGTGTAGGTACGAGGGACTTGTGCGTGGTCTCCTACTGGATTGATACCTTGGTTCTCAAAAACCGAGGGAAATACTTACGCTACTTTACTGCATCATCCTCTCCTCTTCGGGGAAATCCAACACAGTGCTCAAGAGGTAGCAGCAACCATAGAAGCATATTTGCTAACGAGTTTAAGTTCACCTTTAACTCTAGCTATATAATCACTCAAGCGTCCTATCTCGAAAGCATTATTCTTTAATTCTCTACCAACGTAAGCATTAAAACTTTCTTGTCTAGCCATAAAGTCATCAAATTCATCTATGCATGGGCTATGAAATTTAGTAGAGGGGATTTCAACTTTATCATATCTATAGAGAGAATTTACCTTTACTACCTGTGTTAGGTTATCAAGACAATGTGGTTCTTCAACAAGCGGTATATTAAGACCATGTATTTCTTCAATAGGTGGTAAATTCTTAACATCTTCAGCTTTAATACCTTTTTCTTTCATTGATTTCTTTGCCTCTTGCATATCTTCAGGACTGAGAAATGGAACACCTCTCTTCTTTAGAGTGGGTTTAGGAATAGGCTCAGGAGTTGGCTCAATTGGTTCAGGAATTTCCTCTGGAATTGGCTCAGGAGAGTCCAATTATTTTCATTAGTCAACATATTATTCAATAGTAATTCAGCTTTGTCGACTGTTCTTTCCCTGAAAACACAACCAACATAACTATCCAAGTAGTCCTTGGAAGCATCGGTTAGTCCATTATAAAAGATATCAAGTATTTCATTTTTCTTAAGAGGATGATCAGGCAAAGCATTAAGTAATCAGAGAAGCCTCCCCCAAGCTTGTGGGAGACTCTCTTCTTTGATTTGCACAAAACTATATATTTCCCGCAAGGCAGCTTGTTTCTTATGAGCAGGGAAATATTTAGCAGAGAAGTAATAAATCATATCCTGGGGACTACGCACACAACCAGGATCAAGAGAATTAAACCAAGTCTTAGCATCACCCTTTAATGAGAACGGAAATATCTTAATGATATAATAATAGCGAGACTTCTCATCATTAGTAAACAGGGTGGCTATATCATTTAACTTGGTAAGATATGCCACAATAGTTTCAGATTCAAGGCCATAAAAAATCAGATTCAACTAAAGTAATAATCTCAGGATCAACAGAGAATTCATAATCCTTATCAGTAACACAGATAGGTGAAGTAGCAAAGGCAGGGTCAGGTTTCATTCTAGCATTAAGAGATTGCTACTTCCATTTAGCTAATAACTTTTTAAGATCATATCTATCTTTACAAGCAAAGATAGCTCTAGCAGCTTCCTCTTCCATAACATAACCCTCAGGAACAATAGGTAATTCATAATCAGGGGGAGAACTTTCATCATCACTATCATCAATAATAGCATCTTCAATAATTTTATTCTCTCTAGCTCTAGCAAGTTGTTCATCAAGAAATTCACCTAATGGCAAAGTAGTATCACACACAGAAGTATTTTCATCATAAGTATCATGCATAGCAGAAGTGGCATCATCAATAACATGCGACATATCAGAATTCATAGCAGTAGCAAGTTTAGGTGTCGCAAGCTTACTAATAACAGAAGGAGAATCTAGTGCAGAGCTAGATGGCAGTTCCTTACCTCCCCTCGTAGTTGAGGGGAAATTCTTGGTTCTTTCGTCTTTCAAGTTCCTCATAGTGATCAACAGATATAAATCCAAAGTGACTCAAAGAATAGAGCTATGCTCCCCGGCAACGGCGCCAGAAATTAGTCTTGATAACCCACAAGTGTAGGGGATCACAACAGCTTTCGAGGGTAAAGTATTCAACCCAAATTTATTGATTCGACACAAGGGGAGCCAAAGAATATTATTGTGTATTAGCAGTTGAGTTGTCAATTCAACCACACCTAGATAACTTAGTATCTGCAACAAAGTATTTAGTAGCAAAGTAGTATGATAATAAAGGTAACGGTAGCAAAAGTAATATTTTTGGGTTTTGTAGTGATTGTAACAATAGCAACGGAAAAGTAAATAAGCGAAGTACAAGATGTGAAAAGCTCGTAGGCATTGGATCAGTGATGGATAATTATGTCGGATGCGATTCCTCATGTAATAGCTATAACATAGGGTGACACAGAACTAGCTCCAGTTCATCAATGTAATGTAGGCATGTATTTCGAATATAGTCATACGTGCTTATGGAAAAGAACTTGCATGCCATCTTTTGTCCTACCCTCCCGTGGCAGCGGGTGTCGGTGTCAAAACCGGCGGATCTCGGGTAGGGGGTCCCAATCTGTGCGTCTTAGGCTAATGGTAACATGAGGCAAGGGACACAATGTTTACCCAGGTTCGGGCCCTCTCGATGGAGGTAAAACCCTACTTCCTGCTTGACTGATATTGATTATATGAGTAGTACAATAGTTGATCTACCACGAGATCGTAGAGGCTAAACCCTAGAAGCTAGCATATGATGATTATGATTGTGATCGACCCTCTAAGGACCAACCACTCCGGTTTATATAGACACCGGAGAGGGCTAGGGTTTACATGGAGTCGGTTACAAAGAAGGAAATATAATATCCGGATCGCCAAGCTTGTCTTCCACGCAAAGGAGAGTCCCATCCGGACACGGGACGGAGTCTTGAGTCTTGTATCCTCACGCTCCAATAGTCCGGACAAAGTATACAGTCCGGCTGTCTGGATACCCCCTAATCCAGGACTCCCTCAGTAGCCCTGAACCAGGCTTCAATGCGATGATTCCGGCGCGCAGTTTTGTCTTCAGCATTGCAAGGCGGGTTCCATCTCCGAATACTCCAAAATAATTATCGAACACGTAGACCGTGTCCGGATCTACAAGATGATCTTCATACACACCGTAGAGAGAATGATATTTCACAAATATAACCTGCTGACAACTTTAGACAAAGTGACATGACACTACGGTCGGGTTATTAATCGAACCATTTTCCCACAACCAGCCATAGCGCATATTACGAGGCAGTTTCCTTGGCACGTCTTGTCACAGCAGAGATCGTGTCCCCTTATCACGGGATTTCCATCAATACGGGTATGGGTAACCCAACCGCGCAATCAATCGTGGCATTTGGGAAACAAGCGATTCTCAACGGGAAGGTGGGGAGGCGCATCATCCGTCGCCTCTATAAAGGGATAAGGATTCCCCATTTTCACCCACGCCTTCTTCTTTCTCTGCTTACCCATTCCCACACCCTCGAGCTCCAGCGCCCTGGTTCACACTTTCTCCGCATAGCCAAACATGTCCGAAGCAGGAGGCAAGTGGGTGGCCTCCACCATGAAGGAGGAGCATATTGCGAAGCTCCGGGCGGCCGGGTACTTGGCCGCAGACATCGCGCACCGACTGCCGGACAAAGGGCAGGTCACTCCCACTCCGGAACCCCATGAGAGTGTCGTATTTCTCTCCCACTTTATGCATGGACTGGGATTTCCACTTCATCCCTTCGTCCGTGGTCTCATGTTCTACTACGGGCTAGATTTCCACGATCTAGCCCCAAATTTCATCCTCAACATCTCGGCGTTTATTGTCGTGTGCGAGGCCTTCCTCCGCATCAGGCCTCACTTCGGCCTGTGGCTACGAATCTTCTGCGTGAAGCCGAAGATCGTGAGCGGCCAGCAAGCGGAGTGCGGAGGCGCCATGGTGGGCAAGATGCCCCACGTCACCTGGCTTGATGGCTCCTTTGCAGAGACCGTGAAAGGGTGGCAATCGGGGTGGTTCTACATCACTGAGCCACGCGACGCCAACTGGGCGGCGGCCCCCGAATTCTGATCCGGAGCCCCCATGTGGCTCACCTCCTGGGAAAGGAAGGGCCTGGCCTGGGGCGAACCTGTGGAGCTGACCGAACTCCAGAACTGCATCAAGAATATGAAGGACAAGAAAATCAAGCTTGTCAACGTGGTCCAGGTCATGCTTGTCCGCCAGATTCTTCCATGCCAAAGACGGGCTTCTAATCTGTGGGAGTTCGTCCCGGCTGAACACCAGACGCTTCAAAAGCTCTACGGCATGACGCACAAAGGTACCTGGAAGGCGCTGTTCAAGGCCTCCGAAGTACCTCCTTCCACATCCGAGGATCGCGGACTTCACGCCGCGGCTCCCCCGTCCGATGAGTTTTCTGACTACCACCGGATTCAGTTCTTCCCAATGTACTCATGGGGGAATCTTAAGTCGTTGTGTGTATTTGATTAGGAGTATGTGGAGACGGTGGAGCGGATTGACTGTCCGGCTCCACTGCCAGAAGGCCCAGCAGATGATCTCCTAACGGAGATGCTAGTCCCTGCGCCCTACAAAGCATCGGAGAAGAAGGCCGAAAAGAAGGCCCCGGGGACCAGGGAGGGTCTCCGGCGTAAGGTTGTACCGGAAGCCTCGTCCGAAGACGACGAGGCACACTCCTCCCCCGAAGGGGAGGAAGAAGAGGAAGAGGACGCCCCATCCTAAGAGGATGGGGGGCCTAAGAAGGCGGGCCAGGGGACCGAGAAGGGTCCCCGGTGCAAGGCCGTTATACCCTCATCGTACGAAGATGACGAGGCAGATTCCTCCCGTGGAGGGAGGGGGGAACACGAAGAAACTTTGCATCCCCGTACTGGGGAGGAGAAGAAGAGGAAGGCCACCCCAGAGGGGGAGGCTAGGACGCCCAAGAAGGGAAAGGCGCCCCTTCCGGATTACTCCACCACTGCCGCCTATACCGAGGAGGGGTGGCTGCCCGTGGGGAAGCCCCTAGCCAGGTCGTAAGTATCCGCACCCTGTTGTATTTTAGTGTGATCGCTTCATAGTCTTGTTATGACGCCGAATATATATGCAGTCTGGCCAGGGTCCATCCCGAGGTATCATCTTCGGATGGGTCTTTGAGTAATTCAGCGATGAACTCGCTCCCGACGGCCACTACTCCTCGGCATGCGGATGACACAGAGGTGTTGTCCCAAAGGCTCCCAGAGCAGGGGGAGGTGACTCTGGAGACGCCCCAAGGTGGAATTCTAGACGCCAGGCACACGGGGTACAGGATCCCCGCGGATCATGCCGATGAGAGCCGCAACAAGCCAGGCTCTCAGCCGGATACGGTGTCGGAACCTTTGATGGTTCTGGATTCGGGCATGCGGCCCCTCGCGAGGGAGGGCGAGCCGTTCGTGCTGATGACTTCCGTTACGCCAGAGGCGTCGAATAGTCTGCTGGAAGCGCTTCGCGGCGCTTCCATGGATGAAGAGCACCGTACTCTTATGAGTGCGGTGATTTAGAAGGTTCTGTCTGCCAAGAGTGGACTAACCGAAGCCTGCACCAGCCTCCTGACGGGCTTTGAGGTAAGTAATAAAAATGTGTGAAATTATCACCCGATAGGTAGTAGCCCCTGATACTCTGTTTGGTGTTCGGAAAGAAGAGCCAAACGAAGGGTCAATTAAAATCCGCAGGAGTCTAATAGTAGGTGTGCCTATGGATAAGCAGGCAGTGCTGCTTGCCGCTGTTGTACGCACGGCCGAGGTCGCCGGACTCAAACGGGACCTGGAGCAAGCGCAGGGAAAGCTCGGCCTCACAAAGAGGCAACTCGAAGAGAACAAAGGTTTGTGATTCCCCGTTAGAATATAATAAAGGATAGACAAAATTGGTTATTCTAAGGACAAAGCGTCGTGACTTTGTAATAGGGGCCACCACCGAAGTGGCGTCTCTGAAGAAAGCGTTGTCCGAGGCCGAAGACAAGGCGGCCTTGGAGCGCAAGGAGCGCGAGAAGCAAGATGCTAGAGTGGGCGAGATACAGTATGAGCTCCAGGAGCTCAGCAAGAAGTTCGAGTCCTTGGAGCATGATCTTAAGATGAAAGAGACTGAGCTTGCGAAGGCCCTTGCGAGTGTGAAAGATGCCAAGGCCGAAGCCGAAAAGGCACAACAGGAAATCCAGGCGGCCAAGAAGATAGCGGCGGGTAAGACATTCTTTATGCAAAGCAAGCATGTGGAGGAGACATTTCTTTTACTTACCCGGATTCGGAGCTCTCCAGGGGCATTCACAGATCTGCCACGTAGCGTCTCTGATGCCGCGGAGTTCTATCATGCTGAGGAGGGGAGCTCAACGGAGAAGCTGTTCTGGTCCTAGTATGCTGGAGCCGAACACCCGGTTCCTCTGAGGGACCAGCTAAAGCAGTTGGTGGAACTCCACAGGGCGGCCGAAGTGGCTATGAAAAATTTCATAGTCCAGATGTGGCCTGGTGAGCCCTTGCCTGCCAGCTACTTCGGCCTGATAAAGCGGATGGTAAATGCCTGTCCGCAGCTAGAGGTGATCAAGCAGTCCGTTTGCATTGAGGGTGCCCGCCGGGCCTTTGCCCGTGCGAAGGTACATGGGGCAAGCTGGATGGGGAGAAGCTGGTGAAGGATGGGCCGCCGGAGGGCAAGGCGCATCGCTGTCCCGAAAAATATTATGATGGCGTGATGAAAGGCGCTCGTCTTGTGGCCGATGAATGTACCAAGGACACGATCCTTGAGTAAATGTACTCTGTCGTTGTTGTAATATAAAGACGAAGTTACTTGCGCTATATAGCACTTTTTGATTTAAATTATTACCTTCTGTGCGGCTGTTTATAGAATTCTGAAAGTAGGCCAGTCGTCGGCTTCCATCCCCACGTAGCTAGTACCAGGGTGTTCCTGGAAAAACCCGGACACTCTTTATCCAAATTTTTGGTCCCTTAAGGAGGTGTCCGGCGCAGCGAACACGGCAATCAGACTATGCGGCTTTATAACTTTCACTTAGCCATAGAAGTCTATAATTTTAAATTTCGGCGAAGCCCCTGGAATTCGGAAAGCCGAATTGGGGCACTATATACGCCTAAATTAGACGAAGCTGATTCCTCGCCTAAAGTGGAAAAAATCTTTAAGGATTTTAAGACCTCTCGAACAGCGACCAGCTCTCGCCGCATCATGCTAGTCAGTTTTCGGCTTTATCTACTGAGGTGCTCGTCCGGAAGAACCGGGACACACTCGCAGTAGTTCTCCCTGCGCTACCTTAGCCGATATAACAGAACGTATGGTACCAAAACAAGGGAGCCGGGCAAACCCAACTATTGACCCAAGACATGATTCGAAGCTGATGCTATAGTGCTATAAGTTCGGGGTGCCGTACTGTTGAAAGTGTTCAGACTTGTCTTGCCGTATTATGGGGCGCCATAAGAAGCCCCTGGCAAACTGAACATACCAAGGTGTATGGATGCAATATTGAATAAACATTTATAGAAAATGTGCAAATAGGAATAATAAGCTGACACTATATATTATCTCCCATTGATGAATAATATGTTTAAGCGTATGTTTACAATGAGTGCGGTTAAGCAGAAGTAAATAGGACTATTTAACATGTCCTATCCAAGGGCGGGCTGCATGTAGGTATATAAAACATGTATAACGATCGTGAACGGATTCCACCTGGGTATTTCCTTTGTGAGCAAAGCCTATCGCCTCCTTGGTTTTCTCTCCTGTGTAAGTCTGACAATCTGGCTCTTCTGAAGAGGCTTCCCTAAAGCAGTGTCCTGAAAGATAAAAAGGGGGGGTTATGAAGGTATGTTGCGGTCATACCACACTGTTAACTGAGTCACTGTTGCGCCTCCGCCTGTTCCCATGGTATTTTGAGTGCATAATTGTGTATACGTGGCACGAATGCTGCTTTGATTGGGCTTGAGCGGAGGCCGGACTGCTAGTCGCGCTCTTGGCGTGCCTGGCGATCCTGTTACGGGGTGCTCCGGACTCGCTTGACGGTGTTCGAGGTTGTCGTCGCCGGATGGGTGGTTTGTTGGAGAAGGCCGCATTGTACTTACGCCGTGAGGGATGGAGTATGTTCTTCTGTACGGAGAGAGCGGTCCATGTTTCCATTGACTGTTATGACCACGCGTGGTCCTGGCATCTTGAGCTTGAGGTATGCATAGTGTGGTACCGCATTGAATCTAGCGAATGCAGTTCATCCAAGCATTGCATGGTAACCACTATGGAAAGGGACGATATCGAAGATTAACTCTTCGCTTCGGAAGTTATCCAGAGATCCGAAGACCACTTCCAATGTTATGGAGCCCATGCAACGGGACTCTACTCCTGGAATTACACCTTTAAAGGTGGTTTTGGTGGGCTTGATCCTTGAAGGGTCGATGCCCATTTTGCGCACTGTGTCCTGATAAAGCAGGTTCAGGCTGCTGCCGCCGTCCATAAGGACTCGAGTGAGGTGAAATCCGTTGATGATTGGGTCTAGGACCAATGCGGCTGAACCGCCATGAAGGATGCTGGTAGGGTGATCCCTACGATCAAAGGTGATCGGACAGGCTGACCATGGGTTGAATTTTGGGGCGACTGGCTCCATCGCATAGATGTCCCGTAGTGCTTGCTTCCGTTCCCGTTTGGGAATGTGGGTGGCGTAGATCATGTTGACCGTTTTCACCTGGGGAGGAAATTTCTTCTGTCCCCCCGTATTCGGACGCCGGGGCTCCTCGTCATCGTTGCTGTGCAGCCCCTTGTCCTTGTTTTCGGCGTTTATTTTACCGGCCTGTTTGAACACCCAGCAGTCTCTATTAGTGTGGTTTGCTAGCTTGTCTGGGGTGCCATGAATTTGGCATGAGCATTCCAGTATGCGGTCCAGACTGGACGGTCCCTGATTATTTCTTTTGAACGGCTTTTTCCGCTGACCGGATTTGGATCCGCTGAATCCGGCATTGACTGCCGTGTCTTCAGCGTTGTCGCTGTTGTTCCGTCGCTTATGTCTGTTGCGTCGTGGCTTGCCATTATTGTCGTGGACATACGAGGTGCCGGAATGTGGCGTGGTGCTACTGCGAGTCAACCAGCTGTCCTCGCCCGCGCAAAAGCGGGTCATTAGTGTCGTGAGTGCTGCCATGGACTTGGGTTTTTCCTGGCCGAGGTGTCGGGTGAGCCACTCGTCACAGATATTATGCTTAAAGGCCGTCAGGGCTTCAGCGTCCGGATAGTCGACTATTTGGTTCTTTTTAGTTAGGAACCGAGTCCAGAATTTCCTGGCTGACTCTCTGGGCTGTTGAGTAATGTGGCTCAAGTCATCGGCGTCCGGTGGTCGCACGTATGTGCCCTGGAAGTTGTCGAGGAACGCGACTTCCGGGTTTTCCCAAGTGCCAATGGAATTTGCGGGCAGGCTGTTTAGCCAGTGGAGGTCGGGTCCTTTGAGCTTAAGGGGAAGATACTTGATGGCGTGTAGGTCGTCTCCGCGGGCCATGTGAATGTGGAGAAGGAAATCTTTGATCCATACTGCGGGGTCTGTTGTGCCATTGTATGATTCGATGTTTACGGGTTTGAACCCTTCTGGGAATTCATGATCCATCACTTCATCAGTGAAGCAAAGGGGGTGTGCGGCGCCTCTGTGCGGGGCTATGTGGCTACGCAGTTCGAATGGGTCTGGGTGGCTGTATTCGGCCCGGCTGGACTTGTTGATAGTGTATCCGGCATGACGGTCATCGTCGCATGTTGGGGCGCGCCCCCGTGATCCGTAGATCGATCTTGGCTGTCCTGCTTTGTTTTCCAGTATATCTTGCAGGTCTTGCCTATTTCCCCGGGCCGTAATGTATTGGCGTGGGGGTGCGGGCTGGTTTTTGGGCTGATATGCCGTTTTATCCCGGCCACGAGGTGGCCGGTCAGCCATGTGGCGCTCGAGTCCATATTCCTCGGCTGCCAGGACTTCAGTCCATCTGTCTGTGAGAAGGTCTTGATCAGCTTGGAGCTGCTGCTGCTTCTTTTTCAGGCTCCTCGCAGTGGCCATGAGCCGGCGCTTAAAGCGCTCCTGCTCCACGGGGTCCTCAGGCACGCCAAACTTGTCGTCGCCGAGGCTAACCTCGTCTTCGGAGAGGGGCATGTAGTTGTCCTCCTCCGAATATCCGTCCATCGCGTGTTTGTCTGGGCTGACCTGCCCGTCTTCCTTCTCAGCCTGCTCGAAGGCAGGCTGATCAGGGTTGTATTCCTCTTCGGCACCATCCGAATTGTTTTCGTCTCCTATGCCAGTATTGCTATGGCGGGTCTTGGAGCGGCGCCGACGACGCCCATGCTTTGCTTTCTTCCCTGAGGGGTTATCCTGCGTTGCCTCACCGCCATTGGTTCCCTTCAGAGTGTCCATCATATATATATCATATGAGGAGGTGGCTGTCCACCACCCCGTGAGCGGTGGTTCCTGTTCTTCTCCTGCATCGTCGTCCATACCATCGATGTCTTCGGAGTCGACGTCAAGCACGTTGGTTAGATCATCGACTGTGGCAATGAAGTGGGTGGTGGGTAGGCAATGAATTCCTTCGTCGCCTGCTTCCCACTCGAGCCGGATATAGTTCGGCCATGAGTCTCCTGACAAAGAGAGAGACTTTAACGAATTCAGCACGTCACCAAGGGGCGAGTGCTGGAAGATATCCGCAACAATGAACTCCATCACCGGAGCCCAACCAGGCTCAGCAAGCTCGGGAGCGCGCAGACTGGAACCTACAGCCGGATACGAGTCCGGGGATCCGGCGTCACAGGCTTCTTTAGGGTTGAGGCCTGTGTTTGGCTCTACCGCCGATGAGTGTGCGGCCTGCGGGACGAGGTCCATCCACCCGTCCTTGGGCAACACAGTCTGCTCTAGATTTAGGTTCGGGGCTACTGCAGGGGTGATATCCCGAGCATTGTCCGACAGCAGGTCTAAGCCGTGCTCATCGTGACTGTCCGGCGCTCCCGGCACAGGCCCGAATCCGTTGAAGATCAAGTCTCGGCGGATATTTGCCATGTAGTTCAGATTTCCGAACCTGACCTAGTGGCCAGGGGCGTAGCTGTCGATCTGCTCTAGTTGGCCAAGTGAGTTGGCCTGCAGTGCGAAGCCGCCGAACACAAAGATCTGTCCGGGGAGAAAAGTCTCACCCTGGACCGTGTTGTTGACGATTGAAGGAGCCATCAAGCCTTGCAGCAACGACATAGAGGAACTCTCGATGAAAGCACCAATGTCGGTGTCAAAACCGGCGGATCTCGGGTAGGGGGTCCCGATCTGTGCGTCTTAGGCTAATGGTAACAGGAGGCAAGGGACACAATGTTTACCCAGGTTTGGGCCCTCTCGATGGAGGTAAAACCCTACTTCCTGCTTGATTGATATTGATGATATGAGTAGTACAAGTGTTGATCTACCACGAGATCGTAGAGGCTAGACCCTAGAAGCTCGCCTATGATGATTATGATTGTGATCGTCCCTCTAAGGACCAACCTCTCCGGTTTATATAGACACCAGAGAGGGCTAGGGTTTACATGGAATCGGTAACAAAGAAGGGAATATAATATCTGGATTGCCAAGCTTGTCTTCCACACAAAGGAGAGTCCCATCCCGACACGGGACGGAGTCTTGAGTCTTGTATCCTCACGCTCCAACAATGCGGACAAAGTATACAGT
Organism: Triticum timopheevii; assembly: GCA_963921465.1. Lineage (NCBI taxonomy): Eukaryota > Viridiplantae > Streptophyta > Magnoliopsida > Poales > Poaceae > Triticum > Triticum timopheevii. The sequence continues at coordinate 103,245,349 of OY997271.1, forward strand.
CCGGCTGTCCAGATACCCCCTAATCCAGGACTCCCTCAGCGGGGTCCTAGCGGAAACTAAGGGATATTAAGGCCTCCTTTTAATAGAGAACCAGAACAAAGCATTAGCACATAGTGAATACATGAACTCCTCAAACTACTGTCATCACCGAGAAGTATCCCGATTATTGTCACTTCGGGGTTGTCGGATCATAACACATAATAGGTGACTATAGACTTGCAAGATAGGATCAAGAACACACATATATTCATGAAAACATAATAGGTTCAGATCTGAAATCATGGCACTCGGGCCCTAGTGACAAGCATTAAGCATAGCAAAGTCATAGCAACATCAATCTCAGAACATAGTGGATTAGGGATCAAACCCTAACAAAACTAACTTGATTACATGGTAAATCTCATCCAACCCATCACCGTCCAGCAAGCCTACGATGGAATTACTCACGCACGACATTGAGCATCATGAAATTGGTGATGGAGGATGGTTGATGATGACGACGGCGACGAATCCCCCTCTCCGGAGCCCCGAACGGACTCCAAATTAGCCCTCCCGAGAGAGATTTGGGCTTGGCGGTGGCTCCGTATCGCAAAACGCGATGAAACTTTCTCTCTGATTTTTTTTCTCTGCGAAACGGAATATATGGAGTTGGAGTTGAGGTCGGTGGAGCCTCAGGGGGCCCATAAGACAGGGGGCGCGCCCAGGGGGGTGGGCGCCCCCCCACCCTCGTGGACAGGATGTGGGCCCCCTGGTCTTGATTCTTTCACCAGTATTTTTTATATTTTCCAAAACGTGCCTCCGTGTATTTTCAGGACATTCCGAGAACTTTTGTTTTCTACACATAAAACAACATCATGGCAGTTCTGCTGAAAACAGCGTCAGTCCGGGTTAGTTTCATTCAAATCATGCAAGTTAGAGTCCAAAACAAGGGCAAAAGTGTTTGGAAAAGTAGATACGTTGGAGACATATCAAGGCTCCAAAACTTGTGTGTTCAACTATGGCCAATACCGCAAGTATATATAGGTTAGAGGGGGAGAGGAGGGATGCCACCAAGGAGGGAAAGCCTCCTTGGGGGATGCAACCCGGTATTACCTGATATTCACCGAAACCCTTCGAGTGACCCTGAAACGCTTCCGGATCCTCTCGGAACTATTTTGAATATTAATGAAAAAATTCCACAAATATATTCTCGTCACTCCTTTCCTACTAACACTCAGCAGATAATGATTTCTTAAGCTTGGGACCCCGTAGGTTTGGTAACTCACAGACATGAACGAAACCGTTCGTTCAATGACCGACAACGGGACCATGGACATCTGTATCGATCCCTATGAGCACATGAATGATATTCGATTGAACCTTTGGTTATCATGTGACGTTCCCTTTTCTTCGCGATACTTTACAAAACCCGAAATGTGCCGGTATCCTCCTGAGTCATCACCATGCTCACTATAGCGAAATCCTCGTTACCGGTTTTGTTCTTCTTTCTCGTTATTGTGTTCCGGCATCCCCGTGACATAATTACTTGTGTCTGGCCAGATGATGATTGATGTCATCGTACCGAGAAGGACCTAAGAATATCTTTCCCTTGTCGCAGGAGCAAATCTCACTCTCGAGCTATCTGACGACTTGTCAAACTTTCCAATGAACCTGTAAGTTCTCGTTATGATCACCGTGTTAGAGGTGACGTTTGAGCAAGCCCAAAGCTCACCGTACATTAAGAAGTGACCACGATACTCTCATGGTCTAAGGAGCAATATCACACATTAACACTCCGTGTTATTACAATTGAATATAGAGGATGTCAACTCAATTCATAACAAACAAGATTGAGTTGATTCAACATGATCGTTCTTCCAATGTCATAATCTCAGTGTTATTTTAGGACTATCATTACACTTAACGACAATCAATGTTCCGGGAAACATGATCACCAACTACACTTGAGCTAGTCTTACAGGCGAGAGGAACCTTTTAATTATTGTTTATCATTCCACACGTGCATATGAGTTTTCCACTGAATCGCATATTCCAGGATCATAGCAGTTATAACACAAAATATGGAAATATAATAATACAAATATTATTGCCTCTAAGGCATATTTCTAACAGTTGGAGGAGAAGTTGAACTTCAACCTCTTCACCGGAAGTTCAAGCACTAGAACAATAGGTGTATCCTATTCCGGTGAAGAGGTTGGTTTGAAAAAACTTTGAAACAACCGGTGGATCCTATGATGGTGTAACACAGAGGGAATACATCGCAATACGTTTTTGAAAATTGGGAATATTTTTCAATTTCATGATTTAAAAAAATTGGAACATTTTCGAAATCCAAGAATATTTTTCAAATTTACAAACATTTTTTGAAGTCTAGAATATATTTCAAATTCATAAATTTTTTTGAAATACATAAACGATTTTCAAATTCATGAATATTTTTGAATTCTAAAAGTTTTTCAAATTCATGAATTAAAAAAACATATTTGTTTTTGAAATGCTGAAGATTTTTTCAAATTTATGAACATTTTTCAAAACTTCACTTTTTGAAATTTTAAAAGAAAAAAGTAGATAAAAAGAGAAAAAACCGGCGCCTCGCCCCACACATGGTCGGCCCAGAAAGCATGGGGGGCGAGGGTTGGGGTGCGCGTCTGCTGTTCCTCGGCCGTCCTTCGCGCGCGTTAGGAGGGCTCAAAAAACTTATTAAACACAACAACAAATTGTGGCTGGGCTAGACTGAGAGTTTGCGGCTAAGTGATAAGAAACTAGATAATACCTTGTGCGTTGCAATGGGAACACACGGGTTTTGGTTGCAGAAGTTTTTATGAGACTTGGTTTTCTTAAATTTGAATATGAGACGGGTATGTGGTTATTAGTATATAGTTATAAATTTTTTATTAAGTAGTATTTGTCCATGTAGAGAGAAATAAAAGTGGCGGGATTGACAACATGAGATGTGTGCATGTTGAGACACTACTGCAAAACTGGCTAATAGTGGCGGGTGCAAAAAGCCCATCAGGCAGGCATGGCTGTCACTAGTGCCCGTCACTGACCTCCTGCCACTGCTACATGCCATCTGTGACGGGCCCGCCGCTTATATAGCACTCAGCACTGATGGCGCGCACTACCAATGGCGGGCGTCAATCTTCACCTGCACTCATAGGGAAAGGTACTTGGGGTGGTCATTTTTTTGCCGGCCACTGGTATGATTTTAGAAATAAAAAAAACAATGCATCTTCCGGTGGTGCAGTAGCAGCACCCCACAGTGCGGACCTGTCCCTTCTAGGAAGGTAACACTGATTACGCACGCATGCAACATCTAGGCTGGCACCGCCGCTGCGCGTTGGATCCGCCGCCTCGCGACCAGGCTAGCCCCTCCTTGCACCCCTACGCCCTCAATCCGCGGCGAGACACTCGACCTCCTCAGCACCAATTCTCCTAGGGTCGAGCAGGTTGCACGCCACCTTGGCATTGCCAGTGTAGCATCATCGCCTGCACGGACAGAGGCAGATAGGGTTAGCCGACGCAACGCGTAAAGGAGACAATCAATGTTCTAGTTTGGTGAGGAAGAGAAAGGAGACCACGACGGTGCTGGAGCATGCTTGGGAAGGGAGATGGCTGCATCCGGCCGAGATGAAATAGGAAAAAAAGGAAATCTAAAAATGAAACATAGAAAAAAAAACGCGCGCACGCGTCAAATGGGTCGGCCAACTTTGATTATAGTTGACGTTTTGATAAGATTTGATTTGATTTGATTTGATTTGGGTATGAATAGTGGAAGGCAATGAAAGTTTCGATTTAGTTAAGATTTTCTTAAGATTTGATTTGAATGAGTTAATGCCGATTTGATTGAGTTAATGCACGCATCAAATGAGCCGGGCCAAATTGGCTGCACTTGAGCGAAATGTCGCCTGTAAGATAGTCGCGAGCGTAATATAGAGTTGGTGGGTAGTGAGGCGATGCTAGCAACTCCCCTTTAGGAGTGGAGATCATGTCAAAATTTAGCATTTCGCGGGATCCATTTGATATATTTAAACAATTAAATGCATTTCTAGACATTTGAAATAGACTGGTTTACATTGAAGCAGTCACTCTTTCCTCAGTTAGTGTTCAAACTTTTTCATACTCAACATACACAATAACACGTGACATGCCAAAATTTGGCATTATTTCGGGTTTGTATGCTATATTAAAAGCCTCTAAATACCTAGACAGCAATTTAATGATGTAAAAATAGCTACTACAAGAAATTAATAGTAAAAACGGCCAAACTCTTACATGGAATTTTAAATGTGTATCCTTAGTGTAGATTTTTTTGGTCCGTAAGCTTAAACCTATAAAACACTAAAACCATAACTTTACAAAAAAAAAAGATTGGCAGAAAAGATACTAGTGGCCAACACAAAAAAAAGAGCCTGCCACCAGTATCTGAGTTACTATTAGCGGCGAGCAAAAAAATTTACCAGTTGCGAGCATAAAACCTCGACTGCCACTGCTACTTGAGTTACCAGTGACGAGCATAAATGCCCGCCACTGCTACTTTTGGAGAGAATATTTGTGGGACCAAAAATATCAGTGATTGAAACATATTGCTATCCGTACCAGTGATGGACGCGTTTTGTGCCTGCCACTAATAACAATTGTCCACGGCTAATCTGGACAGATGTTACCAGTGGCAGATGCAAACTAGCACCCGCAAGTTTTCACCTGCCACTTGTAAGCAAATAGTAGTGGCGGGCACGGTTTTGTGCCTGCCACTAGTAATTTTCCTGATTACCAGTGGCAGGCACAGGCACTATATTGGGCTATCATTAATGTGAGCTCACCTATAAGCCTTTTTTAGTAGTGAGAGAAGTAGTATAGGTAGCATTTTCATGCATGCATGTTGGGATAAATAAAAGTTGTGCAGTTGATGACATGGCATGTGTGCATGTTGAGATAAATACATGCATATAGTGAAGTTGATGAGGTGACATGTGTGATGATAGAGGATACCCGCGCGTTGCTGCGATGGTACTATTATGCCCTAGCATGAAAGATCATCAGCTCGATAGCTTCCTTGTCGCACTCTCTAGTCAATGATTTTCACTATTGAAATGAGTTAACATTTCGAACAGATAGTCAGCTGGCTTGGAAGGGAAACAATGCTCAATAGTAAACTTGTTTCCAGTAGTCTAAAGCATCTAGCATATAGCCGAAAAATCAAACCAAAACAAACGCTTGTTCTGCCCAGATAAGAATTAGTCAAAGGCGGGTGCTACAAATCATCCGACTGATTTGAGCGGAACATAAGCCGCCGTGGAGGCCGTTAGATGCCCACGATCACAACCGTCGCTTGGCCTCTCATGGATCCTGCATCTCTCTCCCGCATCTCTCTCGCGCAGCACACACCCAGCATCGCTCCTCTTCAATATCGGCAGCCGGCGACCGCTTGGCCGCGATGCAGTAGACCACGACATCCATTGGTCGTCGCTCGCCGGTGATGCTGCAAAGCAACACGCATCCCATCCCCCTGTTGCTACGACGGGGTCGCCGCCGCTCGCGGCTGCCGGAGGCAAAGTGCTGCAACACAACACCATGAACTATCGCCTAGCATTTCAACGCAACACCGGGACACCACGGGGCGAGCGCTCCGTTATAGCCCGAGAGCTGCATGGCAACTCCGAGACTAGCGATGAGCGCTCCATTGCAGTGTCGAGAACGCCGGCGAGCGCTCCATTGCAGTGATGGTGGATGCTCCATTGCAGCGTCGGCAAGCTACATCGCAGCTCGGAGACTCCGGTGAGCGCTCCATTGCAGTGCAACTCAGAGACTCCGGTGTGCGCTCTATTGCAGCGTCGGGAGCACCGGTGGGTTGCATCACAGCTGGGAGACGCCGGTGAGCGCTCCATTGCAGTGTCTGGAGCGCCTCCATTGCAGCGCCGGCGAGCTCGCTCCATTGCTGCCATGCAGCACCGCCGAAGTCGCTGCACCACCACCACAACAGGACATCGTAGTAAATTGTCATCGCTGCTGCACAAATCGCTGCCTGCCACGACTGTTGTCGCAGCAATGGTGCTGCTGCAAAAACACAGGGGTTGCAGGCACCACAGAGGCACACTGGAACCTTGCAGCCAAGGTGGCCGGAGTCGCCCTCCCCCCCGGCCTAGCAACCGTGTTGTTATGGTGGCTGGCGTCACACTTCTCCTTTTTGCAGTCGCAGCCCGTGGCAAGGTTGCAGTAGCGATGTGGTTGCATCTTTCCTCTTTGTTTTCAAACATTGAATGGGGCTGGGCAGAGGATGCATCAAGGCGGCGGCCGGCGGCAGCTGCTGCCGATTTTGTCGCTGCTACGGTGGTGCTCGCCATGGGTACTCTCCTCTGACTGTCGGGATGAATGAGATTAGAAAGGGCAAGAAAAGAAACATGTGGAGAAGCAGCTTCATCGAGAGAGAGGTTGGGGGCAGGGGTGGGCTGCCAGGTGACGCGGGCCACATGGCAAGCAGAGGAGGGGGTTTGCGAGATGAGAAAATCAGTTGGTGGATTTAGAGACTTTTCCTTAGTCAAAGGCCGAATCTCAGCAAAAGAAGAGGGAGCCCAGGTCACAACCGGATGCAACTCCAAAACAGGCCTACACCGAAAAAGAATATGATCAGAGTCTTCCTGGGCGTAAAATTCAAATGCCTGGCCATTTCTTTTCCTAGTTTGGTCTACAGTGGACAACCTGCCGTGCATGGCCTGCCACCTGAAAAATTTGATTTTCAAAGCAATCTTAGCCCGCCAAACACAATTAAACTTTATCTTCCACCGAGGAACATGGGTCTCGACGGCGGAAGACCGGAAGGGCGGCTGCCCTGTGTTCCACTTCTCAACCCTTTTTTTAAAGAAAACGCATACGCCCGACTTTATATATAAAGCCACCAGGCTGAGTCAAGCATAGGTAACAACCAACCAAGCAAGCACAAACACAGAGTAGCCCCAAAGTATTAAGGAGAGATACATGGCATCCATGCCAACACACAGCGCACAAGTCGGAAATACAAGAAGCGACCTTGCCAGCAACTAGTCGAGGCACCACAAAACACCATTAAGCAGCATGCTCCTGTCTGGATAGAGAAGACGCCGAGGCCCGCATTTTAGAAACCAGGAGATCAAAAGCATCATGTTCCTCCGTCCTAGTCAATGATCTCCACTGCTGCAAGAACATACATGATTTAAATAAGCAGTCAACAGGTTTAGCAGGAAAAACATGCTCGATGGTAAACTTATTCCTAATAATCCACGGAGACCAACATATAGCTCCAAGACCAACCCAAAAAACCCTTTTAGTGGCACCACTCAAAGGGTTAGCAAGGGCCCGGAGATCAGAAAAACAAGAAGGGTCCCATGATACATGGAGTCAAGATCTCACACAACTCCAGACCAGCTTGGCCAAAACACAATGAAAGAAAATATGATTCGTGTTCTCCAGCGCGCCACAAAGGGCACATAATTCCGATCCCGGGCCATTCCTTTTACAAATTTGGTCTGCCGCTCGTCCTCTAAAAGCTTGCCAAAGGAAGATCTTGATTTTCGGGGGAACACGGGCCCGCCAAACCTGAGAGAATCTATTGGTGGGAGATCCACCAACGAGCCTAGAGTAAAGAGACTTAACCAAAAAACTACCAGAAGAGGTGTGGGGCCACACCACCGAGTCCACTGTCTTCAAGAGCGTAGGGAAGAGAGCAGAGAGCATTTGCCATTCTTTGAACTCTTCAGGAGAAAGGGAACGCCAGAAAGCCAGATCCCAGTTATTGGTCGATAGCTCAGCAATGGAGTCTCCACACCACCAGTCAAGCCAGAAGCGAACAAACGAGCTGGAGTGAGGAAAATACTTAGCTTTGAGGATTCATGGACAACAAACTTAACATTATCCAGAAACAAAGGTCTAACTCTAACCAAATCTTTCCAGAATTGGGAGCCACCACGGGTAGGGGCGAACAACGGGCTGGAGTGAGGAAAATTCTTAGCTTTGAGGATGGAGAACCATAAGTATCCAACACCAGAAGTCATAATCTTCCACCACCATTTAATTAAAAAGCATTTATTCATGATGGCGGTGTTAATAATGCCCAACCCCCCAATGTTTTTGGGTCTGCACATAAATTTTCATTTGACGAACCTGTATTTGCGCCAATTATCTGCCGAATTCCATTAAAAAGCCCCTCTATGTTTGTCAAAGCCTACATGAGTACCATCCGAAAGAGAATAGAAGCCCATAAGAAACATTGGCAAGGAGGATACGCAGGCATTGATCAGCGCACTACAAAAAAAGGACACATCCTTGACATTTTGGGCCGAACGAAAAACATTTCTGTCATACATATGACACTTCTATGACGATAATTGTGACAAAACCCGGTATCATCATAGATGTGGTGGGCTCGTACTTCTATGACAAAAAATCATGATAGAAAATGGGCTTTTCATCCTGGGCTGGCCGGAGACGCAACTGCATGACATTCTTTGGGCCGTCCATGACGGAAAAAACCATGGTAGAAGCGAGGGGGAGGAAAATTTCGGGGAGTTGCCGGTTACGGTGGGAGGTCGGGGCGGAGCAATGCGCGTTTCTCTCATACGCATGCACGTGTGTGCGAGGCGTTGGCTCTAACTGAAGCCGAGCGAGGCGCTGGGCTCTAACTGAACCCGAGCGATTGCACTGTCCAGGCTACGCGTTACTGAACCCGAGTGATCGATCAATGGTTGTTAACTGAACCCGATGGAGCGATTCCTTCGCTACTGCTGCTAACTAAAGCCGATCGATGCTGCCTCTGGGATGAACAGTGAGCGTTGTGGGAGGGGGGGAGGGGGTTGGATGAACAGTGAGCGGTGGTGTTGCCTCTGGATGAACAGGAACCCGTAGTGTGGAGGGCTGGATGAACAGTAGACGATGGAGGGGTGGCCGTGGAGGGGTGGTTGAACGGGACCCCGTGGTGTGGAGGGCTGGATGAACAGTAGACGGTGGAGGGGTGCCCGTGGAGGGGTAGTTGAACAGTATCCGGTGGAGTAGCGCGCGGTGGAGGATGGATGAACAGGAGCCCGTGGAGGCTGGAGGAGGTCGACGGTAGCCCGTGGAGGCTGGAGGAGGTCGACGGTGGAGATGAACAGTATCCCGTGGAGTCCCGTTTTGTGGTACGCCACACCCCTCCCCCCCCCCCCCCCGTTTCGACCGTAGCGCTCCAACACAAGTCCGTTTCGTCCGTTTTACGGTACGCCACACCCCTCCCGATGAACAAGACCCCCATTTCGAACGTAGGAGGTCCGTTTCGTCCGTTTTGCGGTACGCCACACCCTCCCAATCAATAGGACCCCGTTTCGACCGTAGGAGGTCCGTTTCCTTCGTTTTGCGGTATGCCAGGCCCCTCCCGATCAACAGGACCCCGTTTCGAACGTGGCCGATCGAACACAAGTCCATTTCCTCCGTTGTGCGGTACGCCAGGCCTCGTTTCCATCGCTTGTTCCGTCCAAGCCCTCCCGATGAACACGACCACGCATTCCGTTCCGACCCAGCCGGTTGGCTCCCACGCGTTACGTTGCCTCCCGATGAACACGACGCATTCCGTTGCCTCCCCATGAACACGACGACGATGCTGTTTCTCTGTTCCGACCCAGCCATATACGTATGTGCGAGTAGGCGTTTGAGACCCTGCCCGTATGTACATATGTGGCCGTATTTTCTTTCTTGCACCCTCGCCGCTATACGTACGTGTACATGCTACATGCGCGCCTCTACTATGACACGTGCGCGCCTCTACATCGACCAGTATGTACGTACACCTTCGTGACCAGAATGACAACGGTACGTACGCTTCGACCAGGTGGGTCCCGACTGTCACGCATTTCCTTGCTTGCGAAGATGTAGCTGGTGGTCCCAGCAGTCAGGGGGGCGAATTGTTTTGACTTTTTTTGCCCGGACGCACTTCCTTGCGTGCGAAGATGTAGCTGGTGGGTCCCAGCAGTCAGGGGGGCGAATCGTTTTTTCGGACGCACTTCCTTGTGTGTGAAGATGTAGCTGGTGGGTCCCAGCAGACAGGGGGAAACGTTTTTTTCACGAAATACGGTGGCCCGTCCGGTGGGTCCCTGCTGTCAGGTGGAGGAATAATTATTTTGCTCGTAATAAGGAGGCACTTCCTTGCTGCGGATGTGGACCCAGCTGCCAGCCTCTCCACGTACAGTCCATGTCCGATGGAAGCCATTCCTTGACCAAGTTGACCACGCTGCGCCGAGAGCACCAGGGCGGTGGACGACGACGAAGCCTTGTAAGGGGACGACGTGGAGCCGGGGAAGATGCGGCAGTGGATGCCCACGCATAGAGGAGTATGAGGTTTCACTCGTTCGGCTGTGGTGTGAGGCTACCGTTTGTAACACCCCCAAAAAAAATTAACCAAGTTTTTGATATTAAAATTTTGCCAGGAGTTTTAAAATTTTTGCATTCTGGATTTTTCTGTGGATTTCAGAGACTCTTCTTTTATTGTTAAGGAGTTTTATTTTTTTCTCTAGTGAGCTTTCCAGAATATATTGGACCTCTATGCCATCTCATTAAAACATTTTCTTAATCAGTAGATTTATTTAATAAATTATTTCACCCTGAGCTTTATTCATCATAATGGCTTGTTTTAAATTTTGGAGCTCTGTTTGTACTGTAACCTGTTGATAACTTTAACTAATATTCCAACCAAAATTTGGAGATGTCATGTGATGCCCCTAGATCACTTTTGTGTAATAATAAAATTATTTCATTGCATATTTTGAGTTTTACACCTGTTTTTCTTCTCTGGTCCAATGGGCATTTTTGCACTACAACCCAATTAAATATTTCCCCAGAGCCTCCACCAAAATTATGGGATATCAGTAGTAGCATGCCATCCAACTTTATGCAAAAACATAGTGATGATCTTTGGAAGAATTGAGTGAACCAACCTCTTTTTCATTCTGGACCAGACTTGTGTTTTCTACTGCAACCCTATTATTTCTTGCTCTAGTGATCTTGTGCTTTCTCATGCTTGTAGTCAACCCTGCAAAAGCCCTAAGTCCAGGAGCATGCACTCTTTGGAACATTTTTGGTCCATGTAATGATGCCATCTACTCCCTGTCCAGAAGTGTGGTTTTGCAAAACTTGCACTAGCAAGTCTCTCCTTTTTGCAAACCAACTTCACCACCCTCTCTTTCATCCACAGAGACACTGATCTGGAGATTTTGGCCACTCCAAGAACTACCTAGGTGCCTTTGGCATTTTGACACACACCCTGAGTGCACAACCAGATTTGGCATGACTTCAAGTTCACTTAGTAAACTTGAACCACTGACCAATCCACCATGTCCCTTTAGTCCCTTGCTAACCTTAGACTAGTCCTGTTGCTCGCCAGCTTCAACCGCGACCTCTAGGCTGTCCTGTCATTTCGTCGAACATGTCCCGGGCGTGCTTTGGGCGTGCCTAGAGCGTGCGTTTGGCACCCACGAGCGCCCGAGCCGCTGTGTCACGCCCCGCACTCAATCCGGCCCGTGACCGGTCCCAGCCAACACTCCGTGTTCCCCTGCACCGCCACACCACCCCGACCAACCTGGCACCCCACAGCACCACCGTCAGGACGGCCGTGGCGGCTAGCTGGCGGACGCTTGCAGCCCCGGCCGTGTCGGCGCCGCCCAAGCCACCAGCGCTTGCCACCTGCCTCCTGGAGCAGTGCATGCTCATCCACAGCTTTCTCCTCTAGCACTCGTCGCCGCCACGTCGCCCTAGCTACAGAACGGCGGTCGCCGGCAAGCTTATCCACGGCCGCCGCAAACCGACTCGGTTGTGCTATAAAAGAGGCCCCCGAGCTCAAACCCGCACGCAGGCAGCCTCACACCATTCCACTCGTGCCCCTTTGGCCGTCAATCGAAGGGAGGGAGTCGTCTTCTTCCTCTCCGGCAGCTCCATCCGCCACCATTGCCCCGGCCATTCCGGCGCCACCAGGGCCTCCCCCTCTCCACTCTCTCCACCAGGAACCCCCACATCCTCCCGTGATCCCGTTCCCCTACTCAATCTTGATCGGGACTCGCCGCGGGCAAGATTTCACTTTTTTCGACGACCACCGTCCGCCGCGGAGCTCACCGCCGGCAGCTCCGTCCACCCCAGAGGACAAAACAACCACCGGAAAGACCGCCCCGGTCTTGCGGATCCATCCCGACCTTCTGGAGCCTGCAAGGAGCCGCCGTTTCCCGGTGTTGATCGCCGTTGCCTCGCCGCCGTTCGGGCAGAGCAAGGGGAGGGAGATTAGACTGGTCAAACCTGACTGGTGGGCCAGGCGGGCCCACTGTCAGTGACCCAGGTGCAATACACGCTGGATAAGTGGAAGCGCATTTCAAAAATACGCCTTCGACGTGTACGTATATTCGAAACGTTTTTCTTTTGTGTTTTATTTTAAATATCAGATTTTTGACCAAACTTTGACCGGCTGTATCTTTTTAAATACAGCTCCAAATGAATTAATTCCTTTTCCTACCTCTCTCAAATATTGTCTAGTTTATTTTAAGATTTATTTCAAAAAAAATCCAAACAACTTTTTGTGTTGTTTTGTTTTTGTGTGTTAATTCATATATATTCTCTTAAATAGGATTTTTGGAAGATTTCAAGATGTTTTGGATGCACCCTTCTTTCCCATGACCTGAAGGCAAGCATTCTGAACCCTGGTGTAATTTTTGTGTGTGTTGTTTGACTCGGTGACAACACCACCGCGACACGAGCATACGTCATTTTATGTGAGGAAGTGATCCTACTCATGAGTGCATGTTAATGCTTTTTATGCTGATGAGTTGATATGGAAATCACTGTCATATGCCTTTCATACATACCGGAAGGGAAGCCGGAAAGGCCTCTATCTTGGGTAGACACGGTCTTGTCCCTAGTCCTCCATCGAGACGGTCGTGTCCGGTATGGCATGATGGGTATGTCGCGTGATGTTTCTATCTGTTGTTTGAAATATATGCATTGTTATGCTAATCATGCAGGAAATATTACAACCTCTTGAGTCGATTGTAGATCGAGTCTTGTGCCAGTAACCCCCATACTTGCTTCGTACTACCACTCGTCTCTACAATAAGTAGAGTATGGTTCAGTAAGTTGTCAACCCCTTTCCTAGCACACACCGTACAGAGAGGCGTGGTGGAAGATACTGGAGGCATCCGGTAGTCATGCCACCGTGTCCGGGAGCATGGGTGTTTCGGTTGTAGTCGAAGGGGGTAGCTTCCCCAGTTTGCACGCGGTATAAATTTTGTGATCCCATGTTACGTCGAGGTTGTAGCCTCGCCACTTAGAGTTTTGCTTGACAGGTGTCGTGGGTGATTCCAGACACATGTGAGTTAAGCTGGTGTGTGCAAGTTAGGTGTGTTTCCAACAAAAAGACCGTAGACGAGTTAGTACCGATGGGCTAATGGAACCCGTCACTCATGGGTAAAGAGTACACCCTCTGCAGAGATTAAACCTATTCGAATAGCCGTGTCCATGGTTAAGGATTTCAGTCTGGGATGGTTCAAGTGTCGGTCTTAGTGTCGGTCTTCGGAGGTGAAACTGTTAAACCAAAACTGGAATTACTGCTTGTGACTTGTGATAATTATGATTATCATATTGTCGACTAACCCATGATATTATTGTTATCATCGAGTATCTCTGGGATGGTTCTACCTCCGGGATATTCACTATGGTTATTTCTTTTAATAGCCCTTTATGTGGTGTCGCTCAGACGCCCGACTGTGGCATTTCTTTTAAAGAACTTTATGTGGTGTCGCTCAGACGCCCAACTGTGGCTTTCTTTTAAAGCCCTTTATGTGGTGTCGTTCAGACGCCTGACTGTGGCATTTCTTTTAAAGTCCTTTATGTGGTGTCGCTCAGACGCCCGACTATGGCATTTCTTTTAAAGCCCTTTATGTGGTGTCGCTCAGACGCCCGACTGTGGCATTTCTTTTAAAGCCCTTTATGTGGTGTCACTCAGACGCCCGACTATGGCATTTCTTTTAAAGCCCTTTATGTGGTGTCGCTCAGACGCCCGACTGTGGCATTTCTTTTAAAGCCCTTTATGTGGTGTCGCTCAGACGCCCGACTGTGGCATTTCTTTTAAAGCCCTTTATGTGGTGTCGCTCAGACGCCCGACTGTGGCATTTCTTTTAAAAGCCCTTTATGTGGTGTTGCTCAGACGCCCGACTGTGGCATTTCTTTTAAAGCCCTTTATGCAGTGTCGCTCAGACGCCCGACTGTGGCATTTCTTTTAAAGCCCTTTATGCGGTGTCGCTCAGACGCCCGACTGCGGCATTTCTTTTAAAGCCCTTTCTATGGTGTCGCTAAGACGCCCGACTGTGGCATGCTTGTTATTTATTTCATAATTTTAAATACTACTATGTTATTGCATATTCATATATCACATGCTTGCACGCATCAGAGTTATATTTATCTTTTGTGACTGACGTCATGAGTATAAAATATTTTCAGCACATCGTTATTATATTATACCTGTGTTCATAATGTTTGCGAGTACATTCAAAGTACTCACTGGCTTGTCCCTGGCTATTGTCTTGGCCAGATTTTCTTGCACGGAGATGAGCTATCGTGGTGACAGTCCCGGAACCTAAGCAACGGAGATAGTAGCCTCGCGAAGATAGGAGTTATCCTGGTCAGCTGTTCCTGTGGAAATTGGGAGTCCCAAAGACACTAATGATCCACAAACCGCTTCCGCCACCAAACACTAGAAACCATTTGTTGTACTCACAGGCCAGAATGGTCTTGTACTATATATTTTGTATTTTTCTTGGATTTTTTGTATCAAGTTGGTGCCTCATCAGCTAACAGTTATCCTGGGGCTGGTGAGCACAAGGGCCATTTTATGGAAATTAATACCCAGAGAATCGGTTCCCATAGACTTGGTATCAGAGCCAGGCTGACCATTGGCTAATCCTATCTTAGCCAAGTAAATAAACTTAGGCAAACCAACCCACCAGACCATAACCAAAACCCCAGCCAAGCTTCTCGTGCAAGATAGCCACACGGTGACCCCGACACTTTTGGCAGTCGGTGCCCAACCTATCAACCTAGCCTGTCGATCATGCACCAGTGGCCAGCACCCAAGGTGTCTCATTCGCAAGCGTACGAGGGAAGACTCCGTTCCCTTTTACTATAAAAAGGGCATGCTAGCCCCAAACTAGCACAGCACAGCCTCTACCCCAAACCGAGCCACAATGCTTGGACCCGTCGTGCACAACGAGACCACAGCAACCAACCTTGGAGGCTTTGTGACCATACTCGCAAACCTCACCCGTCGTGCCTATGCGTTAGAGGAGGCACGAGAATATGTTGTGTACCAAGAACCCATGAGCGGTGAGGACCGTCAATTCTGGGCCAATGTACACATCTACGGTAGGGGTCTAGCGCCCGAACGCCCCTACAGGTTCACCGGAAGAACAACTTCCTTCGAGCCACAAGCCATCCAGCTAGCTGCTCGAGAGGCTATAGTTAAACTTCGGCAGTTGTCGCCCAGAATTAACTGTCGCTCGTTCTACTACTACCCCAGGCGTGAAGGGTATGGAAGACCACCCCAAGTTGCCAACGGAGATCACGAGACAGATCCCGCATTGTTGCACCTAGTGCGCTATGTAAGTGCACTAGAGGCACTGTTCGACCAGATCACCATTGATCTGATCGCAGCTCGAGGAGAGCTGGTTCGTCGAGCCCCAGCAAGAAGAGAAGGCGAGCCCGACGCCGACAACCCAGTCGTGCTGTTCGGACACCCGATCGAGACCCTGAGGACAGCCCCAGCCATCATCCAAGATATTGTGATGACCCCAGAAGTGCTTCGTCGCCTTTTGGGAACACACTCCAACGGGATTGTGGCCAACAATCCCCGTGATGGTCATCATCGCTACCCCGACCCTGTAGTTCCTCCGCCATCTCCGACTAATCCCGGCAGTGAGACACGTGGAGAAGCCTCGTCATCCACCAGGCACTCCCGTTTAGATGTTAATGAGGTAGACTAAGCCATACGAGTAGTACTGAGTCTCAGTGTATCCTCGCTTATAATCATGTAATCTTGTGTATTAACGCAGCCTGTCGTTGTGCCTATGTTTTAATAGTAGCCTTGCATATTTTGTCAGCGCATAGTTGCACATTTTACGGGCACAGCCACCCAAAACCAACCCCGACGACACCCACAGTAACACGTCTCTTTATGAGATATGTGTATCTCTGACACTGACCCCAACCTTTGGAGCTAAGCTGGCAGATTTATTACCTTTCACCACGATAAATAAACCAGCCCAGATGCTATATAAGAAGGCCGCCTTGTGACCTTACCTAGCAACCTTCACCTCGTGCACCACTCTCACAACCATTTCTGGCCATGCCGAACCCTAGCATTTATCGGAGAACCCCAGATGCAACCCCAGGTAGCTTTGTCAAAATATTGTGGGACTTTACCTGCAGTACCATGGGTTCTACCCAGCCACCCCAGTACGAGCTGTTCAAGTCGAGAATCACCCCTTCCACCTCGGAATATTGGGCAGCAGTACACATTCCTCCCGTAGACCCCAACCAAGATCCAACGGAGGTTTCCTTCGTGGGGAAATCTATGCTGACCCCACGCTTGGCCATAGAAGCTGCTGCGAACGAAGCAATTGCCCGTCTTCGATCCGCAGTGCCCTATGCCCGCGAATGAGGATATTATTACTTTCCGAGCCGTGCAACGCCCGGAGGAGTAACGTCTTTTCCCGGTGGGCGGATTGAGAGAGACCCTGTACTGGCCAACCTCATCCAGTACATCATCGCTCAAGAGCATTTGAACCAGCGAGTGATGGATTATCTCCAGAATCTCACGGATCTGAATCCTCAGATTGCAATCGGCAGACCACTGAGATCTGATCCGGAGAGACTCATACATCGACTGGTCAACCCACTCCCTCCGATAGAGGAGGAGTGCATTCCACTACCAGAGACTTTTCCTCGAGACCCTGTCCAGTTACCATTCTCTTTTTAGACGTCACTGCTATATTTGTTATTTCAGCATTTATTATTACGTTGTAACTTATGCATGATATCTCAAATCTGTGCGATGAGTCGAGTATTTAGTTTCTACTTTTGAGAGTGGTTTTCTTCGTGAGTAACCTGTGTAACCGCGAAATCCTAGAATGAGATTTCTTTTTCCAAGATTGCTGCATCTTTTATCCTCTCACAACATGGATTATTTATTCGCGCAGCACCACGGTAACAGACCCACAACCACTCGGACTCTTACACTGCTTGCAATACACGCAACCATGTTGCATCTCACCAACCACCCCTCTAAGTGCTCCACATGCCTCCAAGGTAGAGATTAGCGGATAATCATCCGGACACTATCCACCTCCGGCACACAGATAACGGTTAACACCCGGGATTACGCCTAATCCTCGTGATCACCGCCACCGCGGAGAGCCAGCACCCGAGCGGCAGCATCACAGCGATCATCATAGATCATCGCGCACAGGAGCATGGAGAGCCCCAGCACTGCCGCCAGCCCTCCACACACCAGGATCACGTACCAGTCCGGCACCGTCTCCGCCATTAGAGCCGCGTCTCGAGCTCCGGTGAGCAAATATGGAGGAGGAGGAGGAGGAGAAGCGAGGCCAGGTGCGAAGGTGAAGGAGGAGCACCGCGGTCGTTTTATAGCGCGAGATCGGTGCACGATGGGCGAAGTCCACCAGCGCCGCTCGTCGCCCGATCGCCGGTGTTCGGATGCGAATCCGCGAGCAGTGCCGACAACACACTGGCCCGCGACGCGAGTGCACGCTGCACCGGCAGCAAGCACACTGCGCACTACCGCAGTACGGCCTAGATGCCCTGCGCGCTAGACGTCACCGGTGGAGAAAGCTGGGAAAGCGCGCGGGAGAGAGGAAGAAGAGAGAGCCAGAGGAAGAAGGAGAGACTGACAGTGGGCCCCGGTCCCACCTGTCAGCCAGAGGGAGCACTGTGCTCTCGGGTATGACCAGCGTATTGTTGAATTTAGAGTTTATTCTGAATTCACGGCAGCCAGCATAGAAATCATTCGTTTTTCTAAGCGTGGAACTTCTCCACACAACGCCAGTACCACACTATAGTTACTCACCACTTATTGCCCTCTCACTGTAGCCTCTTTTTACCGCGTGTGTAAAATGATCTTTTGACCATGTAAAAGTATTTTTGTTTTACAACCCTTAGCAAATCTCAAGGACGAGATTTTTCTTAAGGGGGTTAGTAATTGTAACACCCCCAAAAAAAATTAACCAAGTTTTTGATATTAAAATTTTGCCAGGAGTTTTAAAAATTTTTGCATTCTGGATTTTTCTGTGGATTTCAGGGACTCTTCTTTTATTGTTAAGGAGTTTTATTTTTTTCTCTAGTGAGCTTTCCAGAATATATTGGACCTCTATGCCATCTCATTAAAACATTTTCTTAATCAGTAGATTTATTTAATAAATTATTTCACCCTGAGCTTTATTCATCATAATGGCTTGTTTTAAATTTTGGAGCTCTGTTTGTACTGTAACCTGTTGATAACTTTAACTAATATTCCAACCGAAATTTGGAGATGTCATGTGATGCCCCTAGATCACTTTTGTGTAATAATAAAATTATTTCATTGCATATTTTGAGTTTTACACCTGTTTTTCTTCTCTGGTCCAGTGGGCATTTTTGCACTACAACCCAATTAAATATTTCCCCAGAGCCTCCACCAGAATTATGGGATATCAGTAGTAGCATGTCATCCAACTTTATGCAAAAACATAGTGATGATCTTTGGAAGAATTGAGTGAACCAACCTCTTTTTCATTCTGGACCAGACTTGTGTTTTCTACTGCAACCCTATTATTTCTTGCTCTAGTGATCTTGTGCTTTCTCATGCTTGTAGTCAACCCTGCAAAAGCCCTAAGTCCAGGAGCATGCACTCTTTGGAAAATTTTTGGTCCATGTAATGATGCCATCTACTCCCTGTCCAGAAGTGTGGTTTTGCAAAACTTGCACTAGCAAGTCTCTCCTTTTTGCAAACCAACTTCACCACCCTCTCTTTCATCCACAGAGACACTGATCTGGAGATTTTGGCCACTCCAAGAACTACCTAGGTGCCTTTGGCATTTTGTCAAACACCCTGAGTGCACAACCAGATTTGGCATGACTTCAAGTTTACTTAGTAAACTTGAACCACTGACCAATCCATCATGTCCCTTTAGTCCCTTGCTAACCTTAGACTAGTCCTGTTGCTCGCCAGCTTCAACTGCGACCTCTAGGCTGTCATGTCATTTCGTCGAACATGTCTCGGGCGTGCTCTGGGCGCGCCCAGAGCGTGCGTTTGGCACCCACGAGTGCCCGAGCCGCTGTGTCACGCCCCGCACTCAATCCGGCCCGTGACCGGTCCTAGCCAACACTCCGTGTTCCCCTGCACCGCCACACCACCCCGACCAACCTGGCACCCCACAGCGCCACCGTCAGGACGGCCGTGGCGGCTAGCTGGCGGACGCTTGCAGCCCCGGTCGTGTCGGCGCTACCCAAGCCACCAGGGCTTGCCACCTGCCTCCTGGAGCAGTGCGTGCTCATCCACAGCTTTGTCCTCTAGCACTCGTCGCCCCCACGTCGCCCTAGCTACAGAACGGCGGTCGCCGGCAAGCTTATCCACGATCGCCGCAAACCGACTCAGTTGTGCTATAAAAGACACCCCCCCCCCCGAGCTCAAACCCGCACGCAGGCAGCCTCACACCATTCCACTCGTGCACCTTTGGCCCTCAATCGAAGGGAGGGAGTCGTCTTCTTCCTCTCTGGCAGCTCCATCTGCCACCTTTGCCCCGGCCATTCCGACGCCACCAGGGCCTCCCCCACTCCACTCTCTCCACCAGGAACCCCCACATCCTCCCGTAAGCCCGTTCCCCTACTCAATCTTGATCGGGACTCGCCGCGGGCAAGATTTCACTTTTTTCGACGACCACCATCCGCCACGGAGCTCACCGCCGGCAGCTCCGTCCACCCCAGAGGACAAAACAACCACCGGAAAGACCGCCCCGGTCTTGCGGATCCATCCCGACCTTCTGGAGCCTGTGAGGAGCCGCCGTTCGCCGGTGTTGATCGCCATTGCCTCGCCGCCGTTTGGGCAGAGCAAGGGGAGGGAGATTAGACTGGTCAAACCTGACTGGTGGGCCAGGCGGGCCCACTGTCAGTGACCCAGGTGCAGTCCACGCTGGATAAGTGGAAGCGCATTTCAAAAATACGCCTTCGACGTGTACGTATATTCGAAACATTTTTCTTTTCTGTTTTATTTTAAATATCAGATTTTTGACCAAACTTTGACCGGCTGTATCTTTTTAAATACAGCTCCAAATGAATTAATTCCTTTTCCTACCTCTCTCAAATATTGTCTAGCTTATTTTAAGATTTATTTCAAAAAAAATTCAAACAACTTTTTGTGCTGTTTTGTTTTTGTGTGTTAATTCATATATATTCTCTTAAATAGGATTTTTGGAAGATTTCAAGATATTTTGGATGCACCCTTCTTTCCCATGACCTGAAGGCAAGCATTCTGAACCCTGGTGTAATTTTTGTGTGTGTTGTTTGACTCGGTGACAACACCACCGCGACACGAGCATACGTCATTTTATGTGAGGAAGTGATCCTACTCATGAGTGCATGTTAATGCTTTTTATGCTGATGAGTTGATATGGAAATCACCGTCATATTCCTTTCATACATACCGAAAGGTAAGCCGGAAAGGCCTCTGTCTTGGGTAGACACGGTCTTGTCCCTAGTCCTCCGTCGAGACGGTCGTGTCCGGTATGGCATGAGGGGTATGTCGCATGATGTTTCTATCTGTTGTTTGAAATATATGCATTGTTATGCTAATCATGCAGGAAATATTACAACCTCCTGAGTCGACCGTAGATCGAGTCTTGTGCCAATAACCCCCATACTTGCTTCGTACTACCACTCGTCTTTACAATAAGTAGAGTATGGTTCAGTAAGTTGTCAACCCCTTTCCTAGAAAACACCGTACAGAGAGGCCGTGGTGGAAGATACTGGAGGCATCCGGTAGTCATGCCACCGGGTCCGGGTGCATGGGTGTTTCAATTGTAGACAAAGGGGGTAGCTTCCCCAGTTTGCACGCGGTATAAATTTTGTGATCCCATGTTACGTCGAGGTTGTAGCCTCCCCACTTAGAGTTTTGCTTGACAGGTGTCGTGGGTGATTCCAGACACATGTGAGTTAAGCTGGTGTGTGCAAGTTAGGTGTGTTTCCAACAAAAAGACCGTAGACGGAATTAGTCCCGATGGGCTAATGGAACCCGTCACTCGTGGGTAAAGAGTACACCCTCTGCAGAGATTAAACCTATTCGAATAGCCGTGTCCATGGTTAAGGATTTCAGTCTGGGATGGGTCAAGTGTCGGTCTTAGTGTCGGTCTTCGGAGGTGAAACTGTTAAACCAGAACTGGAATTACTGCTTGTGACTTGTGATAATTATGATTATCATATTGCCGACTAACCCGTGATATTATTGTTATCATCGAGTATCTCTGGGATGGTTCTACCCCTGGGATATTCACTATGGTTATTTCTTTTAAAAGCCCTTTATGTGGTGTCGCTCAGACGCCCGACTGTGGCATTTCTTTTAAAGCCCTTTATGTGGTGTCGCTCAGATGCCCGACTGTGGCATTTCTTTTAAAGCCCTTTATGTGGTGTCGCTCAGACGCCCGACTGTGGCATTTCTTTTAAAGTCCTTTATGTGGTGTCGCTCAGACGCCCGACTATGGCATTTCTTTTAAAGCCCTTTATGTGGTGTCGCTCAGACGCCCGACTGTGGCATTTCTTTTAAAGCCCTTTATGTGGTGTCGCTCAGACGCCCGACTGTGGCATTTCTTTTAAAGCCCTTTATGTGGTGTCGCTCAGACGCCCGACTGTGGCATTTCTTTTAAAGCCCTTTATGTGGTGTCGCTCAGACGCCCGACTGTGGCATTTCTTTTAAAGCCCTTTATGTGGTGTTGCTCAGACGCCCGACTGTGGCATTTCTTTTAAAAGCCCTTTATGTGGTGTCGCTCAGACGCCCGACTGTGGCATTTCTTTTAATGCCTTTTATGCGGTGTCGCTCAGACGCCCGACTGTGGCATTTCTTTTAAAGCCCTTTATGCGGTGTCGCTCAGACGCCCGACTGCGGCATTTCTTTTAAAGCCCTTTCTGTGGTGTCGCTAAGATGTCCGACTGTGGCATGCTTGTTATTTATTTCATAATTTTAAATACTACTATGTTATTGCATATTCATATATCACATGCTTGCACGCATCAGAGTTATATTTATCTTTTGTGACTGACGTCATGAGTATAAAATATTTTCAGCACATCGTTATTATATTATACCTGTGTTCATAATGTTTGCGAGTACATTCAAAGTACTCACTGGCTTGTCCCTGGCTATTGTCTTGGCCAGATTTTCTTGCGCGGAGATGAGCAATCGTGGTGACAGTCCCGGAACCTAAGCAACGGAGATAGTAGCCTCGCGAAGATAGGAGTTATCCTGGTCAGCTGTTCCTGTGGAAATTGGGAGTCCCAAAGACACTGATGATCCACAAACCGCTTCCGCCACCAAACACTAGAAACCATTTGTTGTACTCACAGGCCAGAATGGTCTTGTACTACATATTTTGTATTTTGCTTGGATTTTCTGTATCAAGTTGGTGCCTCATCAGCTAACAGTTATCCTGGGGCTGGTGAGCACAAGGGCCATTTTCTGGAAATTAATACCCGGAGAATCGGTTCCCACACCGTTGCCGCAGAATAACAGGGGGTGTGGGTGCGTAGAGGGATGGCCTGGCAGCGGTGGGAGTACTAGGGGGAGGTGAGGCCTCCACGGCATCACAGCCGGCCACGGGCGGCAGGAGCAGGTGGCACGACCGACGCTGCTTTGGGCGGCTGGAGCAAGAAGACCAGAGGTTGAAGAAGCACTACGACTGTTGGATGGACATCGTACGGTCACTGGAGCTAGAATTGTTCATATATTGACTAAAGTTGACAAAGGCCTCCGTCCCAGTCAACTTAGTAGGCCCACAAGTCAGCCTCCCACCAAGGTTGGTCCCAGCTAGCAGGGGGGTATTCATTTTTTTGTGCGTAATAAGGAGGCACTTCCGGTGGGTCCGAGCTGACAGTGGGGGGAACATTTTTTTCGTGAAATACAGTGGTCCGACCTGTTGGTCCCAGCAGTCAGGGGGGAACATTTTTTTGCGAAATACTGGTGGCCCATCCCGTGGGTCCTAGATGTCAGGTGGAGGAATAATTATTTTCCGCGTAATAAGGAGGCACTTCCTTCCGGCTGTCGTGGACCTAGCTGTCAGCCTCTCCACGTATAGTACTCTTCCGATGGAAGTCGGTCGTTGACCACATTGACCACGCCGCGCCGAGAGCACCATGGCGGTGGACGACGGCGAGGCCTAGGAAGGGGACAACGCGGAGCCGGGGAAGACGCGACAGTGGAAGCCCGCGCGGAGAGGAGTACGAGGGTTCACCGGTTCGGTTGCGGTGTGAGGCTGCCGTCGCCGCAGAATAACAGGGGGTGTGGGTGACTAGAGGGATGCCCTGGCCAGTGGTGGGAGTAGTAGGGGGCGCTGAGGCCTGCGCGGCAGCATAGCCGGCCACGGGAGGCGGGAGCAGGCGGTCCCGCCGGCGCTGCTTTGGCGGCTGGAGCAAGAAGATCAGAGATTGAAGAAACACGACGGCCGTTGGATTAACATCCAATGGTTACGTCTACTAGAATCATTTGTTGATGTAGTATATAATAACTAAAAAAATCTTGCATACGCGTCAACTAAACAGGCCCACAAGTCAGACCGTTCCCTCTTTATTTAATAATTTATATATAGCTCATGGCAACTTCTTATGCAATTTATTGCAGTCATTTTTTTGGTTGGCCAGGGCCAATTTCGCATATTTCTGTGGGCTCCAAACTATTTTTAATACCGAAATGTCGAGCCAGATTTAAA
This sequence comes from Triticum timopheevii, assembly GCA_963921465.1. Taxonomy (NCBI): domain Eukaryota; kingdom Viridiplantae; phylum Streptophyta; class Magnoliopsida; order Poales; family Poaceae; genus Triticum; species Triticum timopheevii. Next base: position 103,269,345 of record OY997271.1, read on the forward strand.
GTACTTTGAAGATATATTTGAATTAAGTTAATGCCCAGTGAAATAGGAATCTGAAAATGTGAAAAAAAATCAGAAATTATAAAGTAATTGCCAATTTGTCATATGTTTTTATATTTACATCCCATTTCATATTACTTTCAAGGCGTAGAAAAATAAGTAGGCCTGGATTGGATATTCTTCAGAAAAAATAAACCGGGCTCATTTGCACAAAGAAAAAATAGCTGGGCTGGTCACATGGTGAACATAAAATATAAGCCTGGGCTAGACGGGCCACAACCCAGTTCAAACCCTGCTCCGTCTCAACAATACCAAACAAAAAAAATACTGCTCGAGCAGCTACGTCCCAGGTGTCAGCCAATCTTGTGCTGTTCTCTTGTCTATTGACTATATATGCTCACAATGTCGTGGGTCCCAGATGTCAGGAAAACACTAGGAGGAAGCATTTTATTTTTCCATATGCTGACGTGGTGGGCCCCTACTGTCATCCTCTCCACGTACTTCTGCCGATTCCTGTTGTTTGTTGACCATGTTGACAACACGAGAGGGCGGCGCTGCGGCGAGCGACACAAAGCGCGCGGAGGACGTCCGCGTTAACAATTTAGGAGACGGTGGGGCGGCGATGCGTGCGCTGAGGCGCAGCCAGCCGTGGGAGGTGGAAGCAGGCGGCCCCGCTGGTGCTGGTTTGGTTTTGGCGGCTAGAGGAAGACAGGACTGAAGAAACATGACATACTGTAAAAGCAGCAGGAGTACTTAACAACTTTAACTGAAACGAGCAGGGGCACTTAACAATCAAAGCTGAAAGCAGTATGAGTACTTATATAGGTTCAACCGTACAAAGCACGCCTCGAACAGTGCTACTTTGCCTACAGGATACACTTAACCAAGGGTGAGGCCGCCAAGCCCCAGGACAAGGCCCAGGCGCCACCTCGCGCATCCACAACCTTCTGAAAGCGGCTTCATCTCGCAATGTGGTCAATAAACAGGATATTCGCTTTAGAGCCATGGAAAAGCATGAACATAATCTTCTGTCCTATTCTCCAAGATGGACATGCCTTCATTATCTGAGAGCACCCACGAATACGTATCTTTTCGCCTCCAAGGGGAATTGAGTAGGTTGACATAAACATCATGTTGTGACCAAGCGCAAGTCTGACCCGACCATGGTCAGGCATCTGTATAGGAACAATAGAACTCGGCAGTTCCTGTTTCAAGATCACAACTCTAAAACTGTGTATAAGCAATAGTTTATGAACAACATATATAACAGAAAACAGCTCGTACCATAAGTTTCTCGACACAGTTGGACCTGTTCAATGAGTGCAGCAGTGGCACACATATCCCACGTGGCCTTCCACCATTGAAACGCCCCACAAGGACCTCAAGACGATCAATAAAGTGTAGGAACATGTGGATGTCGATCCAGTCAACTTCAGTGCCATTAGTAACAGCCGAGTTACTACAGAGTAAAAAACGAGCAGACTGCATAACTCTGAAAAAACCTACACGTGCAACCAATTATAAGACAATATTAGTTAGAAGTAGCATCTTCGTGAGAGATTCGTTGCTACTTCTAAAGTTAAATTGTGATTAGTTAGACAGTATAGGTGGATTAAGAAGTAATGGGGGCAACAAGAAAGAACCAGATACAAAACTAACATGGATGAACAATTGGAACGACGTCGGGGTGGAAGATCGCAGTGAAGATGAGACCAGGTTGTGCTATTGCCATCAACATTCCTGCGCCAACTTTCAGTCCGTAACACTTGAGAAAGTTTACCCAAGTTCAGCCATAAAAAAAGCAGCGATCTTCTTGGTTCATGAACCCAACTCGGAAGCAATATCCATGGATTGTCTTCACTGTGACCATTAAACTAGTGTATTCAGTTATGGAAAGGCCGAGCATCTTGAGTACATGTGTTCTAGTAGAGCAAATAATACACTGCAGGAAAAAATATGAGAACACAGCATGTTCAAAAAAACCCCACCCTCCCGGATAGAGAAGAGGATTCTAGGATCATACTGTGCATGTTTCAAAATGCTGTGGTAGGATGAGCAGGAAAAAGTGTGGCGTCTCGCCGTGGGCGCAGAAATATGTAGGGTACTCGCACTTTGGGCACTGCAACTGAAACACACTAGATTCAGTACGAAGAAAAATGCATCAACGGCGGCGGCTGCCATCCTAGGATTACCTGCGACCAAGGGACTTGGATTTATTGGGAATGGATGAAGAATTCATACCTGGTTCTCCATGAGAAAACCCTATGCAATCACCGACCGGGGGTTTTCTCTGAACAAGCAGACGAGGGAGAAGGGGATTCAGGCCCAGCGAATATTGCCACTTCGTCCGTCCAGCTTACTGCTAAAGCTGGAAAGGGGGGGTTGTGATTTGACGGCTCATTGGGCATTACTGCGGTGCTACGACCGGGGTGTGTCTACCGTGAAGTTGTGCACTCTAATTTGTGCATATGGCACGTGGACCCCGTTGCCGGTTGCCCAACATATCAGCGAAAGGAAGTAGAAAGACAGGAGTAACTAGTTACACATAAATATATTTTTTGACAGAGAGATACTCCCTCTATAAAGAAATATACAAATCTTTCATATCACAGGCTCACCTTGCCGAGAAATATACTCCCTCTGCAACGCATGGGCATTATGGGGGTTCAGCTTTTTTTATGGGGGTTCAGCTGAGAATATAATACTCAGATAGGCTCACAGTTCTGGACTTTGGGCCGCATGCCGACCCTGCTTGTTTGGGGGCCCATGTGTTCTACCTCAGCGCTTTTCATATTGCAAGCGATCGGTACTGCACTGGTTTTAGATGCTGTCGCACGGTGAATACACAAAATTGAATAAAGCACGATAGCTGTTGGCATGAAATCGAACGACAGTTCCTAACCAGCAATCAGAGTTGCAATTCTATCAATGATATACCATGTGATAAATAATACTATCGTACTACTTATACACACAGTACACTTGTTTCACCATGCCAGATTATTACATCAAAATCTCTCAGAGGATAGATCAGTTCGGCAGCTGCGTGCTGCTACTGAAGAATTTCAAAGTTGATTTGGACCAGCTCTCCTTGCCGAGAAAGTTCGATTTTGACATCATCCCCTACCGCAAGATATGATTTAGATTTGAATCTTGACCATCCTTTAGCATCAATCATCATGCGACCATCCTTTGTACTTATGGTATATTGAGCAGGTTTATTCACACCAAGGCTGCGCAAGGTAAGAGAAACTTGGCCGCGGTTGCCTGGATTGTTGAACGACTCCCTCGTTGCTCTAGGAATTCTTTGTTTGAAAACAAGAAGACATACCCAAACAGTTAGATCAAGACAGTGAATCATGTGAAACAACATGGAAAGAAAAAAGAACGAAGCACTTGGGCGGCCAATGCTTACCAAGAAGGTGGACATGTCGGTTTTTGTAAGGACTTTGGTATATGAAGTGTGAACTGCAGCCCAGTCTGTTGCCGGTGCAACTGCATGGGCCGAACCAAATGCAAGTGCAAGTGTTGGTGCAGGTGCCGAAGCCGCTGCTGCTGTCGGAGATGGTGCTCCTTGTAGAGTTGGTGCCGGTGTCAATGCCCGATCCTCCGGTAGATCAGACTGATCCGCTGACGCGGTCGGTGCCCAATCCTCAGCTGGATCTGACTGAGCTGCTGCCGCTGTCAGTGCTAGAGCAACTGCCAGTGCTTGATCTGTGCAAGACAGCGGCGATCGTGTCTGGTCTGCTATGATCAGCTTTCTAACTTGACTAGGATCCGTGACCGTGATCCAATTTTTTCTTCATTTCTTTTAAACGCGAGAAGGACTAATTGTGGCGTTTTTGTTAAACCAAACTGTAGTTCATCATAGGGATTCAGCTTGTACTCAGACAACAGACTGATCCAATTTTTTCCAGTAATATAAGTGATGGACAGTGCCTTCGCTATTGACACAACATAAGTAGTGAAACCTGCAAAAATAGCCATTGTAGAGCAAACCAAACGGTTTATTCTGTGATGAATGTCACATGGCAAAACCTGCATCGTAAAATTGCAGGAAAAGAAAGAAAACATGACATTAAATCAATAAGATTTAGATAGTAAATAATAAGATTTACTTGATGTAACACGAGTGAATACTTACCAGGAAATCACTATGTTGAAGTACTAAACAGAAGATTGATCGTCCAACTACGCGTGGCATGCAGGGGCCCTGCCTACTCCCACAAGCAGGACAGTCCAAAGGTCGTGACAAATCGTATGGACTGAACATCCATGGGACTGGAAATCCTGGTGGGTGCGATAAACCCTGCAATGCATACAGATATTGGAGTGTAACCATAATTGATAAACCGTCCTCACAAAAAATATGATCTGGATACTTCAAAATGTACAGACTGAATTGAGTGGACAGACATTAACATAGACCGTTCTCGGGACTAACCACACACCAAAAGCGGCACTACTAATAAATAATACAGGGTTCACAAACACAAATCAAGTACTGAACAATAGTACTTACTACAGACAAGCAAAGTTGCACTAACTAAACATTGCAGACTATTTCTTGCCACCGACATACGGGATGAACCCCGCATAACTGACTAGGCCATGGACTTCGTGTGAGATGTCTACATGCACCATCACCATCTTGTCAACCTTGGAGAACCTAACAGAGTGGTCTTTCCACTCATAAACATGATGATGAAGACAGGCCGCATCAGATTTGTTGGGAAGCTTTACAAGAACCACACCCTTCGTAATTGAAGGCACATCCAGGAAATTGTTGTTGTCAAGTACAGCCTCGAGAACACGCCTGACAACAATGCTACAGGAAAACACTAGTTCAGGACACATGGCGACAAGGACACATCAGCTGGATAGTTCAGCAGTAGAACTCATCATCAGGTCTTCCAGTTCACATGGCATGACTTTGAGAACTTCATCTCCACTGCGGACCTGGTTCTAATTCAAACAGAAATCATATTTCATTACTACCTCCGTTCAGAAATATAAGATGATTTTTGATATTATACTCCATATATGACTACATATACGCACAGAAATGAGTGAACAAAGACACTAGAACATGTCTTCAAAGGCATGAGAGCAGAGGGATTACATGCAATATCCATAACACAAGTTACTGACGCAAATATACCCTCTTAAAAGGTAGCATTGATGTTCATAAAGTACTCCCTCCGTCCCAAAATTCTTGTCTTAGATTTGTCTAGATACGGATGTATCAAGTCACATTTTAGTAGTAGATACATCCGTATCTAGACAAATCTAAGACAAGAAATTTGGGACAGAGGGAGTAGTTGAAAGTAATCTATAAGAAATCAGTGTCAACCTGTCGCATGTTTTGGTCAAAAGAGGAATTTAGAACCGTCATTTGGCACACTAAAATCACATGCAAGATCACCCAGAAAGTTGTAGTACCAGTACTAGTACTGTGTGTTAGATGAAAAAACACGATCAAGATCGAGAAAAAGATCGTCAACAAGAGACATTACCTGGACTTGCTTAATGAGGGATCCCGGAGAGGGGGGCTTGGACAGGGTGATGGCTTTGAGCTTGTCTGCGGTAGTCTCGGTGGGGTGCTTGCGCTTCTTCGTACCATGAGCCTCGACGGTTTTGGCCAGAGCCATAGACATCACGTCGGCCGGTGCTCTGGCGTCCATCCAAGAGAGGAAGCTGAGAGAGAAGAGTGAAAGGAGGAACGATATGAGGGAGAAGCGAAGCGAGTGGGGGTTTTCTTCAAGAGAGGAAGCTGAGAGAGAAGAGTGAAATGATGGTTGCTTCGTCCGTCCAACTTACTGCTGGAAAGGAGGGGGCTTTGTGATTTGACGGCTCATTGGGCATTACTGCGGTGGTTTGATCGGGGTAGTCTACCGTCACTCTACTACGGAGTAATTTAGTGCATGGCTGGTGGACCCAGGTGCTGGCTGTCCCACACATCGGTGAAAGTGAGTAATTTAGTGCATGGCTGGAGGAGGATCCGCACGGTAGAGCGTGTCCACTGTTTTTCATTCTGAAGAAAAAAATGATTACAACAAGCTTTTCCACTCTTACAACGAAGGAGTGCGAAACACGGCAGCCACTTGAACATACACAGTGCTCCTACTACTAGGCATGTGCAGTGGTTCATACGTCAGTACTACACGATCTTGTTGCTGTGTTGTGCGCATGTCAACTACTCCTATATGTAACATAGTACCGCTTTTTCGACTATCCGGTCGAGAATGAACGGTGAGATCAATGTTAACAGAACTAGGTCCACAGCGCATGGAGAGTACGGTGCTACAGTACTCCACAAAACATGAACCATATGAAGCACATCCTATAGTGTTAGACAGGGTGTATGAAGGGTGCACGGGATGGGAGCAAAAGTTCCCTTCTCGACCCACTTTTGGGTGTTTGGCAGAGTGCATGAAGGGTGCATGAGTCCACACTAGTAGGTTGACAAAAATACACGAAGAGGAAACAACTATATTGATATGAGAATGCAACCAAACACACCCTCATGCTTTGTGCTAGAGTGACGGATCTGCACCGTCTGATTTTGATCCAACGGTCATGTTGCGCCCAGACATGGACATGCCCATGCAGAGGGCACCTAAACACCACCGAAGTCCCTCTGCTTCTCGAGGCGCATGACACTGGTGATGCAGGGTGCAACCGCCCGCAGAGCCCGCTCCCGGTCGACGGGAGCCAGCTCGTCAAAGACGGCGTCCAATGGCACGAATGGATTCCGGCGACGGAGCCCTGAAAGGATTCGCCCAGCAACGGTGACGGCAGCGCGCAACCCCTCCTTGTCCAGCTCAGCCCCCACCATTGCACGGAGACGGCTCAGCTCCTCGGAGATATAGGTGAAGGAGGAGACCAAGTCAGGAAGCCGCAACTCGTTGAAGTCGACCGGGTGATCAAACGGGTTTAGCCCGACGGCCGACATCGTCGTGCTGGCACGACGATAGGCATCGCGCAGCCGCAACACGTGCATGGCAACTTGGTTCACCAAGTGGCTGAGGCGATCCTGGACCTCATCACGATCGGCCCGCTCATGCTCCAGCCAGCTCCCCTGACGGCCTATCGTATCTCCCGCTTTCTGTAGCAACGCTGCCGACGCCTCGAGCATCTTTGTGGTGGACGACTGCCGCTTTTGAAGCTCTGTGAACTCCTGCACATAACGGAGGAGCATGACACTCCTCTCCTCCTTGAGCTCACGGAGCTCCACGTCCTTGGACCTGAGCTCCGCATCCTTGGCATGGAGCTCCTGTGTCAGGCGCCTCACCTCGGACTCCGTGATCTACTGCGCCGCCATGGCACCAGGTAGAAGCAATGGGGAGAGGAAGCAAAGGGGGCGAAACGGCTGAAAGTCAATGCAATCTACGGGAAGGCGGAGGGAGCCAGCCGAGGAGCGGGGAATCTTTTGGTTTTCACCACGGTAAAACACCAGTCGACGACTTCTCACATCAGGGAGCTGTGGGTTTTTACAGGCAGAGTCATCGTGACTAATTGCTACCGCGCTTGCTCCCGTCAATCAAAAAATTAAAAATCCTGCTGCGCCTGCTCCCGTCAATCAAAAAATTTAAAATCCTGCCGCACCCAAACACCAGAGCAATGCCGCGGTGGATATTTAAATTTACCTACCGGCAAGTAGATAAAAAAAGGGGTGAAAAAACAAATGTGGCGGCGGCCTAGCTAATCGCTCGAACTAGCCCAACTAGCTAGCCACCGTGCTTCACTGATGTACTCAGCGGGAAAGGTGGTCTTTCGTGATTTGACGACTCATTTACTTGCTTCGGCGCTACGACCGAGGAGGACCTAGAAAACGCGCGGTAGGGTGTCCCACGTCAGGAAGAATATATGTGTGCACCACCCGGGAGGACCCCAAAACCGCGCGGTAGGTTGTGCCACGTCTCGGCACGGAGGAAAAATGTGTGTGTAAAAATATACTGTATCAGACGTAGTACCTACGGTTCGACCTCGGGACCCAGCCAGTCGGTCGAAAACACCCCACTAGCCACACAGCTTCATCATGCAAACGTGGCACGGTTTGCTCCGTCTCGACCAACCGCAACGTCTCTTGTTCTAGGCGATTCTTCTATTTCCAAGCTTTTTTTAGTTGTAATAACACCATGGCAAGCTAGCACTGCTCTTTGTGTGTGCCCATGCAAAGGTTAGACGATGGAGAGAAGAGAGATTGAGATCATAGACCTGGGACCACCCGTAAGTGAGACAACGGTCATGCACGTGTTGACGAGGCACTCCCTCTACTCTACTCAACGCAAGTACTGTATAAAATCAAGTTATGGGACAAAGCCAACAACAGTTCGTTTTTTCAGGCTATCGACTTACGCTTTGTAGTCCAGGTTGCCAGTTCGAATCTTGTCTTTCAGATTTGTTAGTTTTAGCTCCAAATTTGATTAATGACAAGTGGGACCCCTGTGTGTTGTTCCAATATTTCAGTGTAGGATGGTTTTTTTGAACAAACACTTTGCGCGGTTAGAAAAGTAATGGCACAAGTTACACATATTTTGCAGGTTTACGAACAAAAATGACAGCGGCATAGAATATCACATCCACCCCACAGCTTAGATACTATGGTGATACGAGTTTTTACACCGTTGGAAGTGAGATCCAATGGCTTGGGAGTAGTCTTTGTAATTATGCGCAATTTCCAAACTCTCCAAAGTTTTTTTTGCAAATAAAACATTCAGGCCTCGTGTGTGCCGCTGCATCTTCGATCCAACGGCTCCCCGGTGCTAATATTAGGTGCTCCCCGTAGCTTATTTACCCGCTATGGTGATATGAGCATCTAGGTCGTATGATCAATTATCAGATGGCACATGCATAGTACTTGTACTTTCTGTGCATTTCCCAAACTCTATCAGCCGTATATTGCAAAAACATTCAAACCTCCTACTGTGGGCCGTTAGATCTCAGTGAACTCGTATCACCATAGAATCTACGGTGCGGGAGCACCTCATACTCTCCCGTGCGAGAAAACATAAGGTGCTATTACAGCTTGGATGCTACGGTGATACAAGCTTGGAGGTCATTTGATCTGAGATCCAATGGCATCTGAGCAGTCTTTGTGCTTGTAAGCAGTGGCCAAACTCTTTTGGGGCTTTTCTGCAAAAAAACCATTCGAACCACTGAGGAGGTGTTGGGTCACAAATTGAACGCCTCCGAAGAGTTTGTATCACCAAAGCATCTAAGGTGTGGTGGCACATGATATTCTTACATACAGGAGAATATGATGTCCTCCTTCATCTTAGATGCTACGGTGATACGAGATTCGAGGTCGTTGGATATGGGATCAAAGGGCATCTAAGTAGTTTTTGTACAAATTGTGTGCAATTCTCAAACTCATCAACGTTTCCTGCAAAAAAATTAAGACACATCATGTGAGCTGCTATATCTCAGATCTACAAGCTCCAAGCAACTCGTATCGGCATATAGCATGTAAGGTATGGGGGCACATGATATTCTCCCGGGGAGGAGGGGTGGGGGGTGCACAACCAATCGGTGGTTGGGAGGGTGGGAACAAATATAATCTAAACAACCCTAAACAGAGCTCCACAGTTTTATCTAAGGTCGAGGGGTTGACCCCCGACAATCATAGCTCCGCCTAAACACAACATTTGCATGTATTGTAGTACTAGACTTAATATTCATGTTTCAGTTTCATGTTCATTTTAAATATTGAACTGAGGACCATGGATGTCTTACATTTTACTCCCTTTGTTCCTAAATATTAGTCTTTTTAGAGGCTTCAAATGGACTGGCACATACAGATGTATATAGACATATTTTAGAGTCTAGATTCACTCATTTTGCTCCGTATGTAGTCACTTGTTGAACTCTCTAAAAGACTAATATTTAGGAATAGAAGGAGTATTTTTGAACTCGTGTCATACATGCATGGGTTGGAAAAATAGATGCACTATACTTATTGGATTGTTGTTGTGTTCGTGCGTGTGTGTCTATGTGTGTGTGTGTGTGTGTGTGTGTGTGTGTGTGTGGTCATATGCTTGATACATACAAAGTTTTCTCACCTCCATATTGTTCATCTTTTAAATTTGAATTTGCATTGGAAAACTTACTAGGGATACCATGAAATGTGAAATCCACGTTGAGATCACTATATCACAAATTCACTCTAATTCAATGACTCGTCATAAATCAATTACCACTTTGAGATTAGTATTTGCAAGGAAAATACGGGTATTGTAATACACATAGATTCGTTCGGCAATTTAAAAGGTTCCTTTCGTATTCTCAAATGGTAGGACCCAACGGTGTACCAGCCAGACCTTGGCTTGTGTTGATCCTAAAAAAACGGGCTCGTGTCCTTCGGTGGCGTGCGTGGTACGCACATTAGGCAACCCCAGCCAGTCGAGCCTCAGCGTTTCAAGTTGAAATATCTGGCGGCCAGAATTCTAGCCCTAGGAAATTCCCCTCATGTCCCCGGTCCATAATGACTACCAATGAACAACGGAGGGATGCTTTAGTAACTAGACAACGTTACCTACCGTGCCGAGCACGGTTCAATGCCCTCGGTCGCTGCTCGTCAATGTCGCCCGTCAACTGCATTACCTAGTACTACTACTACTACTACTACTACTACTACTACTACTACTACTACTACTACTACTACTACAGGATGAGCACAGAATTGAGCCTGTTTGTTCGTGCCTAGTACTTTTTTTGTTCGTGCCTATAACTTGAGTTAATATATCAGGCAATGCACTGGTACGGAGGGATTATCCTTTTACTCCCTGCTTTCTGGTTTATAGGGCTTATCTCAAAATTTTAGTTTTCCCATTTTATAAGTCTCAGTTTGGTTGTTCCCCATCACATGTTCAAATTTCAAGGTGCAATAAATCATTACATGCAAGTATTAAGAGAAAATTGACCAATGCATGTACTTTATGCATGCATGCATTGCAATTAATGCATTCATAAACACAATTTTTGAGGAAAACAAGCGCATTAATTGAGTGGTTTTGCAAACTACAACAATTGTTCCACCACTCACCATCTACCTTGGTTGGTGAGATTTTTGAATTGAGCCCTATAAACCGGAAAGGAGGTTTAACTAAGCAAAATGTTTGACCAAATCCTTTCTTAAGAAATACAACAGGACAGATGTATGGCTTGAAAATTTATTGCATGATGCAGGTTATGATATTGTTTCGAATCCTGGGTCTTAAATTTCAGAAAATCCAAAAGGGAGCATAAATTCTTGAAACTGACCATGGTTACGTGATATGGCACAAATATTACTTCGTAAGTTTTTTCTTCAATTTGAGACAAGCTGCTTATGACAAGTTGCACAAATAAAGAGCCAAGGTATTTTGGAACAAAGACCTGTCACGTTTTTTTGAGGGAAAAGACCTGTCATGTTAAGGCGAATGCTTTCACTATTGAAACCGTGGGCGTTTACGTGCCGCCACGAGTCCCCGCTTCTCATCGGCAGGTGACGTCCCAGCAAGCATGTGAGTCGACGGGAGGCGTGCGAGCAGACCGCTGCGCTGGCTGTCAGGGAGGCGTGTGAGCAGACCGCTATGCAGACTCACCGGGAGGCGAGCCCTTTGACCAGGCTCTGCCGCCCACCGTCGTCCCAACTACTCCCACTTTTAATGTCGCCGGCGCTGCAGTTTAAAATCAACCCCACACTACCCGGTATCGCTACAATCCTCTCTCTTCCTCTCTGATTCTCCTGTCGTCTACCTCCAACTAGCCTGATCTAAACGTACGCCATGCCGCATCACGATGGTCTGCCCTTAGTGTTCCAGTTTCATGAGGAAGACACCCAGCCGGAGTCTCAAGAACATAAGGCGCTTTGGGACGAGCTTGAACTGGCCTTGCGGGAAGACGCCGCGCCTGTCCCCGCTCCCGTTCCGGCTCCTGTCGCCCCGACTGCGCCAGCGCCCATCCCCGTGGCATTGATGGGATGGGAGCCGCACATTGTCGCCGAGCTTGATGCCATGGGGTTCCACGAGGTCCCCGCCGACTTTCACGCGCCCGTGCACCTGCCAGCGCATGCGCCTGCGCGTGCACTGACGCGCACGCCCGTGCCGGTGCCCGTGCACCTGCCTGCGCATGCACTGACGTGCGCGCCCGTGCCGGTGCCCATGCACACGAACGTCTCCGTCGCGCCGTTGACAGCGTCTGTCCCCGCGCGGGTCCCAGTGCCCCCCTCAGCGGCATGGATGGCCGCCGTCGACCGCTTCCTTGCACCAACGCCAGTCGCCTCCTCCCGCTAGTGGACTCGCTCCGAAGTCCAGAACATTTTGGCCTTCCTTGAAGCTAGGCCAACGTCCAGGAGTACACCAACAACGGCGCAAGACGCCACCGTTGCCGTCGGGCAGTGGCCCGACGAGACACAGAGCACGACAGAGGAGCCGCTTCCCACCGCAAGACGCCCCCGCCGCCACCGCGTAATCTAAATTTTCCATGAAAACGTTCAGATTGCCATGCTTAAAATCTGAGCGTTTATCATTTTCGTTTATTTTATATCGATCGTCGTATAATTTAAAGTCGGAGTCAGACTGAACGAAATGTATGGTTTGATCGATTGAATGTTCTGCTAGAGCCGTATCAAATTAAATATAGAACGTCATCAAGCCACATGTATTCCTCGTCATCCAACGACCTAGACTGCTTCAATGTCGAGCGCTCAACACGTTTAGCGTGCAGTTAATTTCATGCCAAAAATAGTGCTAATCACATGACAACACGCAAATAATATCCTAGTAGTTAATATCCGCATGCACTTAATATACTTCCAAATTAACGTGCATTGCACGTACACACTGACTAGTGCTGCTAGTACGTGAAACTGGTGCCGTGACTTGTGAGTTGTGAACGCGTCCAGATATGGTCAACGGCAACATCGCCCGCGAGTTCTTCCTGTTTGCCCGTGCATCTAAACGCAGAAGGGGAGGAGAGAGAGAGAGCACACATGCAACCCACCAGTAAGTGAAGGCGAATAGTACTAAAAATAATCTTACATGTTATCCATTAATTAGGCTGTGGTAATATAAAAACATTATGTGAACAAAGGGGGTACAACAAACATTGCTATTCTACATATGTTGCCTATTGACGTGCGGCTTGAAGGCCCGGTCGCATGTTCGATCCTCGTCCTTTATTTTTTAATTTGTATATGGGTCAAAATTTGTTCATGACATGTGGGCCCCTTGGTGTGTAGTTTGTAGCACTTTAATTTGTGGGTCGAAATTTGTTCCATTCCAAGTGGACTATCGGTGTGTAGTTTTGTAGCTTATTTATAATAATTAAAGAGAACAACATAGTTTTTTCAATAATACCATGGTGCGACATTGAAGGTGAGAAAGGACGTGCGAGAGAGCGATGACCGAGCCAGAGGGAAATCAACTAGGGGAGTTGCATGGGTTGCAACGGCGTTTGGAGTAGTTGTGGGCCGAATGCTACGAAAATATAATCTAAACCGACCGGAATAAATGCCTACTCAAATTAATCCAAGGTTGGAGTGCCCCTCGCCATGTAAATAGCTCCGGCTTTGTGAGGGATGGAGAGGTAGTAGCTTCAACGCATGGAAGATACGGTATGAGAAAGCGAGGTCAATCGAGAGACATATAGATAGAGAGACAAAGTGAGTGTGGTCCAACATTCATTGAACAAATATATATATGCTCCAGAGAGATATTGTCCGATTGAGCTTTTGGTAAGGGTGAGGGCTGTAAGATAGAGCTTGAGAGATGATCCAGTCACAGACGTGTAGATATATTTTGTGCGTGGGAGGAAGCAAGGTCAACCGATCACATAGGGTCGCCGTGCGATCGAAAGAGTGAGCCGGGTTGGAGAGAGTGACCTAGATAGACGATGTGCGTGAGAGAGTATACAATGTGAATAGGTCGAATTGGGCTCAAACATGGTGATATATCGTTTTTGTCCGAGAAAGAGCGAGGTAAATCGAGACACACACACACACACACACACACAGAGAGAGATTGAGTGAGCGTGGCCCACCATGAGGTCAAAAGAGTGGCGGCGGCTTGGATGGACTGACCTAGATAGACAATCCGCGTGAGAGAGTATAGAGTGTGTCGATCGAGGCCCGAACAGGGAGATATATCATTTGTGTGTGAAAGAAAACAAGGTTAAACGAGACTCAGATAAAGAGAGCGAGATTGAGAGAGAGTGGCCCGCCGTGCGGAAGAAAGAGTGAGACAGTCTCGAGGGAGTGACCTAGATATACAACATGTGTTCATGCGCACGAGAGGTCGGGGGGGGGGGGGGCTAGATAGGCAATGCATGTATTTAGCGCGAGAGGGTGAGAGGGAGAGGGAGGAGAGAGAGAGAGAGAGAGCTCGGCATGGGGTGCAATGGCGGGTGTGTGAGGTAAATACATTTGGTAACAGGAGTGGAAAAAGGGGTTGTGTAGTTCAGAGGCTTAGAGATCGAAACATGGAGAGAAAGAATGAACGTGTGTTGGAAACCGATAGCTAGCTAAGGTGGTTAGGAGAGGAAGATTGACCGATACAGGAAGTATGTAGCGTTTGTGCGCGGGGGGGCGGGGGGGGGGGGGGGGCGGGGGGGAATAAAAACAACATTTGAATGTACATAGTACGAGACTTAATATTGATGTTTCAATTCGCTGTACATTGTAAGATTTGAACCGAGGACCAGGCATACGGGTAATTATTTCGAATTCGTGCCATACTAAGTTTCGAAAAGTTGACATTGGCTCAATTTGTTGTGCTATTTTGTAGGTCATATGTTTGAATCCATCCAAAAGTTTTCTCACTACCATGGTGTTCATCATATACATATGAAGTTGTATTAAAGAAGTAGCGTGGATACAATGAAATGCGAAATCCACGTTAGAATTGGATATCGCTACGTGACACACACTCTAATTAATATAACTAACTACGTGACACACACTCTAATTCAAATAACTAATTATGTGACACACTCTAATCCACGTTAGCGTGGGTACCGTTTCGATTTTTTTTCAAATAACTCCTCATTAATTAATTTATAGTACTCCCTATGTTCACTTTTATAAGACCTTGAAGACATTTCAGACAATGTGCAAAACAGCTCATTTTAAGTTGTCTGAAACGACTTAAAAATGTGAACGGATGGAGTATCTCGTTTCGAATGACTAATTATTGCAAGGAAAACACGGGCATGGTAATACATACAGATTCGTTTGCAAATGAAAGAAGATTCGTTTGCATTCTCAAATGTACGCGCACCAGGCAGACCAGGGTCGTGTCGGGGTGGACGCTGCTTCAGTGCCTTAAAGGCAACAGCCCTTGGGTGACTGACATGTGGGCCAGCCATCTGTTGGGCCCACATGTCATGGACACAAAGGCAGGTGCCTTAAAGGCAGGTGCGTAGTCCTGTCGGGGTGGTCGCGTGTGTCGGACGGACGCGTAGCACCCAGCCACCCACCCCCCTCCCCCCCAAAAAAAGGACGACGGCAATATAAGTTCGTGCTTCCATGTTTCAGATTGAAATATCTGGCGGCCCTAATTCCAGCCCTGCAAAATCTCTCTTCTTCACCGTCCCCTTCTGCGCCCAGATTGCTCAAATCCCTAATTCGCCGCCATCCCTCGAATCGCCCCTCGTCTCATCTCTTTCCCCACCGTTCCCCACCTCTGTGCCGGACGACGACGACGAAGACGACGATCGTGCTTCACCACCGCACTGGAGCTACCTCATCTACGCCCTCGTCCGCCGCACCGGGTGGTCCACCGACAACGTCGGCTGCCGCAACCGACGTGCCTCACAGACACCGAGTTCCACCGCATCAGGTGCGCTTCACCAACGCCGTCTCCCAGCCCACCGAGGCTACTTCACCAAGCACATCGTCGCACCTCCGCCCCCCGAGGTCGTTGGGGCTTCACCAACGGTCTCGTCCACCGCATCATAGCGCTCCGCTGCCACTCAAGATCTGCATCCATGCACGGCCAGCCAACGCCAGAGCATCACCCTCAACGGCTCTGAAGTGACCCGCACTCTAGCTAGGCGAGCATGCCCAAATGTCGGCACGAACTAGGTATCCACACATCACTTCCTTGTGCACTGTTCCGACGATGTTTGGATATCCTTTCACTGCTCTCTTAGCTTACACGCCTATGCAACTCTGACTTTAACTCTTATTTCTTCTAGAGATATCATCTGAAACAAGCAAATCCATTTTTTAGCGAAGCATGACGGGGCTACGGGATCTGGGACACATCTTGCACACCCGTATAACCTTGTAAGTATCTGTCCTCCGGTACAACATCAAGGTCGATTCCTCTTATTTGATCAACCATTCGCCGTGTCAAAAATGCAGAGGGGGATGCAAGGAGCACAAGGCCTGCACATCCAAGCAAGTGGTAACATGGACTTGTACATGGAACATCCCAAGCGCAAGCACAGCTGCAGCAAGCCTGTACAACGAGCTAGCGTAAGTCCCTGCATTTCATTTAATTCGTACTAGCATTCATGTATGATTTGTGTGCAGTGGCTGATCCACGAATTCAAGTTACCAGGGGTGAACATTTAACCTACGAAGGCACTTGCACTCCGGAAATCAACATAACTTGAGAAATGTGAAGCTACATGCACTTTGAAAACCAGCTAATGATCCAAAGTAGTTTAGATTATAAACACTAAATGATGCAAGCACCAAAAAACACAAAATGCAACATGGTGTACAAGGACTACAAACATGGTCTGTACCTGCCTGAATTATTCATTCTCTGGCTGAAAATATCGAAGTGTAATTGCACGTATAACCAGTGCGCAAACTGCATATCAATATATCTATCCTGTACAAGTATGCCAATAGTTTCAAACAACAGATTAGAAAAGTATTTATGCTATGTTGTCATGATACGGGGACTTTCTGGTAGATGGCCTCGACGTTTCCTCAAGCTATGAAAATGCACTATAATTTGTTTGTCACCAATGCCTGCAAATCTCTGTCTCTCTCAACATAGTAGATCATCATTAGACACTAAATCCTTCAATGAGCTTGCAAAAATGCTTGCATTAGATCCCTCATTAGACACTATATGTTCATCACCAGGAGCATGTAAAATGTTTGCATAAAATCCTTCATTAGCAGTCTGTTCATTAGACACTTCAGGCTCAAGAACAACATGAGCTTGTATGTTTGCACCGGAAACTTGATTAGATACATCAGATTCAGTCAGTTCAGTATTGATTGGGGGAGTTATAAAATAAGTAGAAATTGGTTTTATTTTCTCATAGATTCCCTACATACAAGCAGTTTTACAACACCGTCAGGTTTAACTATTGGCCAGAAATTTAAGAGTTGAATTAGATATAATCAGGGATGTGATGTACCTGCTCCTTGCGCATGCTACTCTTGCAAGCTGCAACTGTCTGATTGCGCAAGCTCAATGCCATGCCCGTGCTGCCGCCGCTGCCTCCCATGTAGGCTACACCCAGGGTTGGATCTTCATCTTCTTGTCCTTCCATTCGCTTGAAGCCCGGCGACCGCCCTCCAATGAGGGCGCGAGGAAGTGATGTGTCGGTCTGTCCAACGGCGGCTAGGTTAGGAGCGAACCAGACTGGAGGCTGGAGCGAATGAATTGGGATTTTTCCTGCTGTCGATCGATATGGGAGGCGCTCGTTTGGGCCGCGAGCCTGCTATAGGGCCTGCCTTGCACTTATGTTTTTGGCCCATCCAAATTGAAACATTTTTCTTCATTTTTTACATTGACTTCTCGTGCGTTGGGACGAACAAAACTAGCGTGGGCCAACCTGGACGACTCAAACTAGGTGCACACTTTCCAGCCACCTGAGGCGGCCGCCCATACCAGCCCCTATGGTGGCGTCGCCCCTTTTTCGTGTATGATTGGATAGTGAAAAATATTCCAGTGGCGCTTTTGATTTACCCTCAGAATGGTTGAATTGCTTGTTTCTATGAACTGAGTTCGCCAATAATGTGAAGGATGCCAGTCTTGTCATCCTATTGTAGATTGCTTAGATCTCGATATGCCAAAAGTAATCGCATGAAATATACAGTAAAAGCCAGTGTGATATGTTTTGATACAACTAGTCTGACTACACGTCCTCATATAACATATCAAGGACGCACCATCTTACCAGAGTAACCATTCGACTTACCCATGCAGTGTGGGAACAAAGAAGTATTGGGACTGCATATCCAAGCAATTGATGCCATGGACTCCTTTGTACAACCTTGTAAGCGAAAAAGAAGTTGCAGTGTGCCTGTACAAAGAACTAGCGTAAGTTCAGTTACCTGCTTCTCAGAATTTTAGTTAGCCACTTATTGCAAAATTGTTAAATTATGTTGCTTGGCTTAATTTAGTTTGCTACTGATTACATAATGGCACAGTCTGTTAATCATATTGTAGACTGCGCCTATCTATGTGTTTGATACTTACTGTTAAGAATTACCTGTTTGCCTTAACTTAAATATCTACTTGTTTGTTTAACTGCTTTGCTGCTGCAACAGCGGGTTACAATGATGTTAATAACTACTCCCTCCGTCCCATAATATAGGACATTTTTTGACACTAGCATAGTGTTAAAAAACGTCTTACATTATGGGACGGAGGGAGTACTTTTCAGCATCCAATTGAAACTCTTTAATTCCTTGTTTGTTTAACTGGTTTGCTATTATAACTCCCAGTTGAGATGTTTTGCTAACTTCAACTTTTCTGAATCCAATCGGAACTTTAATGGCAAAACAGGTTAGCCCCAGATCAAAGAGCGAGGTCCCCATGGACGTTGCATCATCCCACAGCAGTGGCACCGGCCCAATCGTGCATTATGAATTGCCAACTGCTGATGCTCTAGAGGCTAAACTAGTGGTAGAAAGAGATTCTGCTTCTGCACTTAGAGATGAAGTTGACATGTTGAGGAAGCAAACAACACAATCACAAGCAGTACTCAAGACAACCATTAAATATTTGGTGGATTTCGAAACGAAGCAAGCTGAGACTGACCAGATTGTTAAGGTCCTGAAGGAAAAAAGGAAATTAAATTCCTACTTGGTAAATCATAGGTGAAATGTTCTTTCCATAGTTGAATAACCTTTGTGTTGTCTGTTCATGTAATCAATCAAACCATTTGTTTTAGAGATAATGTAATAATTATTTTTTTGTTTTTTGGTTTGTAATTTTATTTGAGCACAAGTCTGTATTAATTGATAAGACTCGGGAACATTTCATTTGGATTGCTGTGCCAGACCTACAAATATGCCAATCGGGCTGAATGTGCATTCAGCAATAGTAGTAGTATAGATGGACCATAAGTGGCACGCATCGGAAAGGGCCGAGATGCTGGCTAAAAAAAGATGTTGTTGTAGCCAAAAAAAAGTACAGCGGCCTGGCTTATGTATGTTAGTTGATATTATTGATCCATATACTCTATAAGTGTTTATATGTCTGTTAGTTCTGTACATTCTTGGTTGATTGACTCGGTATTTGAATCTTGATACATCGCTTGTGTACATATCTAAATGGGAGTACACATTATGTTGCGTGTGACATTTGAGTTGGACATGAAGTGTTCTAAATATTCGAATTCACCTTAAACTGGATACTAGTTTATGAATTTGAGTATCTGCATTTGTAAACCATATTCATATATGAAAGTGGAATACATCTTTGTCGTCCTTTTGAAGATATATAAAAACACATAGAATGATTTATAAAGATTCATATAGGAATACAAAATGGATTCGAATTTAGTTGCCAGGGTGAATGTGGATGCTTATTGTCCCAAAATTCGAAAGAAGCTGAAAAATGTCCACTCCCACGTCGGCTGCCCGAAGCCAAGTGTTTGGGAGATGGAAATTATTGTCTACCCATTACACGGACAATCCATCGGCCCGATTTCCACTGCTCTAAATAGGGGTAGGTTAGTAACTTCAATTAGACGTGACATGACCGCCTCTGAGCCAATTCCGACATGGTGGGCGTCAAACATGGGCGGCAAAACACATTTGATTCAAGCTCGTTCGAAAGACCTCTGTTTCTCCCTCCATTCCCCATTCATACACGGTGGGTGGCAAAACAAACTCGACTCGGCCGAAATCGATGTAGGCAAATATTTTCAATAGGGGAAGGTTTGTAACTTCACTCAGACGTGACACAACCGTCCTACCTGTCAGCCCCGTTCATACACCGTGGGCGCCAACCATGGGCGCCAACCACCCTCTCCTCGCCCGAAATCGCTCTGGGCAAATATTGGCGAGATGCGAGATTACCGTCCTATCCCCAATCGACGAGACGTCCAAATTTTAAACGGGGGCTAAGTTCGTAACTTTCCCATATTTCAGACAGGCGCGTCCCAAAAACATGGTTCCCCGTACCTCTCCCTCCATTTTCCCATTCATACACCGTCCATGCTAGAACAACCCATCCCCACACCAGCCTCCGTCCGCCACCCCATCCATCGTCGTCGTCCTCCACCACATCCATCGCCACCGTCCTCCACCATGCCGGAGCGCCTACCAAGACCGTGTCGTACACTGCTAGAGATGGACGTTTCTCATCCACGGTGACGGACCAATAGCCTTGCATCGCGTCCTCTCGCTTCATCGGCGTCGTCGTCCTCTTTGCCGGGGCCACTCACACGACCTTCTCTTCCACCGCAACGGGACTTATCCCCCGATGCACCCGTCTACCGTCGCAGATCTGCTTCAACACCACCGACAGCCATCGCACCCCCGATGCCTACACGGTGCCACAAGAGAGGTGGTACTTCATATCTCCTCAACTTTTTGATCTCAACCAGAAAATAGATCTTAACTTGGTTCTTAGTTCGAAGCAAACAATGGATGCTAAATATCATTTCTCCGGTTTGCAGCTTCAAATCTGCCATGGCATAGCCATACGGTTTAATTGATCATGCTTAGGGTTTAATTGATCATGTTGGTTCCGTGGTGGTTTCTTTAATAGAAATCAGAGGGAAAACCCTCTTTTGCTAAAAAAATATGCTTAGAGTTTCCCCCTTTTATGATCACTATACCATCAGAATACATGCTTCGTGTCATAATAACACTGCTCCATGCATCAAGCCAAACAAGCTTAGATGTTCAAATACGAATCTGATATTATTAAAAAAGAGTTGTTTAATTGGTCAGCTAAATGTTCCTAAATTAGTTTCGAAAATGCATGTTCGCCGCTCGGGTGTGTATCTCTACAGGGCGCCCACGGTGGGCCGACCCACCCTAGGATTTTAGGTCGTCCCAGGCCCCGATTCCCCTTTGTTCTGCTGCGCGCTTCCAATCTCTACTCGCCCCCAGCCGCCTGCCTCGCCGGCACTTGCCGTCCCCGGACGACATGACTCTAGGAGGAGACGCCGGACTAATAGGAGGCCAGGAGTCGCTCGCCCAATAGCGTCACCACTGCCCGGGTGCGCTGCCATGCCTACCTTCCCAGTCCGTTCAGGGCTCAAGCGTGCAGCACCCACCAAGCCAACCCGATTTATCCTGAGATACGTCCTCAACACTCAGTAGCCACTCCTCATCACCCATTTTCTAATTGATTCATTACTCATTAGGCAGGACTGTCATTAGGGTTTGTTGTGTGCTCAGTGCTACCTACACTTAATGGTTCATATGTATTTCGGTAATCTTTAGTACCTCTAAAGTTCACAGGGTTTTCAAAATTCTGGCCCTCGGAACAGAAACTAGTCATTTTGGATTGTTAGTCGTAGTGACATTAACCCAGATTACTACTGCAAGCCAGGTTTGTTGACAATTTTACTTGTCTTTCTTACTCATTCGATATAATATCCAATTATTCACGTCGATTAGTTGCAAACAATAAGTGCTAGACAAACTTCTTCATTCAGATTTTGGACGGTCTCTTACTGCAGTTACAATTCTGCATACTTGTCCTAATAAGCTCACAAATGTGATTGATTCACTACATCTATGCCTGCCTTGTCATATTTGTTGTCAATATTCTTTTAGGGTGGACCACCCTGTTTCTAAATACTGGAACCGTAGACCTGAGTGAATAGTATTTCTCTATGTGATCTCTTCCATCATGTGTGGGTAACGAACACTGCATTGTATAGAAAGAAAGTGTCATTTCCAGCTTTTACATAGGTTTCGATCTTTTACATGGAATACAATCTGCCTACTTGCTTTGTGTCGCACTACCAACACTCCACCCTTGAAGCTAAACATTACGCCACTCATAATTGTTTAGTTTATTTGTTCAAATACGAATTTCATATGATTCTAATGTTCCTACTTCAGTTTTGAAATGTGTGCCTGCCTGTTATAGAGACATAAGGGGTTTGTATTTCTGTGTGTGGTCTAGTCAGCACGGTTGGGGAGGTGAACTTTGCATATGCAGGGGTTTATAGGGAGACACTCTCCGAGTTGAATCCGCAATGCATTCCATAGATAATCTGACTACTTTTTATGTTTTCATGAATCTCAGATTCTGAACAGCATCATAATTATTATGAGCTTGCACGCATGAAAAGAATAAAGAAGAACAATGCCATGGCTATCAAACTTGGCATTAAGGGACTGAAATCAAGTCTGGATGCAATGCAATGCAAACGCTCTCCACCTACAGATTCATGCTCAGAATATGATCCTAACAGTGATTCTGAGATAGAGGGAGACCTAACTCAATGTAGCTCCCTAGTGGAGGAGTCAGAGGAAGATGCCCTGTCTTATTCACCCATCAAGGTACTTGCTCTAACTTTCCAAGGTTACACTGCTCGCACATATCTTACAACTGATGCTTTGCATTGCTTCTACTTTGTTGAACTGCCATTAGCTTAGTTTACACATCGTGTATGTGAATACGCCCTGCCTATCCATTTTCAGTACATATTCCATCTGTCATCATACCATATTTATCCATTCAAATGTTGTTTTTGTGTATCAGACGTTCAAAAGGAAGAGGGCGATTGCTGATCGTGGAGGAGCACAAGCAAAGTATTTGGAAAAGGTAGTGGCACCTGATAAATCAAATAGCCCATTAGGTGTAGTTGCAATATCACCTGACCAACAAAATACCCCAACTCTAGCAGACTCTAGCCCTACTACACTTGTCATTTCTGATGCCCCAACTCAGCAGACCCCAACTGCAGCAAACAATATGATTATGCCAGTTGACATTGTTGGGGAACATAGCAGAAATTCAAAATTTTCCTATGTATCACCAAGATCTATCTATGGAGAAACCAGCAACGAGGGGAAGGAGAGTGCATCTACATACCCTTGTAGATCGCTAAGCGGAAGCGTTCAAGAGAACGGGGTTGAAGGAGTCGTACTCGTCGTGATCCAAATCACCGGAGATCCTAGTGCCGAACGGACGGCACCTCCGCGTTCAACACACGTACAGCCCGGTGACGTCACCCACGCCTTGATCCAGCAAGGAGAGAGGGAGAGGTTGAGGAAGACTCCATCCAGCAGCAGCACAACGGCGTGGTGGTGATGGAGGAGCATGGTAGTCCAGCAGGGCTTCTCCAAGCACCGTGAGATATGAGGAGAAGGGAGAGAGGTAGGGCTGCGCCAAGAGGAGAAGGGAGAGATTCTCGTGTGTTGGGCAGCCCCCAATCCTCTAGTATTTATAGGGGGAGGGGAGGGCTGCACCCCCCTCTAGGGTTTCCCCCCCCCCCCAAGGGGTGCGGCCAGCCCTAAATGGCAAAGGGGGTGGCGGCCAAGAGGGGGAGGAGAGGGAGGCGCAGGGAGCATGGGCCTTAGGGCCCATCTGCCCTAGGGTTTGCCCCCTCCCACTCTCCCCTGCGCCTTGGGCCCCTTGTGGGGGGCGCACCAGCCCACCTGGGGCTGGTTCCCTCCCACACATGGCCCATGCAGCCCTCCGGGGTTGGTGGCCCCACTTGGTGGACCCCCGGGACCTTCCCGGTGGTCCCGGTACGTTACCGATAAAACCCAAAACTTTTCCGGTGACCAAAACAGGACTTCCCATATATAAATCTTTACCTCTGGACCATTCCGAAACTCCTCGTGACGTCCGGGATCTTATCCAGGACTCCGAACAACATTCGGTAACCACATACAAACTTCCTTTATAACCCTAGCGTCATCGAACCTTAAGTGTGTAGACCCTATGGGTTCGGGAGACATGTAGACATGACCGAGACGTTCTCCAGTCAATAACCAACAGCGGGATCTGGATACCCATGTTGGCTCCCACATGTTCCACGATGATCTCATCGGATGAACCACGATGTCAAGGACTTAATCAATCCGTATGCAATTCCCTTTGTCTAGCGGTATTTTACTTGCCCGAGATTCGATCGTCGGTATACCGATACCTTGTTCAATCTCGTTACCGGCAAGTCTCTTTACTCGTTCCGTAACACATCATCCCGTGATCAACCCCTTGGTCACATTGTGCACATTATGATGATGTCCTACCGAGTGGGCCCAGAGATACCTCTCCGTTTACACGGAGTGACAAATCCCAGTCTCGATTCGTGCCAACCCAACAGACACTTTCGGAGATACCTGTAATGCACCTTTATAGCCACCCAGTTACGTTGTGACGTTTGGTACACCCAAAGCATTCCTACGGTGTCCGGGAGTTGCACAATCTCATGGTCTAAGGAAAAGATACTTGACATTAGAAAAGCTTTAGCATACGAACTACACGATCTTTGTGCTAGGCTTAGGATTGGGTCTTGTCCATCACATCATTCTCCTAATGATGTGATCCCGTTATCAATGACATCCAATGTCCATAGCCAGGAAACCATGACTCTCTGTTGATCACAACGAGCTAGTCAACTAGAGGCTCACTAGGGACATATTGTGGTCTATGTATTCACACGTGTATTACGATTTCCGGATAATACAGTTATAGCATGAATAAAAGACTATTATCATGAACAAAGAAATATAATAATAACTAATTTATTATTGCCTCTAGGGCATATTTCCAACAGTCTCCCACTTGCACTAGAGTCAATGATCTAGTTCACATCGATATGTGATTAACACTCAAGGTCACAGCCCCATGTGACTTACACCCAAAGAGTTTACTAGAGTCAATAATCTAGTTCACATTTACCATGTGATTAACACTCGATGAGTTCTGGGTTTGATCATGTTATGCTTGTGAGAGAGGTTATAGTCAACGGGTCTAAACTTTTTAGATCCGTGTGTGCTTTACAAATCTCTATGTCATCTCCTAGATGTAGCTACCACGCTCTATTTGGAGCTATTCCAAATAGCTGTTCTACTTGGAGCTATACTAAATTGTTGCTCCATCATACGTATCCGATATCTCTACTCAGAGCTATCCAGATAGGTGTTAAGCTTGCATCGACGTAACCCTTTACGACAAACTCTTTTACCACCTCCATAATCGAGAAAATTCCTTAGTCCACTAGTTAATAAGAATAACTTTGACCGCTGTCCAGTGATCCATTCTTGGATCACTCTTGTACCCCTTGACTGACTCATGGCAAGGCACACTTCAGGTGCGGTACACAGCATAGCATACTGTAGAGCCTACGTCTTAAGCATAGGGGACGACCTTCGTCCTTTCTCTCTTTTCTGCCATGGTCGAGCTTTAAGTCTTAACTTCGTACCTTACAACTCAGGCAAGAACTCCTTCTTTGACTGATCCATCTTGAACACCTTCAAGATCATGTCAAGGTATATGCTCATTTTAAAGTACCATTAAGCGTTTTTGATCTATCCTTATAGATCTTGATGCTCAATGTTCAAGTAGCTTAATCCAGGTTTTCTAGTTGAAAAACACCTTTCAAATAACCCTATATGCTTTCTAGAAATTCTACATCATTTCTGATCAACAATATGTCAACCACATATACTCATCAGAAATTCTATAGTGCTCCCACTCACTTCTTTGGAAATACAAGTTTCTCATAAACTTTTGTATAAACCCAAAATCTTTGATCATCTCATCAAAGCGTACATTCCAACTCCGAGATGCTTACTCCAGTCCATAGAACGATCGCTAGAGCTAGCATACCTTTTAGCATCCTTAGGATCGACAAAACCTTTCTGATTGTATTATATACAACCTTTCCTTACGAAAACTAGTAAGGAAACTCATTTTGACATCCATCTGCCAGATTTCATAAATGCAGCTAATGCTAACATGAATCCGACGGACATAAGCATCGCTACGGATGAGAAAATTTCATCGTAGTCAACTCCTTGAACTTGTGAAAAACTCTTTGCCACAAGTCGAGCTTCATAGATGGTGACATTACCATCCACGTCCGTCTTCTTCTTAAAGATCCATTTATCTCGGATTTCATGGCTTCTAACCATTTGTCGGAATAAGGGCCCACCATCGCTTCTCCATAGCTCGTAGGTTCATTGTTGTCTAGCAACATGACCTTCAAGACAAGATTACTGTACCACTCTGAAACAGTACGCATCCTTGTCACCCTACGAGGTGCGGTAGTGACTTGATCTGAAGTTTCATGATCACTATCATAAGCTTCTACTTCAATTGGTGTAGGTGCCACAGGAACAACTTCATGTGCCCTGCTACACACTAGTTGTAGTGATGGTTCAATAACCATATCAAGTCTCCACCATCCTCCCACTCATCTCTTTCGAGAGAAACCTTTCCTCGAGAAAGGACCCGATTCAAGGAACAATCCATATTGCTTTCGGATCTGAATTAGGAGGTATACCCAACTGTTTTGGGTGTCCTATGAAGATGCATTTTATCCGCTTTGGGTTCAAGCTTATCAATCCTGAAACCTTTTTCACATAAGCATCGCAGCCCCAAACCTTTAAGAAACGACAACTTAGGTTTCTCTAAACCATAATTCATACGGTGTCATCTCAACGGAATTACGTGGTGCCCTATTTAAAGTGAATGTGGTTGTCTCTAATGCCTAACCCATAAACTATCATGGTAATTCGATAAGAAACATCATGGTATGCATCATATCCAATAGGGTGCAGTTATGATGTTCGGACACACCATCACACTATGGTGTTCCAAGCGGTATTAATTGTGAAACAATTTCCACAATGTCTTAATTGTGTGCCAAAACTCGTAACTCAGATATTCATCTCTATGATCATATCATAGACATTTTATCCTCTTGTCACAATGATCTTCTACTTCACTCTGAAATTACTTGAACCATTCAATAATTCAGACTTGTGTTTCATCAAGTAAATATTCTCAACATCTACTCGAATCATCTATGAAGTAAGAACATAACGATATTCACTGCATGCCTCAGCACTCATTGGACTGCACACATCAAAATGTGTTACTTCCAACAAGTTGCTATCTTGTTCCATCTTACTGAAAACGAGGCTTTTCAGTCATCTTGCCCATGTGGTATGATTTGCATATCTCAAGTGATTCAAAATCAAGTGAGTCCAAATGATCCATCTGCATGGAGTTTCTTCATGCGTATACACCAATAGACATGGTTCGCATGTCTCAAACTTTTCAAAAATGAGTGAGTCCAAAGATCCATCAACATGGAGCTTCTTCATGCATTTTATACCATTATGACTTACATGGAAGTGCCACAAGTAAGTGGTACTATCATTACTATCTTATATCTTTTGGCATGAAAATGTGTATCACTACGATCGAGATTCAATAAACCATTCCTTTAGGTGCAAGACCATTGAAGTTATTATTCAAATAAACAGAGTAACCATTATTCTCCTTAAATGAATAACTGTATTGCGATAGACATAATCCAATCATGTCTATGCTCAACGCAAACACCAAATCTCGATGGTAGAGGGAGCGTGCGATGCTTGATCACATCAACCTTGGAAATACTTCCAACACATATCGTTAGCTCACCTTTAGCTAGTCTCCGTTTATTCCGTAGCTTTTATTTCGAGTTACTAACACTTAGCAACCGAACCGGTATCCAATACCCTGGTGCTACTAGGAGTACTAGTAAAGTACACATTAACATAATGTATATCCAATATACTTCTATCGACTTTGCCAGCCTTCACATCTACCAAGTATCTAGGGTAATTCTGCTCTAGTGGCTGTTCCCCTTATTACAGAAGCACTTAGTCTCGGGTTTGGGTTCAACCTTGGGTTTCTTCACTAGAGTGGCAGCTGATTTGCCGTTTCATGAAGTATCCCTTCTTGCCCTTGCCCTTCTTGAAACTAGTGGTTTCATCAACCATCAACAATTGATGCTCCTTCTTGATTTCTACTTTCGCAGTGTCAAACATAGCGAATACCTCAAGGATCATCATCTCTATCCTTGATATGTTATAGTTCATCACGAAGCTCTAGTAGCTTGGTGGCAATGACTTTGGAGAAACATCACTATCTCATCTGGAAGATCAACTCCCACTCGATTCAAGTGATTGTTGCACTCAGACAATCTGAGCACAAGCTCAACGATTGAGCTTTTTTCTCCCTCAGTTTGCAGGCTAAGAAAATCGTCGGAGGTCTCATACCTCTTGACGTGGGCACGAGCCTGAAATCCCAATTTCAGCCCTCGAAACATCTCATATGTTCCGCGACATTTCGAAAAACGTCTTTGGTGCCTCAACTCTAAACTGTTTAACTGAACTATCACGTAGTTATCAAAACGTGTATGTCCGATGTTCGCAACATCCACAAACAACGTTTGGGGTTCAGCACAGTGAGCGGTGCATTAAGGACATAAGCTTTCTACTGTCCGCATAATTGCTACTGTCAACTTTCAACTATATTTTCTCTAGGAACATATCTAAACAGTAGAACTGAAGCGCGAGCTTACGACATAATTTGCAAAAGGTCTTTTGACTTTGTTCAAGATAATTAAGTTCATCTTATGAACTCCCACTCAAATAGACATCCCTCTGGTCATCTAAGTGATTACATGATCCGAGTCAACTAGGCCGTGTCCGATCATCACGTGAGACGGACTAGTCATCATCGGTGAACATCTTCATGTTGATCGTATCTACTATACGACTCATGCTCGACCTTTCGGTCTCTATGTTCCGAGGCCAGGTCTGTACATGCTAGGCTCGTCAAGTTAACCCTAAGTGTTTTCGCGTGTGTAAATCTGTCTTACACCCGTTGTATGTGAACGTAAGAATCCATCACACCCGATCATCACGTGGTGCTTAGAAGCGACGAACTGTAGCAACGGTGCACAGTTAGGGGAGAACACTTCTTGAAATTGTTGTAAGGGATCATCTTATTTACTACCGTCGTTCTAAGTAAACAAGATGCATAAACATGATAAACATCACATGCAATCAAATAGTGACATGATATGGCCAATATCATTTTGCTCCTTTTGATCTCCATCTTCGGGGCTCCATGATCATCATCGTCACCGGCATGACACCATGATCTCCATCATCATGATCTCCATGAAGTCGTCTCGCCAACTTATTACTTCTACTACTATGGCTACCGGTTAGCAATAAAGTAAAGTAATTACATGGCGTTGTTCAATGACACGCAGGTCATACAATAAATTAAGACAACTCCTATGGCTCCTGTCGGTTGTCATACTCATCGACATGCAAGTCGTGATTCCTATTACAAGAACATGATCAATCTCATACATCACATATCATTCATCACATTCTTCTTGGCCATATCACATCACATAGCATACTCTGCAAAAACAAGTTAGACGTCCTCTAATTGTTGTTTGCATGTTTTATGTGGCTGCTATGGGTTTCTAGCAAGAACGTTTCTTACCTACGCAAAACCACAACGTGATATGTCAATTGCTATTTACCCTTCATAAGGACCCTTTTCATCGAATCCGTTCCGACTAAAGTGGGAGAGACTAGCACCCACTAGCCACCTTATGCACCAAGTGCATGTCAATCGGTGGAACCTGTCTCACGTAAGAGTATGTGTAAGGTCGGTCCGGGCCGCTTCATCCCACAATACCGTCGAAACAAGATTGGACTAGTAACGGTAAGCATATTGAACAAAATCAACGCCCACAACTACTTTGTGTTCTACTCGTGCAAAGAATCTACGCAATAGACCTAGCTCATGATGCCACTGTTGGGGAACGTAGCAGAAATTCAAAATTTTCCTACGTATCACCAAGATCTATCTACAAGGGGAAGGAGAGTGCATCTACATACCCTTGTAGATCGCTAAGCGGAAGCGTTCAAGAGAACGGGGTTGAAGGAGTCGTACTCGTCGTGATCCAAATCACCGGAGATCCTAGTGCCGAACGGACGGCACCTCCGCGTTCAACACACGTGCAGCCCGGTGACGTCACCCACGCCTTGATCCAGCAAGGAGAGAGGGAGAGGTTGAGGAAGACTCCATCCAGTAGCAGCACAACAGCGTGGTGGTGATGGAGGAGCGTGGTAGTCCAGCAGGGCTTCGCCAAGCACCGCGAGATATGAGGAGAAGGGAGAGAGGTAGGGCTGCGCCAAGAGGAGAAGGGAGAAATTCTCGTGTGTTGGGCAGCCCCCAATCCTCTAGTATTTATAGGGGGGGGGGGGAGGGCTGCGCCCCCCTATCGGGTTTCCCCCCCCCCCCAAGGGGTGTGGCCAGCCCTAGATGGCAAAGGGGGTGGCGGCCAAGAGGGGGAGGAGAGGGAGGCGCAGGGAGCATGGGCCTTAGGGCCCATCTGCCCTAGGGTTTGCCCCCTCCCACTCTCCCCTGCGCCTTGGGCCCCTTGTGGGGGGCGCACCAGCCCACCTGGGGCTGGTTCCCTCCCACACATGGCCCATGCAGCCCTCCGGGGTTGGTGGCCCCACTTGGTGGACCCCCGGGACCTTCCCGGTGGTCCCGGTACGTTACCGATAAAACCCGAAACTTTTCCGGTGACCAAAACAGGACTTCCCATATATAAATCTTTACCTCTGGACCATTCCGGAACTCCACGTGACGTCCGGGATCTTATCCGGGACTCCGAAAAACATTCGGTAACCACATACAAACTTCCTTTATAACCCTAGCGTCATCGAACCTTAAGTGTGTAGACCCTACGGGTTTGGGAGACATGTAGACATGACCGAGACGTTCTCCGGTCAATAACCAATAGCGGGATCTGGATACCCATGTTGGATCCCACATGTTCCACGATGATCTCATCGGATGAACCACGATGTCAAGGACTTAATCAATCCCGTATGCAATTCCCTTTGTCTAGCGGTATTTTACTTGCCCGAGATTCGATCATCGGTATACCGATACCTTGTTCAATCTCGTTATCGGCAAGTCTCTTTACTCGTTCCGTAACACATCATCCCATGATCAACCCCTTGGTCACATTGTGCACATTATGATGATGTCCTACCGAGTGGGCCCAGAGATACCTCTCCATTTACACGGAGTGACAAATCCCAGTCTTGATTCGTGCCAACCCAATAGACACTTTAGGAGATACCTGTAATGCACCTTTATAGACACCCAGTTACGTTGTGACATTTGGTACACCCAAAGCATTCCTACGGTATCCGGGAGTTGCACAATCTCATGGTCTAAGGAAAAGATACTTGACATTAGAAAAGCTTTAGCATACGAACTACACGATGTTTGTGCTAGGCTTAGGATTGGGTCTTGTCCATCACATCATTCTCCGAATGATGTGATCCCGTTATCAATGACATCCAATGTCCATAGCCAGGAAACCATGACTATATGTTGATCATAATGAGCTAGTCAACTAGAGGCTCACTAGGGACATATTGTGGTCTATGTATTCACACGTGTATTACGATTTCCGGATAATACAGTTATAGCATGAATAAAAGACTATTATCATGAACAAAGAAATATAATAATAACTAATTTATTATTGCCTCTAGGGCATATTTCCAACAGACATAGCACCAGCTGCACGACACAAACCCCCCATTCCAGCAAAGAGTACACCAAATCCAGTTGCCAAATCCCTTTTCGAACCAGAGAGAGCCCCAATTGCAGCAAATAGGACCCCTATTCCATTTCTTCCCAGTTTAGAAGACGAAGCTTATGTTGTTGTTAGGAACTTTGTGCGCATCTTTCCTTCATGGAAAGATTATACCGCAGACACAGAACAATTTCCAGTCTTCCTCCACAACTTACGCGTAAGTAATATACTAATGTTATTCATGGTCATTACTGCATATGTTTCTGCTAACAGAAGACACAAGATTTCATTCTTTTAAATAGGCGAGGAGCAAACTGGATTGTGATGACGAGCAAGAGTTGGTTGCGCTTTTCAAGCACTCATTAATGAAGTATCGTTCCTACCTGAGGCAAGCGCACTTCGATGGCAAGCCTCTAAATGAAATTTCTGTAAAGTCTCTGGTGCTACATTTATCCGACGGTGACTGGAATAATCTTGTTACACATTGGTCTCGGCTGCAGCGTAAGGTACTGTCTATGATATCACATCACAATTTGGACTACATTTCTCCATTTGCCTTAATGTCTCACTTGTACGAAAACTATTAGCAGAAGAACATTCGTTCTCAAGGGACCACATAATCTCGCAACTATACTGCACACTGCATTGCTCTTGTGAGTACCTCTTGCCCTGTATGACCATACTTACTTTCATAGCTGTTTGATTATGTAGCATCACTGCACATGTTAGCCTCGTAATCGTCCATTTGGTGGACATTATAAGATCCGTATGGAATCTTACACAAATTTAGAATCAACCCAATGCTTTTGAAGAGGTTTAGCTCTGCAGTCCTCTTGTAAGGACTGAACGTGGTCTATCACTATACTTACATTAACAGCTACTCCCTCCGTCCCATAATATAAGAACGTTTTGTACAGTACACCAGTGTTCAAAACACTCTTGTATTATGGGAAGACGGATTGGTTCATTTTGTAGCATTCTGCATCTTATCTCCCTCGCCCACCATTTACTAAAAAAGATCAGATCTATATTTAATCTTACCAACAAGTAGAATACACAGACAATGCCAGTGCAGAAGTGTAGCCCATTGCTCTTGTCAGTACATTTTGTCCTGTAACACGTGTACTTCCAGGGATTGGTAGTTGATTATATAGCATCAATCTGCATCTTATCTTCATTATCCTCTATCCCTTCCATTATTATCATATCTATAATTACTCTCTACAAAATGTAGAGTATAGGAAATGCTTATGAAGAAGATTCTGTGCTGAAATTCTTGAGTTATCCTTCCCTTGACATGGAGAAGGGCATTATAAAGCCAGTGTTAACTGTTAATGTAAGTCAGTCCTTCTAAAGCCTTTATCCTCAACTGCTGTTTAATTTGCTCATACTCCCTATCGTTTACTGCTGTTTAGTTTGTTGTTTCTACCAAAATGCATGTTTGTAAGAATCGTAAGTTCTAAGTTTTACTTGTAAAACCAAATTTCTTATTCATACCATGCACATT
Source organism: Triticum timopheevii (assembly GCA_963921465.1). Classification (NCBI taxonomy): domain Eukaryota; kingdom Viridiplantae; phylum Streptophyta; class Magnoliopsida; order Poales; family Poaceae; genus Triticum; species Triticum timopheevii. Next base: position 103,302,658 of record OY997271.1, read on the forward strand.
ACTTAATACTCTCTATATGTATGCTTGGTTTTGTGGATCTATAATCCAGTGTGTAGTGAAGCAGCCCACGTTTGCACCTTGTCATCTCCTGTTTTATCTTACTGATGTGGCTGATGATATGAACAACATGCCATGCACATTATCCAAAATAGATACAATGATTTTCTTTGCCCTTCATCTATGCTTGTTATGTTGACATGGTAATCCAGTAGTGTGGTGAAGCTCCCCACATTATGAACAATGCCAAATTATGCTATTGATATTTTGAACTTACTCTTTATTTTCTAATTTGAAATTGGATAGAATTGACAGAACAATTATCATCTTTGTTTATACACGTGCAAAACCTGTCATCTCTCTGCTTTGTTTCAGGGTGATATGCCTGATGGCATGCACAAGTCTGCTGAAGGCTGTGAGACAAACCCAACATATATTGCAGCAAAGAAGGCAAAACATCTTGAAGATAGCGAGACAACCCCAAAGTCTTGTCTTGATGCAGCGTTCAAGTTACTTGGGACTAACAGTCAGACAAGCTCACAGAATTCATTGTCTGAATCAGTTCGACTTCTTTAGTCCCAAGTTCTAGCAGAAAGGCATTCTGCAACTCAACTTTGACTTGAAGTCCTATCTCTAAGAAAGATTGCGGAGAACACCAATGAGAACCTCATCGCTAAACAGCTACACCTGGAAGCTATGACCGACATGCTAGGCCGGTCTCACAGCCTTTCTCAGCAGCTTGCGCAGCAGTTCCCCCGCAAGGCTAACCTTTCTTGAACCGTCTTGGAAGTGGTCTCGGTTCAGTATTATTTTGTTACGCTGCAATGGTGCCCATTTTTTGTAATCTGCTTCTTCGTTGCGCTTTATGATCACTGGTGGCGAACTTCGATGCCCAGTGGATGTAATATACCTTAAATCCTTTATTGTATGGTGTAGGTTTATTCTTAGTTACTATGCCGTAATTTCTTTATTGTGTAGAGTAGGTTTGTTCTTAATTCCTACTAGTTACTGCCATCATTCACTATTTGAAAAAAAATGAAATGTAGTCGACCGAGCCGAAACATTCGATAACGGGCCAGGTTTTTAGTGGGCTACAATTGGGCTGGCCTGTGTATTTCTTGGGCTCGAATGATTGGGGCCTTCACACATTGCGCTAGGCCCAAACTTACACCGACCTATATTTTAGTTTGGACTTTTGTCGACCCAGCGCTTAGTTCGGCCCAGGTAGCGTTGGGCCAATAATAGGCTGAATATTGTACTGGCCTGTTACGGCCGAGATGAAACCACTGGCCTTTAGCAGGCCAAAATGCATGTTGGGCCTCAATTTTCACTAGTCGTTGACGGGCCTTCAGCAGGCCGAAATGTAGACCGGGCCGCTATGGGCCCAGTTAGCTCACGAGCCGTTACCAGGCCGAAACATATCTCGAGCCTTAGTTGGCCCACTGATATCATGGGCCTTTAAGAGGTCGAAAGCTTAGTATAGGCATCAACGGGCCGAATTACGCGATAGGCCTTTAACAGGCCCAAAGTCATGTTGGGCTTAACTGTTGCCACCTTTAGCACGTGCCTTTAGTGGGCCCGATGTCCCGTCGGACCATATATGGCCCATGGACAGCACGGGCCATTCCCAGGCCGAAAGTCACACCGGGCTGAAATGGGCCCATGTCTACATCAGGCCTCTAACAGGCCGAAAGTCACTGGGCTGTAGTTGGGCCCGAATATTCGGCGAACAATTAACGGGTCAGATCTGTCTTCGGGCCGCAAATGGGCCCAAATATTCGGAGAACAATTAATGGGCCAGATCTGGCTTCGGGCCGTAAATGGGCCCAAATATTCGGCGAACAATTAACGGGCCAAATCTGGTTTTGGGTTGTAAATGGGCCTTTATTAAGCAGGCCGTTATTGGGCTGGCCCACTAGTACATGATTAAGTTCTACGGGCCTTTGACTGGGCTGGCCTTTTTAACCTATATGGGCCTCTGTTGGGCCCAGCCACGTGTCAACGTACCATAGGCATGTCTCCTCCAATGGACGGGCGACATCTGGCCCACTGACGAGCTGACAGGTGTTCCCTTCGGCCAATCCGAATTTTACACGCGGAAATTTCCCATTGGTCGGGGTTGTTAACGGGTTATCGGATTCAAAACCCGACCCAATAGCTGAACAGCGTTCCGTTACGGTGGATGCCACGTGTCGGTCACCCTTGGCGAAAGCATTTCTATGACGCGCGATTTATCGTCATGGAAGTGGACCCTTCCGTGATGATAATTTTGGTAATGTCATGGAACACTTCTACGACAGCACAGGTATGACTATCTTGATTCTATCATAAATTTGTCATGGATGTACATGCATGACAAAAAACGTGACCTACTGTGACAAACACGTATCATCACGGAAGTGTATTTTTTGTAGTGGCGCCACTTTTCTAGCATTAGTGTTGTACCTACCTCTCCAAGGTAGTACCATGTTACCAACTTTAGCCACAGTAAGGGCGAAATCTTTCACGTAAAGCATATCCTGGGAGATGGGAAGACCTAGGTATTTGAAAGGAAAAGAGCCCAGCTTACAAATTAGGAGGTGGGCCACTCTTAAAGCCTCTGTGTCTTCCACACCAGTCATAGTTACTTCACATTTTGAGAAATTAATCTTGAGACCCGACAAGGCCTCGAAGCAGAGAAGAATAAACTTGAGGTTAGCAAGGCAGGAGTCATTCAAATCAACCATAATAATCGTGTTGTCTGCATATTGGAGGTGGGTGACCCCATCCGGAATGAGGTGAGAGATGACGGGGGAGATGTGACCATGAGCAGCCGCTCGGGAAAGGATACGAGATAAGGCATCCACGACAAAGTTAAACAAGATAGGGACCATGATCACCTTACCGTAGGCCCCGATCATTGGCAAAATAATTACTGATCTGACCATTAAGAGAGACCGCCGTGTGGCCCCCCGAGACCAACTACATAACCATGTGCACATAGGCTCCATCAAAGCCCTTGGCATGGAGCACCTTTCGAAGAAAAGGCCAGCTAACCGATTCATACGCTTTCTCAAAGTCCAGCTTAAGAATCACCGCTTTAGATTTACGAATATTAAGGTCATGCACAATCTCATGGAGGCAAAGAATCCCATCGAGGGAAGGCAGACTGAAACTGACTAATAGTTTTGTTAGCAATCGGGGTGAGACAGTTAGCAAAGCGTTTCGCTGGAAACTTGCCAAAATTATTAATAAGGGCAATAGGTCTAAACTGGGAAATGAGCTCGACACCTTTCACTTTAGGGATAAGGGTAATGACAACGTAATTAAGACGCGAGATGTCCACAGTCCCAGGACAGAAACCTTGAATGATTTGGCACACCAGTCTTCGAAGCTGGGGCCAAAACTTCTTAAAAAAGGGAATAGAGAAACCGTCAGGGTCAGAAGAAGTAGGTCGTAGGAGGGTCGCCCATGAGGGACCAGTTAAGAGTGCCACGCTAATGCCAATAAGTCTCTACCAGCTGATGCAAATGCAAATGTTCCATGATCTTTTCTCTGGACAGCTTCAGTTATTTCACTTAAATTTTGGAACAATAACACTGCTTCCTAAGAAAACGGATGTTGTGAGAATCGAGCAGTTCAGGCCGATCTGCCTTCTCAATGTTAGTTTCAAAATTTTCACCAAGGTTGGGACTAATCGGCTCACACAGATTGCCCATTATGTGGTGCAGCATTCCCAAACTGCTTTCATGCCGGACAGAAACATCCTAGAAGGGGTGGTGGTCCTTCATGAAATGCTCCATGAAATTCACTCCAAAAAATTGGATGGAGTCATTTTTAAGGTGGATTTCGAGAAAGCATATGATAAAGTAAAATGGCCATTCCTACAACAGGCATTGCGTATGAAAGGTTTTGATGAAGCCTGGCGCCGCCAGGTTGAATCTTATACGCAAAAAGGGAGTGTTGGAATTAAAGTGAATGACGAGATAGGTCATTATTTTCAGACACATAAGGTCCTGAGACAAGGAGATCCGATTCCCCTATCTTGTTCAACATTGTCGTTGATATGTTCGCAACTATGATAGGAAGGGCTAAGGAGGCTGGTCAAGTGGGTGGCCTGGTACCTCATCTCGTTGATGGAGGTGTGTCCATCCTTCAGTACACCGATGATACAATCATCTTTATGGAGCATGACTTGGCCAAAGCAAGAAATATGAAGCTGGTGTTATGTTTATTTGAACAATTGACCGGGTTAAAGATTAACTTTCACTAAAGCGAGTTGTTCTGCTTTGGTAGAGCCAATGACGAACAAGAGGCATATAGGCAATTGTTTGGGTGCGATTTGGGGGCTTTACATTTCACTTACTTAGGAATACCAATCCACCATCGTAAGCTGACAAACAGAGAATGGAAGTGCCTCGAAGACCAATTTGAAAAGAAACTGAGCTGCTGGAAGGGCAAGCTCATGTCATATGGAGGCCGATTAATTCTCATAAATTCGGTTCTCACGAGTATGCCTATGTTTCTTTTGTCGTTCTTCGAAGTCCCAGTTGGAGTTAGGAAACGACTGGACTTTTATCGCTCACGATTCTTTTGGCAGGGTGATGAACTAAAAAGAAAATATCGTTTAGCCAAATGGGATATCATTTGTAGACCGAAAGACCAAGGGGGTCTTGGTATTGAGAATCTAGAAGTTAAGAACATATGTCTTCTCAGCAAATGGCTGTGGAAGTTATCTAGTGGGACTGACGCCACTTGGGCGCAAATTCTTCATAGCAAGTATCTTCAAACCAAAACTTTGTCTCAGGTGACAGTAAGGCCGACTGACTCACCTTTTTGGAAAGGGCTTATGAAAGTCAAACTATCCCTATTTAATAGGACAAAGATTATTGTTGGTAACGGTGCTACACTACTAGGAAAAGGGCTATAGATAATATGGACATTAATGGCGCACCAGACAAGTGGTGCGCCACTACTATATAGCAGTGGCGCAGTGGCGCACCATGTGCTGGTGCGTCATTAGTGTGATGGACACTAATGGCGCACCACACACTCGGTGCGCCACTACTAACAAACTTTTTTTTCAAAAAATACTAATGGTGCACCAGGGCACAGTGCACCATTACTTGTTTTAACTAGTAACGGCGCACCACTCACCCCATGCGCCACTACTATCATTTTTTTTCAAAACTACTAATGGCGCACCACCAGCTGGTGCGCCATTAGTAACCAGGGTTACTAATGGCGCATTTTTAGGTGGTGCGCAATTAGGAACCTGGGACCAGCTAGATATTTTGTATAGCCACCTACCACACTCACTTTCCCCACTTCCATTCTCTCCACCTCCTCCTCCAAGCTTGTCTCGGGTGCCTCCTCCTCTTCACCTCATTTTCATCATAGATTCACCCAAATTAAGTGGTTAAATTACCTTTTTTGATAGGTAAGTAAGGGGAAAGCTTTTATGTTGTAGATATACTTTTTTCTCCCTCCAACAACGTGCACATGCACTTTTTATGGCCTAGGTAGATCTACGTATGTTTGTGGTGTTGCATATGTTTGTGGTGTTGCATATATGTTTGTGTTTGCAGGTACCGGTATTTGAAATGCGATAGTTGCCAATATTTTGCCGAAATGTTGATTCATTTCCGTTTCGGCAAGAATTTGGCACTACACATTCTTTTTGGTCCTATTTTTAGGCAAAGTCATGCCAAAAAAAATTTGGTTCTAAAATATCATTTTGCTCTACCCCGCAGGCGACCATGGTCCGCACGATGACCGAAGGCATCGTGAATAGGTTTTTGAGCTCTGCGAAGGCCAAGATGCTTCAAAAGAACGAGATGGAGATAAGATGTCCGTGTCGAAGATGCAAGCTGAAGAGCCTGATGGACCCGGATTCCGTAAAGGTGCGGGATCACCTGCTCTTGCGTGGTTTCATGGATGGCTATCGGTGGCAAGGTGATGAAGATGATTATGAAGTCGTCCATGGGGGCTGGGCAAGAAATGAGGAAGGGCATGAGCAAGACAACCGCGGCGAGGGCGGGCAAGAAGATGAAGAATCTCCAAGACACAGTCATCATGTAGAAGATGCTGGACATAATGATGAGGAAGATGCCAGAGCAGACGACGATGGACCATCGATGGTCTGGGTGCAGGACCCTCATATTCAAGAGCTACTTCTCAAGCAGACGGATAACGTAAGAGCTGCCGCCCGAGAGAAAGCCAAGCTGGATCAACTGGAGATAGACGTGGTTACTCCATTGTATGAAGGATGCAGGCCCGAGGATACCCACCTGAAAGTAACGCTCATGGCTCTGGAGATGAAGTAAAACACAAAATGACCGACGCATGCTTCGACGAGAACATGTCATTTTGGCACGAACGTCTTCCCAAGGGGAACAAGTGCCCGACCAGTTTTGAGGAGGCGAATAAAATCGTGTGTCCTCTGGATTTACCGCACGTGAAATACCATGTGTGCATGAACAATTGCATCATTTATCGGGATGAGCACGCGGAGTCTACCATATGTCCGATGTGCGGCATTAGTCGATACAAGAAGAGGAACAAAGCTCCTCGAAAAGTGGTGTGGTACTTTCCAATCACTCCTCGTCTGTAGGGGTATTTCGTGGACCCTATGGTAGCAAAGCTCCTGTGTTAGCACGCGGATAGGGAGGAGAAAAAGTGAGAAGATGACGAAAACGATTCGGAGATAAATAGAAAAGACAAGATGTTGAGTCACCCTAAGGATGCGAGCCAGTGGCAAGCATTGAACTTCGAATACCTAGAATTTGGGGACAATCCAAGGAACATTGTGCTGGGCACGAGCACCGATGGAGTCAATCCGTTTGGCAGCCAAAGAAGCATACATAGCACTTGGCCTATGTTTGTGTGGATGTACAACCTTCCCCTCTGGTTGTGCATGAAGAAGAAGTACATTCACATGAGTATGCTAATTAAAGGGCCGAAACAACCAGGGAACGACATCAATCTGTATCTTGGGCTGCTGACAGAGGAGCTAGACACGGTGTGGAAAACGTCAGCCAATACGTGGGACGTCGAAGAGAAAGAATATTTCCCTATGAGAGCCACAGTGCTCACGACGGTGCATGACTATCTCGGTTACGGATATGTCGCGGGCCAGGTGGTCCACGGATTTTCTGGATGCGTCAAGTGCATGGATGACACAACGTATCGCCAGCCAGATAGAGATCCCGGGTCTTCGAAAACCGTGTTCATGGGACATCGAAGGTGGCTTCGCGATGATGACTCATGGAGAAAACGCAAGGATCTATTCGATGGTGAAACCGAACCCCGAAGACGCCCGTGTACGAGCAGCGGCGAGGAAATAGACGAGCTGTTGAAAAATTGGAAAGTGTGCCCACCGCCGGGAAAGGTGCTAGAGCTGGGAAAGAAGCGAAAGGCGCTAGAGCCACTAGTGAAGGTATGGAAAACGAGGTCTGTTTTCTGGGACTTGTCGTACTGGAAGATCCTCCGTGTGCCTCACAACCTTGATGTCATGCATATCATGAAGAACGTGTGCGAGAGTCTGCTTGGTACCCTGCTCAACATTCCAGAGAGGACCAAAGATGGGCCGAAAGAAAGGGCAGACTTGAAATCAATGGGTATCAGGGAGGAGCTTCACGCTAATATAATGAGGATGATGATGATGATGATGATGATGATGATGAGGCGAAGCAGGACACGGAAAGTCGTCGCAAAGGCAAAAAGGCCAAGAAGACCGGAAATGACTTCCCTCATGCGTGCTTCACTCTAAGTCAGGAGGAGATCGATCAATTTTTCACCTGCCTCGTAGGAGTAAAACTTCCTTTCGGTTACGCGAGGAAGATAAGCAGATACCTAGACTCAGCGAAGCAGAAGTTCAGCGGGATGAAGTCTCATGACTGTCACATGCTGATGACGCAGATACTTCCAGTTGCAATCCGTGGGATCATGGACGCACACGTCCGTGAAACGCTATTTGGCCTATGAAACTTTTTCGATGTCATCTCTCGGAAGTCGGTTGGCGTGAGGCAACTCAGAAGGCTACAGGAAGAGATCGTGGTGATACTATGTGAGCTTGAGATGTACTTCCCGCCCGCATTCTTTGATGTTATGGTGCATCTGCTGGTCCATATCATGGATGATATCATCCAACTCGGGCCGACGTTCCTACACAGCATGATGCCATTCGAAAGGATGAATGGTGTCATCAAAGGATACGTTCGCAACATGTCACGTCCAGAGGGAAGCATAGACAGGGGCTTTCTGACCAAAGAGTGCATCTCCTACTGCACGAATTATCTAGGCATTGAGAACCCCGTTGGTCTGCCCGTCAACAGGCACCTCGGCAGGCTCGCTGGATGGGGTCACCATGAGGGTCTCTGCGAAATGCATGTCGACTTCGAGGGTCGACTCGCTGACTTTGAAAGAGCAAACCTAGTCGCGCTACAACACATAGACGTGGTCGATCCTTGGGTGGTAGAGCACAAAACCTTTATTGAGAAGACGTACAATGACCGAGGCCAACAGAGGACGGACGGAGATATAATCAAAGAGCACAACTCATGTTTCACGTGTTGGTTCAAGCAGAAGCTTCTGTCGTACCCTTTACATGGGGATTCTTCAGCGGAAGAACAACTCATATTCGCCTTGTCACAGGGCGCCGAGCACAACTTGATGACGTATGAGGCATACGATATCAACGGCTTCACATTCTACACCGAGGGAAAGGACATGAAGAGCGATGGTTATCAGAACTCCGGGGTAACGATGGAATCCTACACCGGTAACAACAAGGACAGATACTACGGAAGGCTTGAGGAGATCTGGGAGCTGAGCTACGCTGGAGAGAAGGTCCCGATGTTCCATGTCAGATGGGCCAAGAGCGTCCTAAAACAAGACCGGTATTTCCCCACCATGGTTATACCCGAAGCCAAATCCAAGACCGCGGGCGCAAATGTCACCGCGAAAAATGAGCCATGGGTACTGGCTTCCCAAGTGGACCAATGCTTCTTCATTACCGACCCGCCAAAGCCCAGTCGTGTTGTCGTGAGGAGAGGCAAAAGGAAGATCATCGGAATGGATGGATTCGCCAATGAGCAAGACTTCGACAAGTACGGCAACCCGAAGATGGAACATGACGATGACGATGAAGTACCAGCATACACCACAAGAAGAAGCAGGACCACCCTACCTAAAGGACGTCCGTTCAAGAGAAGAACTCCATTTGCGAAAAATAAGGGCAAGAAGATTGTGAATAGATAGCTAGCTAAGATTGATTGTATTTAAATTGTAGCCTTCATTTCTCGATGAATATTTTTAAATTTCATGGGCACTTTTTAATATTATGTTTATTATGGTATTTTTTCATATTCATAAATATTTTCAAATAACAAATTTGATCACATTTTTTCACATTCATAAATGTTTTCAAATTTGGTCGTCATTTTCTAAAAAATTATTAGATGCAACTAAAATAATTAAAAAAAGTTACTTATAGCGCACCCCCGCGCCAGATCCCCCTCCATCTCGATCGCTATCCCCCCTGCCAGATCCCCCTCGCCGCCGACGGACCCCCGCACCCTCCCCCGCTCCACCGCTGTCGAAGACCCCCGCACCCTCCCCCGCTCCACCGCCGCCGCCGACCCCCCGTACCCTCCCCCGCTCCACCGCCGCCGACGACCCCCCGCACCCTCCCCCGCTCCACCGCCGCCGCCGACCCCCGCACCCTCCCCCGCTCCACCGCCGCCGCCGACCCCCCGCACCCTGTTAGAAATATGCCCTAGAGGCAATAATAAAATGGTTATTATTATATTTCCTTGTTCATGATAATTGTCTATTGTTCATGCTATAATTATATTAACTGGAAATCGTAATACATGTGTGAATACATAGACCACAACATGTCCCTAGTGAGACTCTAGTTGACTAGCTCATGGATCAATAGATGGTTATGGTTTCCTGACCATGGACATTGGATGTCATTGATAACGGGATCACATCATTAGGAGAGTGATGTGATGGACAAGACCCAATCCTAAGCATAGAACAAGATCGTGTAGTTCGTTTGCTAAAGCTTTTCTAATGTCAAGTATCATTTCCTTAGAACATGAGATTGTGCAACTCCCAGATACCATAGGAATGCTTTGGGTGTACCAAACGTCACAATGTAACTGGGTGGCTATAAAGGTGCACTACAGGTATCTCCAAAAGTGTCTGTTGGGTTGGCACGAACCGAGACTGGGATTTGTCACTCCGTATGACGGAGAGGTATCTCTGGGCCCACTCGGTAATGCATCATCATAATGAGCTCAATGTGACTAAGTAGTTAGTCACGGGATCATGCATTACGGAATGAGTAAAGTGACTTGCCGGGAACGAGATTGAACGAGGTATTGGGATACCGACGATTGAATCTCGGGCAAGTGACATACCGATAAACAAAGGGAATTGTATACGGGATTGACTGAAACCTCGACATCATGGTTCATACGATGAGATCATCGTGGAACATGTGGGAGCCAATATGGGTATCCAGATCCTGCTATTGGTTATTGGCCAAAGAGGTGTCTCGGTCATGTCTGCATGGTTCCCGAACCCGTAGGGTCTACACACTTAAGGTTCGGTGACGCTAGAGTTGTTATGGGAAATAGTATGTGGTTTCCGAAGGTTGTTCGGAGTCCCGGATGAGATCCCGGACATGACAAGGAGCTCCGGAATGGTCCGGAGGTGAATATCGGTATATTGGACAAAGGGTATTGGAGTCCGGAATTGTTCCGAGGGTACCAGGTGATGACCAGCGTGTCTGAAAGGGGTTTTGGAGGCCCCGACAAGCATTGGGGGGCTTATGGGCCAAGGGAGGGGGCACATCAGCCCACTAAGGGGCTGAGCGCTCCTCCCACCCCTTCTCACCTAACTTCGAGAGGTGGGGGCGCCACCCCTAGGGCAGCCGCCCCTCCCGGCTTGGGGGCAAGTTTCCTAGGGGGTGGGGGCGCCCAAACCCATCTAGGGTTTCCCCTGGCCGCCGACCCTCCCCTAGGGAAACCCTAGTGCGCCTCCTCCTCCCCCTTTCCCCCTACATATAGTGAGGGAGATAGAGGGAAGCCGCACCCTTCCCCTGATGCAGCCCTCTCCCTCCTCCAACACCTCCTCCTCCTCCGTAGTGCTTGGCGAAGCCCTGCTGGAGAACCACGAGCTCCACCACCACCATGCCATCGTGCTGCCGGAGCTCTCCCTCAACTTCTCCTCTCCCCTTGCTGGATCAAGAAGGAGGAGACGTCCCCAGGCTGTACGTGTGTTGAACACGGAGGCGCCGTCCGTTCGGCGCTAGATCGGATCTTCCGCGATTTGAATCACCGCGAGTACGACTCCATCAACTGCGTTCTTGTAATGCTTCCGCTTAGCGATGTTCAAAGGTATGAAGATGCTCATACTCTCCCTCTTTTATTACTAGAATCTCCATAGATTGATCTTGGTGATGCGTAGAAAATTTTGAATTTCTACTACGTTCCCCAACAGTGGCATCATGAGCTAGGTCTATTGCGTAGATTCTATGCACGAGTAGAACACAAGTAGTTGTGGGTCTTGGTTTGTTCAATTTGCTTACTATTACTAGTCCTATCTTGTTTCGTCGGTATTGTGGGATGAAGCGGCCCCGACCGACCTTACACATACGCTTACGTGAGACAAGTTCCACCGACTGACATGCACTTGTTGCATAAAGGTGGCTAGCGGGTGCCAGTCTCTCCCACTTTAGTCAGATCGGATTCGATGAAAAGGGTCCTTATGAAGGCTAAATAACAATTGGCATATCACCGTTGTGGCTTTTGCGTAGGTAAGAAACGTTCTTGCTAGAAACCCATAGCAGCCACATAAAACATGCAACAACAATTAGAGGACGTCTAACTTGTTTTTGCAGGGTATGCTATGTGATGTGATATGGCCCAAAAGAATGTGATGAATGATATATGTGATGTATGAGATTGATCATGTTCTTGTAATAGGAATCACGACTTGCATGTCGATGAGTATGACAACCGGCAGGAGCCATAGGAGTTGTCTTAATTTATTGTATGACCTGCGTGTCATTGAATAACGCCATGTAATTACTTTACTTTATTGCTAAATCGTTAGCCATAGTGGTAGAAGTAATAGTTGGCGAGACAACTTCATGACGACACGATGATGGAGATCATGGTGTCATGCCAGTGATGAAGGTGATCATGCCGTGCCTGAAGATGGAGATCAAAGGCGCAAGATGATATTGGCCATATCATGTCACTTTATGATTTGCATGTGACGTTTGTCATGTTTACATCTTATTTTCTTAGAACGACGGTAGCATAAATAAGATGATCCCTCACTAAAATTTCAAGAAAGTGTTCCCCCTAACTGTGCACCGTTGCAAAAGTTTGTTGTT